>OY482664.1:55524443-56124443 GCA_960531205.1 Andrena bicolor | reverse complement strand
TATGATTACCTGGCTTCAAGCACGTTAAATAACGGGATTTGCTAACCGAATGTCTGTGTGTCTTGGCATGTGCGAAAGCATCGGTTAGCACTCTTTCAAAACTGTTGTTTCGTCGTAGACGGGAGCCTTTTCAATTTCTTCGACGAACCCTTTGTTTAGTAGACAATGTGTCAATAAAGTTTTCTAGTCTTTTATAATGCGCGTGGTTTACTTCGTTTCCCATGAAAATTCGGTGCGATTTATTTTGTTAAGCACCCTGGTGAACAATGTTTGTCATACTTTATAGTACTTTCTCTAATGTACCCGAAGCAATTGAAGCAGATGGTGCATAAATGGTCACTATCAATTTCGCCAATTGAGCACAATTATCCGACTCACGATTATCGAATATCGTAATTATCAGTTTCTCATAATCGGCGATAAGTTCTTCAGCGATCCAGTGAGTAATTCGCAACGGCGAGCACGGTGCCCAATATAGTTTAGCAATCGATACGCGGCGGCGTGAAACGCGATTGTGCCGCATCGATGCAATTTCCCTTGATCGTTGGACAAGGTCGATAGACCGGATATTCGCGGAGGGTATTCGTCAATGGTACGAAATTGTCGTAAGCACTTCTCCTCATCCCCGGCGAATTCGCTGAACCAAGCAAACCGCGGTTTGCTAACGTACGATGCGCTTCTATAATTCCTCGGGCTCCAGGCGCGTGTAACGACTCGAGTGTTGCACTTTCGACGTCTGCGAAACCCACTTTCCGAGATTTTAAAATCCGTTTACCCGTCCCGGAGTCACTTTCAGTTTCTAGCTTGTATCAGATTGGCGCGCTCGAGCGCGCGTGCTCCACGCGGAAATGAAACCAGGTTACGGGGGGAAAGAGTACTTGCTTCGCGTTTACGCTGAATTGAAGTTTCCGTAGGTGACGATTTATTAATATATGATTTTTTATCTCCGCAGGAGCTCGAAATATGCTTGGCACCTCAAAGTGTTAAAGGGGGTCTTTAGAGGCGCGTCATATTTTTCGTTAGAATTTTCCAACGAGCACGTACCTACCATATATCGTAATTGGTGGGTTAGAAGGGGCATGTCGAAAGTACCGAGATTGCTCAAAGGGAATGGCGAACGTAATCGTCATCAAACTTTACGATACTCGATTTCCACGAGTTACACCGTTTACTTCGTTTTTCCTTTCTCGACTTATAATTTCCGCGCGGCACCGTTTACCTTAACGACCGTGCAAACCGTACACGTCTGTCCCTCCCCGATACCCTCACGTACGAGAAGAACACGTGTATATACCTCATAACGTAACATTAATCGGAGAAAGTTTCAGACGCGATTCCTCTCGATCGCGTAACCGTTAACACGGTTTCCGTCCACCCGAGCGATCCTGCGTCCCCAGGTTACGTAATCGCATTGTTATGTATAAAAAAATATCGCTTTATTCATTTACAAAAAACATATTATACAGTACAATTTGAGGTTGGGATCACGGTGAATACAATATTGGTGCATTCGACTGACGTCTACTACGAACGGCGTGCTTAGAAGCGAAGCCGTTCAGGTTCGAACAGCCGAGGGTCTCACGAGCCTGGAGGTCCAGCGTCGCGAAATCGGCTGTCGTGTGTCTCGTGGCGATGGTTGAACAAGACGCGGAAGGTCAAAGGCTTCGAACCTGTTCGAGGTGAAGCCTCAGCTTCAATAATGTCCATAACCGCCGCCGAGGCCGCCGAGCTCGTGTCCACCCAAGCCTCCAAATCCACTTTCGTGGCCACCACCGAATCCACCACCGTATCCGCCGCCGAGTCCGCCATCCAGTCCGCCGCCGTATCCATGCTCCTTCACGAGAATCGGTACTGCCTCCTTCACGACCAGGGGCACTTTAACGGGATAGGGCACTGGTCTTTCCACCGTGTACGGCACCTTGATCGGCACCTTGACCGGCAAAGGCACCTTTATGGGCACCTTGATTGGAACCTTCACAGGGTAAGGTACTGGTCTCTCGACTGGATAAGGTACATGCTTTTCGACGGTTACTGGGTAAGGTTGTGGCACAGAGACATGGACTGGTCTGTCGACCGGCACAGTAACTGGTACTTTGACGGGATAGGGTACGTGTTTCGCGACTTCGACTGGGTAAGGATGTGGCACGGCGACGGTCTTTGTGACCGTGACTGCCTTGATGTGATCCGTGGATACGTGCTCACCGCCACCCAAACCGCCTCCTAGGCCGCCTCCTAGTCCACCTCCCAAACCTCCTCCGTAACCACCTCCGTAGCCTCCACCTAAACCTCCACCAAAGCCATGGTCGCCCAGGCTCAGCTCCAAACCGCGTTTCGTCTTCTGCTCCTGTGGCCGGACACTCGACTCTGCGGTCTTTCCGGTCTTTCCGGTCTCCCCGGCCGCGGCTGACAGCACCAGGCCGCAGAAAAGTAGGATCTGAAGATGATAAATCAGAGATGATTAGTTGTGGGTTAATCAATTTTTTCAAGTTCCTGGAAACTTGACTTTTGTCACGCAGCGATAAGTCACGAAGAGGTTGCGACGTGTATGATAAATGCGAGGGGATTCGCGTAATTATCGATTGTACTTTAAGCGATTTGATCGATTGCATCTCGAGCTGCGACGCGTTCGAATTTTTCGGCGATTACGCCTGCCTCGTTTGCGTGGCTCGAGAGAGGGGGTCTCAAGTGGCTGTCTTACTGGAGCTACTCACTTTCAACTTCTCTGTGCTGTTCATGTTGGTCGACAGTGAGCACACTGATTCCTCGATGGTCTACCCTCGCTTTTATAGGGGACGCAACGGCCAGTCCGGCGGGCAACTCGAGCGTGCCGATGAAATTGTTGCGGAGTAGGAAGTTGGGAGAAGGAAAGGAAGAGAACGACGTCATGGACGACGCTTTCCTCTGTCGGCTTTTGTCAGCCAAGATTTAGCAACTTGCTGCGCGTTTCGTCCAATTTCTTCCTTAATACTGCTCGAGCTTGCAAAGCTCCCTCTGCTCCCAGCTGTACGGAAAATCCTTTAAGAACGACCCCGTCGTTCGATTCTTAATTTCTTTCCGAAGCACGGCTGCCCCTGTTGTTTCAACGTTTCCCCTCGAAATCATTCGAAACTCTTCGGTTAGTTAAAAACGAAGAAAAAGTTGTAACTGCGTTTCGACGGCGTGGATGCACTTGTCGGAATTACACGTCGATTAGCCCCGAACTTTCTCGTTACTTACTACAGTCCCCTAGTCGCCAAGTTTTCAATTACGGGATGAACCATCAGAGCGAGCCGGGGCTAACTAATACCGATTCAACTCCGATGTCTCTTTTTAATCCGATTACTGTTCACAATGCGTTCCTACATCTATGTGCTCACATCCTCGAGAGCTTCATTAATATTAAGAGCTTAATTAAGGCGGGAACTGTTAGGACTTCTTCGAGACACTGGGGCTACATCCTTCGTGTCTTTGCACCTTCTTTCCACCGTAACATAGATATAGTAACTACGCCTCCAGCTGGTAAGGCGTGCGGGAGTTTAACCTACATTTCACCGTGAACTTTTTCATTTGGAATAAAACGTTCATTCGTCCCTCATGTTAAATTCAGTTAACATCCCTTAATGAGTTCCCCGGTATGGCGCAGTAACTCGCTCGAAACGGCCACGTAGACGATCATCAATTTATAACGGACAACGGATCGCGAAAATAAAACGAGCCGTATCTCTCGAAGGAAAAGCCAATAGTATATTCCCGGCATAACGGTTACAGCCGATACCATCGGTACTCGGGGCGAGCACTATTCGCGGCTCATCCACAGCCCGGCTCCAAGTTATGAACGCGCAACGATTTTTGGTTATCAACTCGGAGCTCCCAGGGGCGCAGTTAATCTCGGGATGACTTTGTACCTTGATCTCGGCTGTTGGAAAGCATTAGAATATCCCGCGTACCCGTGGTTTATCAAGCTTATCGGCGGGAATACATTTCCATATATCTGAATTTGAATCTCCATATTTGAATCTGAAAATATTGATTTGACTCCTAGCCAGGTAGGGCCGGTGCGTTACGATGGGCCGAAACTACAGTTTCGATCGGGTTCGATCGAGTCGAAGCGGGAGCTGGGAGGAAGATGTTTGTCGATAGTTCCCACCTCACCTTTCGTTGCGCGATTAAATCGTTTTCGATGAATTTATAGAGATTTTCCGGAGCAATCTCCTCGGACTAGGCACCGATTTCCATACGATGACGAAGTTTTTAGATTGAACTTCAGAAAACGCGTCGCGGCGAATGCGAGAGCGATTTCACAGCGAGGGAAAGAATCGCGAGGCGAAACGTAATCACGCGCATTAATTGGACGAAACGTGCCGCGCGCGTGTCTGTGTAATTGCGCGAACCTTCGTGACGGGAATCTATTTGTTTGTGGACGCTGCAGTTTCATTCATTGAATTTGAAGCTAATAACACGCATCAGAACCACGACGTGGTCGATTTTGCTGCGCCCTATTGTAATTTCCACGCCGGCAGCAATACGTTGCGTGCTACTATTATGCCACGTTTGCCACCGAGTAATTAAAACACGTGAAAGGTGCTAGGATCCGTAAACTACGTGATCTGCAGGCGTCTGTGATTTTACTACGTTTATAGCCCGTGTATGTTTCACATCCACAGATATTCGTGGTTTCTCCTTAATTTTTTCTTCTGCGAATGTACCTAGTAGCAGCTGGATACAGACTACGCATGCTACTGATCCACGGCTTCGATTACTCGGTTATTTGCTGTAAAAAGTTCGTATTGGGAAACCGTTTTACATTAAAATCTACTGAAGTGAAATCTTTATTTTACATTACGGGCGACTGCGTAGCATTACGTACCCGGAACTTTGCTAACTGCTTGAGATCGTATTACGTGTGGGATATATTTGTTATGATTTTTGTCCACACGGTCTTTGGACTCCCTACTTCCTAGTAAGCCGTAAATCTATGGCTACTTGTAATATCGCAATTACGTAAACGCCTGAGTATTATACTTCCGATTATTGATACACCGCAGGCACTTTTATTCACGCCTGCATCTTTTTAATATGGTAACGCTGCTTTCATTCTCCTCAGTTGAACCAGCACAACGCTCTTTGCTCTATTCGCGCTGTTTCACGGCCGTTTCTAAAAAAATCTTCGGCCACAGTGATTTTCGGTTGGGCTCGTGCAAATCGAAGCCTTCGAATTTGATATTCGACAAACGACAGTTACGGAAATGCAGTCTAAAAGCACGAAGTAAATCCCGGTGGTCGACGAGCGTGCAGAAATACGGTACGAGCGGAATTTTCGCAAAGTCTGCATTTCTGCTTCACCGACCGCAAACGTAACCTTATGCAATAATGGGAAAGGCTTTCGAGTCGGCCAGGCTGTGGCTCTCATGAATATATGGATGGATGTTCTCGCTCAAGGTGTTTATCAGCCCGTTTTCTAGTTACGCCCTTTTCCTTTCGCGCCCTTTTCGCGGCCTCCCTTAGCCCCTACTTTGAGGGAACGTAATTCACGATCTAAAGCGACGCCCTTGAAGTACCATAAAGAAATTCTCTCGTTTCAATTTCATCTCCGCCCTATCTACCTTGCTATTCCGATTTGTCGTCCTCGCGAAACGGTTGCTTGCTCCTTTACATTATTGTGCAGCATGTCGACAGAATCTATCAAAGATACGCGCGAGCACTAATGAACGAGCTTTCCCGAGCTTTCGATTAGGTCTTGGTGAAATGTCACAGGAAACAGTGGCGTTTAAATGGCTTTGCTCGATATCGAGCATCTCATTTCCGATTAGAGTGACTATGGATCTGGCTGGCTGTTATACGTATTTCAGAATCGAATGTTTCGATACTGGTAACGAAAGCGAATCCTGGTTAAATCTCATTAATTTCGTAGAAACGGGTAAAACGTGGGCTAGTAACGCTCGAGTGAGAGCCACGTTTAATGTCAAAGTATCTGTGAAACGATTGTGAAACTGGTCTTAATAAAAAGTTTCTGTCTGCCGTATAGAGGCGAAAACAGCGACGCGGGTCGCCGGTAGCTTCGTTATTCATTACCAGCACATGGCCACCGGTGTCGACAGTGTCCGGAGATATTTTTCATCGCATAATTTGAATCCCGCCTGCCGGGGCTTATAATATTCCCACATTTCATCGATTCCACCAATTTGCGTGCCATACGAATTGATTATTACGGTATTTAAATGCGCGATACGTAACTGCAATATATCAGGCCATAAAACGATGCGAAAGCAACAAGCTCCGCAGAGGGTCTCGGCACGATGTCGCAACGTTTTTAAAAATAAGTCACCTGTTGCTCGGAAGTAGCTTAAATCTACCTTTTTCTAAGACGCAATTCGCCAATAGATACATATTCCAATAGAAAGTTAAATACAACTGAAACTTCATCGCGAAGCTTACACTTCCCTCAGATTTATGTCCCAGATCTTCTACAAAATTCCACGAGACAACGGTTCCCTAACACACTGCCTTAGTTTCCCTGTACCAGATCCAAGAGAGTACAATTCGTGACTGTGAAGACAGTAACGTTAAGTAGCGTTTGAGACGCTGGTCGGTGATTAAGCCGGCGTTGGCGACAATGCTGTCGCTTACCGTGACGCCTAACAACTTCCTTCGCGTATCGTGGGTCTATCTTTTAATTAAGCATCGAGCACGATGCCGGGAATCAGTCAATTAAGCCCGTGGCGCGCGTGTGCGTGTCCAAGACAAGAGGAGAAAGTTAGCGAGTCGCATCCCTTCGCGAGTCGGCCGAGGTGTCTCGGTTTTAGTCCACGATTTTCCTAATTAATTACGCCGCCGACGGAAATCGACGTAAAGCCGGCGTTCTGTTACACCTAATTGCCGAGCAACTCGGAAATAAGTAGGTATCCGAAGGCGTGCGGCGAGAGGTTCCATTCTCTTCCAGCGAGGATAACGACCGGCTGATTTTCACCGGTGTGTTACGTGCGTTACCAAAAACCTTCCTGTCGCGAAGCCCTCTTGTGATCGCGTAATGGGCGGTGAGTGGGCGCCCGCCTGCATTACACGAGCCCAGTTTTATAACATTGCGCCGGTGAAAGAAGGAAAGTACCGGGGGATGCGTAACCAACGATCGATCAATTTTGCCCCGATATTAAACCGTTAAATACAGTTCTTGCACAGTTACATATTGATTAAACGCTACCGATGCTCCGCCGTTACGTTTCTTCTGCCTATCTCTGGTATTACATAAACGTTCCGGCGTGCAACAAAATCGATTTAACTCGGTGTTTCTGAAGCACGGTAAAGTGGATTTGCGCGCGGCTTCGCAAAATTCGTACTCGTCCACCATCATTAAAAGATCTCGGGCTAACTTGTGAGCCGTTCGATCCGAACTGATCTACTCTATCCGAGATTACCGCGAAGTCTGCCTGGTCGCGTTACGTTTATCGTGGTAACTCGCTGAAATCCTAGCATCGGGAGCGACACGAGAAACGGCCACTTCCTCCTCGGAATTACGAGTCCGATATAATTCTTCCTTGCCGCGGAGAGATCCGAAAAACGGAATTTCTATCGCGAGAGGGGCGATTGCGTAAAGCGTCGGGTGGCTCGATCGGAATTATGTCCGGTATGGTTTAACGAGTTACGAGCGAACGTAGGAATCGGAGGCGAGCGCGATCGCCGTCGCCGCTCCTTCCCAAGTGAAAGAAAAAGAAACGCCGAAGAAGACCGGTCGTGGCGATGGTTGCACGGCAAATTGCAGGCTCCTCCCGGCCGGGTGCGCGGACAGGGGAGGGAATCGAAACAGTTGGAACGCACGGGGGCAGGTTACGCGTGCGGCGGATCCGGGGATCCGGTAGTGATCATGCCCGTGGGAAAACGGCTTAACGCCGAACGCCGAACGCCCCACAGCGTGGTAGCACAATCGGTCCACTTTAATGCCGGCGGACGAGTAGGATTTTCCGGGGAGTGGGCCAGTAGCCACGGCGAAAGTGCCGGTATATATGCCAGTGATTGGCGCGATGTAACTTCAGTGTGCACCTTCGAACGATACCATGAGCACTCCGCAGGTGAGCTCGCGGTTCTTCACGCACAGACACTATACGACACCACTCTGTATTATTCCCGAACGGACAAAGGGTTGGGGATTACGTAAGGCGGCGGAGAAAGTTTATTAACGATAGATGGTTACGTCCTCGAGTGATTTCTTCTTCGAGGGGAAACTGCATTGTTTTCTATTATCCTTTGCTATTGTGCGCTCCTTCGTGCAGTCGTTGCATCACGTGCCGCGTGCACAGTGCTAGACTCGGGGACGTAAATCAAACGAACAGCGTTTTGTTTCAGTCGGGGCTTATTTATCGAGAACGATAGTGTTTAGACGGGGCGGGTGCATTTTGTCATTTCACACGCGCGTTTGTCGTTTTGCTAGTTTCCCTTTCACCTCGCGCTTTCTCTTAGTTTATTAGCTGTGTCACTCTGGATACCGTTTGAAAAGCATACACACCGCCGATTCGCGCGGCGGAACATAGAGACACTGTACACAAAAGAATCCAGCGGGCACTTGTATATGTGGTTAATAACATTTGTATCCCTCAGAATCTAATAATTCTCGCCCTCGTGGTGACGACGGCCCTTGCCACCGACACCAAGCAGACCAAAGCGGCCGTTGAGACGAAAGAAAAGACCAAACGAGGATTGGAGCTCAGTTTAGGAGGCGGCGGCGGCTTAGAGAGTTATGGTGGACTGGGCGGACACGAAGGTGGTTTGAGCCTCGGAGGAGGAGGATTAGGTGGACACGGTTTGAGCCTTGGAGGTGGAGGAGGAGGATTAGGTGGACACGGTTTGAGCCTTGGAGGAGGAGGAGGAGGATTAGGTGGACACGGTTTGAGCCTTGGAGGAGGACTCGGCGGAGGTTACGGTGGAGGTCTTGGCGGTGGACTCGGTGGAGGACTCGGCGGAGGACTCGGCGGAGGTGGCGGCGGCGGCGGCGGCGGAGGCGGCGGTGATGGAGGTCGCATAACTGGTATCACGATTCACCGAGAGAACCAAGTTGCCGTGCCGCAGCCGTACACAGTCGAGAGAAACATACCCGTGCCAGTCCCGGTCCCAGTCCAGATCCCTGTGGACCGTCCATATCCCGTGCACGTACCGAAACCTTATCCGGTCCCAGTAGTGAAATCAGTCCCAGTGCCAGTGGAGAAGCCGGTCCCAGTGCCGTACAACGTGCCCGTCAAAATTCCCGTGAAGGTTCCTTACCCGGTCAGCGTGCCAGTAAAGATTCCCGTTGCAATCGAGAAGGAGGTTCCATACCCAGTCAAGGTCCCCGTAATCGTTAAGGAATCTTATCCCGTGCTGGTGAGCCACGGCGGTGGCGGTGGCGGTGGCGGCGGTGGTTTTGGAGGCGGTTTGGGAGGTGGATACGGAGGTGGATACGGAGGTGGATACGGAGGTGGTCACGGGGGTGGCTTCGGAGGTGGCTTCGGCGGACATGGACTGTCCAGCATCGGTTTACACCACTGATAAGGATGAATCCCGATGACACAGACCTCCATCCGCTCTCATATATTTTTTTGTATATAAGGATTATATTTTTTTATGGAAAATAAATATTAAATTATTAAACGGTGTTTGTACGTTTTATGGTTGTTACCGTTACTTAAGATACACACTAGGAGTCTCAAATTCCTCGTGCCTTACTAGCTACGATGCTTGAGTCTCTCTTCTTACCTATAGCGTTCTGGTATCCTTTCCTTGCCTTCTATTGATATTTACGAAAGGTTGACAAATATTATTTACCCGCGTAGTTAAAGTAATGAAATTCCTGCTCGCAATTTCTCCATTTATATTACGGATTAAATTATGATTCTTGTCTTCCACCCTGGATCGTTTGCACCTGTTAGATGTCGTTGCTTCCTATTGAATAATGATAGGAATTTCTCTCGAATGCCCTTATATTTCGCTCCCGATCTCCTCCACTCGCTGACAATGAATTCTTGCTCTCCGGACTGTTTAATTAATTATATTGCATTCTTCGATAAGTCTGCAGCTTTATTGTCCGCAGGAAGTTAAAGCTTCCAGTAGTTTGATTCATCGGGTGAAATTGATCGAGAAATATCTGCTTTGGATCGACCGATTATAACCAATTTGGTGCGTAAATATTACAGACTTGAAGCATCGTGTGTTCAGCAAATACGAAAGAATTTTTATCGCAACAGATATGGACGCTTCCAGCGGACCGCATCGATTACTCTTCAGATCTAATTGATTACACCGGGGCTCTGTAATTATCAGTTGTTACATCTGCACATCTGTATTGTATCGTAAAGTAACGCTTGTTGATGCAGCTCGTAAAATTTATTGCGTTGCGCGAAACGTATGCAATAACTGTTTACGATCCAGCGGCTGTTATAAAATCACCTGTTATTAATCGATGATTGCCCCGTGCAGATTGTTTTACTAATTGTAGATGCATTACGGAATCACGTGCGCGAATAACGTATATCCTCGAAATGGTGAAAAATCACACGCAAAATGACGGGCTCCGTCGAAATTTCAGATTGATGCTAGTCTCGTTCCGAGCCTCCCCGCGTTATTTCTGTTTTGCGACACATTCGCTTTTACTTTCTCTGTCGCGTCCCGAGACGAAATAAAGGAGAAATTCGGCGGACGTTTTTGCAGCAGATGGAACACGCAATCGCCGCGCAAGGCGTCGCGACGTCTCGTCACTTTAGCGACGTCGTCGTCGCCACGAGCATCCGGTGCTTTAAACGGCGCGATTTACGCTTTCGGTTCGTTACCCTCGTGCTCGATGTGTCTGTGTCTGGGTAAGACCGATTTCTCGATACACGGCTAACCAGAAACCGCGTCACGTGAACAGAGAAACTGTAGCCCGTCTTAAGCGAGCGAGGAGCAAAGTTATGACTCACGTGTTCCGGAAACGGGGTAAAGGTCAGACAATTTTTCTTTCACATCTGTGTACAAAACCCTGTACCGTGTTGCGTAGGCAGGCTCTTCGGAAATGTCTGTAAGGGACTTTAGTCGTACCCTCTGCAGAATGATTTATACGTCTTATGTGCATCAGAAGAGTTTTTCTTTTAGATTTATCAAGCTGATACAAGAAAATATATCTGAAACATCCTTGTAGATAAAATTTGGTCACACGTGATTGAGTGTGTTTTGCAATTTTCGGACTCCATTGCGAATCTTTCGCAAGGTGAAAGTCTCGTTTAGGTCGCGGTTCCTTAACTTGCTCCAGACACAGTGGTCCAGAAATAACTCCGCGCATTGTGTTCTGACTTGTCGTTAAGATCGACTCTGGTAATATCTTCTTTTTGCCAGTTTCATACTGTTCGTAGCGATTTATCGTACAAATAGTCGGGCCAATGTACCAGTTTCAGACGAGCGTGACCATCATCGACGTTTCTCACCTAGCTCTTAATCGTTTCGAGAGCGGAGAGAGATCGTAAAGTCTGAAATCTCTCTTCGTCAGGATTCGAACTGCTACAGGACCTTGTGCAACCTGCCGGCAATTTTCCGCAGCGCGGCAGCAGAAATAAATGGAGAAACGGATGCTGTAATCTTGCTTCGGCAAAAGCTGTGCACGGGATGCCTGCTCGAGACGTACTTTGTCCTCAGACCATGTCGTACTCTCATTCCATCTAATCTCCCGCTTCTTTAAGTCCTTTTGATCTCGTAACGAGAATAGCATTTTATTGTAACGGATGTTACAATGTGTCCCCAGTGAAATAAGATTACTTTATCCGTAGCTGATCTCGCCATGAATTTTTATATCAGAACGAGAAAAACAACATTTCCGTGGAAGCCGCCTCGTTTTATATCGCCAGAATCATCTAAATTACACAATAAGTTAGGACGAAAAGTTTAACGAGTCGACGTTATGTCTGAGACGATATTAAATCGGCTTCTAATTTCCCCACTTGTCAAAGTGACGTGCACGATCATGCACGCGTATGTACGACTCGAAGGCTTAACTAAGCGCAAGGTGGCTACGGCGGCTAGATTGTACGCGGTGTTGTGGTCTAATTAGGTAGAGGATTGCGATGTTAAACACGTATCGCGTGGTTAATCAGTGCAACATCAGTAATCAACACGATTGTACTACGGGTTTTTTTTTCATTCAAGTCTGATTTCACAGACGCTGGGACCGACACGACCTTATATCGCGATTTCTTCGAGTGAGTTCCGCGTTTCACCTGGTGCCTGGCGACGTCGTAAATCAGGGGGTGGAATCCTTGAAAAGTTCATCGAGTTTTCCGCTGTATCTTACCCTTCTGGCGTGTTCCACGTTTCGAGGCAGTTTCTCCCGCATTCCCAAGAACGTATCACTCTTTTCACCGGCGAGCACCGCTGAAAACTATGTGCGTTTCACCGCGGAGTCTCTAGGAAGACGCGATACATAGCTCGCATTGCCTTTCCATCGCAGAACGCAGGAGTGATTACAATAGGTGTGGCAAAAATTGCTAAGCCGATAAATTTTGCCGATCGTTCCCCGGCACTGTCGTGCACGTTACGAAATGGTTGTTGCGTTGCTCTTTTACTCGCACAATAATTCTACCTCTGCCGCGTGGTTTCGCGACTACAACGAACCCCTTTTACCCGCGACGGGGAGAATTATCCGCGACCAGAACGGATAGGTAATCAGAGGCACATAACCACGGAAGTGAATGAAAAACTGAGCGAGCTATGCATAAATGCATCGCGCTTCGCGTGGGACTTGAAATTCATTTCTCCTTCGCACTTCCCCGCTATTCTTGATAAATAAATACCAGGTTCTCGCAGAATCCGCCCACCCTCCGCCACCCCGAGGAGCTTCTTAAACGAGTTCAGCGTTCTGACAGATTCTCGAATTAGCAAAGTTCCTTCAAACGAACGTCCCCACGGTCAGGACGTTTACACAGCTGGGACCGCTTCAGAAAGTCACCGCGTCTCGCCTCTCTTCCCCTTTTTCCCTGTTGGCGAGGCTGTGTTTCTTGCGAGCGTTAAGTTCCGAGGCGGAAAGCGCGGCGATTTCCACCGTTCCTACGGCGAATCGCCAAGAGAAAGGCAAAAAAATTCAAAGAACAGAAGCGAAAGGAGCGTAAACGCGGATCGTTTCGGATTGAGAATCGCTCATTCGATCACACGCCTCTTTCCCCTTTCCATTCTTCCTCCTTCCTTGCCGCGAGTAATGAGACACCCGGCGGAAACCAGATTTAAGGCCCGCTGCGCCATAAACGAGTTTGTTTACATAACCATAACAGAGCAATTATTACGAGACCAGCATTTCTTTGCTCTCCGCGCACGATCTTCCCTCCTTTCTCCTCTGCCTCTCGCGGTTCCTTCCGCCGACATTCCATCCATTTTTCGCCCGGCTTGGTGTTCTTTACCTCCCGTTAGAACCGCGGTACGATTTTTTGATCTTATTGCCTTTCCCAGCACGAGAGCGCGGCACTTTTGCGCGGGAGGGCAATGAAAGATCGGCCTGCGCCGGAAGGCATGCAATTTCACCGGAAATAGTTTTCATGCCGTACGTCTGATAGCGATGACGAGCGAACATCGGTTCTCCTTCATCGCCTCCACCTCTGGCTCCGTCTGTTGTCTGTGTACCTAGGATCTACGAGCTTGAGGTTTAGCACGGACGTAAATCATATATTAAGCCCGCTTCATACCTAGGTTCGTGTTAACGGACGCGTAATGTCCGATCGCTCCGATTTCACGAGGTACAGCTGCTGCGCTGCCCTGCTGATATCTCCAGACACTGTTCCACAGGATCGATAATGAAATGGGGATTCAGGCTGCACGCATAGCAGATATTAGCCTGTAACTATATACGTATGTATTACACAAATTCCTTCTAATGACGTAGATACAATAAAGTGTATACCATGCTTCGTGCCGATTCTTGAGGGACATCTGCAGTCGCACAGAGGTATTCAGTGTCTTTAATCTAAATGCCCGTGGTATAATATCGACTGACAAAATTCTGCGGCACGGTAAGAACATTAGCATTCCGGGGATATTGTTCCAGGAGTTGGAAGCAAAGCCGCGATTTGTGAGGATCCACTTTGCTTTTAGCGGCCGTAATGGGGGGAGCCCGGGCAATTTGTCCCTGGATGGAATTAACGCCACCAGAAACATTAATAACTCGCGTGATTCCGAGTCACTAATTAAAAGATTTACGCGATAATGCAATAACCGCCGAGGGCCATCCAGCTTACGGAACAGTTTTGCAAATGCGATTCGCCTATTGCGCACTGTTAATGTAGGTATGCCGCGAACAAAAGATGTGGATTATAATCTAATGCGAAACGAAGCAAATCTTGATGAAAGATTGGGGAACGTATTATAGCCTATCTTTCGGGAAGTAATTAGAATCGCGATTTTATAGAGACGTTCGTCAGATTGGACAAAGGTGAAAATTATTGTATAGAAACGGGAAAAGGGCGCAATTATTTTTGCCTATAGTTTCATTTAAAATTGAATGAAAAATTGTAGACACTTTTGCGACCTGAATGGGTTATGAAGTTCATAGCTAACGTCATACGTGGATTCTCATTAAACTTGACACAGAAGCACGGTATAATAGGTTCCTGCCTGCTGTACCGTTTCATCTCGAATGATTTCACTATCAATGGGAGCCTGCCATTGTATATCTGTGTGTCTTCTTACAACGTTACTGCGCGGTGAATTAGAACGACTTTCTACTAATTACTTCCGCAAATTGAACTTACGTCGGCTTCACGTGATTACAGACTTATAGTTCATCCTATCCGGTAGAGCTGCTACTTCCGACTATTGCTCTGGGCGTTATCTGATCGGTCAAACTTGACGTTTGGCTTATGCAAATATCTCTGTTCTGCACTTGAAGCGCGGATCGTGAAGCATTAGAGGAGAGCCTTGTATTAGTGGAACGGGGGCAGCTATTAAGAAATGTCCGCGTGAAATTTGATTCTTCAACGCGAATGAGGACATCCTTTCAGGCAAGAAAGTTGCTGGAGGAATGTTTTATTCATTCGCGATGGAAAGCATGTTGAAGAATTTAATTTTCTTTCAATTTAACAGGTAGTTCTATCCTCGCTCTTTTTTTTCTTTCCTCTTCATTTTCATCTGCTTCGCCTTCAACGCCCTCTTTTTCATTCCCAATTAAAGCCTTTGCCTCACCTCCGATTTGGAACGTAGCGGTTTTCTTAATTTTTTCCCTTCATCCCCGTTCCATTTCCTGCCAGGAATTCTACCCTCTTTTTTTTCACCGTTGCCCACCGAGTAAAAAGGGACTTAATCAGAGTTTGCACAACGCGACCGTTTGTACTCCATTATAGCCACGAAAAGATACGTACTGGTTATTTAACTTCTTTCGAGAAAGTCCCCTTTCACGTTTGCGGGGGAAAAAAGGAGGACGAAGCGTAGCCTAGCTCGAAATTATGCCCAGAAATGTATTTAATCGTGCTGAGGGAAGTATAGCCGTAATTGCGGCGCGAATTTCAATTACTTATTGCGACTGGCCGTTCCTTTGAAACGGCCACGATTCTTTAAGAGACCGATAATAGGATTTCCTCGGCTCTTTAATTTTTCGCAAGAGCGAAACTGAGTAAACGTCCCGCGCCCGGTAAGGCGATCGACGAGCTTGTGGCCGGGCCAATGACTTACGATTTGCACGAAAGCTTTTGAGATTTTTGCCCACTTTTGTACAACGAAAAGCTTTCAGGTGGTTTGGAATAATACATGTGCAAAGGCTGAGCTAGCATCTATAGCAAAGCGGTCGGTGCCCGTATCTGGCGACTGATTGAAACTAAGCTCCTATCTGATCAAGGAATTTCGAAAGGATTACTCTATTTGCTTTGAATTCATTTGTTTGAACCGTCCCACACTATCTTCACATTCCGAGCAATGATTTAATGGAAAATTTCGCGATGCGCGTGACTGAAGCCACACGAGCGGTGCAAAAGATTCTTCTCCTTCTTGTACTTTATATTCTAAGTAGAGGAAACCTCGATAAATGCGGCATAGGTATCTGCAGTACACTCATTAAATGCGCTGATTCAGTTGTATGCATATGTTTCTACCCATTCCTAGAATAGCATCGATTATGTATTCGCCGATAAATGCATTACCGCACATATTTCTAATTATAATTCGGGAATCATTATTAATAACCATTCACTCTGTTTTATTGGCTTTCACACATTTAGTGCGGTTCGCGTAAACCGCGCGAGGTACAATGAATTCTGTTTCCGCGAGTGATTTCAATCAGATTTTATGGACTGATTACAGCTCCACTAATCCTATCCATAAACATTTAACATGAACCACGTTTCGGTATTATTATATTATTATCGTGGTTATTATAACATCGTAACCGTAAAGGAAACCAGTGTTTGCTCAGTCGTCCACAAACTTTGTTAGACCGCAATGTTTTTTTATATCTGACCCCGGGTTGTTCGACTCCATTGCTTTCACTCATGCTAGTTTCACTCGCGTTTTGAAATAACTTGAATCAATTGGTAGAACTTTTGCCATATCCTACCATTGAAAATATTTCGAATCGTGCGTCGCCAGGAGGTCGACGTAGGCATAGCATCGATGGATTCCATTAACAGTTGGCTCGTTTAAATTACCAAAACCAAAATTTCCCCATCTGCACGCCTCGAAAATGTCGGATTATTGTGGAAAATCCTATTAGCAGTAGAGCAGGCTCGCCAGGAACGCGCAAATAGGCCATGAAATCTGGAAATCGTGGGTTCTCCAGCAGCCAGATTATAATAATGAGGTTACAGTTAAGTAAATACATTCGAGATAATGTAGCCCCAGCGAATAGAACAATAACGTGGATTTAATTAAAACAGCACGGTATTAATTTTTGCAAGTGAACTGACATTCCAAGCTCACGTTTCTATGCACGTTTTTCACCAATTTCGTAGGGAACCACTAGCTGCTCTTTGATAGGAAATTAACTCGGTACTGGAACACGTGCATGTATTTTTAGAAGCGTCCCTTGCAATCGCTCATCGTCTGCTTAAAACCGCCAAAATGCTATCATGATTCCCATGAACGAAGAAAAGGAGGGGTTATAGGGTACGGCAGTGTTATTGGATCGTGGCTCGACTTTGTTACTATCGGACTTTCTTTACGGATAGATTCCTCGGCTTAACATTCTTCACGGACGTCGTGCCGGGGAGCTTGACTCTTGGTTGTTCACTTGCTCGGAAAGGGCCCACCCATAAGTCACACATAACACACACGTACGTGTACGTGTGACGAGACGCCGACGACGCCGGTGTGCAGGACGTCGTCGCTGGGGGAAAGTTATTTGGCTCACTCCGCAAACGCTGATAGAACTTCCGCAAGAATTCTTGGTTCACCGTGGAACAAGTACTTGGGAAATGTACGAGGTGGACTTTACGATTCCACAATCAGGAGGGATACCAATGCGAAGACAATTCGGAAATTACATTTTCCTCTACTCCGGTAGATGTAGGTGGCGTGTAATTCAGACACCTGATACCATTGTGGCAATTGGAACGCGCAGTAGTCGTCCATTTAATGCCCACCTCGTGCATAAAGAATTCCCTCCAATGTAACACCATTTTTTCAAGATCCTTCAATTCGGTGCAAGTTTCATGAATTCGATGATTTTTATTTTAATTATTTTATTTCATTTTAAAAGATTTTCTGAATTTCCCTATGTTAGACATTTTACTAATATAAAGTGACGAACGTCCTCAGTTTTTAGTCTCTTCTGACGCGGAATATTTACTAATACAGAGGTCTCATAAAAGCCACTCCTGCCTTCTTTGGTGACTTCACCGAAGTTAATTTACATTCAACGGTATCACCGCAATTGGCTGCATAATAAATGCATTATTTTTCCACCGTGGTCTGTGTAAAGGGAGAATAAATTGTGTACACAATGCCCCTGCCTCGGGCAGACGTATAAGAAAATAGAAAGGTTAGGAACACTGTTTTCTAAAGTGAAAATTAATTTTCTTTACGCTGGCGTAAATTCCTGGGTCTCGGTTAAAGCTTGTTTTACCGTTGATACGTTAAATACTTTCGAAAAGAGGAAGCTTAAAATTGTTCTGAAAACCTATCAATAATAAGCAAAGCTGCACTTGGGATTCACTTTTCACCCCCATTGACAACCTCGTCTTACTGCAGCAGGATAAAGTGCAATTTTACCTGGCACAAATAGCGGGACAATATTACTCGGTGATACCTCGAGATGCCATCGTCAGACCATTCTATAAAAGCCTATTAAGTAATACCATCGGAGTAACGAGTTCTGCACGTGAAATTCAATCACGTGGAGCATCAAGAGTATCGTTCAATCGATTCGAATCGATAGCTTGTTGACAAAGTCGTCTTGACTCAATAAAGATTGTCATAAAATTGCGACGATGATTACTAAATCGATTATTGGCAGAATTGAAGTAGGTACCCAATAACGAATTATAACAGTAAATTGCAGAGGGAAGAATGCAGATAATTGAATAACAATTCTTTTCTGACAATTGGTCAGCGAATGTCGAGTCGCCTTGGTATTTAAGCCGAAGACAAATTTCCGCGGAGACCAGTTCGCGAATCAACTTTTTAAAGTCTCTGTTAGGGGGTTCGTTAGCGATAACTCGAGCACGTCTGTACGCCACAGGCGTTAGAACTTCTGAAAGGGTGGCGAGCCTTCGGAAATTACGGGCGACAAGACCCTTTAGGGCGTATTCACAAGTTTTTCTCTGTTAGTTATAATTCAGAGCGAGACGCCCAACTTGGCGAATGCACTCGTTTGTATTAAGCAACTTCTAAATTGCTGCTTAACGTTTCACTGGTAGTTTCTCGTCATTGCGACATTGTATCGTACTTTCTCAACTTCGCCCTCTTCTCTTCAGGCAGGCACAGTTAACACGAGTTTTTTAACACATGTTCCTCAACTATTTCAATTATTCCCCATTTATTCAGCTTATTCCGCTTTAGAAGCGTTGGAATTATTCAATTTCCCTGTATCTTGCAGGATCATTAATTATATCAGGACCATTGATTATACGTTTCGAGTCGGCGAATCAGAGGAAGATATGGAACTCTCCACCTTGTCATTAACCAATCTGTTAATTGGAATAATCTCATCATTAAAGCATATTACTCCCCCACTAGTCCTTTGATACACGGAATGCAATCGGAACATCCTAGACACGTATCCTAATATTGCAAGGAAATATGAAAAAGGCTCTCTCACTTCATCCATAGATAAAGCAGTTCACAAACAATGTTTCATCAAGTACAGTAAAAAAGGTTCGATTAAGTAGCGTTTGATAGCATATTTGCCGTTTTAATTACTCCCGAGAGCCTCAACGTCTTCGTCGCCCGTTTAATCAAGGTTTGTCGCGCGCAAGTAGTATGTATCAATTTTTTCTCAGCCGCGCGTCGCCGTGGCCGTTACCCGTCTTCGTAGCGGCCGTGAATCTCGAGTTTAACGGGATGTTGCATATTGTTTTATCACGCGAGCATCTCCGCGCGATATACACGGGTGGAAGGCGGTAAAACTGTGGCCGGGGCACGGTGCCAGGGGCCGTTCCCTCGCGTCGATAAATCTGACCGACTACACCGGCGTTTTAAACGCCGATGTAAACCACCTGTAAAGTGCTCTAGCCCCTGCCTGGCTACCACGCCAACTTAACTCGACGCCCACGCGTCGGCCAGAAGGGCTGTTACGCTTTCGCGCAAATGAGACCCGTTTCAGCTCGTGTCGCGTTTCCAGCGCTCGATATTACGCGCACGATCGCGTTTCACTTTTCACTCGCTTCACAAGTCAGTTATCACTCTATCCCGCGTCGTATCGCTGGCTGGCTCATTTACCTCGATGGGAAATCGATAGACAATGTTTGCATTTCGATAAACGCGCCCGTTTTAATCATTTCATGCCCCCAGGGTTTCTCACCCTCCTTTTATGAATATCGTTGGTACTTCTAAAAATAAAATAACCCCATGTCGCATCTCGCCCGTCTGGAGGATAAAAAATTCCGAGCTCCTCCGGGGTTTTCGTGCTTCTTCCGCGCTCGCGCGATTCAAATCGCATAGATCTCAACAAGGTCGCAAACCACGATGTCAAGCTTTATGCCGGTCGTTTTACGAATCGTTTCCTGGGTATTCGGAAAGCTGCACAGCCTTCTCCTCGCGGAATCCCGCTGGATGACGGCACGAGGGGGTATATAAGAGGGATAATATCGTGTCTAGTGGGATTTGTAGGGGGGTAAACAGAGTGTAGGGCCGCTGCAGGCAAACGTATTACCACAAAATACCTTCCATACACATCCGACCCCGCCGCGACGTTTCTTTCGTTTCTTGCAATACCGCTTCTACGTGTTATATCGCCCGCGTCCCGTTCCCGTCCGTGAGCTGCATCGGCCCCTTTACAGATTCACCGGTGACGCCCTTTGGCCCGGCAGTCGATAACCTTACCCCCGTCCTCGAAGAATTACCTCCGGAGGCCGTGAGTTACGACGCGCGACCATTCCCAACGCATCGGAAGCGCGCACTGCTCGAAACGTCATCTCCGCGGCGTGACACGGGGGAGACAGGAACACACGGGCCATTTAATTAAAATCGTCCCGTCGGCTCCCCGGAGAAATCTTATTCGTGGAAAGGGCCACGTTTCGCGGGAATATTAACTGTGGCGCACCGCCGGGGACGCGTTCGCCCCCAGTGTTTGGATTATATTCGCGTCCGAATAGATCTCCTACCTCCGGCGACAGAGTTCGCAAAACTCATCGCAATCCGATATCGCGGCAAGGGTAACGCAATATCGCCCCCCCGTGGTAACACGTGTTTCATCAGGGTGAAGTAACCAGAACGAGTTTTTTCATCTTCGCGACACACACCGCGGCCTTTGACGGGTATTCCGCGACCCGCGAGCACCCGGCATCCAATTCCTCTCTGTAATACAGTTCACAGTGTCTTGAAACACTAAAGTCCCGGGAATACGAAACTTCGCAACTGGTTACGGATTTCGGCGAGCGCGTATATAACCACACCGATAAGGATTCATTCAAAGCGAATTACATACTCGTTCCAACGGGCTGAATACTGGCAACTAATTAGAGGCCATGGGAATCAAAAAGCGTAAAATGTGAATCATTTTTTCTCGGTGCTCGGATAACTTTTAAAACGCGTGTGTTAATACAGGCGAGGGCAAAAGTATGGAGGGAATGGAAATACTTAGCTATTGTTATGCAAAGGATAAGGATGTCAGAGTACGTGCGCTGAACACTACGTTATGATCCGGTTGGACCGATAACACGCTGATTATATCCACTCTTGAAAAGCCCTCAAAGTCGACCTTGGTATCCATGAGGGGACCAGGGCGGAGTAATAGTCGTATCCGGGGCCAAATAGATTTGGCGCGCTGCTACGTTTCCCTCCCACCGTCGTAAATTTCGTCCGATAATCTAGAAAGTTTTCAGGCGAACGGGCAATTGGAAGAGAGAGAAACAAAGAGGGAGAGCGGGAGAGAGAGGTGGGGACTCATTGCAAATCCGACGCTCGTCTAAGCAAATCGAAAAACGTGCGTTACGAACTGTACAAGCGGCCGGTGCGTCCGACGCGAAGGAAAACAGGTGGAACAATTTTCCGTGTAATAAAGGACGCACAGTGTTGAGCGGCAGATTTCAGCGCCGAACTCCCCTTAGAAAATATGCTCCCCGTCGCCGCTGATGCCCAGCAAATTTACCCAGACACCTTTTTCCCCTGAGAAACTCATTAACAAGAGATTATTCGAAGTTAATTTTTAGTCGAGATTAAAATCGTTGGCGCAACGGAATATATTTGCTGGGCAACAAACGGGAACCGGGTCATTAAAGCGGGATTATGAGGATCCAGATTTTCTTCCCCGAAACAGCACGAACTCACGTATCCTTCTCTTCGTTCCGCAAATCCAACGACCTCGCCGTCGAACCATGCCCTCTTCCTCTCGAGAGCATCCCACGGCGTACACCGTTATTCCCGAAAAGTATCGGGCCGTTCTCTGTTCCCTGCCATTCCCAGGGTGTATCCGCTAAGACTTGCCCGCCGTTTCCGCTTCGTGCATCCACCACCAGCCACTCGATACCCGGCTCCACCGTTGGTTCATCCATCTTTCGCGGAGCGACGTACGGACGTTCCAGGTTGCCTCATCTTCCCCCTTATTCTTCCCCGAACGTTTATTCTCGAATCTATTCTAGCTGGCTTCGGTCCTCCACGCTTATCGCAGATTAATGCGATCGAAAGGGCGTGATCGCGGGATCTCGCGATCGTTGGCTGGCCGATGAAAACGTGCCGGCTGCTCGACGCAACGCGGCTCGAAACTTTCACGTTTTGCCACGAAACACCGTGGAAATCCTTCTAGTTTCGTAACCGCCGGTTAAACGCGTTACGCGTCGTTCCCTGTCGCTCAGATTCAAACGGACGCGCAACTTGCGAAACACGAGCTCGCTTTTCTTTCGACCTGAACCGTCAAGCGCGCACGGGCGTGGGGAAGTTAAATTGGAGGTGAATTCGGGAATTCGTGGACGACGACCGGGGGAAAGTTGGCAAATTCGCCGGCCACCGGGAGGCACTGTGACGTAGAACTTTGCTAATCAACACGGTGGTGTTAATTACGAATACTGGAGGTACACATTATTCTCGGTGACCGGCGTAAGCAGGCGCGTGGATCATTTCGCGTTAATGCGCACCAGCTTTCGCAAGTGGAAATTCTGCTCAACTTCTGTCATCGATATTGAAATGTATGTGTTACTGTGAATCAAGTGCGTGAAGCGTGAAATCCGTCGCGACATCAAATTGATTCTAATTAATAGTTACTCTCTGCTTATCTGCACGAAAGAGTGTGTAGTAATGACTCGTTATTAATCTCATTGATAAATAATTTGCGATGCATCAGCGCCTTCGGCTAGCAGATTTGACCTTCCTGTTTAGGGTTCCCAATGGTTACGTTAGTTGCCCCCAACTTCTGGGGTTAATTAATTTTTATGCATCGAGCAGGCCGTTACGGCATACTCCGTTATTTTATATCAAGGCCCATAGAACGAATATCAACATGAGTGACCCTATTTCTAGATTATGTACGTGCGGCAATGAGGTAGCTGACCAAATTAACTTCTTTGGATTCTCTGTCGACTCCTTTAAACGGTCTGTTATTTTCTCATTTCGTACATCCTTGCCATAAAATGTAATGTGTACTGCTATCAGGCATTTATTTATGTGTTTGTCCTTTCTTTGTATATTGCGCTCTGTACAGTATTGATATTTACCACTCCTGTTCAATATTGGGGCTAACCCGTTTAATAAATAAATAAATAAATAATTATTTACAGTCAATCGCTGGCAGTTGCCATTTCAGTGAGCGTCCCCAGTGAAACTGAATGCTCGTAATGTTTATCGTGAAGATGTTAACGATCACCGTAGAAGAAAAAGGGCTCGCCATTATCGTTATTCCGCGGTTCTATGTTGCTCGACGAATTCCGAGCATTCCGCAACTTCCATAGGGGAACGTTAATTTTCCTTACGACCTTCGCCCTCACCCCCGAATATAACTTATCCGTGATTACACCGCGCTTGAATTCGACGCAACGCCAGCATGAATTATTAATGAAACGTGAAGCGGGGGAAAAAAATGGAAAGATACGAGGCGGAAACGGTGTAGATATATATCAATCTCGGACGATTGGCGAAGAAGGATAGGGCAGTTTAGAGCGCAGCATCCTTTCGACGTTCTCGCAAATAAGTTACGAATAAAAATTCGTCGCCCTAAATCATAAAGTCTCGACTGGGTGCTCTCTGTCATGCTCGAGTGTGGATCGAATTCTACTTGTCGTCCCGGTTAAAGAATCGAATAAACAATCTCCCCTCGCCCCGCTGTCTGATCGCAGGATTATCAATAATTTGTTCCGCGGCGTAACTCGATGGAACGAGCCACGCTTGGAGGATTCCCCGTCATATCGAGGGCGAAACCAAGAAATCCAGCTCGAAGTATATGAATGTTACCCCGTGTCCGTGGCCAAAAGATATTAATATGCTAAGTAACCGAGCGTCGGGTCCGCGGTGCAACGCGCTCTATCATTGTCGAAATCGATGCCAACGTACAATAGAAGTAGTTAACCCACTCGAATCTTCTTTATAAATAGACGCTGGCAAATATTCATTTAGACACTTGTAATTCTGTTAAAGGGTCGTTCGATCGAATCGCTTGGAATTGAGGTATCATAAATCTAGTTATTTTAGGGAGCGTTTTGCAACGAGTTCCCGAAGGCACTGCCTCCAGTTACGCTCGGTATAATACGCACACTCGTCGCGAAAGTTACGGCAAGGGAAATAAACGGGGAAACGGGCCGAGGGCGCATATCATCGCCGAGGGGAAGAAAGAGTAATGCGCGATTAAGACAAGGGGACTGTCGTTTGTAATAGTTTACCGAAACCTCGTCCAATCCCTTCTTCTTTTCCTCTTTCCTGTTTGCATTGCCACCCACACTGTCACGAGTGGAGACTTACTTCACCAAGTTTTGTTGCGGTTCCCGCGAAATTGCTTTATAATTCTTGATTTATGACGCCGTCTAGCCGATGTTCCCCCATCGTGATTTCCATCCTCTTCCCTCCGGGTTTTCTGCAGTGATTTCGCTTCGCGGCCCGGTTACTCGATTCGCGCACGAAAATTACGCCCCCGTTCCTTAACGCGCACTTCTTCTGGCGCGGAACGCCGCTTAAAATTCGTTTAAATGTCACTCACTGAAATTGTCGCCACCGTCAGACGGGGCTGTCGCCCCAATCCCTTGGGCGGCTTTCCCTTCAGCTGTTCGTCAAGGCGCGAAGGTGCCGGATCAACTTCTCCCGGCCGCTACACAGTGACTGGCTCGACGATAAGTCAGGCGTGATAGGACTTTTATGAGGAAAAGATGGGAAGATCATCTGATTTGAGACGTGATCACGCTCCGATCGAGTGGCAGCGCTCCTAGATTCTATGAGTTCAAGAAACTTTGCCATAGGTGTCTCAGCCTTCGGCTGTGTCACGTTTCGTTTGTTTCACAAGCACGCGAGCTGGCTGGCCAGAAAGGTCGCCTCTCTCCAAGGAACAGGAAGCGACCGGGATCGCGACGGAGAGTCTCGTTGTCGAGTTGCTTTACCGATTCCCGACTTAACGAAGTTAATCGCGCCGATTAACCCGGCATTCTATCAGATACAAGAGGGCAACTGCTAGCTACACTTAGGTAGGAGGAGGGAGGGGGGGGGGGAGGATTAAATGTCGGCACGAGTCACGTTCCAGCGGAATTGCTGCCATCGGTCGTAACGGAGCTTCCTCTTTCGCGTGATGCTACCGATACGTGCGCACTCCGGATAGGCAGTATCAGCTTTCGATCACGATTAGAGAGAACGCGGCTGGCTCTGCTAATGCATAGTCGTGGCCCACTGCAGTCCGGCGAATCTCGATAATATAATTACGACGATCGTCGCGTACCTAGAATTCCTCGCCCGTTTTCGCGTTACTGCCTCGCGACTCTCGTGAAACACGGATTATGTAATTGTACCCTGTCCCCTGTTCCCTGGTCCCCGTGAAATCGTCTGTGAAACGCTTAATCGAGGCATCCCGTGTAACAGCGGAAAGCGGATTGGCTTCTAGGGTGTTTCGACAGACAAATTAATCCGTTTAGCGCCGATAGAATTGCGAAACTGAATGATAATCATATGATGGCAGATTGAAATTTAATCGTGCGCGGCGGATATTGTTTCGGAGGTTACGGTCTCTAGTCAGGATTCAGTGGCCGAGGGAATAACTGAATAGGATACTCCAAAATTATCACGAATTCATACAATCGGCTCGTCAACCGTCGTATTGCTCCAACGATCGTTGAAACATAACAAGAGATAAGTAGGGATGTAGTTTGCACATGGTTCGTTCACGCTCGCGCGAATTCGGCCCGCGATCAAGGTAAATAAGCGAAGACCCTTGCAATACACACGCAGCGGACTCGGCTACTTCCAAAAGTGGGGAAAATGAATTGCCTTTGCGATAAACTCGTATCTCCAGCACGATTCCTTTGGATTCCCACTCGGTGCCGAGCACGTTTGCCGTTTTCCCATTTCTTTGACATTCCCCTGTGCTGCCATTCCGAAACTGAACCCTGCACACCCCTAAATTAGACCATTATCTAGCGTGCAAACAACGCACTTCCGTTCGCAGATTCTCTCATGCATGCGATAATTGTTTCTTTCCTTTTTACGTCCCCGTTTCCCTCTTGACTGCATCTAGGTAAGGAACAAGAGTACATTGCAAACGAACGTTAAAAGCTGCAAAGAGAACTACGTTTCCAAAACGAGATCATGCATTTCTGTACACGATGTACAATTCGTTTTCAATGGAGACCTGTAATAATTTAATAATGTAACGTCGACGACAGCGAACGAAAGTAGTGCATAAGCTACGAATGACATCGGCGAATACAGTAGAGAGAAGAACACGCATGTAGGTCGCAATAATGTCGACAACATTGTGTGCGGCAGATAAAAGAACACGTTGATTGCAATAACGCCACCCACGTCATGCGACGATAAACAAAGGGGCGCGTTGTTTGTAATAACGTCAGCGGGTGAAAATGAAAATGCGGGTCGTAAGTGTGAATACACAAAAATTTCCCTCATAACGATGGGCGGACGTGTTTGCCGGAATTCTTCGGGCCGAAGTCCTTTACGACGAATAAATGCAAAAATACAACATCTGTGTTCCATAGCTTTGGGATGGAATAGTTGGTAGGCGTAATGGGGAGGTTTAAAATTCGACGCAGGAAGAAAAAGATGGGAGAAAGGGTGAGCGAAAAGAAAAAATGTAGGTATTATGACAGTAAAGACGGGGGCGTGAAACAAAAGGCTGTCCCTGAGTTCGGCAAAGCCATTCGTATGAATGCTTACTACTCCGAAGAGCAAGAATACGGAGAATCTCTAGGACATGCTTTGTTATGTTTCCTCGTGACCTCGATGCGTAGAGCAAAACAGGGTTTGACTTGTATGTTCAGGTTAGTCGTGTTCTAGTTTAGCCCGCAGCAACATCGCCGGTGTATGTATCGCGCCAAAGTGTCGCAGATTACTTAGATGTCGGTATAGTTGTCTTTGTGGCAGCATCGTGCTTTAATTAACCAGTGTTATTAAGGTGAGTTATAGAGAATCCTAGGAGAGATATCGAAATATTATTTTAAACATTTTTCATCCGTGCTACGTTCTGCCTGGGTATCGAATCGTTCAGGAACCGGAAACTCAATGGTTCGCACCTACTGGAGAATCCTTTGATCGACGCACAGCCGCGTTTGCGACGGACCGTCGGTCTGTTTGTTGGCTGCACTCTGATTTTAAGCGCAATCAGCCTCCTGTGAATTTTGTCCCGCAAGCTTCGCGTTAATTGCAAGGATAATTAGGGGTAATTATACCGTTCAACGTTAGAATAATGAACTGCATCATTTCCAATGGGTGCGAACACGGTGGAACCCCACATGATAAATTTATATCAGAATCATTCTGAACGCTTCTCAAAGTAACAAAATTGTTCCAAGAATCTAATACAATTCTGGTTTAATTAATTTCACCAGCTGTATCGATTCAACTCTTGATTGCCTAGCCCGTTATTTGGATCCCCCGTAAATTAAGAGATTTTAAATGCAGTGGTCCCGTGGAAAGCATTCAAGTGCATTTTAATTAGTAGCGTGGGCGCCGATTTCTGAAAACGGAACGAACGCGCCGCCCCTATATAACAGTTAACTGTACGCGAGTTACTAATGAGGAGATAATTAAATGAGGGGCACGCGCGTGCCTGCAGAAGGTCGAAAAGTGTGATAACGAGAGGGACGAAACTGGTGTACCCCCGTTGCCACACTCAATTACCATTACGTTCAAATACGCAGCACCATTCGACCCTGACGCGGATGACGTGTGCCTCGTCCCAGAAATTTTTGACGCGGCGAGAGTGTATACACTTTCCAATGCTTCAGCCGCGAGATATTTAGCGAGATGGAGGCAAAACATTCCCGCGATGTTTCGTCACCTTCTTTCCCCTCATTTTTCATTTGTAACCCAGACGGCGACGTATTTATGGATTCTCTTGACAATGGCAGGGAAGATGGAGGAAATAGCTGGCAGATTCACCCGCGAACAGCAAGCGTGAATACGATGCTTCCTTTTGTCCGAAATCGTCCTCCTTTTCCGGCTTTCACTGACGCATACCTACGTATGCCAACCTGCCCGCGTATTCTGCTTCACGCGTCTTATTTCTTGATAAAAAGAAGTAGAATTGAATTCGCTTTAGGACTAACGTCACCGAGGACCATTGATCAACTAGATTGATATTTCAGTTAATTAAGTACTCGCAGGTAATAGTGGCCGCGGAGGGAATAAAATAAATTTCATTCGTTAAAGTACCATCGACCCGGTGCTAATTTCCATCCAATTCGAAGTAATTAATTCAGCTAGACGTTGAGAGTAATTAAATAGTGAATCGACTGAAATGCTCGTAAAAAAGATCCTTGTTCGTAATATAATGATGGAATTGTTATTCTCAAATACCATACACACCATTACGTACTCGCAGACTCGTCGTTCGCCACTCCAGCTTTAATGAATTTCCATATTTGCAAACTGGAACCGGGGATTTATAGCAGTGCTGCGTATCACAGGCCAATGTACAGGAATCGTTAAACACTCAGGGTAGTCATACACTATAAAATAAAGCAGATGCTAGCGTTTTTTATCTCTTACGACGCCCGCGAGAGTCCCGAGGTCTCGAGTTCAGGCCACCACCAAGTGGATATATTCCGACGACGCGACGCTGGCTAAAAGGTTAAAAAGGAGGAGGCTGTTTAACGTAAACCTTCGTGCGCGTGGATACACCGTTTGCAAACACATGCAGACACATGCTCCACGGGTTCCATTACGCTGCTACACTGGCCTCTATCCAGAGTATCGACAGTTTCGGGGGCGCAGGGAAATTATTCGAAAAATCGTTGAACGCACTCGAGGCTTACGGAAGCGTAGTCGGTAATGACTTTTGTCTCGGCCTTTCTATGGCTCGGTCTTTATAAACCGATTGGGTCGCCGTCAGAGCCGATAAAGCAAAGGGTGCCGATACCGGGGTGAGTATTTTTTCCAAACACGTAGTTTCGATCGATTTGCACACGCGTTGTTCGGTGGGATCGCGGAACGGAGCAGGATAAAACCGGTATCTCTTGATTGTCAATAAAACGAGCTCGGGCTATTGAGGAATCGCGAGTAAATAAGTACCTATACTTCTATTCCCGAATTGCGTGCCGCGCGGCCCGCTGGCGTGGAAATTCGATTGGTAATTGTTCCGGTTAACTTTCGAATTGACGGCCCCCCCAATGGAACGTCACCGACACGCCTTCCCCGTTAGGGGAGAAAAAAGAGCTTCGCGTCGGCCGTGTGTCTTTTGGAAAAGCGGGTCGAAGTCGCGTCGATACGCTCAACTATCTCGAGGTTCGGATTGAAAAGTTCGGGCGGACGTGAACGAATTTCTAGGGTGGACTAACCGTACCTGCCGCGCTTTTTCTTTACCTCTCCTTCCCCTCGACGAGCGAGAGCACTCTCCTCCAACGAGATGCTCTCCTGTGAATTTCAACAGGCTTAAACCAGACATTCTCATTCCGCGGCGCATCAGCCGCCGATAAAACATTAAGCTAACGAATGGCCCCGTGACCCGTTTCGTTCGAGTAGGTACGCGTACGTAGCGCAAGACATATCCGCGCTTTATCGCGGCAGCTATCCTCGAAGGCGTGATAAAGTTATGGTCTCCTAAAGGCTTTTAACGAGCCGCTCGCACGTGATATCTTTATTTAATCATACCAGGTCGACGTGATCCCGAATAAATTTCCCAGATATAACGTAGCAGGTCCAGAGCGGGAGGCGGAGGTATGCTCGGCGGTAACCCGCGTTACCTATTACGTCGAAGAGGATTGGCTTTCGAGTGAAGCGTATTGCCGGCGTTATAACGTCGCCGGCCGAGGCTTGCCTTTTTTATTTCGCCGATAGAGCCGCGTGGAATTTTATGTTACGGCACTTTGAAATCCTCCGGCGACGTTCATGAACGTCCCCGGGAAGAGGCACTTCCCGGGGATTGTAACGCGATATTTCGCGATCGAGCTCAAAGGTATGATAAAGCACAAACGTGGTTAGCCAGTTGTTATTGTAGGGCGAAGTCGAAAGGGGAAAGGAAATGAGAGAGGCCGCCGGCCCGGGGGATAAAAGACGGGGTCGAGGCTGATATCCACTATCAAAGTAGATGTTTCCCCAGCGTCCCATACGTTTCCTTCGCTACTCTTCTAAAGTGCAAACCCCACGGAGCTGAAGGGAAAAACCATTCCACGAGCAGCTGCTTACGGTTTCATAACCACTTCATAGATTCAAAGGACCTCCGTGGATCGATCTTTTTTTAACGCTCCATGAGAGCCATTCCGTTAGTTGAAAAATCGTACGGTTCTTTCAATATCTGGCTTCTTCGCTTCTCATTTCTGTAGACGTATCAAAATAGGCTCAAGCTTAAATGATCCCAGTGTTCGTTGTGCGCGGGCGAGCAATCGAAGGCACGTTGACTAATAGAGGAAAGAAGAAAAAGCGAGTAAGGACAAGGAACACGAGCGCAGCAACGGAATTACGAGAAACATTCGTCGTAGTCTGTACTACTACTTCCGTGATGAAGATAAATTCGACCGGTCTGTCCCGTGCACAGCTTCGGATTCGACTTGCTCGTTTAGGCGTGCCATCGGCGGTGAGCCTCTCCTAAGATTAACGATGGAAACCGCCGAGGAAAGCCGGAACATTCGTCCTGTCGTGAGTTACACGCGTGACACGCTAAGCCGCCTGCAATCTTTTCATTTCCTCGTTCGCCGGGCTCACGCCACTCTCGAATTAGGATAATAATCGTGCAGCGAAGGCGAAGCAGTCCCGAGCGGGCAACCGCGAAACTGCGAGATCGCGTGAGCTTTCCATTCAAATAGCTCCCTCTTGAACGGCGAACTCCGATACCGGAGGTTTCTACGGGATCAGGCGTGCACTTCTCGAATGTGCCTCCCATCCTATTTGTATCGAAGGATCCGCGCAAGTGCGATCCTTTGCGGGAACGTTGATGGGCTTTCCTAGTAGCAAACTACGCCTCTAAGAAGGCTTCTATTCAATCCTAATGCTCAACATTTTGACGTTCCATCGTTGTTGCTTCCTTTTCTATTCGGAAAATAGTAAACGAAACCGAAAAGAGTTCTACTTCGCTCGGATAGAATGCCGTTAGTTGCCCCAGCGTTATCCGAACGCGAGCGTTCATATCTCGGCTTAAGCAGTCGCTTTAATTGCACTTGAAAATCCGCGGCAAGTTTCCCGCTCGCTTCCCATTGTCTTTCCGCGAATACGTTAGGGACACTTTCGCAAAGAATGGGCTCGCGTTCACGGTGGCACGGTCTTGTTGATAATTTAGCAGGCAGCCGGTCTAAACACAGGTTTAAGCTGTGAAACCAGCGTAAGCGACTCGAATGTGACGCTCCTACCTTACGCCTAATCTCCGACTAACTTCGCCGGCCATACTTAGAACGGAAGGAACAGCAGACAGATTGCTCCGACTGTAACGCGTGCATCCTTCTAGAGAGGAGAGAGAGGAAGAGAAAGAGAGCTACGGTTGAAGATAGTTTCCAAGATAGTTGGACTCGAATTAATTGCCGCGACATAAGTACAACAGCCTACCTTCTGTGTACACGCCTCTGCTTCCTCCTTTGACTTCTTTGTAACGGAACGTACGATTTCCCGCGATGCCTCGCGTCTCTAATCGACGAGGAAACTCGTGGTAAAATGCACCAGCTCCGATCGACCGGAAATTGCTTTTTGATTAATGAGACGCCTTCCGGAGAAATGTTTCCCTCTTGCATGGATTAATTAAAAGGCTTCCCTCCGTTTTAGGAAGCGCCTGTAGCGTCGTACACCTCTATTAGACAAGAATAATCGTCCGTTTCGTTGAAAGTTTCCAAGTTCCCCCGTCGCCAGTCCTGTTTTCCAGTTTTTTTAAAATTCCTCCAGCCGCAACGACTACCGCGAACTTACGATTACTGGAATGTTTCAGGAATATGATCCTCTCTCTTTTCCACCTCGTAAGGTACGGGTTTAATAGTACCATTCGTATTTAATTCATCTTCCTCTTCCAACTCAAACGATGGACAATTACAATCTTTTTCTGCACGCTTCTCTGTGATTAGTTGTCTCTAATCCATCGCGTTTAAATTCCACCGTTTTATCCTGTCATGGAAAAAGAAGCTACTTAATTCATGCAAATGTTTGGATCGCGACTGCATTGTTCGTTGTTGTTTTTAATTGCCGAAGTCACGAAAGTATTCCATTCGAAGCGGCGAAGTTTTGATATGAAACAAAAAGTTAGCGCTTCGTGGCAGTTTCCGAACGAGTTGCCGCCGTATTGTTCGACTGACGGCGCAATCCGGAGCTTTCCCATAACTTTTACGCCCGTCTGGAACTGCATAACTCCATCAAGGGAACTTAATTCGAGGCGCGTGCCACCAAAGAACGAAGGACACAGGGCCCGCTTGCATAACGACACAGTTACTGGGCACGATGGAACGGAATCGTTCGGTAAAGGACAGGTAATTAAAAACTCTTCTGGTAATGCATCGCCGTAGGGTAATTATAAGGATAATAGGCTGCTACTTTATACAGTAAGTCCCGGGAAGTGGGGAAAGTGAACCTTCCACTTTTTCCTCCTTTCATCCTACTGGCATTCACTTGCGTTTCTGGCCAAGTGTGCCTCCCGGGAATAGGTTCGGTGCTCTGTAAAAAGTTCTTCGTTTCCAGCGCTCCTACGAACCAGCGATCTCGCGCCGGTAAAATGCCTTTCGAAATTACTGCGTTAAAAGTTCAAAGCGTCGGCTGTTCGGCATTAGAGGGCTTCCTGGGAGGCAACTGCTTCGTTGGCCTCGTTCCGAACTTACAAGTACATACATAACTCGTTTCCGTTTTAATGCCCCCGAAATTTCCTTGAGTGTGCAGAGAGCATTCGTAAGGTCCGTGGAATTCTTGAATTCCACGGACCCTTGAAGCAACCAGTGGCGGGATGATCGGCGTATCGATATTTGAAATTTAGCGCCCAACGTTACAACGAGCGTGACCGAAACGAATGGAAGGCCAATATCCAGTTGGAATTTCGCGCTTTTGATACGCGAAGCGTGCGGCCCGCAGGGTTGGTTTCGCGATTAAATCTAGGATTTCTAATTCACCGCTAATTGAACGGAAAATTCCCTGCGGTTAGTTGTTGCCGTTTGATAAAACGCGAGGGAACGTAGAACAGGGATGAATTGAGCGTTAATTTCTATCTTCATTTCAAAGTGGTGGAAAATCACCGATAAAATGCAATTTGCGAGCAGGTCAGGCATCGCATTCATCTTCGAAAGTGTCTGTAAATCTTGTACAGCGCTAAGATAGTGCGCTTGACCATGCTTCATCAATCAAGTTTTAACGGAGGATATGCGAATTCTAGAAATACCCGCTTGAAATATTTTCACTTGCCTTGCCTTCGTCCCTCGCTTTGTGACCCAGATGTGAATAGAACTTGTAATCCCTTAAGTGGAATATCTTCGCGAGGCGAACAAACCGGCTTCGTTTCTCATTTGTACTTGTCGTAAGAAAGGTCGCTGAGGTGAAGGGTGCAGCTATCAAAAAGGGAATAAATGAAAGGGAAAGGGCTAATAGGAAGCGAAGAGGGAAGAAAGCTGAGATGGAAGCAGAGAATATCGGTGTATGGAGTGTGCAGCACGTCGCTCAGAATTCAGACCGCGTGACTGGAGTATTCTACTGTCCACGGAAGCAGCTGACGTATCGGACATCTGAGTCGCTCTCAATTTAAAGAATTTACGAGCTTTCCCCATTCGAGCATCGCGCGGACGTATTGTGCTGCTGTGCTTGCATGAACTCTATCAAATATTTACGATCGCCGAACAGTAGGATATGTTAAACTACTTAATGCGATAATATCGTTAGAGAGTCCTCTCTCTCTCTCTCTCTCTCTCTCTCTCTCATCTTCATTCGATATCGACAAGAGTACCTACCTCTTTTTCTTCATAAAAACTTAAACCCCTGCTATTGCCTGCGTGATTATTCAGTGCACGAAGCGTATTGCCTGCTTGAATTACAATTTCTCTTCCTCCACTCGACAATAGGTATCCTCGATACGATAAAGGAGCGGGCACCTCGTACGTGCAAAGGCTCGTGGGTTTGTGACCGCGAAGTGCGTTAAGTCCGCACTCGGAAATGAATCGGGCCGAGGCTCTCGGTTCATTGCCAATGGGATCGAGTACTCGAAATGGTACCTCGCATAAATCCAAATCTGGCCGCAAGCACTGCTCCACTCCCGCGAGTATTTTAGCTATCCCTCAAATGATTTTACTAATTGTAGGATAAACTCCAGCTTGAATACACCTCTAGCGTGACTCACTACCGATCGAAATCACGACTCGGGGAAGCGTTTCAAGCTCTTATTGTTAGATGTAATTAATTTGTCGGGATGACGTTCTGAAACAGCCTGGCTCGCAGCCGGTGGGTCCATTCTACCGATTCCTCGTCACCTCGAATAATATGTTTTCTCCTATACAAATTTCCGGGAGCGTTTCGAATCTGAAGCGCGACGGCGTTGGGCATTCATGCACGCCCAGCTGCAGATTGATTGCTGATCCCTAAATTGTCCCTGAAGTTGCTTTACACGTTTCGCTGGCGTGCCCGAGAAGTTATGGTCTCTTGGCTATGTTTACGTAACTTGACGTGACGGATATATAGTTACTGTCTGGCGTTAACTAACTAACTAACAGGCGTATCATCAGTCGACCGGCCTTCTCCGAAGGTATCTGTGCCTCCCAATTAGTCGAGTTAGAATTGCAGATCCGCTGGAACTTGTGCCGAATGGGCCGAATAGTTCGGGGTCCCTCGGTATTTATGCATTCCCCGATCGAGGCCGACGTAAGACGGCCGGATCGAATGAAAAGGCATTTCGTTGGTCCCCGTTGGAGGTCCACGTGCGTCTCGATCAGCCGGCGTTAATTAAATCCTGGGGACATCTAGCTGGAAGGCGAACCATAACCAGGCGCTCGTAAACGGCTCCGACAACCGGATTCAGCTTACCGAAACGCACGGAAATGGCTGTTTGATGGCTTCGAAACAGCTAACTATGTGTTCTTGTATAGTCGTGGGGGTGAATAGCGTCGTATGACGCAGGCACGGGCCTGCGGGAAAGCACGCACCGAAAGGGGGACGTTCATGTACGCGCGCGGAAGTTGTACTCGGAAAGGGAACGGAAATTGCCCTGCACTCGAGTTGCACGAACTTTGAGACAACTGCTGCAGTTCGAATACCTAGCGGCTCGAACTTCCCCAACATCCTCTGATCTGCGTTGCGAATGGCGGATAAAATATTAAATATCCATCCCTAAAAATTATCCCGGGAATATCGCCCCCTTGGCGAGGTGTGGAGCACGGAATTAAATGTTACGGCTCTCGAGGAAAATTGATTATCACGGGCAAAAATACCGAGAAGGATCGTATATTACTCCTAAACAGATGTGTCCCTGCGGAGTACGCGTTCTATCTTACTTACTCGTGGATAGCATTCAGGGTGAATTCTCCGCGATGGGAAAAACGAACCGACCGTTATTACCTGGCGTAGGTAATCCAACTCGTCCCGCAGCTTATTTGCGAGTAATTCAATCGCGCGAGTCGCTGTCGTTCGAAATTCAACGGGCGACACGGCATTCGCATAAATTCTTCTTAGCGGGGGTAACGAGTGGCTGCGGTGGGAGGATTTGCGAGGGGGGAATCCCAGCTTACACGGAATTAGAGCTGAAAAACCTCGACAAGATCGTGGGTACCGTTGAAAAAGGTCTCGGCGCAGCGTTGGGGATAGACTCGCTGCTGAAGAAACAGCGCGTGGGTGGACAGACGAAAGAGTGGGTTGGTAAGAGAGCGAGGGTGCAGCGGTAGCGAAAGAAGAGGAGTAAGAAGAGCGTTTGGAACCACCGTTGGATCTCCGTAGCGATTTGTTCGCAGGGTTTGATTTATAAGTCTGCGAGAGTTGTCATGGGGTGAGTCGGCCAAGAGGAAAGCTCACCCCGCGCCCTGTTTGCTACGGAATAGAAGAACCGGCTGCGTGGCGGGCCAGGGAAGAAGGAGGGAGAGAAAGAAAGTAGGGAAGCAAAGAGTTAGGGAACGATCGCCGGTCTGTGGCTTCACTTACGGATGATACATTGCCTCGTAGTCGACTTCAGGCACAGAAGGATGGAACCGCGGTAATGGATTCGGAATGGTTGAAAATAGTCCGTCCCTGTCACCGGGACACCCGTAGACCCGCTCCGTTCCGCCCGAAATTCGTGGCACGTGATACTTGTTCCGCGGGGAAGTTTCGCGAGGATGAAACGTGATCTTCTAGCAAATTTCTTTGAGCCTCTTTGACGCGGACGACTTTGATTGGGGAAGTCATTCCTGCGAATAGAATCCTTTTCTGAATACTTTTCTCCGGTGTATTGAATACAAGTCGAGCAGAAAATTCTCAACTGAACGTTTTGCGCGAATCTAGTCTGCAAGTACTTACACGGGATGGAGGCGTTCTCAAAGGACACAGAAGATTCTCCAATTCTTGTACCGCTGTTTGTGCTCTTTCGTTCCTTTATTTTTGTTCTCAGTATTCTTTTTAGAATCGCGTTCCCCTTATGCAGGGCGAAACGGGACAAATTGGAAGACTGAGTTTCTAAACTTACCGTAACCCAGAGCTATTTACTTCGGATTCTGGGGAACTTTGGTTGAGCCGAGTCAATACAGACATCCCGGAGGCGTTGCGGCCGATAGCGGCGACCACGGGGATGTCATATCATCGACAGAGGTCTTCAGAATCGTGGGAACCTAGATTCCCTCGATACACCGTCTGTGAGCAAAGATTCTCCAGTCTTCCAAAACGATTCCATCAAGAGGCGAATTCAAATAATTAACATTTCTTCAAGATTTTCTAGAAATTTGACATAGATATTCCTGTGTAGTTCCACCTCCGTTTGTGCACAGCCGCAGATCCCCCAGCTGTATCCTGCTTCTAGCTTTTCCACTAGCATACCCTTCAATTTACCCCGTCGGGAATTCATCTCGCACAAAACCGCTGGTACCCGCGCGAACGAGCGCGCGAAATTCACGTTTTATCCAAAAGGTTTTGCCGATCAAAAAACTCCGGGCAGATTTTTATCGATCCTGGGGGGCCTTGAAGCGCAGGGAAACATAAAACTGTCGATAACACTAACGAACGGAATAGGCGATTTTTATTTCCAAGTTGGCGCTCGTCCAGTCGCGCGCCATTTTACACGCCTCCCAGTCACCAGTTCGACAGCATTGTTAGGAGAAACGCAGATTGGATATTGGATTTCACGTACGAGCCACTCTGCGCCTTTAACCTGTATAGGCCTTTTCTTGGTGCCCGTCGATGATCGCGATCGGCGTTGCTTTCAAATACATACATATTCGAGAGGCAATTAATCGAGGTTCACACGTGTTAGCACGATTGCCATGATTAATGAAACGCATTCATTCAAAGACACGTTGAATCGCGGGGGATTAAAACAGCTCAGTGGATCTAAATATCGAGCAGTTAGAGACGAGCGAATTTTAATTGGCTCGTCAAAGGCATTCCTGTCTACGACTCTCGTTAAACAGCATAATTGGTCAATCGAAGGGGTGTCGATAATGCGGAGCGACACGAAAGATTCCTCCCCTGTCGAAAATCGGTTGTGCTCCCTCTCTAGTAGCAGGCTATAAAGTCGAGTGGGATTCCACTGGACGATGCGTACATTCCCCACCGGTGGATTTTAATGAATTCGTAGCCGGCTCTCGCATACCGATATATACTTCATTCCAAGTAGCGCGTATCGATCTTGCACGATTTGCGGACGGATCGACAACACGTCACGACTATCCTTTGATCAATCGGCCTGCCGAGCGAGCGCAACCCGCGAGTGCCAGCCACGCGGACGCCTTTGGCGCCATTAATGAACGCAAACACGCGTGACAAGTAATGCAATTAATTAGGGGACACGGTATTCTGGGTCCCGATATTCCCCTCGCCCTCTGCCCGCAATGTTATTGCACCTGCACCCGCGCCACTGATTCCGCCGATTCAAGACACTGCGTGGCTTCCGTTTCGGCGCCACCGGAAACGTCGAATCGAGAATTACTTCGCGAGCTTCAGGAAACTAACGAACACCTGCTACCGTGTCCCTTAACACCGTGCTAATTAAGAACGTTCGCGATGATAATCGCGTTAGGTGCCTTTTTATTAAATACAGCGGTGCTTAGGTTTTTGAGCAGGCAGAGTTTTGGTTTTGTTTTCGACTGAACGGAGAGAACACATTTTTTAATGGGGTAAGATTATAATGTGACGAGGAAGATGGACAGAAGTAGATTTAAGTACTTTCGGGGACATTTGCAAATAAAAAACAACTCGGATATACGGGGTCCAAAAATCGTTGGATACTGATTCAGAGTAAAACGCTATTCGCCGAATCGCAACAAGGATTACAGTAAACTCTCGCTTCTATCCACATATTGAATAGTCTCTATGGTTGTCGGGGGGTGAAAGTGTGTGTCCTGCTGGCGCGCGTTTTGCTTCCACGCGTTATCCGGTATTTTGTCTACAGTTCTAAACGGACCCCAAACCAGGGGAATTGATTAGGTTTGGTTTTCGAGGATTTTTTACATGGCATGTTTCAGGACGTGTATACGGAGCATAACGTGCAAGCTTAACCATCTGTTAACACGAATCGGCATCAGATAGCCGCGTATTGTAAACTCTTTTCGATAAACAATGGTGTATGTGCCTTCCCAGGCAAATAACTCGTTCTCGTATTGGTGCAGCGTGCATGTTTCCATTTTCAAAATTGTGGTGGATCGAAATGTAACTACATATCTGGCATAATGGAGGCATTGTACCTCGAATCAATATGTTGGAAAAATAAATCAGAGTATCAATTTTCCAACGTGCCTGACAATTAAAATTGCGTAATTGCGTGTACGTATGTTTGATTCCAATCGATCGTCATTACGTTTCCAATTAATGTGCTACAATTTAAAACGTATTTTAATTATATTCTTCTCGAAATGCACATTAAAGTGAAGCATTTAACGTGCGAATTACTGTGCATGCCATTGTAACGTCCATTTATAATAGTTCTCTGTACCCGTGTGCTGTACTACACAACGGATACGGTTGATTTTACTGGCGGCTACCATATACCGTACGTTACGGAGTGCAGCACATAAAGAGATAACTAGACCGAGCCCTTATTGGTAAACCATAATTGGTTGTACCACATACGAGCACTTCAGTTTCGAGATCGACAATGCCTCGTTGAACGCAGCGTGCGGCTGAACGCACTACTGAAAATTAACAACGTCAAAAACAACTGTGCGGAATTGTTAGTACGCGCAACAAAGCTTTGAAATATGTCCGAATATAAAAGTGCCTGGCGAAAATAAATAACGGCATGCCGATCGCTTCTGTTTAACTGACGATACACGTAATTGTGGTCTTTGTGTGGTATGTTAAATGCACAATTCAGCCAGACATGTACTTCGTTAACGAAAGCTGCATATAGCGAGCCTTTTTACCAGCTGAGACACGGCAGGGCCGTGATTAACTGCCGTTCGTTCTCGAACTGGACGATCTATCGATAATTTGGATCAGTCGCTGACAGAAGTACTGAACTCCCAAGCACATAGTTAGATTAATAAAGCATCGATTTCGCCCGTGAATAGAATTGGCGAGTTGTGTGCGATCATTTATTGCTCCTCGACCCGAGATGGCACCTAATCTATGGCGTTTCGTTGAGATAAAATGAAATTCCACCTCGAAACGGCTCTTCGCATTGAATCGGTAGTTTACGACGGTCCCAGTATTTCTCTTTTGTGCGAAATTCTTTAAGCCGCACGTCTTCTAACTTTAATCGAACATTCTGCAAAGTCGATTGCCCTTATATTCCAACAACGTATTACTTTTTACCAAAGGGGCTTCTGGGCTCTATTTAGAATGACTTGCATATAATAGTGGGATCAACTTGTTATTACTGTCCTTAACTAGAACTTATTAATTATCAAAAATAGCGAAGTCTTTCACGGCGGACACAGGACTCCATTAATTCGCGGCCGATGTCACTAACGAGGCTATATTGAAACAGTTTAATTGGCTTCTGGGCTATAGTTCCTTTTGTTTCTTCGCGAGATGGGAAAGATACGGAATACAGAAATACTTTTATTGGGACCGTGGAAATTTCGAATTTCGTCGCGCTTCTTCTCGCTTAAAACGGTTTATCGATTGCTGATGAGGCAGTTAGTTAACGGAAGCGAAATATTGCCGCGTTTCATTGGGACAATGTGTCCGCAACGTATGCATTCGCGCATACCGCGCGGTTCGTTTTGTTTGCTGCGCGACAGATTCCTCCGCAATAACGTAATGACATTTTTCATTGATTTATCGTTAATTGATTACCTTCCGGCTCGCTAATTCCCGTGTGCGTATCCTCGTGTTTGTTGTCGCCTCCGGTGGGCCAATAAATGAAAAACAGCCAAATAACGATTCATGGCCATCGCTCGCCCCGTGGGAAAATTTTTCTCGCGACCTCGGAAATTGCGCCCGGTAACCTCGTGACGCGGCGTGAATTAAGAAATAACGTTCATAATGGAAACAAAAGCTCCCGATGCTAATTACGTCTCGTTGGGACATTAATATTCATCGAATGCGATTCACCGCTAGATTAATTACCACCGTGCCGCGCGCCGCCATTATTCATGTCTGCCCGTTACTGCGTCTTAAGAACATAACTCGCGTGTAATTATCACGTCGCTTGCAAAACGCCGCTCGGCGGACTCGCGGCCGTTCGCGAACAGCCCGAGACATTTCCGCCGACGATCACGGCGATTGTTTCGCCGCGAATTACTGTAATCCCCAATTCACAGGTGTCGCCTACTTCGGGACCGTTCAGATCCAGTTGCAAATCAAACAATTATTCATACACCTTCCCCGCAATCCACTTAACACGAAGAACGCTTGGAACTTGGCGCGGAGATAATTTCACGAGGCAATAGTTGTGCTCCCGTGAGGGGAATTTCAAGACTGCGTATACTTGAGCACGCAAAAGCTGCAAAGTTTTCGAGATTTCTTCCCTGAATCGTATGTGCGAATGCAAATAAGAAATTCAATTTCGCGGAGTCGTGTTCGCGGGTAGAGCAGTCGGTTGTGCGTTCGCGTGTAACACTTATGGTTCACGTTCCTTGGTGCCAGCTTCGAACATCCACGAGCCGCGGTTCGGCCCGCTCTCCTGCTTGAGCGATGTAATTAATAGCCGCGACGTCATTAACTCTATCACCCGCTACCATCGCTCACGGGGGGAGCGCACTGTTTTCTTCGAGCGTCTTCTGTGCTGCCGCTCGTTTCGCAAAACTCGTGACTCATAATGTAGTTGTACACGGTGAAACGGTGCGGCGCACTTAGTGAGGGACGGTTGAATAGCAGGCTGCACCGCGGGCGATTATCTGCAGACTGTACAGGGGACATAAATCACCGAGGCAAGGAGCCGGTACCGAGTGAAAACACGACGGAGCCGGGGCAACTCCATTTACATGTTAATTCGCATAGTTGCGACGCCGTCAAAATTTTCGTCCCGCTCTGAGAGTTCCACCGATGCTGACTAAATCCAAGCGCCTGTACCGTATATATTTCATTCCATCGATGGGCCTAATTACTCGCCAGGATTGCAACGGCTCCTGAACGATCGGCAACGTTTCGAGCGACGCTACCTCGGCAACTGTAATAATTTTGCATTGCGAAATAGAAACCGTGCGGAGTAGCTCCAACACGCTAGCAGTACCGGTGGTGATTTTGCAATTTTTTTATCACACTTTTACAACGGTCGTTGGAAAACAGAGGAACCATGGTGCACGCGATGCAACATTTAAGCAACGCTTAAAGGGAAACGCTCGGAACCATCGTCCAGCGAAATTGCGTGCAACAAAGAAGGGGAGCGCAATCGCGGTCGGTTTTTCCGCGATTCTCCTGGCTCGAAATGTTCCATCGGTTTCCGGCTTTCAAATAAAATCACCGGGGCGTACTTTACTGCAATCGATCGCGGCGTCATCGGCTGTGCCGAGGTGCGGGGAGGGTAGCCCGCACTTCAGAAAACAATTTGGCCGCACAGGCTCGATGGAGGGTGGAACGAATAGGCCCGCGAGAAAAAGGGAACCAGGTTAGAGGGTAGCCAGTTGCCTGAAAGCTGGGTCACATCCAAAGTCACTGGGATTATGTGGACACAAGGGGCTTCGATCGATGCGATAATCGCTGTCGACGGTTCTAGATAAACGTAGAACGTCTTCCATAATGTACACGCCTTTTTTCTCATGTTTTGGTGCAAAAGTTAGCGTGGACTGTAGACATTTCGATGTTACGAAAAGGGGAAGTCATCCACTGTCTGTCCAGATTACTCAGTGCATTGGAGTAGGCGTCTGATACACGAAAGGTTTCGTCTCCTTATTTTTCTTCCAAATATCCGAAACTCGAATGACTAAACGTACAACAGCATCGTCAACCTAATGCAATGTCAAGTTCAAGGAACGATTCGTGGCCAGGGATTCATTGGGAGTGGTGGTGAAAACGAAAGGGGGTGGATTAAGTTAGAGAGTTTCTGCTTAACTCGAGTTGCGTTCAGAAACAATGAACAGGCGGTAACGGTTTGAGAGTTTATGAACGAAGTGTTAAAGAGCCGCTACTGGTTTTCTTGTTAAAAGTTTGTTGTACATGTACATCGCTCTTCGGCGCGATTACGGAGCTGCGCTCCGTGGGGAATGGAATATTTGATTGAAGCATAAAACCGACGGTAGCCGAAGGTACGGGACTTCAGTAATTCTACAGACAGAGCGTCAAAAAGCGACCGTAACGCGTGAATTAACCGCTCGAGAAGATATCCCGGACCCTGTATCTTGCAGTTGATGTCTCGTAATAAACCAGTCTTATTCAGGATTGAATTCTGAAGGGACCGTTGAGACGAGAAAATGAGCGTTTAAAAATTAACTTGCATGGGAGCCACGGAATGGCAGAATAATTTCTAAATAGAAACGAAAGAGCTGGTTGGTAATTGGCGCGAAGCGCCGTTGATTTTCTTGCTGAATGTTCAGCGGCAACATTTGCTCCCCGCCTCTTCTTTCCTTTGGATTTAAGCGTAGTTAGTTCCCAACCGCGGTTTCTGTGCGCAGTTTCTTACCCATTTTCCTTGCTTCCCTCTTTCTCCTCCCACGAATATGTTCTTTGTTTTTTGATGGCCCCCCATTCGCCTATTCAGGAGCGTGAGCCGCTCCTTTTCGGCACGACGAAGACTAAAGAAGCGGCACGGATTGTCAAGGGGAAGGAGGAGGTCGTTAGGGAATCGACAAATCTCGCAATAATGACACGGCGCGGAATTCTTCACGATTTTCACGGAGCCTCCGGCGAAGGGAGCTGTGGCAGAAATCGCGGCGACTTATCGATGCGACAGAAATAGCGACGCAGACAAAAGGTGACGGGGAGAACCTCTCCTTTTCTTCGTTGCAACGCGGGGCGCGAAATTATTTATCACGAGGCGAAATATTGTTTAACTTCTCTGCGAATCGTTTACGGCTCAAGTATTACAGGATGTCGGACGGAAGAGGAAAGCTTCGAGAACTCGTCGTAATAACTCTGATTAAACCGTTCCTCAGGAAACAACTTAGGATAATTGGGAGCAGTTATGCAGGATTTATGTAACCCGTATTCGTTATTTAATTGTAGCATTTATTCGGCCACTAACTGACGTTAATTAATCTTACAACTAAGTGGATTTAACACTTGGCAAAACGAGAGGCGACAGAACTGTTTAGCAGCTAGGAGAATAGGCTGCGCGGGCAAGTAGTAGAGTCGCGCATTGGTCAGCCACGCGTTCGCAACGCTTCGGTGATTGAGTGAGCACCCTGAGCCACTATTAGTCACTAAGTGTTCACGATTTTTTCTTCTCTGTACTTCCAACGAAAACGGGGAACCGTTTTCGTACATTACCAACGCGCACAAACGGCTTGATTCTGTTTTTACTTGAACCGGTGGTTCCTTCAGAGCGAGTAGGAGGCGGAGGAAAAACCCGAAGACAAATAACGCGACGCAAAAAGAGGGAGGAATGAGTAAGGTAGGAAGGAGAGGGACAGGTTCACCCTAACACTCGGCGCTTCATCCAAACCCGCATTGTATGCCCCGAGACGGTTAGATATTACAGGCACGTGATGTTCCTACCGTTGCTTTCTTTTCCGTGTTCCGCCCACCCTGTTCTTCTCTATTTTCCCCTATGCTCGAGGACGGATACTAATGGCCCGGAAGAGCCAGGAATGCGAGACTCCCGAAAGGTGGCGCGGAAGGATTGCCCGGTCCTTTCGGTCGGATGCAATCTTTGAGCGAAGTAAAACGGTCAGATTGAACGAGAGCGGTGTCGCTCAGAGCGAGAAATTCTACCGTGACAAATTTCTGTTGCGATTAGATAGTGAAATAAACGAGCACGCTCGCGGAGACTCGCTAATGAGAGGGGATGAAAAATGCTCTGCTGAAAAACGGATAAGGAGGAGCCCGAGATCGTATCTTCTTTAATTGTGCCGTGTCCGTATAGAACCCGACGTCTCTGTTCCTTCGTGGACGGGGGAAGTAGGTGGAGATGTAACGGAAAGAGACGCGAATCACGGTGGATAGAGGTATTCGTATCCAGTCGTAAAATATAAGACGTCGAGGCGTCGTCGTTTCGGAGGGCGAAGTTTTTGCGAGGGCACTTTTATGATCGATTCATCGTAAAGCCAACCGGACGTCGCCGGTCTCGGTTCGCTCGTATAACCCCGTATTTCCATTCCCCAAATAGTTTCGCACCGCGAAACATTCCCGGCAACATATTCTGTCGCGCGCCGGCTCGAAATTCTCGCGTTAAATTTTTCAGTCTAATGGCACGCCAGTTGGACGCGCAACCGATCGAATATCGATGCGGCCAGCGCGAACTGGTCGCGAAGGAAATTCATACATCCAGGCGGGCGGGAAAGCGTGAATAACGCGCGACGCGTAAAAGCATTTCCGCGAGTGAAAACGTAAGGGCGAATAAGTACCGCGGGGCCGGTCTTTTCACTGAGGCAAGGATTTTCTAAAGATGGCAAAAAGGCAACGGACGGACGGTTCTCGTTCTCTTAAATCTTCGTACAAAGGGCCCCTTTCACTTCAGGCTACCTTTTCATCCATTCGAGCTGATCGCAGCTTGAAAACTTCTGACACTATTTAAATACCCCGTGCTAAGGAGCTTAGACCTTGCACATTTTTTAGAAACGTCTGGTGACTACGCTACGCCCCCGCAATTCTCATTGTGATCCGACAAGTCGCGTTCGATCATTGAATTCGTGCACTCTATTTATCGCCCGGCTCTTAGAGTTATCAAACGCGGGATGCCCTTTTGGACTGCGAAGAGGGAAGTTGCAAAAAATGGGAAAAATAAGTTAGAAAAATCCGCCAGCGAGAGAAACGGTGAGACAATTTCTTTGATTTACGGGCACCTGCTAGATGGAATGAAAATCTGTCGAAACGACAGATGACCAGGTCTATTCGAACGTGCGGCCTCACCTCGCCGCGAGAAAGATATTGGATTGCCTCACTGTTTTCTTTAAGAGAGCCTCGAAACTCAAGATAAATCAATCGGTTGCGGATATTGCGGCGTCCCGATTTTTCACTCTGACGGCTGCGTTCGATTTCGCTCGTCCTCGGCTTCACGGATCGAATGTTACAGGATAAACTTCGCCCCCGCTGCGAGGCAACGATTTATGGTAATACCGCGAAACGTTTTGTAACGGCTCGACGCGAAATAGGGGCGCAAGAAGCTTTAAAGAGGACACTAGTTGAGGGCAGGAGGGAGGGAAGAAGAAGAAGAAGAAAAGAAAGCGACATTCGGGACCGTTTGTCGTCCCAGAACGAAACGGGAAAGATATATTCGGCGCGAGGACGGGACTTCTCATTTTCTTAAGTACTCGACGCATTGCTCTTTAAAGTACAGCATCTCGGAAACCGGACGCCTGGCCGCTAAATGAGAGGGTCCGTGTCGCCTTTGGGTGCCGTCTCCTTGACGATTTACTTAAGATCCACCGGTAATGAAGTCCTGCCCTGAGAATTCGAATTTTAATGGGAATATTTCCTGTCGATGCGGCAACCACCGTCGAGGGTTGTATCTCATCGATCCTGATCCCCCTTGAGCCATCCAGGGGGACGCGCCTGCTCTCGAATCCCGTGAAAAAAAGAGTTCCGCGGGGAGAAAGCCTTCAAATCTCTTCGTTTCGGGCTTTCTTTTCGAGGGGCGATCCAGGCAATCTGGGTAGAGGAATTCTCCCTTGAGTCATCAGAACGGGGGAGCAGAGTGTCGCGCAAAGCCACGGAAGGGTCCGCTCAAAGTCGATTCGATGGTTCACCCTCGAGATATTCTTTTCGACGCGAAATTAATTCATCGAACTGGGATTTAAATTCACGACCCTCCCACCTCCCCCGAGAATGGAAACTGATGATCGAGTGAAAATAGGGATTCCGAAATCTATAGCGTCCTCGGCGTGTTCACAATACCCATAGATCTTGGGGTAGCTCTTACAAATTCCGACGATGGTGGCGCGGCGATGGGACCATAGGCACACCGGGGCCGGCCTGGTACATTGTTCGGAATTTACAAAATGATATGCAAATCCCGGCAATATCCTCCCGTTGCAGGCCCCCTCCCCCCTAGCTCCAATTCAACCTGTCCTCCACGTTCCTTTCTTCCGTGCCGCCTCTTTTCTGGCCGATCTCGAGTCCTTCCTTTCACCTCCACGCGCGCAACCCCGCGACTTGTTTCTTGCATAATGCATGCTCTCTTATCGATGGCCTGAGTAGGGGCTGCTTCGAGGGCGACGAGCCGTACGACTTCGAAAGCTGCACTTTCCACGGCGAACAGAGGAGCGTTTAGACATGTCGGGGTCTCGCGCTCGCTCGCTCAGACACGCCGATCGAACCTTTTTCACGAATGACGAGGCATCAATGTTTCATGGAAATCGCGAAGACTGACGTATCCATTCCGTGGCTTCAATTATTTACGTGGCCTGTCCCTCGTTGCCCGGACGCCCTCGGTTCCTTTCCGTCGGTCTCACATCGATCTCATCTCCCAAATTGCATCAGCGCGAATGACGTTGACGTTCTGTTACGGATTTTTCGGCCGTCACGTCACCGTAACAAAAGGAGCATGGACAGCGACCGCTCGGCGGGATTACCGGGCGCTGTTGCATTATTGCTCCTCTCCAGCTTCTAAATAGTCAGTTGCCCGCGAGCTGCGTCGTTATCGCCGGTAATAACAATAACTCGACCGCGGCAATTATTTCGCTCGACAAATCGAGAGAGAATCCCGATGCTGAACCAGCGTTTTCCCTCGATATCCCCCGTTCCGCCCATTCGTTATCGTCTTCGCGAACCAGTCGCCGATCGAACGCAAAAACGTTCCCCCTAACGCTATTGCTCCGTGTAATTTCCACAAGCGCGTACACTAAGATTCTCCCGCGTCGATGGCAGGCGAGCTGCTTAATTACGAAGAATGAAGCGACGGTGTAATGTCCTCGGATAGGGGGCCCTAACACCTGCGCTACACCGAGCTAATTTCGCGACACGGTTTACGTTCTGTCCTGCAACGCGTGTTATACATCCCGCCGCCTCTGCTGCGCGCGTGAGCTGCATAACGATGCGAGCGCGACGAGAAAAGAAGCGGAAAAGCCTGTCTATTTGTATTTCGTCCTGATTTCGCGACTGTCGAAGCGTCCGTCGAATGGCGGAACGCCAGAAATAAATTAAATTAACGGCTCGGAGTGATTTTCGTTGGCGAGGTATTGGAAAACTCTCCCCCCTCGGGCGATTTATTTAAAGTTTAACGGAATTATCGTGTGAAATGAACAATTTACGGATAGATATGGCAACATTTCGCAATATCGATCAAACGTATGATTAAAATGTGCCACCATTTACTAGCGGGCTTTATTGAATTCGCAGGTACGATGGAGGGTAGCGTCGTGATTATATCTTTCGATAACTTCGTCGCTGTTCGAGTCCTCGCTCTAACAAGCAAAGCGCGATAGCTGCGTAACCTCTTTAAATAGACGCTGCGTTTCGAAAAACATGCCGAGGCATGTTCGGAACATGGAAGCACGGGCCTCAGGCGAAAGCTACATTCGAAGCGGGATGCACATCCTGCAGGGGCTGGTGCACCGCGTGTCTGAATAGCCCTTGAAATATTACAGAGTCGTTTTCTTTTGGACACGTGCTGCGCGGTCACGTACTCGCGACGACGAAAAGAGGAAAGGACTGTAGAGCCATCTGCTATACGTATCATTGAGGGAACAAAAGAAATTCAATGGCAGAAGAGAAGCTTTGACAAGAATTACTTTGATGCAACACAGGAAACGACACTTTGAATATATCCTGTATACGGATAAGTTCGGTTTAAGATCTCGTTTAAACTTAATACATACATCGGTCGCCTCCGGGTCGAGGGTTCTTTCATATGGTATCCACTGTCTCAATGAAAACTGCTTAAGTAGTCGCAGCATTCTTCCACGAACAATTTTCCGGGCCACATTCGCGGCTGATTTCACATGCAATGGAAGCTGCCTAGTGTAATTAGTCAGTGTCATGTTACGTATTAACGTTAGCCGAGGCTTGACTATCTCAGAGTGTCTCGTAAGCACGTCACGTCCCTTCGAACGTGACCGAAACTTTCATCCCGATGTAAACGCTTTCGTTCATTAACTATACATTTGATTACGCCTACGTCGATGCAGGCTTTCGCCCGCCGCTTCACGCAGGGCCAAGTTTTCGGTTCCTCGACTCTACGCCCGCGTTTTCCCGTGTTCTATGTAATGAAGTGCAAACCGGCAATGTGTACCCGCCTAGAAAGCCGCTTCCTGTTCCTCTCTCAGCAATGTAGGATAGTATAATTGCTAAACGCTTACTTAGCGTATGCTTCCTGATGTAAGATACTTTGAACGCTGTTTGCGAGTCGTCAGGCTAATTTGTTTGGAAAATATATATATATAGATCGCTTTAGCAATTTATGCCGAGCTCTGAGGCCGAGTTAATCTGGAGCGGTCTATAATGACCTACGAAATTACTTGAGAACATTCGAGAACAGATTCTTTGCGGAATTTCTTCGTTTCACATGCAAGCGACTCTTTGCTATCACATTGCCGCATCTTCCTGAACCTTCTATCCTTTAATTTAAATGGAAGAACAGCTGATTCCCCCTAATGATTGATGAACATACGATCTACCATATCTTGTCCACGATGTGCCCGTCCTTGTGCGGGTCATCGGCGAGCGGATTTTTACGTCGCCGTGGAACCAGGCGATCGCGAGAGGCGGACGGTCGGGTGAATTTTGAAGCCGCACGATCCAATAATCGCGGGCACAGAATGCTAATTGCGATTGGCACGTTCGCCGGGGCAGACGGAGCGGGTAACGTTGTCGCGATCATCCGTGAACAGTGACGCTCAACCCAAGTTTATTTATATGCCGGACGGTGCACGGGTGCACGGCGCGCTCGTAAATCTCGCGGTACCGGGCGGACGAACCAGGGTGTCGGCCAATCAGGATGTAGATGCTGTACACAGATTCCTGTGTCGCGTGGAAGAAATTTGGGAATTTCGATCCGCGCCCCCGATGGCCCGCCGATACGTCGCTGCGAATCTACGCCGTGCATGTTTATTGTCGCATAATGCATAGCATTATGCAAATCAGCGCCTCGCCGCTTACACTTGTACACCCCGCGGAAATAAAGCTGCGTCGGTGCGCGGGCGTGGGCGTAACACAATGGCCCCACCCGTCGACACACGGCTCCGCCAGCGGGCAATGTGTTTGTTTGGCGGAAAAGCACGGAAAAACCGGACCGCCGGGCATCGCAAGCTTTACAATTTGTCGGCGGTTCGTTTCTGCCCGGGCGCTGTAACCAGAATGGTAAGTGAAAATGTGAACACGAGAATTGTAGGCGGCAGGAGGAAACGCGAGGCGAGTATTTTTCTCCCCGCGCGAATTCGCCGCTGTGAGAAATCATCGTTAATACCGGGGAAAGTTTGTACGTGGCTGCGAGTCCGCCTGTACGATAGAGCAGAATGGGCGGTCTAATTGTTAATTTTGCTCGGGGCAACGAGCGTTTGCGATTAATTACGATCGCCAAATTACATCATATAAAACGAATTCGTTTGTACGACGGAGCCAGAACGTAACAGCGCAGCATCGCGGCGTGCGTATGTGTGGGAAAGCGAGGGTCGCGGCCGAGCTGGCTGCAAAGTGAAAACAATTAAGCATGAAAACTAAATACGTTAGCCGGCACTGGTGGTAAAATGAAATAGAAATTAGAATACGCGGGTTTATGCCGTTTTAATGAACGCGCAGTGTCTGAAACGGAGCCGGTAGATAATAACCGGTCCACCGTCCAACTTGCCGCACCTGTTTCCAGTAAGGGTTCAATTAAAAGTCTGCGCGAGCAAAGAAGGGACGAGCACCGTGTGTTAATTTATAAAAATTCCATTATTCGCGTCTGTGCTCTGCGCGTGTGGAGCGTGTATTACCTGATATCCGTAGAAGTACCGTACATTCGAGACAACTCACTCAGTCCTTTGTTCCATTACTATATTGTATTATATAATCACCCATGATATTTCAGATTCATCAGTTTTGGTAGGTATAATTCTCTCGCGTGTTCTATTTCTCGTTATCAGTAATTGAAACATACAACGGAACAAATCAGATTGGAATCAGCTGGATCTTTCCAGCTGTGCTCGAAAATGAATTCAACGCGGCGGATGTAGTAATATCGTATGGATCATCTAATCGCCCCCAATTATCCGAATACCTCAGGAAATTACCGTATGATTGCACCCGATTATAATCCACATAATAATGCAACGAACCATCTGCATAATTAATTTCAATCCCAGCGATCTCGTTCGAAATTTCAGAACGCGCTCGACGCGGTTATGGGCCGATAACGTGCGATCACGATCGTTTCGTTAATGAAAGAAGCAACGTGCACAACTCGGCGGGCACGTTCGTCAATCAGTCATTTCGACAAAACGGGGCAAAGATCGCGCTGTGAAACGTACACTCCACGCACGTTCAAATCATAGGATATCTTCCATCGTTTATTTACTATTCGTAAATCGAATATCTCGCGTCATTACGTGAATTGCTCATTAAACGCCAGTATATAGGTACATCCAAGCGCTTGCGTAATTAGTGCCGCCTATATCCATAGGCCGCTGCCCGTCGCTTGCCTTTTTGCTTTATCTCGAGGTTTGTGGTGTGACAATTATTTCTGCAAAGCGACTTTATGAAATTCGAAATATTGGCAGAGACGTAGAGGTCCAAAGACAGTACCTCCCGTACGGCATTATTGTCTGTAAAAACTTTAAACGCGTTTTTCTCGAAACAGAGATTTTCAAGACAGGCGTTTGCATAACTTGAAAACTACTGGACCCATCCAGTAGCCCTTTTGCGTACACGTTTATAACATAACTGGCTATGGTTGGAAGCTCGGGCGAGTTTCTATCTTGTAAAATATTAATATTACAGAAGGAAAACAGCCAAATTTTTAGTGAAAATTAAACAGTTTTACTAAAAATGCTGCCATTCTGCAAATTTTTATTGTTAGGTGGTCTCTGTGGTCCCAACCATAACGACAAACATAATAAAGGAAATAAACCTTAGTTTTTCTATTTTGGAAGACTGGAACAGCTCCCACACCAACGCCTGTCGGAAAAGTATTTTTTTTAAGAAGCTTGCGTTACCGACTATGTATAGGTATCTATATATATGTGCGATAAAAAAGTTCAAAAAAATTCTGAGTATTACTTCGAACATACCATAATATGCATGCAAAACGCCAGATAGTATAAGCTTATAGTTTTTGTTAAATAAATTCCGGAGGATGGCGTTGAAAAACGGGCAGTTACACTATTAGAGTAGCCCCTAAAATTTTCAAAATGCATTAGACGCCAAGTACATTTTGGTTACACCCGATCGGGATCGCGCTGAGCGCCCCGCTAATTGAAGAAACGTCGGGCTGTATATTAACGCCAATAACGCGAGCGTCGACGTCGCGAAAGCCCCTCTCGAGGAGTCATATTCATCCGTGGAAATAATTTCCACCGCCGGTACGTAACGGCGAATCATCGCCAGGAAACTCGACTCGCCCGTAAAGTCACGTCCACATCGAGCATAATGCGAGCAACGTTGTAACGGCCATGAAGGTCTGCTCGTGTCTCCACATACTGGAGCACGTTTGCCCGACCTATGACCAGCACGACGGACGTGCGAAAATTGGCGATCTCGAGGGCGACAAAAAGCCCCGGATGCAGGGGCAATATGTACGCGAGACGACCCGTCAACGTACGTATCTCGTAAATTTCACTGTTCGCCTCTGGATGTGCATTTGTCCAATATCTCTTACGGAATATCGTGAATTGCGACGGCTCTGTTACGCGCCTCTGCTTGTTACGGTAAAATTATAATTATCCGCTGACGCCGGCCTGGTCTTTTTGCGTGAGTTGAAGTTATTCGCGGTGCACGGTACCCGAGAAGAATGGTTCATTAAACGCAGCACAGAACGTTGCACAGCGGTATCACGAATCAATACTGGCAGAAACAATCGTTGTCGGTTCTACTGTTAAGCTTCTTCTGCGGTATGATTGAAAGAGTTGGGTACCGAATTTTTAAAGCCACGAATTGCGATAATGAGGACTCCTCTTGCACTTAGAGTAGGTAGGTAAGTAAGAAGTGATACTGTCCAATTTATACACAGACTTGCCCGCCAGCAACTTTTCAATAACGAGTTCATCCCTTTTCAAAGTGCGTCGAGTAAACCGTTTCCGTGATTCGTTGTAGAATGACTTCGTCAGTAGTTATAAAGGTGATCGTAGACGAGGCTGGTCCCATCATCGGATTTCCCACCGGGGAAAGAAATTTGCGAGGAAGCTCAACGGAAACAGCGGGGCCTGTGGCACTCGTTTTATCACCCCCTTTAACGGGAAATGTGTGGGGTAGGACGGTTGATTCTTGTCGTTACGGTTCCTCAAGTCTGAACAGACGCGAGCTGAGGCTGAGCGTGTGGCCGTAGAATGGGCGAGGGTCGGGTGAAATGACTTTTCATATCCCGAGGGTATCTCTGCTCCCGGAAATATGGATATAGGCAATTAAAATTACGTGACAGCGGCACGGAGGAGGGAAGTCACCGCGCGACGTCGTCGTGCTGCTTCAAAGTCACTTTACGTCTTTCTTCGCTGAGCCCTGAAGGGTCCCCGGGCGGGGTACAAATAGGGCTTGCTGAAAAATTCGTCGCTCAAATCTGACGGGGCAGATCTTGTTACTGCAAAGACATCGTACGAGATCTCTTTATCAAGTAGGTATATCAGTCCTACGCGAAACAAGCGCTCGTATAGTAGCCCGGAAAAGTTTCAGGCTACACGCTGAATATTAAAGGTCGGCAAAAGAACTCTTGCGGACAAACAAGCGGCACGGATGTTGACCTTCGATGCTGTTGCTTGCGCGAGATTCAAAATGGACGCCTTTGCTTCCGCTGTACCGCGACCAGTTTGCTCGGGTTTAATTGAACCGTCTATTTTTTACGATGCCTTCGTTCTCCCGCGACGCCGTGGCTCGTTTTATGAATACCGACTGAAAAAACGATTCTTTTGGCGGTATGGGAAGAAGCAGCCTCCTCGTTACACTTCCCTCTTGTTCACACTTGTTTCATCGATATCGTCGACATCTCGTTCGATCGAAGGTGATGGAAGCTGCTGATTATTCTGTTGGTTGGTAGTGGCATGCCTGGACAGGGCGCGGTGCGCAATTACGGTTCATGGTGTGTTTCGTTCTCAAGAAATACTTGTCCGAAGAACAGTCCTCGAAAGGCGAAATATAAGAGGAAACGGGGGAGGTCGAAACCGCTGGATTCGCTTATCGCGAATGAGGCTGTACCGTTTCGAATGATACGAGCCGGGGCTCGAAGGGAGACCGGCGCTCCGAAAAATACTCGGAGGAGATACCACGTGCGTCGAAGCGACTTCGGTGGATCGAATTCCCCTCGCTCGCGGGGTGCACGGCTTATCTGCGTGAATTCCTGTTGGATGTTCGAGTCGATGTTCCAGTCAAGAGTTTCCAGCGGAATAGTAGCAACTTTAAAACCGTGGAGAAGTTTCTTTGGATCGGATAGATATGTCCTGTCTTTGGCGAACTAAGATCGCCTTCGAAGTCGGGAATCGAGTCCGAGGGAACTCGGTTCCCGCAGAAACTCGGGACTATCGTCTCACTCGGACACGCGCGAAAATCCCTTCGAGCATAAATGGCCGATTATGAGCCCGATATTTCACCATTCTCGCGTGCCTCTCGGATTGATTGAGAATTTAACGTCCTCTCTTACGACTGACACTTGGAAACGATACGAGTAGGACTTGGGTGCTACGTTCGCGCGTTTAATTCCTTGTAGGTAATAAAGATTATTGAAGAGATCATAAAGGGGAGGGAACAGGTCAATTGGTTCGATAGCTGCCGCTGCTGGATTAGCACCCCATCGGTATGCTCCCGCATTACACTTTAAACCGGATGTGTCCCAAGTTTACGCGCGATCTGCGAGCTTTTACGTTTCGAGAGCTTTCATCACCGGCTCCGACGTTTTTACTTTCTTCGTGATCACGTGCACCGACGTTAATATAATTTTACGCCCCGATCATAAAAATAATAACGGCGCGCGCGAAACGACGCGCTGGCGTAACAGAAATTCCCATGTGTCGCCGTCTATGCTCTCATCTGTTTACTCTATCGCGAGTGATTATGTCGTAGAAATCTGCTATCATTTGCGGGGGATTGAAAACAACGGTAGGTACTTGGCAGAACCAAGCGTTTTTTCTCAGTGAAGAGCAGCATATCTAACGCAGGTTGCATATTGAAGTTCTGTGGCGTCTATATTACGTTCGTACTACTGAAACATCTCTTACGGGTGGGTCTTGCACCGTAAGAATCTTAAAGCGAGCTTGAAAGCTGGAAAGGAGCAAAAAGCCGTCATGAAATCGGCGAGGATGCTGAAAAAGACGACTGAGGATCGACAAAAACAAATATGACGGCGGAAAAGCCGGCAAGGGAATAGAGCGAGGCAAAGGGCGTCGCTTACAAACAAAGAACAGACAGAAATATAAGGGCGAGGGCGTAACCGTTGAACAGGAAATCGAACGTTTTGCGTTCCAGCGACGGGAACTGTTTACAATTAAGTTCATTGCGCAAGAAAAACAGCTTCATTAAGAGAGAGCAATGCAATTAAGGGGTTCGCGAGAGGGATAAACGCGAATCAAGGAGATGGAAAGGAGCTGACCTCGAGATGACGGCAGTCTTGTCTGAGAAGCATCCGTCGTTTCTCCATTATCGATCAGGGCCGAGGAAGAGTGAACACCCCTTTAAGGGTCCTTGCGTCCCCCCTAGTCGATGAATATTCCGCATAAACAATCTGATTCGATAGAATTGGGGAACGGCAGCACACTGCTTCCCGATGCTTCTCAGGCCTGCACTTCGTATGGCTACCATCCCTCGATTTCTTCTGCCTTCCTTCTTTTTCTCCAACTCCTTCGGAGCCTCCACTTTTATATCGACGAATCGAAAGTTATTCGTTTCACGACCTTGGAAATCCCCATCTCGTTAACTTTATTCCCTTTGTTCTTGGCTGTTGAAACTAGACACTTGGGGAACTTTGAAGGTTGGGAAAGGAATATTCTCTTTGATGTTTCGATACTCTTTGTGTTCAGCTACAGTTTCTTTGCGCCGATAAGCAAGGAACTTGGCGTACCGTGTGTTGTCACAAGTACACCGCGTCTTCTCGCTAAGAACGTAGTTAAGGTTACCGATGTTAAAATAGAAGAATGTCTGAAAGCGTGTGAAAGGACGCGGTTCACCCTGAAATCCGATACGACGCTCTGTCGGGCAAAGCTTTTCAATCTCTGACGGCTTAACGAATCGCTCAACGTTTCCTCCGGTAAACGGGTAAGAAAGGCACGCAAGAAGCTGGCCGAACGTTCCTTGGCGGAACTGCTAATCAAAACGCAACGACTGGCCCGGATATAAATAGCGGGAAAAACAAGGGACGGGAACGAAGCCCGGCGAAAGAACAGCCAGAGTAGTCGTCCGTAACTGCCGATGCGGTGTGCCGAAGCAACCTTTTTCTGGCGATCTAGTCGGCCGGCGGGAAGGGGTGATAATAACGGAAAGTTTCTCGAAGCGACGCTCGCGCGTCGAGGATGTGGACGCCGAAGGGGCGGGCCCCGAACGCCCGGAGGACGCTTCGAAGAGCACAGCCGAGCGTGGAAAACAGTCGAAGGAACAGAAGAACGGGAAACAGTCGCGAAACTGCTGCAATTCTTCGAAACTGCCGCCGACCGAGCACCACCGCCACCATCCCATTGCCTCCCCTCGCCAACGCCAACGCCGCTGCCACCATCATCGAACTCTTCCAATCCTCCTCTCGGCATCGTTCTTCTTATTTCTCCCATTTCGCCCGTCTCACAGGGTTTTATCATCCGCTAATAGCGAAATAAAATCCCGAGGGGCGATATTTCAAGCTGTTGAAGTGTGTTGGGGGTGGGTCCAGCAACCCTGCCCTCGAAACGCAGCTGGTTGGGCTAGTTTGAGCGTGGAAAAGTTGGAACATCGCATTATACCGTGCCGCGATGCACCATGGGGGCGGAGTCGATATCGCCGCCACTGCTGCATTGGGATTTGCCAGGATTCCAGCGTTCCGTTCATGACTCCACGCTGTGAGAAACGCTGGCCCGCTCCTCTGCCGCGTGATTCTCTAACGATTCGCCGGTTTATTCTTCCTGGTGGGTTTCTTATCGGAGATGCAGCTGCCTCGCTCTCCGCAGCATAGATTGCGTTCTTCTATGGTGACAGGGGAGAAAGGGGAGGAAAGAATGCATTTGTTTCCACCGATTTTATTTCTCGGCGACAGTCATTTTCATTTTGCCGCCGAATCTTTGGCGAATCTGTTTTCACCGTCGATGCTCTCGGTTCGAGATAGATGTCGGTATCGATTGCACCAGCTCTGTGTATTTATATCAACGTTTCGGGACATTCTGTTCGGCGCAAAGGGAACAAAATCCCGTGCTTATTTCTCGCGAACAATGAACGCTTTTAAAAATATGACACACGACAGTCCCGGCGGCGGAAATCGTCGCCGTTGAGCCCCGCCGTTGGTTCATTTTTACGGGAAGCGAATCGAAAAGTCGGCTGCTAGATGCGAAGTGCACTCCGCTCTTGCGCGATGCACAACCGTTTACATTCTACGTTTACGACCTACGTTTGTGACAATTCACACCCGTGTCACTTTACTCCTCTTCCTCTACTTCTCTCTCACTCCTTCTCTCTTTTTCTCTCTCTCTCTCTCTGTGTATCCTGGAAAACGTTCGAATAGCAGCAACTCCGTTAAAACGAATTTCGTTGTTTTACAGTGACAGAGCATCTGAATACACGAGGCCGTGTAAATGTTTGTCGCTAGCTAAAGAATATTCTCTATGTGCCTGCGAAATTTTAACGATACCGGCGAGTTGGAATGGAATACTCTTTCGTATTAATCAGGATCTTTAATTGCCGTGAATCACAAACTGGTAAATAAGGTAATCCACGCAAAATGGAGTGAAGAAGTTTCACTCTATTCTACTGTAGAGAACAGGAGGATCATCAAATTACTGACAACACTGGTCACGCGATAAATGCAATAAAGTATCGTGTCCTCATCAGCTACTCATCTCGTAAAGAATTAATTCCAACTGATTGTTTACCTGTTTCGCGACACGCGGCCGATTAATGAGTTACCTGTACTACTTGCGCCAGCAATAGAGAGGAAACGGTCTCGTGGCAAACGCGAATAAAAGGCACATTTAATGAAATTTCAACGGGTATTCCATTTTTCGGCGGGCGGGTGTATTGAACCGGAGTAAAAAGCGTTTTGGTTTTTGGAAAAACAGGGTGAGCCCACGGTGCCCCATCGCGCTTTGTATATTCCGTGGGAATTATAATTTTGTTGTGCGCAGAGTGCACGTACACACCCGGGATAGTTGGGAAGTCAATTTTAGGCTACAACAATTACATCTTCGTCGATTCAATTCAGGGCATCGATAGCACTACCGATCGCTCGAATGCATTTTGAATTAATTTACTACGGCGAGTGTTCCTTTCACCGCGAATTCCGTGTAGTCAGTTTAAGTATTTTGCCGCCCCTTTATTCCGGTTTAATTCGATGCAGGGAGAGCTTTTAGACAGGACCCCTTTCGATTTCGTGGAAAAATGAAATTGCTGCCCCGTTTTGGGCAGCGTCTTGAGGGCAACGATTGAAATTTTCGCTGCCGCGGAAAGTAGATTTCCTCTGTTGTAAAAGTTATTCCAAGGGGTGAGGAATCTCGAAACTGGATCCAAAGTGGATGAGGGAAAATTTCGAAGACCTTTCCTCCTACAGAAGTTATTATTGGGTTAAGTAATTTCTAATTAAACCCATGCTGACACGATTAAAGTTTATACGGGGCCCGAGAAGTTTGCCGCTTTTACTCTTCACACTTTCCAAAGGATTTCAGGAGATTTGAAGGATATTTTCACTGTGACATTTACATTGACGCTGGTCGTTATTTCATTCTCGACGGGAAAAAATCAAGCTGGCTTCGCTCTGAATACTTTTTGTCGTCAAACAGTCTCTCTCTTCTTTTATTTGAAACGCACGAATGTCGCGACGGGTATAAATTTTCACACCCGAGGAATTTGTGCATCCTTTGACCCAACAGCAGAGTTAGTCTGCCAGAGAACGGATGACTGCTCTCAGTTTCGCGATCAAGCAGCGGTTTCGATCCAGCGCTACAGTATCGGAATATCGCACCACGTGCTTCCACCTGATCCCAGCAAGGACCTGCGGGATTCGAAACACGCTGGCTGGACATGGAAGAGGAATGGGGGTCGAAGAAGGAGGATACTCGATAGAAAGGGGAAACACCCATATAAATCAAGTTACAGTTGCTTCCGTTCCCTTATTGGGAGGAGCGCTCTAACCACTGGAAACTACCTCGATTGTTTTCTTCCCTCGGTTCCCGCGCTTCTTGTCCCTTGAATAATATTGGATTTCTTCCGATCGATTCGACTGTTCGGCAAATAAGGAGGACGACGAAGAATAACGCGAACATTTTACCGTCGAACGTAAGGTGTCTTAATGAGCTCCGTAATTAAATGTTCCGACGTGGGATTTGCGCGTTAACAGTTTTCCTTTGGTACTCACAAGGGATGTTCGGCAACCCGGAATTCAGAAAATTATGACACTTGGTGTGCAAGTAGAGTAGTTCATTCGTAACGCAACCCTATTTTTGTGGATGCCATAGTGCAGTTTTTGGGGTGAAATCACTCCTTGAAAAATATGCAGAATTTTCTTGTCCGTGGAATATCTCGAGAACGGTGAGAGAAATCGGAAAGATGTTTAATCAAAAGTTGCATCCTCTTTTTATATCTACAAAACTGCGAAAATAATTCTCGAAAAATCCATATTTTTCAAGTTACCCCCACCGCCAACCCTTAAAATAAGGTTTTTGTAGTTTGTAAACACATGCTCAAATACCTCTGGGTAACCTCTTTTCATATATATAAATAATTTATGTGTTATCTTTTTTCTTGTAAACAAATAAAGCCTCTGTTATCGAATTTGAGGTCCATTGTAGCAGTTTTCATTAATAAAATGCATTTTAAAGCAATATTTAAATTGTTATTTAGGTATATAGACAGCTTTCAATATTTTTGAATATTCATTGCGTAAATCACGCGAATTACGTGAATTCACCATGCCAGTTTCCACTTTGTCGCTTGCATCTATCGTAAAAACCGCCGTGTATACCGCATGGAAGGGTATCGTAGATAGTTGCAACTGCAGCCGCTGATCCCGCAGCAGCGAGCGAGCGCTTGCATTATGTAAGCACGACGCAGGATAAACCGAATTGGCAGCGACCGCCAAAGACTGTGACTCCCGGCCGAGATTATACAGAGTGGAAAAAGTCAATGGAGCTATTTCCAAGCGACGTTGGTGCACGACGCGCATCGTTTAACGATACCACGCCGCTTTTCATCGTGCGTCGATCGATCGTTGCTGGCCATTCTATCCTCGCTGCGGTACCGCTGGTCCTTTACGAGGATATTCAGATCGAAATTGTGAACGCTGCGGGAAACCAACGAAACCCATTAAATTGCACAGAAAACTCTGTATTACCGCAGGTATCCGACGAGTTTTTTTTTCCTCCAGTTAATACGTACGACAAAATTGCACCATATGGATGGAAAACGGCTAAACCGGATTAGTTCGATGAAATAAGCCAGTTCGCTTTCACGAAGAAGATGAATGCCAGCGTGCGTTCACGACGGTTAATAGAGCACGCATTCACGATTATATTTTCCACTGTCATTAAACATCCGATACGTTCCACATAATGATATTCATTAAATGACGCTCGTATTTCCCGCGCAAACGTGTAGCATCGTTGACAAAGGGGCGTTGGCTTGAAATTGAGAATAATTTAAAGCACAGTAGTTGCAGGCGATAATTAATGCAACGGGGGATGGCTTCGTGTTTGACGCCTGCTTCGAGCACCCAGCTGTTATCAAATGCTCAACAGTGTCTCAGGAACTGTTTATTTATCCCGATCCTTTAACAATGCCGCGTTTCCCCAACGGGAATCGTTCGGGGGTGGAAATCGGTGTGCTTCGTTGATTACAGCGACGTTTCTCCCGTGCTCCTCCTCTTTGAGCCTCTCTCTCTCTCTCACCCTCTCGCCTCTGCTTCCACCTTCCTCTTTGTTTGTCTTTTTCTTCCTCCCTTCCACGTATGTTCTCCTCTCTCTTTCTCCCCGGTTTCGTGTAATGTTTCTCTCCGGCTCTCCGCATTTCCCGGTTACCCTTCCCCTCGATATCTAGTCCTACGGGCATAGAACATCCTCGCCACCGACGTTTCATTTCGATTTTCCAAAGCTGCCTGCGAGGTGTCAAACGCTTGCCGATTGGATCGTCCGCGCACCCACCCTCCATCGTCCCTCCCGTTTTTTCGAGAAACTTTGTTCGATTTCCTTCGCCGGAAAAATTGATGGGAAAGCTCGATCGACGTTTTCGAAGAGAGTTCGAACCACGCGCTTCCTTTCATCTCCGCGAGGTTGCCAGGTACACGATAACGTCATATTTCGTAGTCCCCACGTTAATACGATCGAAAGTGGAAGCAGTCATTCAATCGCACGCGAGTTTACGTTTCTGATCGCGATGCTCGCTCGAGTCGATGCGTTTGCCGCGATATCGGCCACTTTCCACGGAACGATCGCCTTCTCTGCATTAAATATTCAACAGTTCGTCGAGTCGACCGCTGAAGCCACTGTTTTTCGAAGCTCCGGTGCAATCATTCCTTCCGCGGGAGCAGAAAGTGCCGCAGAGGCCAGATAGCGCGCTGGGCGTGCTCTCTTCGTTCTTGATGTTTCTGGCTTCTGTTTACACAACAGAGCCAGACTGCCAAATGAACCCGTGAGATTTCCACGATGCAAAGGATTCCCTTGGCAAACGCCGAGGCCAGCGGGGAATCGACATGCAAGAAAAGAGGGGAAAAGGAGGGTTTTAATAAATGCAGAATAAACTACGATAAACGAAGCAAGGTTTATCAGATGCGCAGATTCAACCGTTGAACGTGATCGACGAGTTGAAACATTGCTGAACCTGGCACATCGCTTTTCAATATCAGAAAATAGTTTTAAGTGGAAGTTTATTAACAGTGACGTGGAACACTTGAGTACACCGAGCTATGGTGTTCCATGGTCGATATAAAATCCTATTATTTCGTAAAGTTTCGAGAATTGTCCCTCGACTGACTCAACAGGGATAGAAGACACTAGGGTTAATATCCCCGTAGCAAGGTTGCTACGTAATAAATGCTAGTCACCGTGGAATCTGGTCGAATGTGCGTTCGTATGCAATCAATTTTCAGCTTATAATAATAAATAACATATCCCCGTTTAGAAGTACGTTCCATATGCTAGACTTCTACCTGGGAGAATTCTTGGACAGATGTTAAGGAAGGGCAGGATCGAGATACCGTGTCCGAACAAAACGGACCGAAGGCGTATCGCGAGGAAGGGAAAGGAGGAGGGACAGGAAAACGGTGGAACCAAGTTTTCCAATCTTACAACTCCAAACGAAACTGAACTCACGGAGTCGAAACACGCAACACAACGCGCCACATAACAGACAGAGCCTATTCTATTTCCTATCTTATATCCCCCCCGTATATATTTTTCGTGATGGCCGCCGGCGTAGCCAGCGATGTCCCATTCAACGTTGGTAAAGCACCTCGGGAAAACTTTCTCCTTCCTCTCCCGCGACTCACGTTTCGCCCGCAACTTTTCGTTCGACCATCTTTTTTAAACATTTCATGGGGTTTCCTTATCAGGACGGTTCGCAGCGACCATTATTACTATCGCTGCCTCTCTATTCAACCAAGTTACCGCTAATTTCATTGGAATCGTAACCCGATCCAGTCATCTTCTCCAGTTGTATTCTCGTTTCAGAGTGATGGACGAGTTTAATTAATACTCGATAATTCAGATAGAAATATAACTGATATCGAGGATAGTCATACGATCATTGATCGGCGAAACGCTTTCCTCGCCCGAGTAAGATCTATTCTGACCGTTGTGTTGCATAAATTATTGCTGCTCGACCAGATAACACCAGCAGTGAAATAATCAATAGCCTGGCACTTTAAACTTTCCTCTACCCTTCGAAACCGCTTTCAACTCTGTTTAACATCCTTTTCCCTCGGCTAATCCTGAAACTTCGTTACTGTTATATTCTCTGCAGAACAACGGTTCCTCGTGATCCCTCGGACAGCACACGCCCTAAGTCCATAAGTTTTCTCGGCAGCGGGAGAGCTCGGATCCACCTTCTGCAAGTTTCCAAAGAAGCTTGACCGTTTTCCAGCGGGATCCCTTGCCTTTTCGTTACTCGGATCGGCCCCCTTACCTCTTCCTTTCGTTCGTTCTCGGCCGAGACACCGCATTGCCTTTCGTCGCGACCGGTCCACGCCGCCTGGCCACGAATCCAAGCAATAACTGGTGATCCGCGAGTGAAACATGGGCGAAGTCGCTTGAAAAAAACATTTTCACGTAGTTGCTTTGAATCGCGCCAGTGCGCAAGCTGAAAGGCTGACTGACGTAGCTCTTCAGGGAACCCTCGAACGTATCGCGCCGCTCTTTCCGCATTTGTGACGAATTGTGCTCAACACGTTCTATGGAAATTCCTGTTCCGGGATTCCTCGTTCGATTTTATGCCCCGTATCTGCATTTATCTTCCGTGACCCGAGGTTCTTCGTTCGACGTCCGTCGTCGACTACGTCCCTGGATTATTGTCACCGAAGGATACCGCAGACACTCACCAGACGTCGAAGGAGGAACGCCTGTCGATGCTCGTTTATCTTGTAATAAATCGACGACTGTGGTCGAGAAGTTTCTCGGCGAAGAATCTGCCGTAGACATGTTGCATGTAGATTCTTGGATGATTAGAGGAATTCACGAAGGTGGTAGATTCGGAAACGCTGAAGCGCGGTGCCAGGTCGAGGTTACTCAAGGGATAATTTCTTTCTCCTGCAACTTGAAAAGATGCCTCTCACCGTGGCACGCTATCAACTCCTTCCTGCCGTAATTCTACAGCGCCTGCGTGGGGTCAGTGCCAAGTGTTTCGGAAGGGGTTTCAGCCTGCGATGAATAAGAACGCCACTTAATATCAGACAGTATATCTAGTCCGTTCATTAAAATGCAAAATTCGCTGCAATTCCCTCGTACTCCTTCCGACAACGGGGCAGTGATTACTTTTTTACCTTCCCGCCTCTTGCGCACGGGCCAGCGCCGCGTTCCACCCCCGCCTACCAGCGTCCAAACGCTAAGTGTTTGTAATATTTTTTCGCCGGAAGGGAGTTGATACTCGCAGGGCAAATGAAGTCGCTATTCGTGCCCCTCTACTCCCCGCGTTCCAGCTGTTTCTCCTCCTTGAAATCCCGGATCTCTCCTCGCCGTTTGCCGCCCCTTCCTGGGTCGCTGTCCGTCGGTTCCGTCCTCTTCTAGATTCGCTGGGAATCGGCGTCTGTCTTCGTCCCTCCTCCGAAAGCACCTAACTCCGGCAGGACAATCGTGGCGAGTTGCAGAAGCAGTTACGTTGCTTGGCACCAAGCTGGAGGAGTGAGCGAACGGGGCGGGGAATCGGTGGAGGGAGTTCAGATAAGAGAATCGCCACTTACCGGAAGAAAAATGCACCCACCTGATTAAAGAGATCGCCCAGGGACGGACCGACAGGATCCTTTTCGCTTGCACCGAGAAACGATCTCTCCGCGCTCGCTGGTAAGCTTCGGCGCGCGACGCGTCGCTCGGCTTTTACCAGCTAGCGTGATTCACATTTTTCTGTCCTTTGCTGCGCACGCTAATCGATGGGACAGAGGATACCGGGAGCTTTTTTCCCCGCTCTAATTTACATGCTCGTACGCCGCGTGCAACTATGAAACGACGCAAGCCGCGATTACGCGAACAAGATTTTTCACGGTGCTGTATCGTTTACTCTTCCTGTTAACCTATCCCCTTCCCCCGCTGTGCGACCGTGTATCTCGCATAATAAAGGTCGGGATTTATGCAAATTTCGGCAAGCATTACGAAACCCCGATACTGCCTCGTTTCTTGGCTGGCCTTTTATCCGCCGTTTGGCTTCCATCTTTTTTGCGTCCCTGTTTTAACGTTTCCTTCCAGCGTTCTTGAATAAAGTCTCGGTCGAAGTAACGAAAGGCATGGCCGAGTAATGAGGTACAGATAGTACAGAGAGATCCGCGAAGTCGGGCCATCTCGACTAGTCACGAGTTTCTTTTATCGGCGTGGTCAACACCGGAATATTCATTGTCTTCGAATAGGTACGCCGCGCTCCGCTGCTCTTTCGTTCTCCCCCCCCCCCCCCCCACATTGCCTCATCCTCATTTTTGCGTCTCGTCCTCGACCCCCATTTCCCCGCCGTCGTTGAGTGGAATTAACTGACGCGGGGCGAGTAACTTCAGGGATGAATCAAGCACGCGAGGAGCATAAATTAACTGGCTCGGTTCGCGGGGAACGAGTTTAACTAGTTTCAAACAGTTTTTGTCACCTGGTATTAGACCGCGTCGACGCACGTCGATGGCACGACCGCGCTGCTTCTCGACCTAGTGGCACAGAAATACGAAGAAAACCGAGTTTGCGAAATTCGCGCCACGTACCAGCTCTAATCTGGAGGAAAGAATGTTTTTATGCTTCCGCTGTTAGAGAATCATAGAAATATCGGCCTGGAGTGGAGACGAGGATTGGGTGGTTAATAACACCAGCTCGTACCATTAAAAAAAAGCTCTCGCCACCAAGATCACGAAGATCAGATGCTGTGGCAAAAAGCATCGTTACGTGCGAGTCATCGCAATAAAGTGAAAGAGGGTTGCCGAACAATCAGACGGAACCCCAGCTATCGCTGATCAAAGCTCCGGTGGTTCTCAAAGGACAGAGGTTCGACATGTCTCCTATAGAGGTTTCGGTGCGGAGCCTCTTTCTTTCACGTCCTATGAACAGAAAATAAGCATCAGGGATCGGTAATTGAGCCACGAATCCTATTGGATCAAAAGGGACGCAGTTTCTCTGATTCCGTTGCAAGATGCGGCGTAATTACATCGGCCAGAAGGATTATTTCGAAATCGATGGAAAAATCGGTAGCTAACGGTCGAAAGTGACGCGCCTCGGTGTCTGGAGCCGCCGCGGCGAAATACGGGGACGGTGCCTGGAATGGAGGGGAAGAAATAATTTTCCATTATTGCCGAATAAGAGGGAAACCGCGACGGTTACGGCCGTTCGATTCGAAGTTTTGAAACAAATAACGCGAAGTTTCGGTACGATTTAGGGGTTGTTTGGGGATTTATGAAGCTCGTAAGGTACTGATGAAATTCATGAAGGGGTATAGAGCAGGGTGGGCGGTGGTAGTGAAATTCCTTACAGGGCACGCTCAATCTCCAATTCATTTCGGTGTAAGTTCATCCAGCTGGCACAGTTTCAGATCTGCAGATCAAATACGGCGAGGTTTCTCATGCTCTATATTTGCCACCAGGGCGATATTACAAAGCGATCGTTGTCGGGGGTCCCGGCGTTATTTTCGACATCGACCTTTCACGAGTTGATTACAGTTTTAATTTAGTCGAGGTCTCTCGTGCGATACTGTATCTCCTTCTAGAATTCTTCTTAGATTCGGTTATTCGTGACTCGGGACACTTGAACGTACATATGCACGTCGAACGAGGAGGACACGGCGCAAGGGGTTCCGCATCGAAACACTCTTGACTCGCGTAAAAATAAAGCTCGCTCGTCTGGAAGTGTAGACGGTCCCGTAGCATCCAATTTCGAGCTCCGGAACTATTCTAAACGCGGAGTTAACGCACAACTACCAGACATAGTTTCATTACACGGGCATCAGTCCATTTATTGCGGAACGATGTCGGGAACAAGGAGGAAACTTTTATCGAAGTATGTTACGAACCGTTCTAATTCTGCCAGTCTATGCACTATCGCTCGAGGATATTTCGAATTGAGTATCACAATCAACTATGCTTTCAAAATTGCAACGAGTCCTGTAGTTCGCTGCTCTCCGCTGCGACTACGTTCCAGAAACTGTTTTAATGGAGGGCCTCTCGCCAGTTACCGTCGATTCTGCTTCAGCCATGTGTTCTATACAGAGTGTTTCGAAAAACTTGGTAGGTACTTCTATTAAAATTAAAAAAACGAATTATTCTTTCCTGTCAACCAACATACTATACATCCAAACAACAAGAAGCTTCTTACTTGTCTCAGCATTCTGTTCCCTGCGTTTAGCGATATTGAACGATATCTCAATCATATCATTGCCTCGATCGCGGCAGCAACCCTCCTAACTGGTGATTCATTCCCCAGCAACCATTATTTGGAGATTGTTAAGGGCCGTCGCCCCGGAATTGCTTCGGAAGAAACATAACCGTTGCATTATTCAGTCGGGCGAGCGCGCGAGCGGACCTGGACGCGATTCGCTCGCTCGCGGCACCGTACTTTCAACGACGGTTCATTTGTCACAAAACTGTGCTCCGACGCGTCGACAGGAAGTTTCCGCGTAACACGTCCCCGGGATCGCTTCAATTCCGTCGGCTGGTCAGGATCGCCGGTGGTAGCACGGCAATCAGAACGATGTCAGGCCGCAGCCTATACCCCTCCTCGGCGCGTATTCGTGCGCGGCAATAACGGCGAGGCCCCAACTCGCAACGCGTTCACCCCCGCAATAAGTTGGACGATTGTGCGGACGCGGCGCGGCGCGCGCCCCTCGAGGAAATTAAAACTTGTGCAATTCGGCAGGATCCCTAGGCAACTCTGGCCAGGTTTATCAGCCGCGGGCTGGATGTTTCCGGGCGGCAGGATAACACAAAGGTTGCAACCCGCAGACAGGGAGAGAAAGAGAGGGAGAGAGGGATGGAGGACAGATGGAAAGAAAGAGAAACGCCGCGATACCGGAATAGGAAGGAGCGAACGCGTAGCAGGAAATGTGAACGCGCGGAAAAAAGACGCGGGGGCGCGCAGCGCGGCTGGAAAGGGAGGCAGAGGAAGTATACAGATGTGCGTGCAGCGCGAGGAGATAGGGAAACGGTTTACTCTGTGCAACTCCATCCAGGAAATAATAGGAGAAGTGGGAAGAGAGGGCCTAGCTAAGCCACGGCGCGAGCATCCTCCAGGGTAATTTTAATTCTCGACCAGCCTCCTGCCGCCGGCGCAATTCATATTGCCCGCATTACTCACGGCCAGGCAGAGTTTTGATCATCCCCCTACGCCGCCGATGAGTGAAAAATGTGGCTCGCGCGCCCGCGCAATCTCCCTGGAGGATGCTTCATTAGTGTGCCTGTTTACAAGACTTCGGATGATGCGCCAGCTACGGCCGATTTGTCAATTTAACGACCTGATTTTTCAAGCCGACACTTGCCCGCTGAGAGCGCCGTGGCCGCTTTTTATCCAGCGGATTCGCCCGGCTCTATTCACGGCTAAAGGGTCGCTGCCCCTCCGTCGCCCGTCGTTAAGCCTGTTGTACGCGAATATTTAATTCTGGATAAGTACAGCCTTACTAATTGCCGGTCTAATCCTTGAGCTTGGCTGAAACCACGCGAAATAATCAAAATGTATAAAAATTCCTCTACTTCAACGACAGATCGTACCAGGCCATTTTCGATTAGACGCAGATTTCGCTCGTCCAGGGCGTATTGTCTGAAAATCACTTGGACGATCAAAGCACTCGTTGATTTCTTCGGTGGACGACTCGCAGGCATTCGGAGCATGAAGAGACGCTGCGAAGTAGAGCGATAAGGGCGACGAGGGGAAGATAGAGAGGGAGACAATGAATCGTTGCAGTTGCCACTGGAACGGGAGGGTTGGGAGGCATTTTACATCGCGGGGCCTGCAGCGCACCGTGAAAAAGAGCACCGCCGCTCGAACGACGCCTGTAATCCGTGAAAACCGCAAGACGATGTGGCGGGGCGAGAGATTTTCGTTGTCCTGCCGCCCTGGACGTAACCGTACTTACGCGGATATGAATTAGGATAGGGCAGAGTCCGCACAAAAGCCGAGGCGCTTGCGCTGAAAGCCCGAAACGGAGGGGGTGGCTGACGGTGGCGGCGGTCGTCGAAACGGGGGAGGGGTGGCAGCTACGCTGAGCAAGGCCAGCCGTCGAGAGAGGGGGAGGCGTTGGAAGCTTCTGCGGGAAACGGAGAATCTGCGAGAGTCAGTGCAATTCGCGTCGCGACGCCCTTCGTTCCCGCGATCCGCACTTCAAGTTGGATCGAGGGCGCACGAGTCACGGCACGCACGCAACTCGATCCGCGCGTTTCCAACACCCCCCCGACCCGCGATTCACGTGCCGGGTACCCTGTACCTTTCGCTCGGGTCTTCAGTGCGCGACAACTCGAAAGAAACACGTTAAAAACGCGTTAAAAAAAATTCTTCTAAACTGCTCACGTGCAAAGATTGCGTTCTCCAGTGCGTATGAAGTTTGCAAGACGCTCGGTGAATCGGTAGCTTCGCGCGATTAACGTACGTGCGTCGATACGTAGACGCGTTTCTGATTGCACCACGAGTAATACGAGACTTGACAGATGAATCGTGATCGGTGAAGTATTCGATCTTGACGGAGAACATGAAAATTCTCGATGGACTCTGAGCACCACGGTTTCCAGACATCATCGGTGTTTCTTTCTTCTTTCGTTCGTGATGGAAATGTGTTGATTGTGAGTGTCCCATAGAAACGTATAGTTGGCGGAACGAGGGGAAAGGGAAAGGTAACGTGTTTGGTTGCCAACCACGTTGATTTCCATCCCGGCCCCCCATCGATCGTGCGAAATACAAACGACGGCCGTCGTTATTCTTTTCCGTAATCACGTGACTCGTTCATATGGAGTGCTGCCGTGGCTTCGCCCGATTCGCCGGAGGGCTCCGTCAAAATTGAAAATTATGCAAACATAATTTTCATCGTGGCGCCCGGTCGCAACCACGCTCGCGCCAGAAGCACACGTCCTACGCGGCTTACTTTGCAAACTTCGCTGTCATTGGAAGAGTGCAGCGAGATAATTCAAGTAAATTCAGAACGTACCCTATCTGCCTGACGGACAATATTTTCCCTTGTTTTTCTGCTATAATTGCTTTTCGATTTCAATCTTCCACGGGTTGTGGAATATTGTATTTTTCACCCGCTTTATTCAGAATAATATTTATTGCAGTAAATAAATGCTTTTTATCTCTGTTACTCCAGTCTTACCTGGTATTAAAATATCGATATTCTTAATCGTGGCCTTATACACTTTATTGCGCTGTTTAAAGTTACGTTAAGTTACACTGCCAGATTCCTCCGCTGAACTCCGCGATTTTCCTCTTTTCTTTCGCAGAGTTCTCGCGCACGTTCGACTCGATATTCCGTTCGAAGGTCGATTCGAACTAACCAATAGTAATGATCGAAAGCTTTTATAGGCATTATGAATGCGGGAAGTTCGGAGCGTAGGTAGTTGAAAGTTAGTCGGTCCCTCACGTCCCGCCCTCTCGACCATTTCTTAAACGTCTGTAGCTCGTCGCGAAAGGGGTGAAGTAATTACGGGGCCGCTCCTGTTTCGGTACAATATTTATTTCAGGCGCGATCCACGGCCTGTCTAGGTTTACTCGCTCGCGGAGCGCATAATTGCGCGCTGAAAATCCGCCGTTAAATGATTTTTAATCGCGCCGCATTAAACGGAGTGCATCAAAATTACATGAATATTTACGGGACCGGTACGGTTGGCGAGATTGCGTTTTAAGCGATTTGCCGCACGGCGAAAATTGCATATTAAATATCCGTATAATGTAAACTAATTTGCGTAAGTAAACCGTGTAACGGTCAATTAATTAACAATAACAGGGAAGTTGTCGGTATAATTCGTGATTTTAAAGTCCCCCGCGCTCAGGTGGCCTCTTATTAAAATCATCGGGGCTCTGTGAATGAAGATCGAACGACGGGCTCGAGAATAATTTCGCCGTGCTACGTGTAATTTTTGACACGACCTACGTAGGCCCGTTATTAACGTGGCCCGTTGAGCCTGTGCCGCATGAATATGAATCGCCAGGACGTTAATGCAACGCCGTGGGAACGTACGTTTCCCGAATGCCGTCGACGTGATTAGATAATTTATGGGGACTCTGTGCAGCGACACGTGGCTGGCTGCTAGCTCCAACGTCGAAAAGTGTTTCCAGGTGAGTACGCGCAAGTCGATTCCGGGGGCGTTACACGCGACTTCCTCGGTCATCGCATGATAATTACGGGGAAAAATTGACCTACCGATCAATCGGAATATTCGCAAATATTGAATTTCCAGCGGTTGCCTTTTTGTATCGAACAAAACAGCCGAGCGATTGCGTCCACTCCGAGGAACACGGAATATTGTACGTGGTATTTATTCGCGGTGCTCGTTAGCAATCGTAAATGTGTAAAACGCGAATGCATCGTTTGGCACGGGTCGCGTTACACGCGAATGGAAAGAATTATTTAAAGTGTTCACGGTATTCGAGTACAACAGAGATGCATGCTACCATGAATTGTACCTACACACGTGGGTTCTCAGTTCTCCAATTCTGATAAAAAAAAATTTGAATTAACGACATGAAAACTGCGCAACGGCGTATAGAATTTTCGAACAGTAAAACTCGAGAGTGTAGAGTATTCGGATGGAAACTTCCGTACAATGAAGGTGTTAATGCAATTCGGTGTAAGCTTTTGCAACGAGGGACAACTGCTGATGCAGCCGTTGGATTCGGAATTAGATGAACATGAGACGGAAGGAGGGAAACGGAAGGTGTGCTCGACCGATTAACGCGAAACCGAGTTGGCTGCCGTGCAGCCGCTTTAATTTTCCCTACGCCGTCTTAATTCACCGCGGTAATTCGCGTTCATATTTCATCCGGTTAGAAAGGCGTCGCGAACTACGGCAAATTATCCGTAAAATTGCAACGGTTCCACCGGAGGCGGCTATCTCTCCAACTCCTTAACGAAATTTTCTGCAGGTGAGCACGCGTCGTAACTTCTCATCTTCGGCGACGAGTTTAAAAGTTTAACGAGTGCAACAGGAGCCGGTCGATTTCCGGTGCGGTGGAAAAATTAATAAAAGAGGCCGCGCGGCGCGGGGCGTCGGGGGTGATATCGCGCGGGCGAAAAACGGAGGGAAAAAGGGCGAATAAGTTTCATCTCCGTTGCACCCCACTGGGACCTTCCCAGCACGATGATAACCTTCCATATTGATCCGATTAGATAGATCCATGCCATTTCACGTGGCTCTAACGAAATTAAGTTCCCATCGTTAATTACGCGTGATAACCTGTTCCGTGGACGGATGTGTGAATAATTGTATTTTCACGTCGGATCCACTTCTCTTTCTCCCATAAGCACCTCGCACAGGTGTTTCGCCGACCGAGAACAGACAATTTTCCGAGGGCACCGCCCCGTCGGTCGAATCACGCGTTCAAATTGATATTCTCCACTGTTATCGTTTCATTCGTTCGTTCCGTGCACGACTTTGCGTGGTTACTCGCATTCAGCGGAAAAAGTGTCTGCCCGCTTCAACGAGCTTAGTTAACTCCTAAATTGCGTTTTGCATGGATCCTTTTTTTTGCGATGATTAAGTGGTCGAGACACACAAAGTCGGCTTTGTTGGCTCAGCATTATCAAGTTGTCCTCGTGTGGGAAAACGTTGACCAGATGTGATATATCCTTAAAAAAGTGAATCGCAGGGTTTCAGTCTTTGACAAGGGGATTCAGCTGTGCGATAAATACCGTCGTTGGACGAAGTTTGCAAAGGATTAAAGTCGCACGGTTATTGACGAAAAACAGTCGAAATCACTCATAAAATGTTCACGCCCGTTTACACGCCGGATTATACGCGTTTAAAGGGATTTCAAGAGCAATAAAATCCTTCCGCCCTATAAATTGTTACCATATTTCTCTTTATCCGCACGATTTTTATAAATTCACGTCATAGTCACACAGTTTTAATCCCGGGTGTGTTGAATTCGCGCAGGAGGCTTCGCTATCTTCCACATAAAACTGTCGCGAATGTATATGTAACACCTATATGACTCGCTTTTTTTTTCAAATTTCGTGATACAAAGTAAGTTTTCGCACTACGCGAAGAAGAGCGTGTCTAGTTATTCAAAAAGCGCACGATACAAAAACGAATAAATCGTAAACCTATTTACAAAAAAAAATTAGCGCAACGGTTTCCGTATCATCCGCAGGCGTGGTGTCAAAAATGCGTTAGCACGAGATCGAACAGAACCCGACTCGAAAAGCGCGCAAAAAAATAGAGGAGCGAAATGAATGCAACGAGGACGTCCATCATAAGCTTTTAAGCTCCGAGTCCTGTAACGGCGGGAATAAACGCGGTTTATACAGTTGCACGCTTAATGCTCCGATCCGTGCAATTCCGTGCGTTAATCGCGCCTGGCTGGCCGGCCGCTTTTATCCCGAACGATAACGAGAAATTAGCTACGAAACATAGCGATGCGCACGGTGTAATTGGGTGCATCGATTAAAAACTGTCGGAAAAACGATGGTCCATCGCTTCGTCCTGTCCGTCCCCGCGTGCTTTTTTTCCGTGGTTGCTGGCGTGACGATCGCGGCCAGATGAGACATCGATTCGAGGCTTTCTCGTAAACTCCAGGGATGCATTAGCGTGGCTACGTCGTTCGGGACCAATCGCGAATCAATAGCCAATCGGTGCAATAGTTTAAAGATACGCTTGCCCACGGTGTGGAATAAAATACGATTCGCCTGGCGGCGCTACACGTGGCCGAGGACCTGGTAAAATGCTTCCGCGACAAATTGTTCGTTGCGATGTACGATGTGTAAAGTACATCGATGCTGGACGATAATTCAAGCGCTCTTGTACACAGTGTGGTTTGAAATGTGCCTCCCAGCTTTCCAGTTGCAAAGTGCTATCGAAACCCGTTCGCATCTTTCATCGCCTCTCGCGTACCTCCACTTTCACATTATAGAATTTCATTGGATTTAACGAAGTCTTCCATTGCATCGGTCGGATCGGTGATTGAAAATTCCACTCCCATCAGCCGGAATACTTCCATGAAGGTGTGCCGAAGGGAAACTGAGGGATAAGAGCTTCAAAGCTCCTCGAGCAGTTTAGTATAAAGCGGAATGATTTAAAGGGTCAGTCAGTGGCGGTTCCAGAAATAGCCTGTCGCGTTCTTATTTCGTTGACCCATATTCGACGGGGTCAAGGGTGTTTAAAAATGTGTTAAATATTCCGAGTTAAGCTGCGCTTCATTATTCACCTGCCGTTCTGACAGACAAATCTCAGTTTTCGCTTCCACGTTTGTGCGACTATTCTATTTCGACTCGATAAAATTGTCTCGATTAGTGTTACTTCTCAATTATGCTCGTTGAAATCAGGCATTGTGAGCAAAAACGAACTAACCCAAATTTTGTGCGAAATTGAGTTAATAGCAATAATGTATTCCAATAGGCTGTACTAATCATATAAAATAGGAACCATTAATTTTTCTCATGCCTCAAATCAGGGTTACTAAACTTAGTTCAGTTAAACTTTTTTAATAAAGCCATCCTTACCCAACAGCATAATAATGCGCGCTCGTACGCGTGTGTGCAAGATGCAGCGAGCATACATGTGCACCTGTGTGCGCGACATCGGATACAGTAATCTTGCATGTTCATCTGCGTGCACCATAACTGTGGTCAATTCGCCGCAGCAAGCGGTGACCGAGTTTCGGAACATTCGGCAACTTCCTATCCATAACACTTTCGAGAACGCCCACACGTGCCTCGAAAGTTCTCCTCGACGTCACTCCCACGCCGATTCAAAACCTTCCACGATTTCCTCTTAATCATTATTACTCTTAGCATTCGACCTCCCTCCACTAAAATCTACGCTGTTTACACTTACCCACTCCAAAGAAGAAGAAAACAATTGCCCCGCATTCCCTTCTCCTTCGCGCCCTGTATTTCCGTCTCGCAAATTAATTTGCAGCCATAGTAACTTGGACGAAGAATCAGGCCAGAGATATCGATGTCGCGTAGCGAAAACTGCCAATTAAACGCTAATTGCTACGAAGACCGCTCGATGGCTCGAGCAAAGGCCAATTATTAATTTACCCATTTACGACCAGAAGTCCATGTCGCTTAATTCACGATCGTCTGTAACGAATTGATAATTTCTCGCCTTGCGAACGAGTCGACGCGAATAAAATAAGCGCCTAGACACGGTAAATCTGCTTGCCGTGTGGCGGTGGCTCGTGTGCACGGGCACAGAGACAGAAAGCCGAGTTTCTTTACGGCGAGGGGAAACATGAATTTCACTTGGCTGGGTGGTTTAATCCAATCGATCGTATAAAAAGATTGTTCTCACGGCGTTCCATTGTGCGAGCCTCGAATATCGTTTAACGTTATTGAGCGATTTAGCGCGCCTCTTTCTACGCCGGGAATAATTCTATTTTTTTTCTCACAAAGGCCTGAGATAACGAGGGTCGGGTTCGCAGGACTTTGAAAAAGGTCTGGTCCCGCCCCTGTGTGCTCCTACTTGCTTAGCCTGTTCATATTTTAACCCCGGTTTGCTTTTAATTAACTGAGAGGCAGTTGTCCTCGCGACACGATTTTGGAGCAAGGGCCCTTTAAACGGTTGTAAACGGAACTGATGAAAAGCGAATGGATCAGCGTCATACCAGTGAAATTTACCCTGGGTAGTTTGATACATACTGTATACAAGCATCTATTGGAAATGCTTTCACAGAATCCTTCACGCGAAAGGAATGTGGAGAAGTCGAAATGTGCGGAGCTGAAGAATTAATCGTCCTCGACGATGCGCGCACTCGTCGATATTTGATCCTGGTTGCAGCACTTTGCGCCCACTTGATGTGCGGTAAACGTTTGTCCGTAGAGTATGGCACACTTTATAACAGCTGTCAATGGGTCAACCGTCACAGAGACTGGTATGCGTATATGAGCGGCACTGTACACGCGACAGAACGCTCGATCGCGAGCTTTGCGATGGAAATCGACGGCAAAAGTCAAAGGGCCCTCAATGATTTCGCAAACGGAAACTGGGAATGGTCGACGTCGCACTCCAGGCGAACCAATACCGCTCGATAAGGGGTCAGGGCTTAACGCGAAACATCGTTAAACACTTTTATCCGTTTCACAGGAGTCCCCTCCCCTCTTCGGAGCGGTTGATTAAGCGGAAATTAAAGTCGCGAAATAAATATCCGGCAGTTAATTTCACGTAAACTCCTCTGGCTGGCCAAACTTTTTTTATTTACAGTCGCTTTAACGTTCCCGCGATACCATAGAAACTTGGCTAAAAAGTTGGCGGAAGTACCCACTGTGCATTCCGCTGTTAAACTTAGCTCGTTTAAGTTTAGCGGGCGGTTCGAGGCGGTCCGGGTTACACGCTTCATTTACAAACGTACGCGGGATTTAATTGCTAAGTAATCCGGCGGTTTGACGGATTAACGAGGTTTCGCGGTGGAAAACAAAGGAGCCCTGTAATCTCTGTCAGCTTAGCCGATTGTTTCGCGCGCTTTGATGTTTGGGCGTAAATCCTGACGTTATAATTATATTTGCGGTGCGCGTCTCGGATCCTTCATTAAACAACAATCACGAAGGGATTGACAACATTTTGTTGTTGTCTCCTTTATACCAGTGATACAATACACGCTTTTACAATATTTCGCAATATTTCTGGTAGGCAAGAATTGAGATGAACTACTGTTTGGCTCAAACGTGCGATTCATTAGGCAATAAGGCGGACTTTTGAGAGTCACGGGAAAGTAAAAGGATTATCGATTTCTGTTATTCCGCGTCACTTAGAAAACTGCCCAGCTGTAGGGGCAGTTAAGTCACGTTACGCTAACAGCTTGTCAAGAGTATCGTTTGTGTTGAAGTATGCAGTCAGTACCTACACCACATTCTCACGTGAAATATTGTGATGGTGGAGGTATGAATTCGTCACCGTTTTATGACTCGTTCAGATTTCGTACGGGAAATAAATTATTGTTCAAGCTGGACAGATTTATGCCGGTAATGTCATGTGAACGTATATCGTTATTAATGATATAAAAATACACGGTCGAATGTAGATGTTACCTGTGACAAACTTTAATTCCGAATACGTTGCATAAAACTGGTTAATCTTTCTTTACCGAGTATCTCGTATATAAATTATCCCTGACAACGTCCTGAAACATACAAAATCTTCAATAATTCTTCTCTAATACCTCTCTCATCCGTCTATAGCATACTTGCTCAAATATCTTGAAAACCTTTCAATCTAGACGTTAGCCTTTCCAAACTTAGACCATTTCTCTGTTCGATCTTTATGCATCCCGTGGCGCCGACTCGTTGAGAATGAAAGTTGTCGATGAGGCGTCGAAACGAAGCGCAAGCAGCATATTGATTAACAAAAGCACGCTTGCCGGGTGAAATAACAGACAGTGACACGGCCATAGTGTGACACGGGCGTTAAGCCTGAACAGGGGCCACTTTGTGAATATCAATGCGACCAAGAGTGTACACTCGGCAGGCCACTTTTGCGGAAGCATAGCCGTGCCAGGTAACCGCCTATTGGATCCTAGTTCATGTCACTGAGGCTGTAACTAGCCGATGCGCCCTTTGTGATTGACGCCCCTGCGGTTTAATACTCACGCGCGTCCGCGTCAATTAAAGTTTAGAGGGTTCGCACGTCCATCCAATAACACGACCTCCGAATATGCAGCGGGAAGGGCACAGATAAAGGCAGTCTTTTTGTCTGCCCGCGTGCGAAATTAATTGAACATGAATCAGTGATAATCACAGGGGAAAATTGTAATATGAATTCCGGCGAGTATCATCTTACAAGCGGAACACGTAGGTCGGTTATTATACCGAGTGTCAGAGCTCGAATTAAAATGGTCTACCGACTTAACCGCGCTTCTAATTGGAAATTTTCGGAGTTCGCTGCGTGGAAAGGCGGAAAGAGTTGATCAACGGAATTATTCAAGGAGAATTTCAAACAGATTTTTATGCCCGCCGAGCAACTGTTCCATTAACTAGTTTGTCTATCTCGGATGCTGACAGATTTTTTCCCTGTACTTCTATTATTTCTGCTGTTAGGAAATCGGGAAATCGAGGGGACGCATTCCTTTGCAAATTTAATGAATCGTAACCGCGCCACTGCGTTGCGATTACGAATTGGGCGCGACGTAGAAGAAACCGCTGCTAATGTAGTTGCGAGTAAATAAATTATACGTTCCAATAAATTCCGCGAACTCGCGCAATTAATTACGGCGGCGTCGACGGTGCCGGTACGATTTACGATCACGGCCGAACATATTGTAATTGCGCGTCCCCTAAATTGCACGGAGGCTTGCCAAAATTTTCCTGAATCCCGCTCAAGTCTAGCCGAACAGTTGCTCCAGGCAAGAGCGCGCCCTGGAGGGCCGAAAATTTTTACGAACGAGGTGCAGCCGACCGGGTGGGGGCTTTAATGAAAGAGTAACGAATCCGAATGAATGGTTGGAAGTCTTAACGATCCTGGTTCGTGAGAAAATCGCGAAGATGGAACGACGGTATTGCAAGATATATGAGTTTCATTAGATTCCAGGGGTTACGGTAACTTCTCCCTGGTTTTCGTTTCTTTTCCACCTGTCGGCACCTCGGGCGAACGAAATTACGCTGTTTAAAATCGCGCTACACTGTAATTCAACGTTGCTGCATAAATTAACCACGCAAGGACCACGAGAACTTCAAGTGGACGGAGGTACATTGGACAGCCACGCGACACGCCTGCCCGCGTCTGGCCAGCGTTGACTTAATCTACTAGTTGCCGCGGTCATGCTTCGAAGAGTTTCTAGGCAATTCTTTGGAGGACCAGCACAGTGTTGCGACGTACAACAAGAAGAAAAGATGAACCTATATCCACTCTGGACTCCCTGTCACAGGATCCCCAGAGCTATATAAAACAACACATCGATATAACGTTACTCTCCCCTGTTCCTGGCTCGCGATTTTTTGTCTCTCTAGACTCTAGAGGCTCGTCCCCAGCTATCCTATAGAATTCGATTACACTTTCTTCTCTCTAACCAGACTCCTTTGCCTCGCCACGACCCTGCAAGAGTACCAACCCCCCACGCACCCCCTCAAGGGTGTAATCGTAATGAAAACGAGGTTTGCGTGGCTGCGAAAGCATCGGGAAAGTCGCAAGGGACCCGAGGCGTTCCGTGGGAAATGAAATGACACCGCCAGGAGTATTTCCTGCCGCGGATGTGACTGTGCCGTTGGGCGCCCGAGAATCGAGACGCTGGCGACGCAGAAATGCATCCTCGCGTGGTCGTGATTTCGCGTTGCGCGGGCTCGCGGAGCTTGAAAGGGGCGAAAGGGAGGAAAGAGGAGGCCAGAAAAATCCGATCGACGACAAAGTTGGTACCATGCAAATTCACGGGCCAAAGGGAACAGGGAAAATACGTGAACAATACGGCGCTTCCAGAGGACGTCTATAAATTGGTACCAGGACAATTCCACGCAGTCTGGTTACAACGGGTTAATCGAATTAAGCTTCTGCAGAATTTCCAGTGCGGCGTGGCCCGCGAAACGGAGAGGAACCCCGGTTTACAGTCGCGTTCACAATGACGCTGGCATTGTCGATCAAACGCACTAGCGGCGGGACGCGCGTTGTTCCCGTTGAAGATCGTAACTGACTCGACAAGTCCGGCTAATGAAGACGCTTGTGGTGCCGGAGGAAGATGCCCGGTTAGACACCGTGCCCCACGTTCCCCTGTTTAGCGGCCGGCATACGTGTGCAAGCAGCATAATAATCGGGAAAGCAGCGTTTGTCGCCGCGGTTCACGCGATTCGGGGAATACGCGCGCGGAGCCGCTTCATCATCCGGTGAAATAGAATTACGAGCCGCGATAAATTGGAAACTAGAGGGAAGTTAAACGAGCTGAACGAACTTTTTAAATTGCTTCGCCGTTTCTTTCGAGTATTTCACTTGCCCTGGTCGTTTTTCTCCTCGTCTATGGACGATTTTGAAAGGGGTGCAGCTGTACGTCGAAGGCGACATATCAGTGCGGACTGTGCGATCGATTGAAATGATACACATATTTGTGAGAATTGTAATTTTTACTAAACACAGTTTAACTTCAATTCATTATCGTGCTGCAACTTATTTCGGGCGATACCTTTGACGAAGAGCATTTTCCTGTGGACAAACAAATCGCAGTAAAGTTCGCGTTGCGTTGCAAGAAAGATTCTCGCGCGAGGCAGCGAGAAGCTCGCAAGGAGCGTTACAAAATGCACGGGAATATCGACGTGGAGCGGTAGCACGGTTTAAGAGGAAATTATCGTTGAATAAGACATATCTGAAGATAGGAATTTTCATACGAAACCGTGGAGGATTTAGACTCTCTGCATCTCGTCTACGCGGAGAAAAATGTACCCACGTCGAAGTTTCCGCGGACGACTTTTTCGTGCGATACGTGCGTGATACCCGTCGTACATACGTACGCGAGCTCATGAAAGATTTATGCCCGCGGAAACGCGGCGACGGGGCATCATGGAACCTCGTCTTTGGGAATCAATCCTAGGAGCTGCTGAGACGTGCATCTCGTGTCTGCGACTATTAAGCCGTCGATATGCCCGGGAAATGCGCGCGAACACGCCACGGGCATCAGTTACCTTCCAATAGGCCGAGCACGGAATAATATACAACGTGACACTCTTGTCAGCGTATCGGACAATAATTCCTGGCCAGGTATCTGCGTAATATAGCATCGCTGTCGGCTGGAGATGCAGCTCGATTCTACGATCGTGTTTCGAATACATTTGTCGACTGCTGCTGTAGAGAGAGATATGTACGTTGACCCAGTGTGTCCACGGATGGAGGTCGGTTCTCGTAAAACTTGGAACGTTTCATCAAGAATTTTGAAAAACCACTGTTGATAATCTTTGATGAAAGCTTAGGGTAAGTCTTATGAAGCGCCTGTCTCTACGAAGCTAGTAGTCGCGATACAGAGAACTCGTTTCATTCCACTCTTTTGTACATTTCAACAGCCTGGAAAGAGATAGTCGCTTCTATTGCAGGATCAAGGATATTACGTAATCTTCAACAGATTGTAGTCGGCGCGATGGAGTACGCAGGACTTGCCTTGTAAGATAATGCGAAAGTTTCTTCGTGGCTCCGCGGGTCGCAACGAAAGATATTTAGTGCTCGTAAATCTCCTGGATCGTTTCATTTTATCCGTCGCTGGCATGTGCCTACTGGCTTTTATCGGCGGATGAGGATGTTTTACGAGCTTCAACCACGCAGGATTTTTAATCGTTGCCCCTATCTCAGAGTTGTACCCCCATTAAACCGTCCCGATTAGATCGCGTGGCTTGTTTAGCGTTACTGAACGGAACTTCATAGAAATACAGACGTTGGAGGAGGGACAGAGCAATACTCTCGAAGATTTATTATACCTCATAGTGAAAGGAGCGGAGAACAGAATGTATGAAAAAACTGGCTGGTTGCATGCGTTCCTCGATAACCAAGCCTACCAAACCGCAGGAGGAACTCTAATCTGGCGCGAGGCGTGAACGACAAAGGGGTGTTGGAAACTTCTGGCGCGATACGTCAGTCTCTTATAAGGCTTCGTGGGGTGTAATCGCCTCGAAGCTTGAACAAAGTAAGGCGACGAAGGTCGGTTGGAAGGCCGGAGAGTTAACGTTTCGTGGGGCGAGAAGGCGCGGGCAAAATTGGCGGTGATTAGATTTAATAAGCCCGCCGGGAGTCCCGCGACGTCGACATGCAATTTGCCACGATGCCGTAGCGTCTTAGAATCACCTATCTCCGAACTGAGAAGTGGTTTCGTTCGCTCACCCCGCGACACTCGCGGTGACTCTTATCTCCTGCTAATAGAGAATCTCGGTCGCCTGAAAACTAGCTTAGTAGAATATTTTCCGAGTCGTCTAATTGGAGACTGCGGGACACGTTGCCGGCAGACAGACACCTGCGGAGTAGCTGCAATTCAATTCATGATAATTCCGAATAGCGGCACTAATTGCAACTGCATCTGATTAGAATGGCGTCTAGCAAATGGAATGTTATCTTAGTTTCTTTTCACTTAAGATGGGTGCTTCGATCTCTATGGTCGCTCAGTTCGTTCACACACGGAAAATCAACGTTCCACCAATTTCCTGGTAATCATCTCAAAATTCCTGCAGTTCGGCGAACGGCGTGGAGAGTCGGGAAATTAGTGGTAATTAAATTTAATAAGTCTAGAGAAGTTTCGGCACGAGACGTAACCTGCACGCTATGAGCATTGAGTGGAATTTCAAGGAATCCTTGTTATTTTGATTGCCACGTTTATAGTTTCTACATGCACCCTAGGAATTTAACGTTCGTAAATATGGACAGTAGAGAATTTTCAACCCTACTAGGAATATTTTGAACAATCTTACTTGTGTGTCTTGTTGAGAACGTTACTCGGGACGGTGAATTCTGTAATTAGTCGAAGCTGTACTGTTTCGCTGTATCTTATGAATTTTCAGTTTCTTTCTCTGCGAATATTTCACGCAAGTGTTGCTTCTTACTGTTCGCTGCATTTTACCGGTGCATATTAAGCCCGGCTCCATCTTTCTCGTCTCCGCATTTACGACTGCTGTTGCTTTTCACTTAGAGAAACGCAGGCAAATAGTGCCGTCGTAAGACATAATAACTTGTGAAATCTTTTCTGCGTATCTTTGCGCCAAGGAAATTACCGCGGGCTGAATTTACGCAGCTTAAGGAACCCCGTCGAAGGAAACTATTCCACGAATTTTACAACGTGGCCATGTCACCGTTCACGGTTCCACAGTCTAACAAGAACGACTGCTGTTTTTGCGGAGTCTTTTTAAATTCAGTACGAGATATCGACTCGCCGGAGTATTGTGTTCGCGGTTTAATCTCGAGCTGGTTCAAACTCTGATTGATAACGCGTTAGCGCGAAAACATTCCGTCGAATGGATGGTATCGTGATCCCTGCACGCAAATGAGTTTGTCAAGCCACGAAACGCGTGATGGACTAACAATGAAACGAACTTCTCACATGCAAGACAGCTGTAATATCACAATCATTAGAAGGAAATGAAGCTAATATCTTTTCAATAACAACTCAACGACATACTTTCAAATAAGCGAACGGCAAATCCCTCGCTCCTCGGACAGGAAGAAACTTTTAATTGGTCGACCAATTATCCCAGCAGGAGCGAGGCTGTATAGGTGTTAGAACTATAGACGCTTTCCTTATTCGTTCCTCGACGCGACGATAAACTTTCGGCTGCGTCCATTATTCCCTCTGCTACGCCATCCTTATGTCTCCCCGTGTGACGTGACACGAGCACCCCCATTTTACCGTGCAATTTTTATCTCGCGAGACGGTGCAAGAGATTGTCGTGCCTGTTGCCAATTAAAAGATCGAAAGTTATTAATGACTTAGAGCTAGACGAGTTCGAATTAATGGTTCACTATATCCAGACAAACTTCTCGTTTTCGCATGGCACAAACTGTACGAGCTGACATACTTTCTACTGTAACTCGAATTTACTCTTTCACCCTTTACGTGCTCCCACAGTAGTATGATTTTAAATAAGCGCCACTCCAGCGACAACGCCTGTTCTTCGTCCACGTTCAAACATCGAAATTAAGCAAATTCGGAAGGATGGAAGAACCGTGGCCTATCTTCGTGGACAATGAATGTTTTTCGAGCAGAAGTCGTGATCCGTCCAACCCCATGGAAAGACCAGCACGCAGAGGGGGTTGATGGTGCCTGCGTCGAGGGTGTGTACAAAGGAATAGACTGGGTCGGCTAATGGAAGCCAAGAAACTTCGGGGTTCAAATTCGTTTCGTCCCCCTCTCAGCTGGACATGCAGACAACAAAGCACCCTTGCGGCTCTCTCTCTCTCTCTCTCTCTCTCTCTCTCTCTCTCTCTAACGCGCACCCTCTCTCTCTCCCTCTCTGTCACCACGTTTTTTCTCCCTGCACTGTCGAATTTCCAATCCCTTCGGGGGCCGAGTGGAAACTTGAGAATAGAAGTTACCCGGAGATGCAGACTCAGTTAGAAGTTTTGCGAGGGAGACCACTGAAATGACGTTTCAGCAAAGGTGACGACCAAGCAAAGTTCATCGCTGCACATCGTACGCCGGGGTACTTTCATTCCGAGACACTCAAATTACTTTGTTTGTTTGCTCGTATCGTCGAGTCACAGCTGAATCGTTTATTGTTAATTATTCCTCACGCGTCGCTTATCGAGCAAGCATTTAAAAGACCATTAATTTTTATTAATCGTACCGAGCCATCTGTCAATAATAGCGGTTAAATTGGGAGCATTTAACTCTTCCTAGTCGATCGTTCGATATTGTGACCAGCAGCTAATGGAGATTGCTGCATTTTGAGAAATGAATTCTTTCGTGGAGATTGATCATCGCCAATTAGTTCAATTAATCGCTCTATGGTAGTTCCTCCATTGGCGGATTGTACAATTCTGGTATCGACCATACATTTACCCGGATGCCAGATTTTTGAATTGTTCATTTGGCATCCTTCTATACAATTCCTCCGATACATCATTTTTACATTCGGAAGTCAAAAACCGCCAGCAAGGCGGCAACAATTCAATCGCCTTTCGAATTTAATCATTAAAACAACATTGAATTCGTAATAACCATTTCAATTCGATTTAACTGAAATCCATTCGATCCAGAATATCGAAAAAAGACACATTGCTGTCTCGTTGACAGCCGGTCGTTTCACCATCGATTTAACACCGCAACCGTTTCAGTGGAATACCATAGCGCATAAAATTCTAATTACAAATGCGATTAGTATTTCACGAAGTAGTTAGCCATGGATATGTCCATACCTACGCAGCGTCCAACGCAACGAATCGTTGGAAATTGGCGGGAAATATCGAGAAATGTCCCTTTGGGGTCGTGGTAGTATTAATAGCAATCGGAATAATGCGCTACTATGTACATATGTGTGTCGTTGCGCCGCGCTCAATGGAGGGCCAATCGAAGGGGACGCGGAACAGTCAGTTAAGGGTCACTCGAAACGAATCGTGCAGCTCGGCGATGAAAAGGGCCGGTGAAAGAGTTACGTGGAGTATAGATCGATAATTGACGTTCGATATGACACGCTCGCTAGCAGCATTGACGGCCAGTCAGCCGTCCACGGGGCGAGGAATCACCGCGAAGGGGTGACTGGACGAAGAAGCGATGTAGAACATGGACGGAGGGCCGAGGGACGAGGAGGCGGAAGTTTCGGGGCGGTCGGTCGTTTATCTCGGCTCATAAACGCACGATTTCACGGGCAATTTCGCAAATTGGAAAGCCAACCGCGATCGCGCGATTCGAAAATTCTCCAGGCCCCAGCCCGCCCCCGTTTCTCACCCCCTTTCGCGCGTATCTGTCTTCCCATGTCTCTCTTTTGCGCGACTTTTTGCCGACGATGGTCGGCGCCGGTGCAAAATCCGACGCCGACGCTGCCTCATCGGGACGCCGACACTGTCGCGACCGAGTTTACAAACGGGACGAGTCGGAAAAGAGGATTACCTTGAAAGGCACACCGCCACCGCCACCCACCAACTTTGCACGGCATCGCGCCGAGACATTTAATCTTCGTGTAGAACAAAGTAACGTAACGGTGGAGGGGGATTAGGTGTACGCGTGAATTTAATTTTTCATGGGGTCACGATTCCGCGCGTGCTTCCTACCACTCTTCTGTCTCTGAGAGCAAGGGGCCAGCAATTGTCATTCTATTGATTCGTGTACACTGAAGAAAGGGGGTGAAAAACGTGACCGAGCAAACTCACGTGATTCACAGAGAAAAACATTTCTTCTGCGCTTAAGAGGTCTAACTTTAATACCGTTTTTAGTACACAATTTGTGTACCGTGTGTATTCAGTAGCAAAAGGGAGCGCCACTGTGACGCCGATTTTAATTTCGTTTCAGCTTACAACGAACTTGTACATTAAAAAGGTATTAGCGAGATGTGATACATTAACGGGGTATTAGCCGTGAGCAAAGAACGCGGAAGCTGGATAAAGTAAAGGCGAGTCCGTCCGGCAAGTTTAACTTGTTATATATTCTACTGCGGGGGAGAGAGAGAGAGAGAGAGAGAGAGAGAGAGAGAGGGAGTCCAGGGTAAAAATCTTTCCTCGAAAGAGATCGATTTCCAGGGTATACCGTTGCTGAATTAATCTGTTTGGGCAGAATTACTCGCGCGGTGTGCATTTCGAGTTTCGACACGATAGCTGATGAATTTGGAGTTGAAAATATGAAATTCCAATCGCGTTCGGGCGTACGCCGGGAGTATCTCTAAGCTGAATTAACGACGAACAAACCTTGTTTACCTAAAAATATTCGCTGGACGATATGAAACTTTTTGTTGAAATTAAACGTGCAGTGGAGTACAATGAATATTAACAAGGGTTATGTACATATTTCCACCAGTTTTGAAAAAATAATCTCAGTCAAATATTTCATTTCGTTCGGGGCTATTATGATAACATTGAATAGAGAGCATTCTTTTAAAGTTTCTATTTGACAATCAAATTCTCTCTCTCTCTCTCTATCTCTCTCTCCTTGTTTCACCTCTCCCGTGTAGTTCATGAAAGCACGTATCCCACATTAGTATCCGAATATAGGTATTTGTGAAAACTACACTCCCATAAATAGCTCCTCTGTTTTATATTTCGTTATACATGCGCGGATTATATGTGAGCAATAAATTCGAAAGCAATATATCAATATATTAAAAATGTAATAGAGGTGCACATCTCTTTAAAAAGTAATCCTGTAGCTGAAACGCGTGCGGCACGTAATAACACTCGTCGCATATAATCACCTTCGAAGGGGAAGGGTCGTGGTTTATTGAAATATTCATTATCATTTTTTTATGTCTCCGGATGTGACACGTGGCAGTAAACCCACGTTCACCCTTTAGCAACGTCGACGCGAATCAACCTTTGATTCATGATAAGCAGAGGAACCAACCCCAACTATGACTCACTCTTCTATGACTTTTTTTCCCCTTCTCCGAGCTTCTTTTGATTAGAATTGTTCAAACTTCGCTCCCTCGGTTGCACCACCCTTTTCTACCAATATAACACGCTAGAATCTACATTTTCTATTTTCTCCGATTTAAACACCAATTGTGCAAGCACCAAGGTGCACTCTCTGCGTACATTGTTCGCAGTGATTCGAATTTCTCCGTACGTCACTGGAATAGAGTCTCGAAAATGGACGTATATTTCTTTCCTGCATACGTGACAGGAACCTCGTGACAAAAGCTGCAACATCCCCCGAAGAATCGCCCACATCTGAAAGTTACGCTTTCAGCGTACTCTCCTATACCCAACACCGTTCGCGGCGAGTTCTCCATAATTTATCGGCGTTATTCGCGTGGTTTCGTGTATACTTTGCCATCGTTTCGGGGCCGGCTATCGATCGGCGCCGCCGGCGCACACACACGCCAGAAATTAATTTCGTATGCACCCTTCCAACGCGAGACAGGATAACAAGTGAATCGCAGGACACGACGGACACGCCATTGTAATCCTGCTTGCATCTCCGAACTTTGACTCCTCCGAGATCGACCGTGTTTACTATATGTATACCTACTTAATTCCAACGATCGATACTGATCATTGAAAGATTAAATACCACTCTTCTTTCTTTTTCCTGGCAAATTTCGAGCTCACATTCCCCCGAAATATATTAACACGAAGTATCATTTATTTCTCGGTTCTTATAGTATAAAATCCACATCGATTCGCACTCGATCTATCGAAGCGCCGTGTGATTTTATTCGTGATAGTGATCCGCTATTTTACGGTGGAATTTTTAGTCCGTTGGGGTTCGATTTGCCGGAGCTGGCGGACAGGGTAGCTCTAGGGAAGTGGGAAAGGCTCGGAGCTCAATAATTTTCAGAACTTACCGAGCACCCTTGCACCTCTGTGTACACTGAAATTTCCCGAACGGGCGCATACAGTCTGCAAATACGAGCGTTTCGCGTGAATTCAGTGCGGATTAAGAAGGAATTTCATCTATCGGAATCCTTTTAAAATGGCCACTCCTTTCCCTCGAGATTACGGTCTATCGAGGACACGGTAAAGTTTGAAATTCAATGTACCGTGGCGAGCGAATAATATCCGAGAATCGAGGGGAGAGGAAAATTGTGTTGGATATAATTTAAATAGAAGGAAACGACCAGCCACGGTTAGATAAATTACTCGGCCAGTTACTGTCGTTACTTGCAGCCAGTCGCTCAAACGTTGCCATATGAATCCGATTACTAGCTTCTTATCCGCGTTTAAGAATAGAACACGAGTCAGGGAAATAGGAGACTCGAGGAACCATTAGGTATAGCATTCTGCAAACAGATCCGTTCCGGTGCTAGCTGTTAATGCGACGTTTCAGAATACAATGGTTTGATCTTCTCTGTTTGGGAACAGAAGCGTTCTCTCTGGCAGGATCTGCTCCCCGGTATTTGCTGGTACCATCCTGTCCAACAGGATATCAGGAACACTGCGATGCTTCCGTCCGCGAATTACATGCCCCCCGGCGAAGCTAATTCTGTTCTGCACGGTTAATTGCGCAAATAACCTCGGAACTACCCACCTCATAAGAAGCATTAAGTCGCTCAATTCACGAGTGATCAGGTTCTTTTATTTAAAATAACCACAGGATAATTTCCTATTGTTTACTCAATTATTATTCAAATATGCCTGATTTTGCCACGTAACAGTACACTTGTATAGCAACGTACGTGCTAATTCCTCACGTTGGATGTCCCAATCATTCGAGAAGATTTAATTACAAGCTATGATTAAATATACCAGTGTCTGTCGCTAATTAGACGCCAAAAACATGATCAGTTTCACGGTTGTATTATTAACAGCGCGAACGTGGAACGCAGAGGCCAACCTCGGTAACATGGCTAACTCCTTAGCAAAATGAGATCGGGTTAGTAGACAATGATGGATGAACACGTAGAATAGAAAATCTTGGCTACGAGCAAAGCGTACAGTACCGAGATATTACACGAAGGCGAAGGGAAAAGGAGGCTCAAGTAAAAATGACGGGTGGTATGAATTATTGCCGCAGACACCCGTGGCTTCTATCCATCCAAGCGTTTTCACATCGCGAAAGGCGCGACTGTATGTGTGTCTTACATTCTCTTCAACCTCCACTCTTCCTTCCTCCTATCTTTACTTTCAATTTCTTCGACAGATTCATACTTTGAAGCTGATCACATCATCACATAACACCAGGTGTGACAATCCATCCCCTGAAAACCTGAATTTCAAAGCGTTCGGCTGGCCCACCTATCTATTTGACGCGCTCATTAATTAGTCACTGGAGGGAGTCGGAATGGTTGCGAATAACCGCGAGCTTCCATTAAAAATTGTCCACCGCCGCCAATTCGATCCATACAGAGGGGTGGATGGTGAAAACGAGACCGTGTCCCCGTGAACGATTTATCCTTTCGCAGATTTCGCGTGTGGGGGTGCTTGCAAACGGGGCGAGGCCGGTGCGCAGCTAGGCCGTTTGCGAGCCCGCGATTAAAGTATTAAATATTTAATAGCGGCTCTCACGTCCGCCATAAACAAGCGAGTCGTTTATCGGGGATACGACTGCGCGCAGTTTGCTCTCCGATATACAGCGCGGATGAATATCCTGCCTTGAGAGCGTTGACGTGGCGGGATCGTCAGCGACCGTCAGTATGCCCCGATAATTCCACATCAAAGGGAGAATTTCGCGATGATCGCCAATAAGTCGCGTTGCTTTTGACACTGCCGTAATACCGACGAATGGTGATTCATAGAAAACGAGAGAATCGGCGAGTATTTTACACTAAACGCGTATTGTAATATTCAATGTCAATGATAAAGGGGATTGATGTCGCCGATTCAGAAAATTTATGGACAATAAATGAGAAAAAAGCATCGTAGTGGAGCCTCGTAGCCGTGTTTGGTTATTGAATACGACTGTTAAGCTGCTCGCGTTATCCCGATGAATAATTTCTGGCCGGGCGTTGATTAACCGCGAGGCGATTATTTTCTCACGAGTTGCTAAGACAATTAGTCTATATTTGTCGGGCTTAACAATCCGGAATATCGATATTATAGTAGTGCCGCGTTAAGGAGAAATCGCTTGTTACGAGCTTACCTAAAGGGACTTGACGGATTACAATTTTTGCATTATAAATTCGTTGGGAAACTATTACGAGCGTGCCTCGGAGTGCTTATCGCGGTAAGCTGAAATCGACCACAGATGCTTCAACCCCTAATTAGAGAACGATGACCACTTGACACCCCGACGATCTCCCCTCGCGTTAAATCGAGATCTGGCCCACTGATCGACAGAAATCTCAGGCCCGAGGCGCGCCAATGACAAATTAATCCTCCTGAAGCGATTAATTAAAATGTGTTATAAGGCTGAACCGTCGTAGCAGCGCGTCACGAGACGGCACACGACGCGACGAACTCGATTCATCATGTTTTATGTCGCTGCCACGTCGATGATAATAAATCCCCGTCAGGGTGGTTCGGCCGGGTGGAGATGACGAAGGCAACTGTCGCCGGAGGACAGCTCGCAGTACGGAAAAATGGCTCATGCCAGCGTTTCTGTTTCATCTACGTTTCCCATACTTGGCCCAGCGGCCAGTCACCTGTCGCGCCCGGCCGTGTTCCCCTCCAGTATATTTTCCACCCTCTGACCACCGAGGGAACCTATGCTAAATAATGATCTACGATGCCCTCGTGGGGGCGCCAATATACGCCCGTGTACGGTCTACGTCGTTGAAACGAACGTGCGAGAGTGTACCTGCGACCCTAGTCAACCCCGTATATAGACCGAACGATACCCCAAACACCCTTTCACCCTCCGCGCACACGAAGTGCACGTAAACGGAAGATATATTATCTTTCCCTTAAAACATCCCCTTGAAATCGAGTATCGACCATTTCTCGAGAAGATTAGAGACCAGTACCTAAGTAAGGAATTTTAATAGAATTAATTAAATCCCCGAGATTTTGCAGTTACCTTCTGTTTCATGGAAATCCTGAGGAATCTTTGCACCCTTTGCCTATCAGTGTGGAAGGACATGTCACTTCATTTTAAATTCTTTTTCAATCTGACAGGTTTTGTGGGGATGGTAATACAGGGAGAGAGTTAGGTTGAATGAAGGTCAGTTGACTGTTATTAAGAACCACAACTAGAAACTTTGGAAGCCAGGGTGGGGAATGGTACTTTGCGTTGGCTCGGCCTCGGGTATGTTTGGGGGGAGGGGGATAAACAACGACGGGACTTCGACTCACGGCTTAAGAGGAGGTCCAGACAGTCGTGCATCGTGTCCTGTATGGATAATATTGTTACGTTGACCTGTTCTCGAACCAAGAACGTGTCGGAAGACTTATTGTTAGTGCCTTTACGTTATACAGAATACGGCGGAAGCTTTCGTGCTAGAAGTGTTTAGTACAATACCGGTGGCGCTAACGTGTCCCGTTTATATAATTCCGTTCTCCAGTTGCACCTTTTCTGGAGAAATGTGTGCAACAGAGTTTCCAAGGCTATTTCAGTCAGGGAATTCTATTGCAAACACCCTCTGCCTAGGGTTGAACACACTTAGTCTATCCTTTTCACCTGGATTATCTCTGTTAAGGGGCTGTTCCGGTCCAGAGCCCATAAAGATATGTGATCTTTAGGAATTAATTAATGGAAAACTACTACATATAATTTAGTGGGACTTTTTGCACTGTATTAAGGATATCTTAAACTATAGAACTAAATTTTTTGTTTTATAATAAATCATTGCAGACGGCACTTGGGAGTCGTTGAAGTTGAGCCGTCAAAAAATTCATCCAAATCGGGGGAACCTGTAGCACCCAAACCATTGGTTTGTAATAAGAAACAATGCCAGATTATTAAAACTCACGAAACTCACGTGGACTAAGCAGTAAAAATGACAAGAATTTTTTGAGTAAATAACGACACTTGAAATTTGAAATCACTTTTTCCCTATATTCTTCGTCCTTTTAACGGCTTTAAAAGTTAGAAATTTTCAATGTTTTTAAAATTGCACTGGTTTGTCCACGAGCCAGAAGCGTATTCTTCAAAATAAAAAAAGTTTTTCACTCGAATCGGATAATAACTCCACCGATTTTAAGAACACTGTTTCGGGTAAAACGCGTTTAAAGTTTTACGTGAGTGCCGAGTGGCCGGGTGTTACCCATGCATTTGCCGCAATTCAAATGTCTATAACTTCGGAACTTTTACGAATTTAAAAACATCCTTGTAAACACATATACCTGAAAGATTGAACATTCGAAAAATGAAATAAAAAAATATAGATTTTTCGATCGGAACCTGCCCTTAAGAATTCAAGGCATAAAGGGTCCTTTCAATTGTATTATCCCAAAAAAATAATTATAAAAACTATAAGGGTGCCTAACGAATACCTACAAGAAATTCAGATAGATACCTCTTCTTTTTAGAGCATTGATTTTCCAACTATATATAGTCCTTCTACCAAATTACCGCCGATTTCTAATAAGAGTGTATCGATCTGCTTCGCAATTTCCTATAGTCAAGGAACCACGAGTAACGCTCGATCATTGTGTCTGGGCGCTTCGCCGAGTTCACCCAGTCCATTATGAATTTTCTGTTTCGTATTCCCGTGGGATCCAAGATAGATACATAATGCACGGTGCGTGCGCCTGTGTGCACGCGTGCGTGCGATAAGAATCTCGGCACGTATGGGGGATAATTCTCCAACGAGCACAAAGAAATATATTATTTTCAATTTAGCGCGACTTTTTACGCAGCAGCACATTATCGATTCCACGTGTCACTGGCCGACAGAAAGTAGAAGGTCGCGCATATTTTTCGCTTTCGGTGCCTTTAAGCACGTTACGAAAATCCATAAACGAGCGGCTCGATATAACAGTTGCACGAGCCTCGCGCTATCTTTTGCGTGGCTCGCATCAGAATCGCATTAGACACTTCGGTTTTCTTCCTCCAAAGGCACAGGTCCACTGCGACAGGTTTTTCTAGCAGCCGTTAGCATTTCCTGATACTTTTCTTCATTTCATACAACCGACAATTCAGCTTGCCCCACGATCCCCCTTGCTTTCTAAGCGAAATACTTTTCTGTGCAGAGCCCTGCTAAATATTCTACTTTTTTCGGCACTGTTTGAACCAAAGTCTACTTCCCTCGATCCTCGCCCATTAGAGGGCCGGCGGTAGTGATATCCGCGGGTATAGGTAAGCCGAGCATTGATTTTCTGGGCCATTTAAAGAGCCTGTCCCATACTTCTTGACGCGGCTGTGCTGGCGGGGTTAATTTAATTTTAACGTCCGCCGGTCGCGGGGCTATCGCAAACGGGTCGATACCGGTTACCCGCGAATGATATTATTCACCGGCAGACAACGGAAGTTTATAGTGCACCGGCGCTACGTTTTATTCCCAATAAAACTCCTTTATCGGCTCCCAATGTCGTTTGTAATATTTTCCGTGTCCGTTTACGGTGACTACTCGCGAAGCTCGTTGAATCGATACCCGCGAAACAAGGACTATTAATAGCGGTCCTGCCGCATCGCTCGATTGTATAATTAGAAAAATGTCGCGGAAATGGATTCCGTTGAGAGGGACAACACGGGCGGTCGGACAACGGGGGAATTAATTTAATAGACGAGCTCCATACTCTATTAACTTTTATCTCGCAGCTGCACGGCTGTCATTGCTGATGAGTATCGCACGTGAATTGTGCCCGCTACAATTGCGGCCGATTGACGGATAGCTTGTTCACTATCGTTTTATCGCCGCGTTTAATATGATCTGCTGGCTGAACCCATTCGTGCACTCTGCACTCTTATTAACCAAAACAATTCCAATTCCCTTATTCTCCTTCGTTGCTAGCATACTCGTTCAGCTGGGGTTATTTATGCTCGAATCGTGAAAATTCTGGTGTGAGGATATTTAGTTATCTTTGTCTACTTACAGTCTCAGGTAATACAGTGAATATTTCTTAGATGGACAGATAGATGATTTCACAGAATTTTACGACGAATTTAGCAACGAACGTCCAGGCGTAAGAGTGCTTCGCATGCTCCCAGAATGGCTCGGATATTCGGAAAATAAGCGCTTACGTAGAATGTTAAAGGAGGATCAAAAGTTCGCAGGGTAGTAATTAGGAACGACGGAAAATTTGTCCGGCCAGCTTTGTACTGACGATGCCCTGTAAAATTTCTTATCGGGGATGATGTAATGAAGTTGCTGGAACGACAGTACTTTGTCTATGCCAGGCTTGATCTCGAATCGAAACTTAAAAATTAACGGAGTTCGGGAGCGGTTTATTTGCGAAGTTTATCCGTGATAGAACTTTGTCTCCTCGTTGCCCTCGAGTTTATCAAGGATTAACACTGCTTTATTTTTCCGGTGGATAATTACGTGGCAGATTAATAATGCCGCGAGAAATATGAAACATTGTTAATACCGACGCGCTTGGAATAAGGAGGCTCATTTTGAAGCACACACGTTCGATGGATTCGAGCAGACTGTTGGATTAAATGCGCTTACAAAATAAATATCGCGATGCACGCTGATTAATTTAATCTGCTTATAATAATGCTACATTTCAGCGGAAATTTCGTACAATGGTGACTTTAATTCATCATATATGAATAACATATGCCATTGCCTGATCCTTATAGTTAAAAAATCTTAACATTTATCCGAAATAATCGGCGTATAGTTATCCACCCCATTGTTCTAATTAACTCCAATCTGGGATATCCCCGACTAACGATGATCGATTGTTGCAGCGTAACATGTTCCTCGCGTGTTTGATGTTGTCGAAACGGCAAGTTTCAAAGTCAGCTGTTCTAAAATTGTATTTAACTTTGCGTTGAGCTCGTTACTACAACTTCCGTGTACCTGATCGTTTAACGTCCTCCGACTGGCAAAATTTACCTCGCTCGATAGGTATTTCAACACACTTGTGTCAACGGTTACAGCCGAATTCTCGCCACGGAGCTGTATGAATTCGATCGTCAGCGTCCACATCCCATTTTGACGAAATTCTTCTAGCATTCGCGTTACTTCAACGCAGTTCCTCGTTCAGGGACGTAAATATTCATGTTTCTCAATACTCGAAAGCCTAGAAATGGGTAATTTCCAAACAGCAAGCGCGGAGCCGGCGAACATAACGTTTCATCTGTGGCGTCATCTCCGTGTAATGTAAAAATTGGACCCGACGGTCGTTTACCCCGACGCGAAGCCTGATTACTCGTGCGTTGCGATTCCGCGCGGAACACGGCAGAATAAATCCTCCGACGTGGGCGGTTGGATGGGTGGGCGGCATAATCTCCTTGCGTTTCACGGTTCAGGAACATTGTACACACAACAGCGAAGAGTGTGCAGCATACTTTATTTAATTCCCTTCAGCGACTCCTTCGGTAGCGGGCGCCGCGGCTCCAGGAGTTGCCCGGAACACGCGGGGACGTTGTTTATCGTAACCTACGCAGAGGCGAATGAAGATATACGAGCGGGACGTTCTCGCAATCGAATTAATACGGCCGACTGCGTCCTCGAGCGGAAAACCGTTGTCGACCGGCCGTACTGTCATCGCGACTTTCGCGTTTCCCGTCGCTGAAATATGTATGCCTTTCGTATTCGCCCGGGTACCGTCTCCCCTTGAGGCGCCGCCGTCGGGGCTCGTGCCTCGAATTCTCCCCGAAAGAAACGCGTCGAACGAGTAACGAGACCGTCCAAATTTGATCGATAACGTATCTCGAGGATGACTGAGATCCAGTTCCCCGATATGCGAATGCGCGAGATGATTTGTACTATCGGTTTAACTTGGGGGGCTCGTGGCTTACCTGTATCGAGGGAGTCGAAACATTAATTGCGGCAATACGTCGGTGCTGGTACCCTTATAATATGCTTAGAAGTGAACGAATGCTGGGCAAGATCTTTGAAGGAAAAGAATCCATCTGGGAACGAGTCCCTTCGGTTTTCCTGCGGTTATCGACGATTCCTCTTCCCTTTGGGATTTTCTGAAGCTCCTATTCATCGTGTTCGTGGGGGATCCATTATACTGGATTTCCTCTAATTATCGTGGATGGCGATGAAATAACTTTTACTCAAAACTAGATGCTCCGGCAAGTTTCTTTGCAACGTCGAGCAAGTAATTTCGCTGGTTACTTGCTCGTATTAATAAATCACCTCGAAGGAAACGTTATTAATGAGAGGAATGATGCAGCACGCGACCTCGCGATAAAATTGCCGAACCAATGTAGAAAATTTCTTGTCGGGTAGACTTAGGGTGAAAGGGTAACGAAGGAAGGAAAACGGGCTACGGGAACTTATGGCCGCTCGATTCGAAGGATCGTCCATCATCGCAGGTCAGTTCCCTTTAGTCTGGTATGCAAAAGTGGCGTCAGGCGAACCTGATATCGCGTATGTGTGTGTGCCCGCCCGCGGTTTGTAGGTGTCCTGCGCGATTCCCCATAATTTACTCGCCGCTGTAAAACTTCCTAGTCGCGAGTGGCCCCGACTGCGGCTCGCTAGCTCGCCGCGGTCTTTCGCGTTATGTGCTCGACATGCGGAAGGAAATGTTTTCTGGCTGAATTCCCTCGTATGCCTTCTGCCGACAAAGCGGGGTCACGGGTAGCCGGGACGAAAGGCGGGGGAAATATTTCTTTGGGGAAGTTTCGATTCACTTGACAGCTCGGAAGAACGATCGCGCGAATTTCTGATTCGTCGGGCACAGCCGCGGAAAGTTGCCCGATCTCCACGCACGCTGTAAATCAGCATGGACGCCGCGAAGTACAGCGAGGCTCGAGCAACGAGGCGATTATCGGCACCGTCTGCTGAATTAATAGCCAGCTTTCTTTGAGCGAACGACGAGTGGTCGATAATTAAACGATGCCGATACACGCGGCGCGCGACGCGAATCTAATAGGATTCGCGAACCAGGGAACAAGATCAGCAACGTTAATTGAAACGGTCGGGAGTACCGCTAATTTCTAATAATGGATGTCGCTGATCGCCGAGACGGAGACGTTCCTTCGAGACTGCTGATCGTCTTCGAAGACGAAGCTTTGCACGGGGGATCGTTTTATTGTGCGGATAAATTGGAAACGGGAAGTCGACGAGGAACCGCTCCGGGGAGATGTATTAATATTTCGCTTCTGCGATTCATTTCAAATCCCCATGAAATTACTCGGCGGTGAGTCGGAAATTCACTTCTTTCGGGCAGTCAATAACAGTAGAATTTCGCCAATTTCATTTAGGAGGTAATTCAATCTTAATTGAATTCCCATTCAATGGAGCGCGTGAATATTCCATCTGAAAAGAACGAAATTAACCATCAAACGGTGATGGCGCGTCTATCTATCGATTTCTTCTCGTTGTTAGTTAACCCTCCGTGGTCACATCTTCTCACAAATTGGTCACATGGGGTTCACTACACCCCCGCGTCATTTCTGAGTTACCATTTTCGTGTTTTTAAATTTTTTAACTTTCCGGCGATGATAATTGTAATACTCGTACAATCATGCCCTAATAGTCTTTCTCTAGAAATGCAAATTTCGATGTGATAAAATTGAGGGAAAAAAGTGATGTTTGTATTTTTTAGGAAGTCATAAAAGCGCGACATTTGAACTCGCAGCTTGCTCTTCGGGTGCGATACACCCCGCGTGGCCACGAAGGGTTAAATCTTCATGAAATCCTACCCTCGGTGCTCAACCTTCTTGCTATCATTCTTACCCTCCATTATCGCCGGTGGAACAGAAATATCGCGCATGCATTCACGGTGCACTGCTCTTGCTGTTTAGTCTCCAAGCAAGAAGGGGACATTATTTATAGGAGTGTCTCGCGAGTTTCTTTCCGCGGCGGGCATTAACAAGAGACGCAGCCCGTTATAAATAATTCTAATAACGTGTCTCGGGTTAATATCGCACGGCCGCCTCGAGTTTCCACGAATCTTCGAGGTAGCACGTAATTTCTCAAGCCGAACGTCCCCCCTGCTCCACGTTTACACATAGAAGTACGTGATCCCCGCGTGTTCGTATGCATTACAACAGCGCATATTACATAGGGCGCGGGCGTATTCAGAGCGCGACTTCGTCTAGCACGGAGAACGAACCATCCTTCCTGATGGATAGCGCACGGTTGGTTTACGCAGTCGAAAGCCCGGATTATATCCGCGGGGCCCGGCGAGGAAGCGCGCCACAGCGAGATGCGCTTCGACAGGCGGCACGATAAAAGCCGTTCTGAAAGATGCAAATATTTGACGTGGTATCGGTCGACGTGGAAAAGGGAGGAACTAAACGTTCGATAAACGCGCCGCGGGGCAAACGCGCGATCATTACGAGGGACGTTTATCTCCGAGATCTATGAAGACTGGTGTCCTACGCGAACGAGGATCGTGGCTCCACTTACGAAAATATTTTCCTACCCAGAGCGGTCTAAAAGGGAAATTTTCCCGTGGTTAGGAAATCGGCAGGATGGAATCATCAGAATGACTCACATTCTTCCTTAAAACTCTTTAAAGTGTCACATACCTGAAGGATTATTAATTTGCATATAATTTACATATAGCGGCAACGGGCGATCGGCGTCGACGGCAGCGTGAGCCAGTTAATGCAGAGACCTCCGAAGCGTGATACAAGTACTCTTGTTCCTTATATTTATATTTATCTTATTCTTTCGTTTCATGGTGTCAATAAACTTATTTTATTATTTTGCGGTCCTCTGCGTTAGTCTTTCAAAAAAAAAAGAATCCCAGATACTACATACAAATACCAATGTTATTTTTTTTTACGATGGCAGTGTTCCCTCTAAGTTAGTGCGGTGGTAAGTGAGGTGCGATCGTGTGTTTTGTCGGGTGAAGCACGATTGGGATCGCCGCGATCCCATCTTGTCAGTTAAGGCACGCTATGTTTGAAGTAGGGCGGGAGATTTGTAAAAAATTCACTTTCTACGGGGGAGACGCGTGCACGCGATCAAATGGAATTCACGCTCGGGGACCGGCCGCGCGCGCTTAAGTGTTTCCTGACGAACGAGTGTTTTATCGTTTACGGGCACGTAAAATAAAGTGGATATAAATGGAACAGCCGCGCGAGGACCATAAAGGAGGAGAGAAAAACAACATTTATGATTCACGCGAGCGTATTGTAAAGGCTGTTCTACACCCTATTCCGCGGCGATGAAAGCGCGCGAGCACGGTAAAAGCACCCGGCAACGCTCGCCGTGTTTCGTGGCGCGCCGATTATGCGGGCGATCCGTGGGTGTATTATCGATAAACAATTGCCATCGGCGCGGAAGGCTGGAGCTTTTCAAAGTCATTGCACGTACGAAACTTCTCGCGTTATCTGACCCTGTGGCGGAACGCGTGTGCCCGCCGGCAACACACGCGGGAAAGCGCGTGACCGCGGTCGGGATTCGGTTTACCATAGCGACTTAGCTTCATCGGGAATGACACGGCTTTCATATTCAGCGCGATTAAACAGCACCGTCCAGGAACCTAACACCGACCAGGGACAGGCTTCCAATTAAAGTTTAGAAGGCGGTGCCCGTGGGATCGTGATTTAATTAAAGCGTTCCATGTAATATGATGACTTTACGGCCTGATTGAGGCTAACAAAGATCATATTTACAGGGGCTGCGTCCCCGTTTCCCCCGACACTGGAATCCTGAAAATTGAATCGGAATCGGTTTAATATGGCGTGGCCTCTATCGAGATGCCAGATAATCAGCGCAGATTACGGGCAGCTAAGCGACTGGGACGAAAAGCGGGAAGCCGAAGCGGTGGTAATGAGATTTCCACCAATGGTGACGTTCTTGCCGAGGCAGACCTAGTTGGCCTTCTTGACGTACGAGAAAACGGTACGTTCGAAACGAGCAGCGGTCACGAGACGGCCTTCGAAAAATCCAATAGAACTTGGAGCGCAATTAACCGGCCACTTAAAGCATCACTGTGGCCATGGTGGAGCTCAAAGGACCTCGAGGGAACGGCACCACGGAGTCGTTTAATCGCCGCTGGCGGAAACTCCGGTCTCGGAACGGAACGGATCGCATACCCTCGGCATAATTTAAGCTTCGGTTGCCGCGGATCGACGGAATGCGGCGCGGAACTCATAGCTCGAATTCGAAATCCCTCGTGGATCCGTGTAAAGGACCACGGGCTGGCGAGCTAGTCCAGCCTCGGACTATATTAGGGAGATATTAACATACGTGAACCGTGTGTAGGGTGCGAGCCGACGGGCGAGTGAGCTAGCCGAGCTTGCGTGGGCGGTTCCGCAACGGCGCATATGCACGCTCGTCCCCAGAATTCCCGTGTACGCGTGGTGGAAATTTAAGGGAGGAATCGACCGTGCAAGAAGCTAGCCTAATTAACAGATAACGGTCGACGGGTATATTAGTTTATCCGCGGGCAAACTGTGCGAACGCTGAATGCGCCGGCGATACGTTAGCCTTGTCACTTGCGTAATGCGCTGCCGTGACGTTGTTTAGGGGCGGTCGGAAGTTGAGGCAGGTTTCGATGAAGCGGCCAGATCAGCGAAGGGGACAAGAAGATATATGGATTTTCGTCCATCTCGAATGATCGATGGCAGGAATTCGTCCTGTAGTTTAACTCCGCTGGCGAACCGTGTTAGCCCATTTGGAAGACCAGCAGGTCAGGTTGCAGGTTCCTTGATTTCCGCGATACTTGCCACGTTTGTATTGCTGGGGATCTTCTCGCTTCTATTCTTCCCGAGAGCTTGGGTAAATACAGATGTGCTTGTTGGGAATACAGGACTGTGGATAGGATGTGTGCTCGGTGCACCCTCAGCGCTACATTTACCTACGCTGAATTAATATAGAAAGGGATGGTTTAGCGTGCGCTATAGTTTGAAAGGGTGTTTAGTTTGGCAACTGGTGAACACGTTCCCTGAATTGACAAGTAATCGTGTATGCGCAAGTTTGTTATGGTACAGCGAGTTTGCATTGATTTCTAGGTACCTATGTAGCTTACATGATGATGAAATGTCTTCGTGAGTGTGTTCTCGACTTGTGTTGCGTGGATTCTTCATAAGAGAGATGGCTACTTGATTGTTATCTTTCCCACTGTGTGTTAAATGCGATCTAGAAATACAGGGTGATCCAAGTTTTCGATAAACATGCAAGCGAGAGAAAGTTGGAGGCATAGTTTTGGGAAGTTTCGCTAATTTCGCGAGGACTTTCCTTCCGGCACAGACGAATCCCCGCGAGCAGAAACTTCAAAGTCGTATCCCGATCAGGATGGGAACTCGTTTACTTAGAACTCCCTTGCAGCGTCAACCTACGGCTTTGTCGTCTTTATTCTGAACGCGACGCGGTATATCGTCTCTTAACTTTTCCGCTTTAAAGCTTAACTTCGTTCGCACCGACACCCGCAGCCCCTCCTCAGTCCTTTTGCAAACTTCGTTACAGACGTACCGTGCAAATGTACTTACAGGCTTAAATGAACATTTAGACACGCATCAGGCGACACTTCTGATGACGCGGAATTCACGTGCATACAATTTTCTTCCAACTCGACACCTTCAATTATCTAACTTGAATATTTAAATAAATTCTACTATCCTTAGATCACGCACACTAATTGTAAGATCATCGAATCCTAATTTCTTAGTCCCCCCATCTTCTCCGTTCCCATGTGAATTTCAGAAACACGAAACTCCCTGCGATTTTCGATCGTGTTTCACATATTTACGTAGTCGAGAGCACCGCGCCACGTTCATTAAAGATTTTCGTTTGAAGTTGAAGAAAGCAAGCAAAGAAGTTTACTGACTGTCAGGGGAAGTTATTTTAAGCTAACGGTCTGGCGCGATACATTCGGTACAGAGGCAGGCGTCGGTCCACGGTTAGAAGCAGTCACCTTGCCTTCCGTCGCCCACTTGCGAATGTACATAAGCGTTTAAAGCAATTAGCGTGACTCACCGCGCAGGCAACTAACTGAAAGGGCCAGTCGAAAGGTGAACGGAGGCGTGCACGCGCCCTTGGTTATTACCACCATGTCGAGAGAGTGGATTAGTCGTGGCGTGACTGAAGGGCCAAGACCGGAAGTCGCTGCGCAAGGGAAACGAGAGAGGAAGAAACTAAGCGCAGAGGGATGATTTACGATCCTTTTAAAACGCTTCCCCGGCAACTAATTAATTATTCTAGACGCACTTCTGCCGTCCTCTGACCATCTTAGCTCCCGACCAGCTATAAATATTATATATAACGGCGATAAATGTATTACGACGATAATCGGTCGATGATGAAACTTTGTAATTGACCTGGAGACGGCACTTTAACGGAATGGCGGTGAGCAAAGTTGCCAAGTTTCGAATATATTATCCACTGGGCAAGATCAACCGATGCTTCGGGCGGAGTGGCGACCGCAGCTCGATAATAGCCGAATAACGAAATTAATGGCAGATTTATATAGTTCCGTAACCGTGCATTCAAGCGTTTGTTCCCTACTTAGTTACGCGGCGTTGGCGCAGCTGACCAAGCTATACGTGCCGTTCAACAACATATATTCTAGAATCGATTCCAAAATCCAGTCAAAGACAGTGGCCGAGTTTGCATGAACGAGAACAGTCTTAGGGAAATGATTAACGAAAAATGTTATTCTTTCTCGCGTCACTGTTCGCTTATACACGTCGCAGGCGTCGTACTTTGATCTAGGAAGCGGAGCCCTTGTCTCCGCAGTGGAATTCGATTAAACTGCCTGAAGCGGCGTTCGAGTTTCTTAGTCGAATTGGAAGATTCCACGGGCTTTCGACGACACTTCGTCGCCCAGCAAGCTCGTGAAAAGCGTCCCCCCGGTTCTTCCTCCCGAGCCATTGTCGCGTTCCATGGCCCCTTCGGCTCTTATCCGGCAGCTTCCGCGAGGGCCAATTAGAAAAAACTTTGACCAAAGATACCCCGTCCTGGGATTACTCTTATCCAGAAGCTTTGCTTCACGACACGATCGCGTTACTCGAACGTCGCATAAAGATTATAAACTTGGCGGTGTTGGACTTTGGAAGAATACGACGCCCCCGCGGCGGTCTTCATCGACTGAAATAGAACCTTCGAGTGTCTGAAGCATAAAGTACCACTCTTCCCGCGCTGTTCCCCCGTGAGGATATTTTAATTGAACTGTCCCCTCGCGTGACCATTGTTGTTGAGCAGGACTGACAACTTGGCGAAAATTGTGGTAATAAATGCTTCGCCTTTATACACAGTGGAATTGGAATTGAACAGTTATCTCGAGTGCCGTTTCCTCGCCATCGTTCACGTAAACAGATTCGATATATCGACGCGCTCCGATCTAATCGAGAGGAAGCCATTTTAAGGCGCGATATCGCGAGGGAAACGACACGCGGCGTAGCCGTGATTTATTGGAACGCCAAAACCCTGGGCAGAAGATCGAGATCGTGCGCATGTAAAACAACAGGACACGATAAAAGAAAGTTTACTGCCAGTAAAAATGCAACGCGCCTCTGCTCGCCTTCCGCGGTTCGCGTAGATAACAGAATGAATAGAATATAGATATTCACTCGGTGCATAGTATCCCGTGAGCACTCGCTTTCCCTCGAACGCACCTGTCCCACCCTATTCGCCCGATGTGCGAGCAGAAACAAAAGCTGAGGTAATGATGCAACCACTCCGTTTCATTTCGCGCTCGTGATAAAAGGAAGACGAAAAAACACACGAAGGCTCATCTCACCTGTCCAGTATTTTATAAAACTTGGTACACGGTGAAGCCTTCGAATCTTTTTTAGTTTTAAATAAAATGAGGAATAACATTTTACTACCGTGGCTACTTATTGCTCGGGAGTAATCTGTATAATGCATGGCACCACAGGGACGAAAGGGAATGGGGGCGACGTAATTAAGGCGACCGAATGGTTTCCTAGATGCCAGCGGAGAAACTAATCAACACCACCTCTCGCGGTCTAATTAGACAAAACCATGAACCATGATTTAACAAGATTCCCGGAAGTCGCGCGATCTTTAACGCCCCGTATATCCATGGTTGATCAGTCCTCGACGATCATTTCACGTTCCACCCTCAGAATCCCCTAGAGATCTTGGATCGAATCCCAGTTGGGAAAACAGATCCACTGACTTCGCCTTTCTGTGCACAAGGGGACTGTCGAAATTTTCGCGATATTTCCGTCGCACGGTGAACGGGTGCAGCTCCTTTGGAAGTGCTTTGCGCGCCGGAAGTGACAATGCGCCGGTCTGAAATATTACGCTCCATCGGGGCGGCGGAAGGCGAGGGAAGAAGTTTAATCCTTGGAACGATGCCGGTGTGTCCTCGCAGGAAAGCTTCGATTAATCATACAAGCAACTTTTGTCGCGGTTCTCGAACGCGATGGCGAGCCGCGGGAGGTGGACGTCCACTGTGGGTGGCGATGGGCGGGCGGGTGTTCGTCGAAAAGCGTCGCCTCTCAGCTGCGTTCGAAATTGTCACGATGATAAATCGGCTCGGTATCGTATATCTCGGTGGCGCGTCTCCGACCCATTCGTACGTGGTTAAAGCTCTGGACAGCCATGCGCTCCCGAGCACTTGACTGGATGCACCCGCGGGTACGTGTGCATTCCGCAGGAATTCGGTACCCCCGTGGGTGCGCGCGTGTTTCGTGCTCGCCTTTGTCATCCATGCCCGGTGAGCAATGTTGCAACTTTCGCGTGACACCTCGCGCGGAGTAACCCATTTTTATGCGCGCCGCGGTGATGACGAAACGTGATATAAAACTACTAGTGCTCCCCGGCCTGGAACATCCTTCCCGGGAAATGCTTTTTTTCCACGTCAACGCCGCGACGTTTTCTCGCTTGGAAGCTGCGAGTCGCGCAGACACTACGATGTTGATTATACAGGTACACCGTCGTTCTGACGAAGCAACAAATGATTGGGTACATTCGTGGATATCAGAATCGATTCTGGTATGACGAATGGAAGCTTGGGATTGTACAGGCCTTTTGAGGAGAATCGAAATTGAAGGCTCAGAAATCCAATATCAGTAGATTGAAGCAGATCCGATACACGGTAATATCTTCATACTGCAAATATTTCGCCGGTATTTAATTAAAAATCCATAACTCCGACTGCAGCACGCCCGTCGGCTTTGTAAACCCGATCGCGCTCCTTTACGCGAATGGAAATTCTGTTATTGTCATATTCCACAACTTCACTGCGACTGTCCTGGCTTTCATTGAAAAACCCCGTTTGGTCCACGCGGGTGGCCGCGTGCCCCGGCAATACGCCGTGACAATACAAATCGGTATCGATCCGCGTTACGTCCTGCCGCGATGCGTTTCAATTACACGACACCCCTCCAAAAATCATCGCGCTTCAATCTGCTAATTGGCCCATGAATTTTCTTTCCGCGCCGGGTGCAGGCTCGCTGTCGCATCGGCGCGCTCCACTGGTGCCAGCCTCGATAACGATAATGTCGCGCGCAAGTCTCTCTTCCCAGATGTAAATTAATTAAGCGTCGCTAAATCACGGCAATAAATCCCGCGGATGGCCCGCGGTATCGCAGATCGTGACGCGTTGTCGGTGTGCGCGTTTGATCGGTGTCGCGCGCCTCGTTGGATCCGCGGCCTGGCAAGCGTATCGGTTGGAGCGTGTCGCCCTCGACGTGAAATATCTCAACAGGGGGGGGACTTAACCTGCATTAAAGTGTTCATTGAAAACGCCCGCGGCTGAATAGAGCGTCGAGGGCCCGTTAAGAACGGTATTGAGGTTACGATTCGATAAATCGCGGCCAGCTTGAACTTAAACCGCGTCTTTATAGATGCGCCGAGTTTTCACTACAGAGGAGGCAAAAATACAGCGCTAAGGGGGTTGATAAACCCAGCACGCCGCAGGATCTCATCGTGAAAGACGTAATTATAATGAATTACGAGGCTGAAACTATTCCCGTCTCTCTCCAGCGCTGGCGGTAGGTATATTTAATAACGTCAACGGTGAAAAATTGCGGTTTCGAGGGATATCCAGCCCTTTCACGGACGCCTCGGCCGCTCATTGTTGAATTTGATAAATTGCGACGCGTAACCGTCCCCAGGATTAGAGGAATCCTAACGGGGAGGCGTTTATTGTGATTCCGGGGCGAAAAAGTCGGCGTGGAAAAGAGTCGACGCGCGGGAAACGGCTTAATGAAATATACGAGTTTGTTAATCCGCCGCATTAGCGTTCTTGCCACGGCCGGGAAGAATTGGGTTGAAAGGCGGGGCGGCAAAGAAACGCGAAATTGTTAGCCTCGTTTCGCGTTACCTTGCCTCAACGACTCCCCCATTCGTTCATGCTTCTTGCTTCCCATCTTCAGCCGCTTCTTCGTCCTCTTTCCCTGCCGTTTCATTGTCGAATACCGCCACTGAATTAATTTCGGTTTACTCGCTACTAGCGACTGAGCTTCCTGGACACGGCGGTCGGAGAATCTCGTGCACGGTAGAATAAAAAAAATACTGGATACTTGACACGTCTGCGTACATATGTCCTACATCGCACGATAGTGTCGGCAACTCGTACGATGTAAATTCTACCCACTCATTCTTTATTTGGAAAAGGAGCTCTTGGTAGAAGTACTGTGCATGGCAGGGAGTCACGTTCTTCATTTAGGAGTCGTTCATTCTCGAAATCTCGTTTGTCAAGTGCTTTATCTTTTTGGGCAAGTGCGCTGTAAGTCCGCGGATGGCACGTGATGGGAATAAAACGAATTCAGAGGAACGCCTGCAGTTTAACGTTTGCGATCCTCAAGTCGAACAGAGTCGAGCTTCTGCCCATTACACTACCCACGCTCATCATTCGACGTAACTCTAGCGCGAGCATTTTCTGTATACCGATAATCAATCGCAAGCCATCGTCTTTCGCTTCAACATCATTCGCTCGGAAAATCTCGCTCCCTCGACGCCCCTACTGTCTTACACCAACGTTAGCAAATTTTTCGAGTGGTCGGTGATAACCCTACGGACGAATCCACCAGACTGTTTGCAGTCGACGAGACCGTTTTAATCGTCGCCGGAATTAAAAATGCGAAAGCAAAGGGACATCGCCGAGGGATTCCGATTGATTCGGGCTGGATTTCAGTTCCGTAATCGGAGGTTCCGCTACGGCAAACACGTCGTCAGATATTTGCCTTAACTGGCAAAGTGAAAAACAAACACTCTCGGCTAGCTGATTCGAAATGGTCGTGGCGTTCCGGCGAGTTTCGGGGGAGGCTGCCGTGAAACGAGCGTGTCATTATCCTCGGTCGAGAAATAAATTAGAGACGAAATCCGACGCTCGTCGGGCGACAAACATCACGGGGCTCGCTGATTACGCACGAAAACTCCTGCCACCGGACAATGCGTCATGGCGAACGAAAGACAAATGGGATCGCGAGTTCGTCCAGCTGGAGATCGAGAGAATAATCCTGCAAGCACGAGGAAGCGTCGTAGCCGTTTCCGTAGCGCAAGCATTAAATTAATCGCCCCGGCGTCGATGTGCATCCGCGGGCGAAAAAGTTGCCTCGTCGCGTGTGCACGAATGCATGTGCAACGCATTGATGAGATTAAATAGCGCGGCGCACGGCGAAGGGGGTACACGATGTCATTTAAATACAGCGAAAAAGCGGAAACGTAATAGCGGGTATTACATCGTGACTGGGAGGAAGGTTTGCGGTGCACGCTTGTATTTCATGATATCTAGAATTTCTGCGGCTCGTGTCGGGAATATTAACTCACGGCGCATTTACCTCTATCGCGGCGCTATATCGGGATGTATAAATTCAGATCGTCGCTGCGCTCTTCGCGACCGAATTGGGTACGATTCTGGTTGAAGTGTTTCGACAAGAGACAAGATGTATGCATGTGAAATTGTTCAAGCACGATCAAACAGGCATTATGCACCTGCTGGAGAAAGCGAAATAGCTTCAACGTTTCGTGCGCTCGGAGCGAATATCCCTTTACGGTTTCACACTGTTCGCGCGTAGGCAGCATGCTACAGCAGTGCGCGTGGAACATAAATAGTTTAAGTGGGATTTGAAAGAGTTTAGTGGCCTTTAAATTCTAAACACAAAGCAGATTAAGTGTTGAAATGTTAATTTCAGTTTCGGTGATATTTCAATCGTTCCGCAGCAGAATGGTTTTCGAATTATTCTAAAGTTATTAACCGTAACGCTGAATTTACTGGTGAAATTCGATATTAAATGGTTTAGGACAGCTGGTTAATCGAATGATGAAACGCCCAGTCATCGGAAGCCACAGACAATCGTGACCGTGGCTGTGCATTTGCCAAGACACCTCCGATATGCAATTAATCGATATTTCGGCTAATTGATGCCTGACTCGATTAATAATTACAACGGTCCGTCGCCCGTCTGAGGACCGAGTGTAATTTCCAAAAGGGGCTCGGGCTGCTAATTGAACGGAACGTAACGGGGTCAACCGCCGTCTCCTAACACCCAAGATGTCTCACTGATTCCATGTTCGAACAAGAAATACCTAATCGAAACTGCGGCGGTGCTGTAGAAATGTTTCCTTTGAAACGATGAAAGTATCTTGTTTTACCCGATATATTTCTGAAATTGCAAATTTCAGAAGTAATGAGCCTCGCGAATTTAAACGTTTTTCAACTGCGATTCCCAAACCGATTACATTTCATTAACGAGCTTATTTACTTAACTCCGTACATTTTCCAAAAGTGAATTTGTATAAAGAAGCGCATGGAAAATGTGGTTCGCGAGCTGAAAGGGAATATAACGCGCAAGTGTATTTGAGTTAATAGTATCCAGAGCTTTTCAGTCAAAATTTCCAACCCCGTGCTCCTTTCGTGTACCCGATCGTACGTATAAACCACGCAAAAGTACAAATAACATGGTGGTTTCGCTTTGTACGCCACGGAGGAACGTAATAATGAAACGGTACAAGCTAAGAAAACATCCCAATGGAGGAATTAGTACAGAAGCAAGTTAATTATGTTCTCTACCGCGGAAAGCGTTGTTTACCACTTCCCGCTATGTCTACCCTTTGATGTCTGTAAAGAGCGCTTTCTGCGAAACGTAACCGTGCAATCACGGCGCGGTAGTATCGGATTCTAGCTTTATCTTCACGGTGTAAATAGACGATGTTGCGCTACGGTAGAACGGATTTTCTTTTTACTGGGCAAGCGTGGGCGAGGGTGGGGCGATACCTGGGCACTCTGAATCGGCGTGGAGCAGAGAGGTAGCCAAGACGCGACGTCGCGTCGGTCGTAATAGCGAGAGAAGAGTGTCGGAACGGTTATTTTTCAGCCGAAGTGGCGCAGAAAAGGCAGCCCCTTTGTGCGGCCGAGGTTCTCATAACCGCAGATTCCGTCCTTTATCGGGACCTTCTTTTTTAACGGCGCATTACGTCTATCAAACGGAAGTGGCCATAATTGCGTGGCACAATTAAGGTCAGCCTCGCGGAGTCCAAGCCGCCCCCCACGGTCGCCAGCAGCATCCCCTTTACTTTTCTTCCTTTCCACTCCGATTGCTGCATTCCGCCGTCCTCGGTTAGCGTGTCCAATCAGCACCTGGATTAAGTTAACTGCATCGGCGCCTTTTCAATGGGCTCGCTCGCCGCGGTTGCCTTCGACGAGGGACCCACCCCCTCCCACCCCCGCCAGTGAGCGAGAGGAAAGTTAAAGAAAGGAATCTTCTTCCTATAAAGAGACACTTGGCCAGACGGTGGAACGGTCCTCCTAGCTCGAATAGACGCGGCGACCTGTAATTGGACGATCGCATCCGGGAACGGGCACGCTCGACTGACCTATAGAATAACCTGCCAAGAGGTTAATGGAACCCGCTTCGACGAAAATGTATCGAGCCACGTTCTCGAGCACGCCTGCCACGGCGAGAGGTCGTTAATAAACAAACTGCTTGGGCGTACAATAGCGATCACGGCGGGCCACTCGACGCTTCTGAAGCCCGCGGTCCTATACTATATCAATCATTTCGCCCTCCGTCGGACGAAAGGTTTAGAGGTGCCTGGTAATCGTGTCTGAAAGATGCACGAGTCGCCATGCTCGATCACCGCTAAGTAGATAGGGAAGCGGATGGCCAGACAGGGCGATAAGTGGAGGAGCGCCGCGGAGGAAGCGAACAGCAGACGACGCTCGGCGAGTTCCTTAGATGCCCCTGTCTGGCGCAGCGATACCTTTCATAACTGCCGGCCAAGCCAACGTCGGCTCGAATGCAGAGAGATAACGAGTAAATAACTGGGCAAAACGGGGTTTCGCTCTCCGGCTTGTCACATTACGAACGGCTAAGATACTGCCTGCCCTCCTCTATCTCGTAATGACCCACCCAGACAACATCACGGTCACCATCCCCTGTTAGGATAGCATGGGAATCGGTAGGGCCCGGCTTACGCGTCCCTCCTACCCGATGTAGATACGCTAACGAGACATCAAGAAACGAGAGATTTTCCAACGGGCGAAGAAACGAACGTCGTGCGCGAATATTTCGAGTACGTATTTGGTTCTGTACGCGGTGCCCGTTATGCTGAGGGATAATACCGAGGACACGTTCCATTCGAATGGGGTGCACGGTTCTTTAACAAGCGTGGGGGATGGAAAAAGTTCGCTTGGTCGTGGAACGATGCTTAGGGTCACGAATACATTGGTTGTTGGGTGATTAATTTATTATTATTTATTATTATTTATCACTGTCAAAGGGAAAAACTCTTTAGTATACAAAGACTGTGGATCTAACAAGAACAAAAATTATTCAGTCTGATGAAACGCAATCAACGAGCATTAAAAACAGTACATATACTTATGTATATAGGTGATTTCGAAGGGAGTTGAAGGGAATAGAAAACAAGTCAATATCAGAGAGACATTGATTTTCATTGACGATGTGTATTTGAGAGGAAGATTGTTCTGAACAGAACATTTAAATGGTTATTACTATTAAATGATTATAGGTCGACTTTGACTAGCATTTGGGGCACGAAATTCTCGCAAGTGTAGGCGCACGTTTCGGAAAGGGATTGGCCAGAATCCATCCGCAGCTCTGTGCCGTTTACGTCGCGCAAACATTGCCCGTAGCACGCCTAATTTTCCCTCGGAAACGTTGAACCGGTGGAACAACACAAAAGGGCCTCGTTAATGAGAAAATAATGAACGTAAGCAGCTGTTAATCGCGCGGCAATTAGGAAAGCGTTAGGCTGTCACGGCCGATTGTTTAGCGGGCGGATTCATTAGCTAATTTAACCGATACTCGGAGTGGCGAAATAAAGCTTAGCTATTCAGGTTACCCTATTCAAGCAGGGCTAATTTCCAGAAAACGAGGTAGCTTTCAGGGTGCCACTGCTAAATTTATCCATGCTTTATCTCTTAATGATCGAGCGTTAAAGGGGCTTCTCTAACGGGAACTGGTTTGCTGTTTTGTTGCAGACGGAGCCTGGAATTCGTCGAGCAAGGTCTGCTCGGTTCGGCGGGAGTGAAACGAGGACAGACAAAAGGACTGGCTCGGCTGCAAGAAGGGTTCTCGGACGAAAACCGTGGCAAAGAGGGTTGAATCGAGATCGAGCGTGTTGAGGAGAAGCGCCGCGAATCGTGGGCACGCGTCTTTGCGAATCCAAGGAACACGCGCGAATTAAAGGCGAAACTGTTTCTCGCTGAGTTACTTCTCGATCCGGAATAGTCGCCCGTCGCGTATTTGCGTCGCTCTGGAAGGAACGAACGAACGACCGTCGCTATTCGGGCGCGGGAACGTGAAATATAGGGCGAATGAATCAAGACCCGCGCAGAAATGAAGATTCTGTCCGGAGCGAAGAATAACGGGCACGGGGCGCGAAATTGTACGTAACGCGATACCCCCGACGGTGGAAGGCCGCGCGGGTATAAAGAGGCGCTAATTTAAAAGTTTCCCTTTAACCGCGAGAATCCAATAATAACACGGGCCATTTAATCGCGACCGTTGAAACGAATGGAAACAGATGCCCGTTCACGGATCATTAACCCCTTCTGCTTCTGCCGCGGCTGCACGAAATTATCTCGCGACGGGGGATTGTTTCTTACTTGGCTAATTGCTTATGAACGACACGTCCGAGTCTTCGCAGCATGCACCGAATGTTCCTTTAGATCCATGCCGCGAATACATTGAGACACGGCTCGAGCAGCGGCGGGACGTGATTCGGGGCGAAACGGGGGATGAGGTCGATGATCGAAAGCATCGCGATCGAGCGATAGATCGTTCCCAGTGATCTCGCTATTGCGCACTCTTCCGTAACAGGGACAAATAGAATTAGAGACTCACCGGGACGGTGCGCGAAGTGGAAGAGGCGGCGGTGAAGATGATATTAAGGCAGAGGACTGATTGAAACGTGGAGAAATGGCGATTGTCGGGGCTGTTAGTGAAATGAGTGCGGCGCGTTTGAGTGTGTGGTTCGGGGCTGTTCTCTTCGTGGCTACGACGCTCGTCCACTCTCAGGTCACATGGACGCCGATCTACGTGGGAGCATACAGTGAGTACACTTCTTCTCTGGTAAATTATATTGAAACTGTAGGCATCGTAATAGAATCGCATCATTCTAAGCTACAGCAATTATTCGAATATCTGTTTATTAAATTTCTGTGCTGAGTTCACGTCGCGTGTCCACAGTTTATGCTGCCCTCCTTAGTTAAACTGTCCGATCTAGCATTTTTTCATTTTTTGAGATATGTTAAAATATTCGAAGTTCCACACGTCTTTTACCTTTTAAGTATAGTTAGAAACGTCTACATGTTCATAAAGATTTATAAACAGTCTAATGTATTTGACCTAACTTTTTTCAAAATGGTTAAAATATCTTATCTGAAAGAATTAATTAATTGGTACGTTAATAATACATTCCCTACCGGTACAACTATTACAAAAAATGATATTAGGCTATTACGGAATAATGACAACATGTTTTAATTTGAAAGAAGGAAAATAAGTATGGTGCAAAGGAAATGATAAAACTTCAGTTTTCTCGATTGTTTCAAAATGCTAGATAGGACATTTTAACTAAAGAGGGCAGTATGGCATCTAAAATGCGTGAATTTTAAATATCTCAAGGTAGATATAAGAAATATTATTCTTGAATCACATACATTTAATTAGCCACATGAATTCTGTTGGTGGTTTCGTATCTCATTACGCTCGTATCTCCATTACGTCGGCGAATTACACGAAACCCTAGGAGAATTTGCAAACGCGATACACGCAATGCCTTCGGCTAATTACATTTCCGCCAGCACCCGGAGCATTGGAAAAGAAATTCGCGAAGCCAGGGTACAGCCGCGAAACGCCAGCTCCGCGTCGTTCATTCATAACTCGCACTGCCGATACGTATTCCGAACCGCTGACACGGTGGAACGTTTCTCACGTGCGGCCAATTTCTCCTCGGCCCGATTGATCTCGAAACAACAGTGCTCCCGCACGGTACCTGCTTGACTTACAAATAACCGTATCGACACCTTCGGTTTACATATTTTTCCACCTCGTCAAACCCGAATATGTCTCATTTCACGCCGTATAAAAAAATGGGGCGTGAAACAGCGAAGGAGGAATAGGAATAATCACATCGTAGGAAAAGCAGAGTGTATAAGCTTCTTACTAGCTTCTTAACTGTTTAAATCTTTCTTTGACAATGAATTCAACAAGCACCCTGACGATGTTAACTTTCCCTACCGATCAACGACTGCAGGACTAGATAAAACCGAGCACATCGTCTCATCCGCAAGCACTTGGTCAATAAAAGCCACCCAATGAACCATGACGTATCAATTCGTTGCCTCGACGCAATATTTCCTCCGCTTTTTTCCCCCGATTTCACGTCATTCCGTTCGAACTTTGCCAATCAGGTGTATAGCCGTGACAGACTCGAGCGCCGCCAGAGCGTCGGATTGATCGCGTCAATTAACGATCCCGCGACGTGCAGGAAAGTTCGCGAACGAGTACAATTAATGGCGCATCGAGTTTACGCTGCGACGGCCAAGTCGTGCTTCCGGGGAAGGGGTTTGTCGGGCGGGCGTCGGGAGGGTGATTTGCAACGGCGCCGATGGATCTCGGATTTCTCGCTCGCGGATCGACTTGTAACGCGCGGCTCGCTAATAACTTGCTGCATTTCGAAGTTTCGCTTGCGAACGATCGAACGAATAATCGCGCGCGGCACGTGTCGTTGACAAATAGGAAAGCTGCGCCTCGCAGCCGTGTTTTAATCAGCGCGCCAGCGATTCGGGTCAAGTGTGACGATCAGTTTGTAGTGGATTCGTTTTCAGCGGTGTTCACGTCCCGTGCGAACGATCGCGTCATCTTTCGAGACGATCCGCCTCCGCCTGGCTCGCTAATGAAATTCCTGTCCGCGTTTTTCATACACGCCGTCGACAGAAACTCGATCTCGCCCCGTAAATCCGTGTACACGAGTTCTCGTCGTTGTTGGTAGCCTTTCGTTACGTTCAAGGATAACGGTGACGGTGGATTCCTTGCGTCGAGCAGATGAATCATCACGATTCAGTTCGAACGTGCTTTCGTTTGCCCCGGATGTGTCATTCGTACGCAACCACGGTACAGGGAACGAATTTACTATTTCCGTGGTTGATTTATCGATTCGAGGTTTACATTGTACTCCAACGTCGCGTGGTGCGCGAGATTTCACCTTGCCGCTGTAAGCGAGATTCCATTTTAGTTACGTAACCGCAGACTTACACCTGATGGTTCGATCTCCGGGCGCCCGCACCCCCGACCGGATTACTGGTCGACGTAGAAGAATGTGCTCCGGCACGGGGGAAAGAGGTCCCTTAAATCAACGCATTTATTAGGAAAGAAGGATGGCGGGCGTGATTCTTTTCCATTAAAGCTTATAAAGGCAATAACAATGTATCACGCGGAGATCGAATTATCACACTCTGGGGACGGCAGCTTTCTCGGATTAAACGCATCGGGGCATCGACGACCATTCGATCCACGTACGCCGGATCGAAAAGTAATCACGGCCCCCGAAAAGGTACAGGGCTTTGCAAGCTGGAAATCAATTCGAAACGTGCGCGAAGTAACTCAATTTCCGGCGGATACGTCTAAGATTACCAGCGCGAGCTGTGAACCCACTGATATGGACCAGGGAAATGTCGACAGAGTTTCAAACTCTGCGTAGTCTGACCACGAACCTTAATCACTTGCGCCACTCGATTGCCACGGATTACGACCTTCTCGTCGCTTTCGCGAAATAGACAATTTCACTATTTGGTTAAAATGGTCCTGATGCAGCAATGCGCCTTTGAAGAACTTATTTGCGCGAAATAAGTGATCTGCCGTGTCTAATGCCGGGTTTACACCAAGGCGAACACGAACAAAAACGGTGTTCGAGAACGTTTTCGTTTGTTTTAGTCGTGTTCACTCCGCCGCAAATATGAACAAAACTCAGCGTTTGAATCGTATGTGAATATTTTGTTCTGTATGCGGCGGCGCGAACACGACAAGAACAGAGGAAAACGTTCGCGAACAATGTTTTTGTTCGTGTTCGCCTTGGAGTAAACCCGGCATAAGAGGTATGGAGCAAGTAGTATAACCGAGGATGTGGTCAGACAGTGTAGCGAGTGCTGCATGAACCGCAAGCCTACATTCAATTTCTTTTCGTGTTACGATTTTAAATCCAATCCGAATTTATAGACATTAAACATCTTCGCAATTTTAACATAATTAAATAACTCTAAAATAACTCTAAATAATTGTAAATAAATCTACTGTAATTATATAAATCTACCGTGCAATACTTGAGAAACTAATGGGTCGTATAGCAAGTGCTTCCCTTCAGCAGATACAAAGAATTTATTTTAATTCATCTGCACCAGTCACTAAAAGTCAAAATTTCAATAAAATACAATACTTTTCGCTCGATTCTCGATTTTCATAAGCCACTGTAAAATTTTTCGTCTCTCGATTTTCTTCTCCCGAGTATTCCAAGCTGTACGATCATCGAAACCGTTAATTTCCAATTAATTTCCCCCCAGCCATTTCTCTTGCATCCGGTTATCCTGGCTTAATCGCATGTCTGGCCAAACTTGGCAGCGATTCTCAGTGACGTTTCAGGAATGACCGCGCTGGACTAACCGTTCCAACGTCTACGTTAGCCGCCCACCCCCTTGAAGGGCACTCATGGGTCGCGTGGAGATCCTGCAGAATAATTCAAGCCACAAACATCGCGTCGGTGGCGCGGATCGGTTGTTGGGCGGCCGGGGGAGTTAGGGTAGGCGACGAAGTGGTGGTGTGTGTAGGAAGGGGCGTGCTGGTGAAGACTCTCCTTTGCAGTTGGTTGTCGTCAGTAGCAGACTGTACTCTAATTAACGGTGGGTAACAAGAGCCCCCGAGAGAGACAGAGAGCCGTTCTAATAATTCGCTCGCGAGAGCAACGGATCTGCGTTGCACGTAACTGAGAAAGAGGCTGAAGGGTTGATATAGAGGTGTACGGTAGCACGAGGAAGGCATTCTTGGTGCCAGCATCGACCTTGGCTCGGGGCAGCTTACCTCAAATGTTTTTAATTAATTACGAGACACGAGGTTCTTCCATCACGCGTTCGCAAGTCGCCGGCTTTATCGGAGAGTGAATTAACACCGTTCATAAACGCTCCCGCGAGCTTAACCCTGAAACTTTAGTTTACTTTTTCAAATCGAGGCATCCATTATCTTCTCTATATTAACTGCTCGCGTCTGCCTTTCTATTAAAGTTTTCTCTGTATCCAAGACGCCGTTCTGATCCTCACCCCTAAATATCCTCCCTCGCATTCACGTTCCTATCTTACGGCGCGATCGATCGTCCCACAATCGCCCTGGGTAAGTTCGCCAGGGACTACGGGATCCGAGAATAAAATTCAGCCGTCAATCTCGCCCCGTGGCAAGGGACCAGCTCGATGATTCCCTCCGATTTCGTCCGCCCTGAATCGGGCCAGTTAGCTCGCAGTAGGGAATCCCGGCAGAAGTTGAACGACTTGCAGCGCGCAATTGCGTTCACCGCCGTGGCGGAAAGTTTCCTCTACCAAATGAAGCCGGGCTGTAAAAAAAAAAAAGTTGCGGGAGGGGCGGCTCGTAAAGCCGCAACAAGAGTCAGCCCAGCTGAATGAGGGCCGAATGTTGCGGCCATTTCGGGCTGCTCGTAAGTTCTTACGAAGCTGAACGGCCCTCTTTCGTCACGCCTCTTCGTATCCCCCTTGGGCTAAGTGGTCCTCCTCCCATCTTCCCTCACACCCTCTCTGCCCTTTTCTTTTTTCCTCCCAGACGGCGATCCTTTCGGTCCTCGAGGCGGCAAGAATGTTCCTCACGGGCCAAACTTTGATCCTTTCGCGGCTTTTATTACATTGTTTTATCAACGAGTTCACCGCGGCGCTAGATCGTGACGCGAATTAATCGCGTTCCTCGCGGCGCTTTGTTCGGTACCGTGTCATTAAAGAGGGGTCGGTGCACGCGAGTAGATGGGAGTTTCTTTTCTTTTCGGATGTGACGATGAAACGGCTTTAGGAGGATATGCATGAAAATCCTGCAGGCATCGAGAGGAAATTAGACACGGTAGACGTTTAATTATAACTTTCCGCGCTTCCAAGCTCGAGCATTTCAAGCAGTTATTTAGTTGCGTGCTGTCGGCTGACAGACGCTGAAATTCCAGAGTGTACTGCTCTAAAAACGAAAGCATTGCTGGTGCGGTTGATCGTTTCATTGAAAATCAACGCTGGAGTCTTAATACATGAATTATGGAGCGCGAAACGGTAGCCATAGTTTGTCCACGAAATAATTTCAAATCGCCACGGGATGCTGCGGCGCTCTCTGGATGGCGCGGGGTGCGAAACTACGTGCGGAAAGTTTGCAGAGCGGAGGACGCTTAGCTTGCACGAGCAAACACAGGCCGCGTCCTGTTTGCTTTCTCAAAGAAAGAGCACGTAGCCGTGGAGAACGGAAAACGTTGTCCCTCTGCATTCAGGCGCATGTCTGCGCACGGAAGAATCCAATATTGATGATAACGCTGCCTACATAAGCAATTCTAACCCCGGCAGTCCTTGTGTTCGCAATGAAACGTACTTGCAAACTTGAGAAGGAGCCCACAGACTGTTTTCGGCCGAGCCGCACCTAGATAACCTGCTGTGCCACACGCGAGTAACACTCATGCTTTCAGTGATATCATTGAATAGAAAAACATTCCAAAGCAACCAAGAAATTGGTCCCACAAAAGAAGACCACACTTTTCATCGAACCCCCGAAGATTCTGAACCACGGATCGCACGGTGTGCCTTCATTTCGATTATTCTCTTTCCCCGGGGAAACTTTCTCGCCTAAAAGTTCACTGAAAGTGTATCCACGGTGGAAGAGGAGGGCGTTCGACGCGAACGAGGGGAAACGAGAGCTTTGCCAGCGTTGATTTCGCAGCTCGGCGCGAAGTTACTCGCCGCGTCGAAACCGCGAACGAAAACAAAGCGGACGGACCTGGAAAGCCACCTGCGCGCCCAGTGTGCAGGTGCACTGCAGTTTCATAGTCTTGGAGTCCGGTCGCCGGCCAGGCCAGCACTGCGAAGCGAACTGTAATCCTGTTTTCTAAATGTAACCCAACTTCGGTGAACATGTGTACGTCCGACCGCAAGCACTATTCGACAATTTGTCTCCGCAGCCAACATTCCGCCACATTCTCTCACACCCTCTGCTTCTCTCTCCCTCTCTCCGCTTCGTTCTCTCTGCCAAAGCAGCTGCCTGTTAGGCGCTACGATTCCTTCGATACGCAGGTAGAGTAGGTATATGTGCACACATACCCTCGGCACGGTTCAGCGCCTCAGACTCGCTTTTGATATTCAACTGGGAGATTAGGGAACCGCGGAGCAAGTCTGACCGCGTCGAAGCTTGCCTTGCTTCTTAAAGGAGGAATTAACGACGTTGATTGCCAGCGGCAAATTCAAGGAACGTTGCTCCGCGGCTCTAGATCGTTGACGGTTTAGCAATAGAAAGTCTGAGCTAATGGGAGCGCCGTGGAAGGAAAAGCGAGGGTACCGTGGCACGAGCGAGAAATATGTAATGCCGGGGCTAGAAACATTCTGCTTGTTAGTGTAAGCAAAGCGTCTTTCATTCAAGCCACGGCGAATTTAAAGGAGCCGAACGTGCATTGGATTGAAGTATAGCCTCGAGAAGTGACTGTAGATGGAATTAATTGTGCGTTTTTAGTCGACGAGTTTCGTACCTACACAGTGCCCACCAGGAGCCGTGCAACCTCACGCGGAATATATTACGGGGGACAAATTGGACCCAGGAGGAGCTTGATATTCCAAGAATCTTGGCTCGTGATGTGTGTGTACCCCGCCGTGGGGTAGTAAAGTAATTTCTTGGCTTCCGTTGGTGAGTTCGTTAATGAAACTCTGTGATGATGCGTTGTATATCATTAGCAAAACCGTAACGCTTTAAGGGTTTTGACACGTACGCATGTGACTCGGTAAACAAGGATACCTTAGCGTTAGTCCTTTTGCTGTGACTGTTACCAGCAACGTTTCCGACAATAAACGACACCTTTCCGGAATACTGCTGTCGGTGAAAGTTAGTGGCTCTCAAAATATTGTGCTCGCTTTGGGTGATTTAGTCTACACAAACAGCGATAATGCATGCTTGCATACATATGTATGTATGCACAGTCGATTTCGAGGACTGGTTCGATATACCCACATAGACCGTGGATTAGAGAACGCGGTAATTTGCCACGTGACTGGCGCCAGTCCTTCGGCGAATCACATTACCATATGGTAATCATTGTAATTTCGTTATCATTCACCACCTCGATAGCGGTTATATTATCCCTGAAATATAATATCTGGCCATCCTCCGTGAAACGCCTCAGGCGCGATAACGAACTCTCCACTCGTTCTAATTAACAAATCGTGCCGCGAAGAAAATTACATTATTCAATTAACTTTATTCATTCCGGCCGGGGTACCGCGGCCGTGCCCGCTAATTTGTTTAGCGATGTTAATTACCATCCCGCGATAATACCTTGCAGATAACGCCGGCAATTATACGCGGAGTATAATTTGTCTCATCCGGGGTTGCCAAGAGCTTTACGCCTTATAATAAATCGCCCTTAATCGTCCCACCGGTGTTATCCAATCAACTATTTACACGGTCCATTGTTCACGTTTAACTAATTGTCCTCTTAATCTCGCGCGCCGTTGAAATAGCTCCGGACATAATCTAGCCCATGCGTAACCTCGTGTTTTATCGAGTGCGTGAAAGCCCGTTTTTGGCAGACACCGTTCGGGATCCAGTTTCCTGTCGATCTACATAAAACTCTGCGTGTTTATCGTGCAAAGCGCACACTCTCAGCCCAGTTAACCAAACTGTAAAATGCCAAAACTCGTCTTTCAAAGTTTGCACTTAAAATGATCGAATCGAAACGAATATCAACGAGGCAGCGTATCTTCGTCATCTTTCTTCGCTCACTTCTAGTGGTCTCGAGGTTGTACCTCGATTCTTCCGAATATACGATGCATCGTTACCAGAAAATGTACCAATTTCGCGATCCAGCAAAAAAAGACGTGAACACAGCCGAGGGGCTCAGCGATCGAAGTGGAGGCGCGCCGTTTCGGGTTCTCGTCATCGCTCAGCAATGGGTCGCAACTCCCAGCTCTGACAAGAACAATTAGTCACGGGCCCGTGGAATTGGCAAGAGCGATACAATTGCCTCGTCCGTGGCCTGGTCTCTCGTCATCCAGCATCCGTTCACCGCCCCTCCCCGTTGCCCCTTTCCGTCCTCTTGCCAACCGATTCTCGTCGCACCGAAGCATCCACGAGTTGCCACCCCCGTCCAAGTTTCTGTCGACGGCTCCAGCCGTTCGCCAGCGGCGCGATATTGTTCGAAATCTCCGGAACTGCATAGTGCCACTTGCTGGCGCCATGATTGTGCGTGCACGGGACCCCCACGGCCCTCTGCGTCCCGCGTTTCCCGCGTCAAATCATCCCCGATACCAGCCCGCGCCGCGCTGATAATTAGGGGCGCGTCAAGTGGAACAATGGGGGTAATAGTTTGGCGAGGTGGGAAGAAAATCGAGTAACTGGCCGAAAGAGTTCAGTGGTGCTTGATATAACGAGGCACAGAGGGTTGAATGAAGGCTGCTTTAATTACAGGAAAGAGTGCATGAGAGGTAAATGCACTTTGAGGCGCATTCAATTGTGTTGTTTTTCAGAATATCCAGCTACCTATGGTACGAAGATTTCCGATAGGAATTAGTCCTTGGTAATTTAGGGACGCTTAGTGGTTGACTGATACAAATACACTCGATCGGATAAGAGCTTCCACTGCCTCCCTGTCGTGCGCCGCGAGATAGCGACGGATAATCTATTCGTTTAATGAAAATTAACCGACGTCACCACGTATCAGGGAATGCGCAACGAAGCAGTGAACTGTGGAATAGCGCGTCGGGTTAAGGAGAGTACGGGGAACATCGTGGCTTATGTTTCAATCTCGGCCTCGCGGGTGCACATGGCACAGATAAACCAAGTGTATTACAGTGCACAGCGAACGACGAGCCTACACCTTCGATTACTTTGCCCAGATTACTACGCCGCCTGCGACACGTTTATGACAGAATCCAGGCACGCGAATTGTGGCCACGGTTCGTGAAAAAATTCCGCCAGACGCCCTCGCGGATTGACGTGCGAAAATGTTGTACCATCGCGAAATCCGCGTCGCGCCACAAAGCCGTCCCCGATTTAATTTAGCGTGCATTTGCATCGTTGGATTTGAATTTTAATAACCAGCGTAAAGTGAGCAAGATTGCTGCTCCGTCCCCCCCGGCATGATATTCAAAGCTTGCGAAGATAGGTTCGCGGGCCGTGAAAAAAGATCAAACTAAAGGGATAACGAGAATTCTACCCTTCGGGTTCCTCTGATTAAATCGTTTAAATCAGTACCGTGCAACTGCGCACCCGGCGCTAACTTCGTTACTCCGCATTTCACCCCTTCTTTTGTTTTTCGACGGTTAATTGACAGATCCTCCCTCCTTGATTAATCCTTAATTAATCCGCCCAACGGACGAGGAAAACTATTTTCCACCGCATTAGCGAGAGCCGTATTAAAAAAACATCTACGACGGCTACCTAAGCCGAGAATGATTCGGGGAACAGCTTTTGGAACAACAGTCGCGATGTAAACATTACACCGAATTTCCTGGCATGTCAATATGCATTCTAAATAGACACGTTCTTTAAAGCTCGCGCTCTCGTGGTAAACATCAAATCACGGGGAAAAAATGCGCAAACAGGGCGCCTTGTTTTCCTAGTATCGCTTGCTTCCAGCTGTTGTTTCGCATCGGCCGGAATACGGCGCGTCAAAATATTTACTCGATATTTTTCTGTAAAAATTTCATGGGTCATTCGCTCCTTTCTGTCTTTAACCATTTTGCGCGTGGGTGGTTAATTCCGCGTGCTCAGAAATCCTTCCTGATATCTCGATCCCAGGAGCAGTTACCTCGTTTAGTTTCGAATCCAAATCCATCGATTGGTAGAATGTTTCTTCAGAAAAGCGCTAAAAAGTGCATTTATTCCATCGGAGTGTAATAAGAATTTGCTTTTCAAGGTAGCCCGACTCCCAATTTCTTTGGCTAGCTTGGAGAGCAATACGTGCGAACGTATTCGTTTACCTGTAATTGCGCCGGGAGATCCTGGCAACCAGTAGCCGATGAAATCGCGGGAGAAGCCTGCTTTTTAATTCTAGCCCGGCGTGCCGCAAGGGGAACTGGCATCCTCCCATTCCACGCTAAACGATAGTCCAATAAGAGAAAGAAGGGCGCGCTAACGGGGCCGAGATTGCTTCTTTCCTACGGGTTACTCTCGAATCCACCGGGCTCGCGATATTCGAAAAGTTGGTGGTTTACTCGGCCGGGGCGAGAGGGGATTACTTACGCTTTTTACCGGAGAGCCCGCAAATATACTCGAGCCTCGTGTTTATTCGCACGGCGGCCAGAGGTAAACGATTTTTATCGAACCCTCTGCGCACCCGTTCCGAAGTCTAGGCAACTTCCAGGGGATCGTGGAACTTAATCTTTACGGAAAGCAGAGCCTGACAATGTGGTGGCAGCGAAGATTTGGTCGTTAGGGAAATTGCGTTCCTTTCTATGGACGATCGTCCCGATACTCCAACGAGTTCCTTGGATCTTCAATTTAGACCTAAAGATGGCAGATGCTTGATACTTGCTGGTTTCATGACGGCTATCTGATATTACAGAATGAAGTGTACACGATGCTCAGGCAGTTATTGATATCCCTGTCATAAAGAATCTATCACGCTGGACATTCGACCCTGCTGGATTTAAAAAATTGTATGGTCGAATAAATAACCGGCTGGCCTCGTGGAACTTTCTCCATTAGGATTTTCGCTGGCAGAAAGTTCGGAGGGGTTCGTAAAATTGTTCACCGTCCCTGGAATCAATCGGGGACGGGAGCCCGTGCTACGCCAATTGAGAATATCGAGGATCGATCAGAATTTTCCTGGAAATAATAGCTTTTCACGGTTCTCCAGTAACATGGCGGTGTCTGCTTCCCGCACGCTAGACTACATTTCACCCTCACTCACCAGGAAGGATAGCTTCGTACTCTTACGGTTCCGATTAAATGGAGAGTTTGCTCTGAGAGAGGAGCCTTGAATGTTTTCTTCTGGCTTGGATATTCAGCGCCGTTTCGGTGAATTTACCTAGAGAGCCAGCTCGGCGATCACACGGTGTGCAACGGGAGACCCACGTCTAAACAAGACGAAATAGGGCTGCAGCGATGGGTACGTATCTCTTTCGCTTAAGGGAGCAAGGGAAATATCGCCGTGGAAACGTTGAATTCTCTAACGACTGTCCGCCTCGAATGAGAATTTGCCTGATACGGAAACCCTCTGACCTTTCCCAAGCCTTCTGCTACGATGGTTCCAGAGAATGCAGCATCCATCTCCTGCGTTACCTAGTCATCATCTGCTCCGGCATTTTTCTCATTTCCCCTCCTGCTGTATCTCACCTTTTCCGCGAGTTTCTTGATACACGGCCACGGCCACGCCGCGAGCCTTGCTCCCTGAAAGTAGGGTAAGGATTTGCCGAGCGGATCATAGTTTTCCAACCAGGCGATTCACGGATTTTTAAGCGGGCTTTGCTTCCTCACGCGGAGCTGTCTGTTTCCCAGAAAGCCAAATTGCGAAAGTAGAGCGGTGCGCGACTCACAAGAAGCGGTTTCGTGTCTCAGACAAATGCCGAAGCAGGTATACCAATTAATAAAATATTTCTCTTGACTATTACACAAAATTATACAACAGTATTATAGAAAAAGTTTGTACCAAGAAATATGTACATTTTCGTAAAGGTAAACAGTACAAACAACTTTTACACCCCCTGAATTTTTCTAGAATCGTATACATGGGGTGCATTAAAATTTCGCAACGCCACGTTTGTATAACATTAAATGTTTACTTTGCATTCAAAACATGACTGTCGAAGCTTTTTCGCTGTGGAACCGAAACCGACATACACATATGTACCTCTGATCGCATCGTGTGATTTGTTCCAGCTGAAATTCTCAGTACGATATATGACGAATACCAGACAACGAGTGAAAAAAAGGTCTTCGCCATTGTTTTGTCTGCAGTCTTTTTCCTCTAACCGGTCGCGTTTCCCTGACTGTATCATGTTTCTGGATTCCATTATAAGTGGCTGGACAAGAGCTGGATTAAAACCGCGAGGACTAGATATTTCCAATTTGCAACATCCCTCGTGACACTGTTCCATATGTTCCGTCGTCTAATTTATCATCCAGAAAACTATATCAATCGATTCTCGTTTCCCATGACAAAAGCTGAACCTGTTTCGAGACCCAATTTTCACCGTTCTATATGGCCAAAGACAATGCATAAAAGCTTCTAATGAAAGGTCCCCCCACCCCGGTAAGCCGAGACGCATAATTATGCAGATTCGTACTGGAAGTGGTTTCTCGCGGACAGTTGAATGCTTAAGCGTATCGTGACGGGGAACACGTTATTACCATTTTCCCTCGCCGTTCCATTGTCTTCCCGCGTGCGAAAATAAAGAAAACGGTGTCGACTAAACACGGTTGTGCCCGAGATTGCAAAGCTGAACGGTGCATTTAAATGCACCACTAATGCCTAGAATTTCGCCTACGGTATCGTAAGAAAGTGGGTGGGCGGGCAAAAATTGAACGAGCAAGAAAAGTAATTCTCCCTTAAAACTACGTGTTTATTGAAAGAACGGAAGCTGTAGAGATATATAGAATTTTTTCACGAAACAGTTGTACCATGTTATTGTGACGTTTCCGTGAATGCAACGCTAGCGTGCTCGGCTTATTGCGGTGTGCGTTTCACGTCGGAGAAGTGGAACGACACGGTCGTCGCGCGGAAAGATAATCAAAGGGGTGCATCGACGTTCGTGGTGAACAGTTTATTTACATCATTGTAGCTCGAAAATACAGTGAAACAGGAAGCACCGTTGGGTAAGCAACGCCCTCGAGAGATCCGGCAACAAGCTGGCTTTGATAGCTTTTCAAAGTGCCTCGCCGCGCCGTCGCCCCCATCGACGCTGAAGTGTGTCTCTTCTTCCAAAGCTTTCGGGCTCGTCCTTTCTCTTGACGTGCCCGTCTGCCCGTCTATTTTTCCCTTTCATTCCGAAAAATACAGAAAGGAACCGCAACGGCAGATGGCCACTTGCGTCTCGCCGCCGGTCGAAAGCAGAAAGGGCCGGCGAGTGACGGTGGGGAAAAAGGAACGGTGCGGCTCTGTGTATCATAGCGGGCAATTTCGCATGGAACCATCGTCGGAGCCTGTTATCGAGCCAGGGCGGGCCCTGAGTGCACTTCTGACCATGGTTGTCCCGTGAAAAGCTTTTTTCGAAAGCCGTGGAATGGGGAAGAGCGATAGGAAAGACGTGTGGCTCGAAATTGACGGTGAAATCGTAAAGAATTCCCTCCAAGCAGAAACTCCACGCGCAGAAATGCACGCGCAGTTGGAGTGCATACGAAGCGAAACGTGCACTGCACGTAGGGCGTGGGAAATCGAAATCTGAAGGTGCTTCCATCTTTCATCGAGAGATTAGGGTGCATAACTCAGAAAAAGGCTCTGTGTTCTATTATACATTCCCCGAACCTTTGACGGTAACGCGTACGATTCGTGAAACACATTTTCAGATTCGCGGTCTATATTACCAGAGCTGCGCGTATAAGGGAGGAGCCTGCGCAGGGAACGGGATTGAAAAGTAGCGGCATTTTCCTCAATTTATGATTAATTACTCACGTCGGGGGCACTAGAGCGAAAGGAGGAAGCAATCAACGGGAAGGGGGACGATATTTCTCGATCATGGAAGCATAAGGCATCGGAGGTAATATCTGTGTAGACGGTTTGCCAATGGGATGAAAAGGTTCGTTGTGCCGGAACGAGCCAACCTGGCGGCCATAAAGCCTGTCCTCGCTAAGTCGAATAGTTTTCCGATATTGGCGGGTCCCGACTGATAATTAGGAGTTTCCTTGAATCGCGGCCGATTCAATCACCTTTCGCTGCGCTTCCCCAGTCCCCCGGGTCCAATTGGCAGGCGCAGTTTTTAATCGCCTCTGGCTCGGAGGAATGACGCTCACGTTCAAGGCACCGCGGCCAGAGCATTTGCATACATAATTCTCGACTGCGGAATTACAGAATTCTGTCAATAATTTATTATGCGACCGCGATGGAACGTGCAGCAACCAGCTGCATACAAATGTAGACGCGATTAACCGGCGTGCACACTGACAGCATATTCCGCGGAAAAATTCCGCGCATCATCGCCGAGGTCCGTGCACCCTCTGCACTTTGCACAACTTCAACGAAAAGCGATTATCCGCAATTATAAATTCACTGGAATTCCATGGTAAAAGGCAGGTTTGTTTAAACGCGGACAACGTAATGCCTCCTTATAAGTGCACGTCGCAATTGCCACTCTTGTCTCAAGCTTCCATTCGTGCACCGCTTTTAATATTCGTTCGTAACGCGATCAACTTACGATGTATACGAGTTTAATAACTGTACAGTTGAGCAGGACGTTTTCATTTACGATTACAGGCAAGCCATGAATATTGTTCGTAAAATTCCGATTTCCGTGCTGCCTGCCGGCGAGTTTCGCAAGAAATAGGTAACACTGAACACATTTTCCTTTTCAGGGCGTGCAGAATTGAGGATTCGTTCAAGTAGCTCACGTTTCGTTGCGTGCGTAACTGTCGCCATTGTGCCCGTTACAAGAGTAAAAACTTGCATTGTTAAACACGATCGGATATTTCCAGGGGGCATGACTGTACGGTCGATCCAGTTACTTTCATAGCTCCCAGATGAGTAATAATGTCTGACACAAGCCGGCACGTCCGTTCTACTCGCAATAAACAGCGCATAATACTGTAACTGTAACTATAAAGGGCGGACCAGTTGAGTGAACGTAAACTGGGTTGGAAATAGGTGAAGACTCGTTTATATGCAAGTGGAAATATAGCTTTTACATTCGTAATTCGGTTATTGCTCACTGAAACGTCTCGTTTATAATGTAGCATTGATTTTTCGAAGCGCAGATATCAACTTCACGTCACCGTGGAAAAGTAATTTGGTCACAAAGCGATATTGCTGTATTCGATATTGTGTTGACTTTATCATTAATTGATACTAATTGGATGTTTCCGGCCCAGCGAGGGTTTAGTGATTAAATTAACACAATACTGTTCTTCCTAGCACTGGTGTATTTTAACACTAGCCCAGTTCCTCTTCCCGTGACGGTTTAATTTTTAATTAATGTAATTTCTCGGTGCATATAAGCTCTTCTTTGTTTACCGTTCGGTAGACGAGAAGTTATCGAGAATCGCGTTGACTCGATATATTCAAAGCCATCCAGTCGCAAAAATATTTGTCCCGTGTACCCTCATTTTTGGTTAAATGTAACTAGTTCCACACAAATTCCAAGAGAGTTTTGCCGAACTTGCGTGAAATCGATACCACGAAAACAGCGTGCCCCTGTTTTCCATCGAGTTCTCGTTTTGGCTGGCCAGTTCGGTTTCTATCTTTGACGAGGGAAAAATGTGTTTACCATGGCGAAACAGGGACGAGTTTCAACCTTTCAACACCGTACTGTTGTTCTCAGCCATGGCTACAAAACTCCTCTTGTTTTCAGAAGCCCATTCGTTGGCAGTGCGCGTTGGCTCGCACGTTTCTACACACTCGTATTTAACGAAACCATGAAACTTCGTCTACTTTGCTGCTACCTCCTCGAAACGTTTCCTCTGGCGTCGTTGTCCTCGCTATAGCCGCAGTTTCTGCCCGTTTCTACAAAACGACTCCCTCGACGTAATTCTGCGCGATACTTTATTCATAGGGCCAGTTTATGCAATCTGCCCGCAAACACGTTGACGCACGTTAGCGCGTTTTAATCAAAACAGTCTAGCGTAATAGCAGTTCAGCCATTTGGTGGGGCTCTCTTTCCTTCGCCACAGTTGCGCTATTAGCTCGATATTTCGCTGCACTTAGGGGACGAGTACGACTACATCTTTGCGTAAAGTGTGCGCCGTGATCAGTGGTGGCAATCAGCCGTAAAAGTGACACGGTGAATCGCTGGGCGACAGAATGCCACAGTGGAATAGTCCGGAGGTACGTACGGCGTCTTGAGGTCGACTTCGCGAAACTTCATAGAGGAAACTCGTTTCCTCCTCCCGCGACAAATCCGCATACATTCCCATTGACGTGCACTCGCGGGCGCGGGCGCTGCTTTTCAGCCGGAAAAGGACTCGACTCGCTAAAACCGGCATTTCACCTCCGCGAGTTTTATATCGCCTGCGCCGCCGACGACGTCGCTGCAATTCCTGGCTGAATTTCCTCTCCTCTGGCTTTCGTGCGATGCCTCTTGAAGCGGTGAGATTTCCGAAAGGAGATTGCCAGGGAGGGGCCCGGCCTGTCGAAGCGCCTCGAAACGATGACAATATTTTCATGCACATTGTCTGGGGAGTCGAGTTAAACAACCGCGGTGCTGATAAACGCGGCGGAAAGCGTCACGTGGATACTAGCGACAGGAACACCCCAGTTACAATATTATTCCCGCGAAGTAGTCGACTCTATAAGACCAGAACCTTTCAAATGTTCCCGTAGCAAACATTTGGAAAGCACTTGGTGTCGCAGCCTGACAGGAGATTGCATTTATCTGTTTCGCGTCCCCTTTTTCCTCTCAGCCCCTATTCTCGAGACTGTATCCCGGATGTTTCGGGACTTGTACGGCTGGTAAGTTGGTGCGGGACGCGACGTGCATCGGAAACGTTACCAGCGAGCACAGTGAGCGGGAACACTCGAAAAGCCGGGCTCATATTATGCTCGCAACATCTGCTCAAACAAAGCGGTAGCAATTTCTGATGGTCAATATGCGCGAAACATTCTCGGCGTACGGTCGATGCTCACCATGGGAAGCGGGGGATCCGCTCGATCAACTTGCAAACTCGATATAATGTCCGTTAATCCTCGGGGATGGGATAAACGTTCCGTCCGCAAAATACAGGTGAAACGGAACGATCTTCGCTGAAATTTATTGACCTGCGGCCGCGCTGTACATCTGCAGTTTCGGAATGCCCGGCTCTATTAGCTCCTTCTGCTTGGCCTAAAATAGTGCCGGATATCGCCTCCGCAAGTACAATGGGTGTTGTTAAGGGATGTATCGAAAATTCTTGTTATACAGTAGTTGAAATTTTTATTATCCATTTTCTAATGTGATGCGGATGTAGGGGATTCGGTTACTTCGAGAACTTTTCGTTCCATGTAATTCAACATCACACACATTGACAAAGGACCTATGTTTTCAATCCAACGAGCACACAAAGAAGGCGCGTGCACGCGCGCAGCATCTGGAATTTCGGTGAACGGAGGGGTCCGCAATTAGCGGGTTAATAACTTGGCCGCTTTGTAGGAATTAATTGGAAACCAATGAATGCGAATGAGCTCGCGACGTCGTAGAAGTTTCACGGCGGGGAATCTCTATCCCCTTCCTCGTTTCTCTCCCTATTGTCTAGCCGAGAGTCGGCCGGCTAAGCCAATTATTGGTGCCCTGGAGACGCCGTGATTCGACGGAGCTAATTTATCCCGCTTTCCTTGTGATTCCGTCCCGAGATCGGCGGCGTCTTCTGATTACTGGAACAGCCGAGGCCACGAATTCTCTCAGATCGATTCGAGTGGAGCGTTCGGCACGCAGGAATCGCCCTCGCCGGATTCTATCGGATTACACTGTCTGTTAGAGCTTCAACTATTCCTCACTTGCCTATAACGAGCCTCCAAAAATCTGCACTAACGTGGATCGTTCGACATAACCTTGCCAATTAACTCAGCACATACCGACAACTAGTATAATGCTTTGATACTCGAAGGAATCCCCAGCCATTTATTTAATCCATACCGAGACACGAGCTACCACAGACCTCTGGATTTGAAATTCTTTTCTATTCCATTAACGGCTACAATGGCGGCAGTGCGAATCGACGCGAACGAAATGCAGTGCGGTGAGGCGTTTTTTTTGTAAGTTACATCGATCTGGTTCAAGCCAGTCTCAAGAATCTATTAGCGAAAGTCGCGGCTCATTCCTTGGCTGTTTCCAAAGAGTAATGACAGTAGTTCCGGAAGGGTAGGTATGCGACTCGGCTAATGCACCCGGGATTGCCTCTCTTTCCGCCGGGAGATCGGCACTTACTTGTATTTCGATGCGGCACCCAGCACCCCGGGAGACGCGCAGATAGAGAAAGCTCGGGATACGAGACCCGGATATGTCCGTGGAAATGGGAAATACCGGAAGAGTAGAAATCGTATTCCTTCGGTCGCCTCGGAACCTTCATACGTGGATGTCTGTCTGCGTCGGACGGCTTACCCATTTCGAGAGCTGACGCGCTCTTACGTCCTCCCCGTTCTTTCACAAAGCACACCGCGACTCATCCTTTAATCCCATTCTCCGCTTAGAGGACGTCCTTTTCAATGAGCGGACCAGCGAGTTCAATGACGCGCTCATTAGGAAGAGATACTCGCGCGCCCTTTCAGCAGAAGGGCATGTCATTCCCACTCGCATACCCAGTACGTGATCATTTAAAAATTACTCCTCGGTGCATGTCCGTGTCGATCTCGCGTAGGTATTATCGACATCTCACTGGAAGTCTCTTGTGTTTCTAAAATGGTTCATTTACGAAGTTCCTCGGGCGTTCCCTCGAGAGCCCCAGGGACGAGTCGCTGTACAACGTGCCCTCGCGATTCATTATGAATTTTCTAATACGATTTTAGCTTCTTGTACGTCGTTACATTAAATGCCTCAGACACGTTGCTTTATTATTCACAAATGCCGCGCTTGCTCGCGAATAATAAACAGCTAAGTTCCATCTCTGGCAATGAGGGTGCTTAATAATGCGATAAAATCTCGGAAACCTCTTCGCGGAGGAAAAGTCCATATTCGATGGAAGTTGGAAACGTCGATAAATCCCGTTTCGAAACAGGTCAAAGTAAACTGACGGTCGGAAGTCTGTTAAAGCATTAATGTCGATGGATCGCAAAGACGGATAAGAAATAGATTACGCGGGAGTATTGGAGCGGAAATGACAAGATAGACCGTTCCGTCGCTCCGATCAGTCGGCTAGATAGGGAGATCAAGATGGAAAGTAAGAGTTAGTCCTTGTAAAGGATACGAATACGGTTGGACGATCATCTCTGGGAAAGATTAAAAGTTCCGTCTCACTAAACTCCACTTTAACCTTCTTGGCTGCCCTAGTAAGTTCCCATACTTCACTAACTAAGAACTCTCTCTCTCTCTCTCTCTCTCTCTCTCTCTCTCTCTCTCTCTCTCTCTCTCTCTCTCTCTCTCTCTCTCTCTCTCTCTCTCTCTCTCTCTCTCTCTCTCTCTCTCTCTCTCTCCCTCTTTTTCTCGTACTTCTCCCCATTCTTTCTTTCCTCCTTCTTCTTAGCTATTCATCTTAGGCACCTTCTTTCCCTCGCCACGTTTCTCCCTTCTCATCATCTGCCTCGCTCTTGGCCATTTATTCGCACCCATTCTCGCCTTCCTCGCCCTTTCCGACGGCATCGGATAAAGCGCGAAGTTTCAGCTTGTTGAAAATGCTCCGCGAATACCACGCGAAGGTGTTACCGCCGGTTCACAGTTCACCGCGGTGGTCGTTTTTCAGGTAAAAATCTCAAAGCGGAACCAGTCGCATTAGACGCGATAGGGGGTGAGCCTGCTTCTTTGATGCCCGCGCAAATTAAAACCGAAGCGTGCAGGGGGGGGGGGAGGCGTTCATTCTCCTTGCAAATCTCATTCACTATTCTCTGCCGGCGGTGTTTACCTTTGTTCGATTCAATTTCGAGAGCGGCGAAGAGAGCCACGGCTTCAATGGACATTTCTTCGACCGCCTTTTGTGGGGCGATTAATTGGAAGCGTTAAAAATGGCACAGTTTCTTCCTCGGAGGGTCCGGTAATAGCCTGAATGGAAAAGAATGGGAGAAGAGAACGTGAACCCACTCTCCTCCTTTTTCTTTCATGACTCCGGTGATATAGTACTTGTTTGGAAGGATTCTACCATGGGAATATCGGAGCCTGCAGGAGCTTTCAATCCTTCACCCTTTCCAACCACCATGTTCATTTCAGGCATCTTCACAAGCAGAGACCCAGCAGACTTAACTCCCAGGAAGATCATCTCTAAATTCTTCAACAATCCGAAAACACCTCCCCGTAATAAAAATCACCTTCACAGCAATTCTCCAACCGAATTACACTTTCCGCCGAGCCTAATCTTCTTAATTCGCTGTTACCAGCCCATCCCCTTTCTCCTCTGCGCGAGGTAATTAATTCACCGCCGAAATAACTCTAATTAAACGTCTACTCGAAAAACGCCGCCCCATCATCAGGCGCGTAGCACGAGACTGCGGCAGCATCGCAGCTAATTTCGCCCTCGCGAAACGCACTCTAATCCCCCGGGGTACACGCTCCTCCCCTCGGATTACTCCTGTTACGGGGTTTCCACGGAGGGTAGGCGTTGCAACAGGGGGAGAGGGCGCGGTGCACGCCACGGAAATAACGATCTTGCCGGGAATCGCGAAACAATTAAAGCGGCTTGTCTCGTCGTAAGGGGTCGTGTTGAGAACGCGCGATTACGACGCGCGAAATCGCCCGGCGCATACGCCACGACGGCCGATACCGGATTAGACGGTCGCAGTTTCACGAGGGAATACGATCTCGAAGACCATCCGCGACGGACAGGTTGCTCGGGCCCCCGAAACGGCTGCCCGCATCGCGAACGATAAACTGCAATTCCGTTGGAGCCTGGGCAGGACTGGTATTTACGACCTCGAACGCGATGCACCGTTTCAGCTGTACTCACGGGAATTCGTGAAAGTCTCGATTCCGAGGAGCTAACCACGTGTTTAGGCGCGGAGCTCCCGTAACTTCTGTGTGGGTGTACGCCACTATATCATTGGAGGCCTTGGGCATTGCACTTACGCTTCTGCGGGAGTAATAGGTACCTAACAAGCGATTAGTAACCTCAAAGTAGCTCGATGCGGATGCACTCCGTTCTTTTCTGTTGAATTAGCTAGCCTCGCATTATACGCGGGGCTCTCTCGGCGAACTGAAATTGCTCGACCAACACGTTCCCAGAGAAGCGTCGACGATGTACCTACAAGTGGTAGGTCGCAGTTATGCAAAGATCATCGTTGAACGTCGCAGGCCTTGACGCAGAAAAACTCGTGGTGGTTTTCCCGGCGCATTCACTTTCCGGGGCTTGAAATTCCGCGATGCAATCGTGGTGAAAACCGGCCGAAGGAACGCGTCGCAGCCGGGACCGCGGCGGTGGAACGGGGGGCAGTTTTGCCAGAGTAATCGGGGCCCCAGATGATCTCGGCTGTTTAGGTGGCGTCGTTTCGCGAACGGGCAACGTTTGCATCGTTCATGCATAAGCCGCGGTATTGCATTGCCACGCACGTTACCGGGGCTGATATTGCGACGGCTCGAAAGAGCGAGGGAGCAGCGGCGAAGGCGCGAGGCAGAGGGAATACGAGATGGGGTGCACGGGGGGAAGGGAGGATATAAGCTCGTTGGCCGGGAGACGTAATGGGTTCTGTTCCTGCCCTCTGGCTGAGATAATGAGGAGTGATACTAGGATTATTAAGGAGCCCATCAGCACGTGCCGCGCACCGTTCCACGGCGGTAGGATCCGTCTTGAAAATTCAGCCGCTGCTTTCCGCGCCAAGCAGCTCGCGCACGGGAAACGGAACCGAATGCTCGGAACATTGATAACGACGGCCGTGCACGCGACGAAACCCTCCGCCCTGTAATTGGAGCCGAGTGTAATAAGCCGGGACAATCGAGGGCGAGATTTATTACAGGGCTGATCGTCCTCAGCAGCAGGAACAGATTTATCCTTGGATAACAGAGGGAATCTCGTGGAACGTCGGGGGGTGGTGATTCATGCAAAACACCGCTTCCCCGACGCGTTTGATTCGAGGTAGGGAAAGAAGAGGAGCTTATCGCTACTATCGGCGTATTGATACTATTGCCTCGACAGCAAGACGAACTGAAGCAGGCGGGTGTAAATATATATGATAGTTCTTTTGATATTCTGTCTTTCAACGCTGAAGGAATAAACGAACCGTTAAGACGAGAACAAGGGAGCCTTGGTGATATCATAGCGGCAGAAATCTTTCGCGTTCATTATGCGTCCTTCGCTTTTGTCGAAGCATCGAGTTTTGTTGGAACGGGGGAAGGAGACGGCGAACACAGTCGTGTATTAGATTATATTTAATCTCGTTGAGGTTTACGCTGGTATTTATTGTCGTTTAACCCTTTCGCTACGGCGGTCCGTTCCACCGGGTGACCTCCACTGAACGTGACCTCGCGCCGCGCGTGTACACATTTCGCTACGCCGGTCTGCTCCGCCGGGTGACCTCCACTGAACGGGACCCCGCGCCCCCAGTGTACACATTGCGTGTGGACAGTCTTCGACGTTCAGGCTTACGTCTTACGCCTGAGAAACACCGCCGTGAAATGTTTTTGGAAGAAAAGGGACTTTTCTTTAAAGCAAGATGTTTATAATTTCTCCACTAACAAATTTTTAATTAATCTTTGAAATTAATATTTTTACACAACAAAACACAATAGTAATATAATGATAACATAATATTGAACAATATCTTTTTAATAATAGTATTCTGTATGAAATGTTTCAAAACAGGGAGAAACACATAACCCAACATCACAGATCTTACATTCGTATCGCGATTCACGTCTTTTATTATTTTTTGCACATACCACACATTTTCTTACTGGATTCTTTCTTTTCACATTGTGATTTTCATACTCTGATGGAAAGTGTCTTGCAGTAAGACGCATTTGATTAATAGGACCAGATTTAGTACATTTGTTAGCGATTTCCGGTTGTTGATACTGTTTCAAAATTTGTCGAATTAACTCGAGATGGAATTTTGCCATCGATATCTGTTTACCTGTTTTTATCTTATATAAGCAATAAGCATTCCATACGCATATGTCCAATAGATGATAAAAATATTTCTTATACCACTTCAGATTTTTTCTTTGGGAATGAATGGTGCTTATGACCATGTCTGTTTTGTCCACGGTCCCCATCAAACGATTATAATCCACGACACACTTTGGTTTTGTGATCATTTCTTTTGTACGATAATGTATTTTCGTATTAACAAATTCTTCGGTGTGGAAAGTAGACAACATATATACCTCCCTTTTATCATACCATTTCATGGCTAAAAAATATTTCGACGAGCGGAAACTCGCTTCGCCTTTTTTCAATTTATTTTCTATTTTTGGCATCCCTCTGCGTCTTTTTTGTACTGTTCCACAGGCGTTGGTACCATTTTCTTGTAAAAAAGTAAAGAGAGCTGGACTTGTGTACCAGTTGTCGACGTATAGTGTATGGCCTTTGTCTAAATAAGGTCTTAATAGCTCGACAACAATATTCCCAGATATTCCAATGTTTCCAATATTTGCAACTTTTGATAAAGATCCATCGTAAATAATGAAGTCCTGAATAAATCCGGATTTGGAATCACATAAAATAAAGGATTTAATCCCAAATCTGTTTCTTTTCGATGGAATATATTGTTTAAAAGACAATCTGCCTTTATATAAAAGCAAACTTTCGTCGATGCATAAATCTTGGAATGGATAGAATGTATCCCTAAAACTTTGTCTAAGCATATCACAGATTTCGCGTATTTTATATATTCTGTCACTATCTACATTCATATCATTTGTGTTGAAATGTAACATTTTCAGTAAATATAAAAAACGATCCCTAGACATTATTTGGCCAAAAATGTTGCTTCTCAAAAGTTCGTCATTAGACCAGTATTCATAATGCGCTAATTTTTTGTTCCGCGACATCAATAGTTTTATGGCAAGAAAACAATACATTTCTGCAAGAGAAGTGCCTCGTGAATCTCTCAGAGTGTTATTATTTTCTACGCGGTGCTGATAACTATTTGTCGTTCCAACAATGAAGTTGACGAAGTTCTCAGAAAAGAATAATTTAAAATAATCTAAAATTGGTGCACAAAAATTTATTGTTGTTTGTATCCCCGAATGCTGTTTAGAAAATTTATGAATTGTAGGTTGAGCCGGTTCGGAAGTCCACGTAATATCCGATACATTTTTCTCCGAGGTAATTGAATTTTGTTCTTCGGATTCAGATTCGGATGTGCTTAATATATTTCTTCGAATTCTTTTAGACGATTTAATTATGTCCTCTTCCGTTTCCTCTTCATTATTATGCCGCTTTGTTTCGTTGCTTTGACGTTTATTACGTGTAATCATTTTGAGAAAGCTACAAAATCTATAAAAATATATTACAATTAGAAAAAATATAAAAGTTAGAAAAATAAAAAGTCGTACCTTTGTACAGGTACAGGTTTTGTATAGTTTATTTAGATAGTTATTTAATATAGACTGCTGTTCACTTGAATAGCCTCAGATAAAAATAAGTTTGTTCGAATAAATGTTTTTATTCTATAAGTTAGTCCATGTAATATGGACTGGTTTGATGGCACTTGTTTATATTGGTGTGAATATGGCTGTGAATCATAACAATCTGGTTGTCATGGAAACAAACGCTGTGTTCACACGAATAACCGCACTTGTTTAATGATGCTCAGTTAACAATTATCGGCAGTCGGTAAGTGAAGACACAATCATTCAAGAATAGTTCTACGGCACGAATTAAAAGTCTTATAACCATTATATTTTGTATTATTATTACTATTGTATTATTATGGGATGCGGAACGTTATTGAGTGTTGAACAGATTGGAAAAATAAAATAGTTTTGTGGAGAGCGACTATAGTCGCCCGTCGTATGTACATGGCGTTTCGTGGCCAGCGACTATAGTCGCCCGTCGTATGTACATAAGCATCTTGTGGCGGGCGACTATAGTCGCCCGTCGTATGTACATAGCGTTTTGTGGAGGGCGACTATAGTCGCCCGTCGTATATACATGGCGTTATGTGGAGGGCGACTATAGTCGCCCGTAGTAGTGAAAGGGTTAACAAGGCGGTGGCCGCGTTTAACTTCATTCGCTCCTGCAAGCGTTGCGGAGAAATACCCCCGTAAATCTACGGGGTTGCTTCTTGTATAAAATTACACGCAATAAAATCAGCCGAGTGAGGTTCTCGTAAAAGTGGAAGATAAATAACTGCCACGGTTCAGGGAGCTAAGCCGGTAAACTTCCCTTCCTACTTTATTCGTGGCCTCTTCAAACACGAATGCCTACGTTGAAATATCGCGGGGCGATCTTGAATTCGACTGAATCAAGCATTAAGAAATTTCGTTCGGCCATCTTGAATGTCTTGGAGTGGTCATACTGTCACAAACATCTTTACAAACTTCCTACTTTCAGATTAATTGCGGCTGGAACGAACGATATTTTGAATAGTTGAAAAATATGATCGTTCTTCGAAGCTAGAGGACACAAATGGAGCCTCGACAAGGGAAATCGAATTTTATGAGACGAATTCGTGGGTAAAGTGGTGGCTGAAAGAAATGGTCAGCCAGGTCTGCCACGACCCCCTCACCCTCTTGCATATCGAGTTAAATAACTGTAAGTGGAACCGATTTGTCAGCTTTATGAGCCATCGAAGTGACTAACAACCCCATTGAATATATGGTTTTAAGACGGCGGGGGTTGAGTTACTTTCGTCGAAATCGAATATATCTTCCATAGACTTGCAGAGCAAATATCAGGCGCAAAAACAAAATTTCTACGCAAAATTTATGGCGAATAGATACTATGGTTCGGGAAAGTTTAAATTAGAATTAAATATTACTTCTCTCTCATTATTCCACCACGTCCATCTGGCGCACATTTATTTTATGATATTCATTCGAATACTGTTACGTGATAAAACTTTCTTTATTGTTTTTATTAACGTGCACCGTTATTAATTACAACTGTAATTTGATTTTTATCCAAGCGTGCAGTGCCCTCGAAGCGAGGTATCCAGTATCGCGAGCAGCAGTCCTCACAATCGAACAGCTTTTTAATAATTCATGCCGGCAGGGCGAACTGGTCGGGGAACTAACGAAGAAGTTTCCTGATACATCGACCCGGCGCCAAACTTCAATTGGACGGCATTTGAACGCTCCCAGGATCCACGATGTTGCATTCGGGGATGCGCCGGTGCACGAAAGTTCGCCAGTTTCTCGTGTCTTTCCGTGTTTATTTGCGACGCTCCGCGAGGCCGTCACGTTTTTCGAAAGACGTTCACCTCGTCTCTCTGTCGAGGCCTTTTCATCGTCTCGTCTTCCTCGCCGCCCGGGCTATGCGTTCGTGGGTGGCTTGCTAGTCGAGTTATTCTCGTGGCAAACGCTTGCTCGTCAAAACACTGTTCCCAGAATGCATTCGTCACCTCCAAAGTCGCATTTCTTTGTTTCCAGCATGGACAAAGCGGGAGGTGCAACGCGAGTGCGACATTTTTCATGAAAATGCTCCGGAGCCTCGGCATTCGGGCACGGAATCTTTCTTCATTTTCCACGTCGCATAACGCCATCGTCGAGTGATCAAATTGAATATCACCCTCTCCGTCACTAATTCCCCCGTTTACTTCACCGTGAGTAATGTGCAGTTACAGAACGAAACGCGCCACCCTCCTGTGTCTCGACACGTTTCGTCATTATTAGAAGATTCCTTAATCAAGACATTCCAGCCGATGGTAACTTTAGAAGGAGAATTTACAAGGGAGACACACTACCTTCCCCTCATCTCGACACCTTCGCGGTGCCCCAGCAGAATTTACTATTCTCAAACTTGACACGAGTTATTTAGTCGCTTAATTAATACCTCGTCTCCCACATTAGCGCTTTTCGAACGAGAATTCACACCGATCCCAGTTAATTAAGTAGTCTTTGAAATTTGAATATTTAACTCGAGCTAACGCCCCTTCCGTTAAAAGCTGTTATTTAAAGCAGAGCGGAACCAGATTATCAGAGTATTAAATTGCCCACGAAAAACACGGTGCACTTTCTCTCGGGAAAAATTGTTATCTGCCTCGAACACTTCTTAATGCATCTGATTAATTTCGCAGGGGTAGGAATTGAATTACGGGGCTCGCGCTGGAATATAACGAGCGATTACTTGGAGCGTTATTTCGCTGAAAAGCGGATCCGCGAATGCACGTAAGCGCGTGCTGGTCAACGAATAATTGATGCACTTTAAACGAGCCGAGAACCTGGGCCAACGATTTTCCCAAAAACAGCGTATCGGGTTCCTGTTACGCGGCAATCACCGGATGCGGAAGCTCATTATTACCCGATATTTCGAAACAGGGACGCGCGCGGATGAAACGATGCCACGGCATTTTCTGCTGCAGTTACCGATAATCGGCTTCAATTCCGTACTCGCATAACGGTTCTCGACTGTCGCATAATGGTTCTCAACTGGCTCCACGGCGATGCTCTCAAATACGTATCCAGCTTACTTCGAAATTACTTTCAGCTTATTTTTCGAGAACTCCAAAGCGATCCTCTTGAAAGTAACTAGCCTCCTTCGCCGTGTCTGCACTTTGTAGAGTGTCTGTGCGCATCGATCCGAGGCGATTCTCAAGCAGACTTTGCTAAATTTCTTTACGATAACACCCCTCGAATCCTCCATCGCAGAAATATATCGTAGATCAATCAGCATAAAATTTCACGCCGCTGTAGAACCGAAAACGTATCGTCGAGCCGGGCGCATTGAGAAACGTTACCGTCTGATCGCTGGGCGGAATTTCAAGCCCGAAGTGGCCGAAAACCTGGCCCCTAAGAAAGCCACGTTATTAAGGAAGCTCGGGTAGTAAGTTTCCACGTGGAAGCACCCGAGAACTATTTCCAAGGGAGCGAGCAAGAATACCCTCCTCGGTTCCCTCTCTGGTCCCCAGCCCTCCGGAGCAGATCGATCGCATCAAATCGTTCCGGTCGGGGAACAGAAAGAGTGAAATCGTCGAATCATTAAAATCGAATTCCCCGAAGCGTCTCGTAGACGTCGGGGATTCCGCTGGCGATGGCGGAGGAGCATATTTAAGGGCAGAAATCGAGATGAAGAAGGAATCCGTCGCGTCGTTGGCCGGCAATTGCCGTCAACTTTGAAGTCCCGGGCATCCGGCTTCCGGTCGGAAGTCCCCGCGCGAATTATTGCCGTCCTCCCCCTCTCATTCCTCGGACGGGGGCGGACCTATGAGAATCCTCGGGCTTATTGGACTCCTTCGATAATTTATTTTCAGATAGAAATTTGCTTAGCCTTCCTGCAGCGATTTTCGCTGGGAATGGGATTTCCGAGGAAATCGATGGGACCAGAACGAGCCCGGAATCTCGTTGCCCAGCGAAAACATTGGGATCGAGTTTGCGGGTGGCAGAGCGCGCACCGTGTCTCGAGTTTCTTAGCACGCTGAACGACGTTAATCGGAACGCTCGCCGAACAATTTCAGATAGCCTCGAGAACGTCTGTCTCCTTAATCCTTACAAATGGTGCACCCTTTATGGACCACTAACCCAGCCTCATCCCGTATCCATCAAAATCACGCGAGCTCGTATCCATTTCTCGTTCCCGGTACCGGAATACCCACCGCCGCCACCCTGGGCCTTTCCATCATCTCCCCGCGGGTACATCGACAAAGATTATTCATCGCCCGCCGTATTAGCTCGAACATTTTCATCGACTGGCAGGGGTGACCGTTCGAAACGTTCCCCCCGTGGAACCGCCTGCCTCCCCGTAATCCATTTACCGGGGTAGAAGTATACGGAGTTCCCCTTCGCCAGCATCTCCCTTTGGAACTCCGCCGTGTCCCGAAGAGGAGAACGAGGCCAATTTGAATTCTACGGGCGGTGATATTACACGGCACATTTAATATTCGCTCGAGCAAAACGGCTCGTACGAACGATGCCCGGGGTGGCATCGCGATTCTGACGTGCGCCACCGCTCTCGCGCGACCCACTTTATGGATACCGGCCCATCAAGACCTAATTCCGACTAACCGTTCGCCCTTTTCGCCCGTTCTCATCCCCTTTTGTCCCTTCTCGCCGGGGGAGGCGGCGTAGCGAAAAAGAAGGACCGGCAGCCCCCGTGGACGATTTGAATTCCGTGCGGGTCGGCGGCGTGCTGTAAGTTTGCCATTCGTCCCGAGCAAATATGGCCGACCCGAAGGACGTTCCAGGAGGCGTCAGCAACTGTACCTACAGCTCGTTTCAAGGATATCTGGTATGCACCCGTAGTCGACGGACATAATGCAGGTTCGGTCCGCACATAATGGCAATAGTTGGCTCCGATCCCAGAGGCCCATCCCACCTTGAACCGTGTTAGCTCTCCTTCACCCTCTATCTTCTCCGCCCTTCCACCCCCGTTCGGTCCTATTCTGCCGGAGGGGTGGCTCTCCTCGCGTCGTTGTACGTGCATCCCGCAGTGACACGACGACGCGTGGACTTCGCTAGCTCTCTAACGAGCGGAATCCGAGACTATCGATCTAGTTACGTCGCGCGGAGGATTCTGGCCCGGGGTTCTGACGCGCGACACGACCGCCAGCGAGCACGTAAATCTCTGGTTTCGAGCTGCGCCCGATTTTCGTCGGGCCCTCTTTTCGCCCCTCCGACGAGATTCGGCACACTTCCAACCAGTGGATTTCTGTCAACCGTTGCGTTCGTTATAAAAGTTTCGCCGTGGCAGGACTTGGAAGCGGTGGCCGCTCAACCGAGATGCTCAAGGGAACGCGTTAAGTCTAGCCCACCATGACACCAGGGCCACCCCTTGCATTTCTCATCAAACTCATTCCAACGATACGTTCGTTTATTCTATGTCGGTACAGTTTTAATATTGCAGGGAACAACCGAATGTCAAAGTGAAGGGGGGCCTCAGTACTTCCCCCTTAGAGACTTCCACTCTCGATGTAATCAAACGTTTTTACGCAAAGTAAAACAGCAGTCCGCTTGCTATCAAAGGAAATTGGCTTCCGAGGGAAAAGACCATCAAAAAGCACCGAATAAAGTTTTTTCTTCGCTATAACTACTTTCCTCTATACACTGCGCAAAACCCCCGATAAAGAAGTGCCTTGGTAGAGAGCGCCGTTAAACCAAGTTTTGCAATTAGTCAAGTGCACACTCAGGAAGTCGCTACAGCGAAATTTTTTTAAAAACGAGACCCCCTACAAGGAAACCTCGGTATCGCAGAAGTTTCGTGTACCTGTCTCCAAAGATTGCGCCCCTTTCTCCATTGTATTTACTGTTTCTACCCCAGCTCCCATTCCAGCTCGCTCTTCTACCTACGTGTAGTACCGCTGATGCAGTAGAAGTGCTATCCTCGAATTATCGGCCATCAGGATCAAGCTGGCAGCTGGGATTGCATTCTAAATTAAGTCGGCAGATTTAAACAGCTCCGAAGGACAATCGACATGTTGATTTCTGGGATCTCTCCTCGACTCGTAAGTCGTTCCAGCTGATTTAGTTAGTTAGCGATTCATAGCCCGGCACAGCTCACGCCAGCCTGATATATGGTGAGCATTGTTGCGCCGGCGACCTCGGCGTTCTCCACCCTTCTGGCTCTCCAGGGGTTGTTCGCCAACCCTCGAAGGCACAAGGCCGGCTGTTTTTTGCCACCGGTGCATTAGGAACGCGATATTTCAAGCCTGGACCCAGCGTTCGCCGCCGCTCCTTCTTCCTCCTCCGCTTCTCTCCCGTTCGCTCTATAAAACCGCTAGCGGCTTTATCCGTTCGGTGGTGCGCGCTGCTTTAAAAACAATCGCTATAGCCGCGATTCCCCCGACGGCTTCACCAGCGGAACGACGCTGAACGCTGACCCGAAGCAACTTTCCGGTGACTTGGCCTGTGTCTCGGGCTCCTTCGGGGGAAAGGATCGCGGCCCTAATGGCATCTCGCCGGGCAACTTTCGACTCGTCCCTGCGGTTATTATACGCGCGAGCACACACCAGCACGGCCGAACGAAGTTTCGGTTTTTGGTTCTGCGGATTTCACGGCGTTCCGCTGGGTACTTTTGGGATCTCCAGTCGGGACGTTCGCTGGGCTACGTGCTCGCCAGCCGTCATCTAGCTTCTCCCGCTTGGTATCCCTTTCTTCGTTCCACGTTCGCTTCTAATATTCTCTTGATAATGAAGGCAGTTTGCTCTCTTACAGACAGCGGCTCATGAAATAGTAATATCGTTGCGGCTCCTTACTCCTTCGCCTGAAGACGCAATCTAAAATCCTTTACAAACGGCATTCATAGCAATGATAAAGGAATAGCGGCGATCTTCTCCCTCGGTCCTCATAAGAATGCACATTTTTAGAGGGCTAAATTGCCCGTGCAGCGTCGAACGTGGACAGGCGAAATCCTTGGTCTCTTGAGTCACCTATTCTGACGGCGGGGCTACTGATGCTCGGTTTATCCTTCACATAGCGAATTTATCGGGGGTGACGGTTGTATCGACGGCACCCACTTCAAAGCTAAGGCCGCATTCGTATTTGTAACTATCCACGGGCAGACACCGGCGATCTTTGACGTGTAATGCCGGGGAGATAAACGAAGGAAATTCCAACGGTGCTCCCAATTCTTCTTTTCCGTTTCCTTGCACGGCGATCCTTCGCATTACGTGGCTCTCCCTTTCGGGAGTCCTATGATACGTCGTTGGTAGATTATTGTTCTACGTGGCGTCCATTCGACCACGTAATCTCTACCCGCACACGTTTTTCAGGGCTCGCGCGTGTCCCGCTTTGCTGCCATAAAAAGGGACCAGATTGCGAGCGTGCCAAAATCGTTTGTTTTCTCGCGGGCGTAACTTTGGAATGTTCTGCAACGAATATTCGGTTAATCTTCCCCGCCGGACTCGCCGTACGTGTTAAAGGGACTTTATATCTTAAACGAATTTCACTAGCGTTTATTGTACTGCATTGTTTACCTGAGATAGTATACAGAGCGCATAATTGTTTGGTTTTTCGGCATGTCGTGCTGTGTATTTTCCTTCTACGAGTCTATTTACATGGTAATCGTTGTAACTCCGGTATTCGACTTTAAATTTCATATAATCGATGATTGGAAAGTTCAGCCCCCGTCTCACGAAAGCCCGTGCAGTATTCTCGGCCGTACATTTTTGCGGCGGAGCAAAATGGCGGGGCCACGAAACCGAAATCGGATTTCCGTTTCCGCGGATGTTCGGCATTAAGCCAAAGCCGATTATGATAACTCGCCCACGTCACAGTCGACAGTTATAAGGGTCCTGACGCCTCCGCCGCGACTATAGCCGGCTCCTCGCAACCGATGGCAGTAATTGGTGCCTCCTACGTCCACCACCCCCTGTTTGCCCCGTTCCGTCGAAGGTGATTAATCAAAAGTCCTGTAACTTCGATATTGGAAGCTCGTTTGTCCGACGTTACTAATCAATGGCTCGCAGACACGATTTTAATTACATCGTAATGTGTTTGAGTCCCTTTGAGGGAAGTGTAACGGCACAAAGCGACGAAGAACGAAACGAATTTTTGATGAATGCGACAGGATACTGGATTAAATGAAAAGAAGTGGTCAGCCACCGATTCGCTGCATCTCGAGGATCAGTTTCGTTCGGATCTATTCCCTTCTGTTAAATATCCGATAGAAACAGGTAGCGCGTGTTAATCGAACAGCGACGCTATTAGATCTTCTTTGCGCAGCGATAAAGTAGGACGGCAGCAAATTCTACCCGCAAGTGGGCCGGAAATTGCTACGAATTAATTTTCACCAACGACGCCCGCGCAGTATCTTGGTAATGCTCGAACAGATTCGGTAATTCTCCTCTGTAACTATCGGGATTCGCGCGGACTAATCTCCTTGATCAGCCGGAGCAGATGCGAGGGACCAAAATTATATCTCCGGGGGAGGGTGTAAAATTAGTAGCGGCGTCCAATATTTCGCCGGGCCCGAGTAGTCGAGCGGTAATGGCTGCGACGCAGATTCCGTAACTAACGTCTCTGATCCGTCAGGCGACAATAGATCGTCCGAGCTGCAAGTTCTATTATATTACCGACCAGACAGTGATCAATGATCGTGCTCGGGGACGAAAGCTCTCCTTCGACTTGGATCGCTTAAATCTCTTCATTTTTTTCCGCGTCGGGGATTAATCTGAGGGACGCGGGGGTGATTAATGAGACAGATACCGTGCTTCTCAATGTTGGACCATCGAACTGTCTTAAATATCGCACGATTTCAGAGGCAGACCCTTATATCCTGCGGAACGAACGAAATCTTTGCTATTTCTCCCCTATGAAATCCACAATATCACCAGGATCGAAAACCATCCGTACGTCCATCGGCCAGTGAAGCTTGCCCAGTATCAGTCCCGATAATTCTAACACTTGACCGGGCCCAGTAAATCATTACGAACAAAGCGATACGTGGTAGCATGGGCGGGTCAGCTCACTGATTCACTTTGGCAGTGCATTTATCACTCAACGTCCGCGGGATCGCGGGGAGTTTCGAAATGTCGCACGTTTCATGACTGCCTAACGAGGAAAATAGTTGGCCGTGGCCGGCGACTCGGTGCGCCCCTCCGTTGTGCAGGAGCACAAGGTTCACGGGCTGCCGCCCGCGTATTGTCAGCGTGTGACGGGCGCGCACACGCGGCGTCCGCGCGTGTCCGCGCCCCCGTATTATACATATTTATGGCGCGCGAAGAGATATAGAGCGGATAGGACGCGACGGAGGCAGCGCGAAGCCAATTAAAGTGCAAATGCATGGAGATGTGGATGGAATCCCAAGTAGCACAGTGACCGGGAAACCGTCATAAAACCGAAACCGGGGCCGAACTAATTGACACCCGGCTGCAGGCCGCATCGGGAAGAAGAGGTTGGACAGAGAGATGGAAACGGGGGGAGGGCCAACTCGACGGGGGGTAGTTGATAGATTCGAGGGCGGCAGATTCGATGCGACGCGGAAGATGAGAATTCCGTGTCGGTTGGCTGGGGGTTTATCGAAGGACGATGGATATATTTAGGTCTGGAAGGGCCGAGAAAATTTCTGGTTAATGCTGTCCGTGACAGACTCTGTATGTGTATACACCTAATTGTCTGAACTCGATATGATTTAAGCTCTGCGTAATGCTGTGAAATTGAAAGATTCATAGAAGCGTATCTGCCACCCTCGCTCAAGCTTGTTTCACCTTCATTTATAAATGAAGACACGGTCCCAATCAAATTGCACGATTGCGAGCCGTGAAAACAGCGTGAAACTTTCAGCGCTAATTAGCAGGGTAATGAACAGCGGGGATAGGACGTTGGTCGGCAGGGGAACGAAAAGATCCACTTAGCGTTCACTTTGGCCGACGTTAAATTATAATGAACCGGACACGACGGTCAATTTCAGTTAGCTGCCTTCCGGTAGATCGTGATACTCCGATCCGACAGAGGGGCCCGCTAAGTAATGGCAGTCGATACTGTCCCGTACGTGCGGTCAGCCGTTCGGCGGTGTCTAATAATTTTCGTTTAAACGCGCGCCAGGCCGGGGCTCTTTCGCGCAGCTGCTCTCCGCCGACGAAAGCCACGCGCATTACCATGGTAATAGACGGAATGGTGATCGTCCCTGAAAGGGAGCCGGTTTTCGGGGCTCGGTCATTCTCGTCGGCATTAGATGGAAAGCGGGCAGGTATCGTCCAGCCATCGCGGAGCCCTCCCCGTTAACGGAAACTGGCATCCAGATCTCACCGATCGACCGACACTTGGACAGGGTCCACGGCGGCGACTGGACGAGTAACCTGATTCCCCGATAGCTTCCAGAACGGAACTTTAGGACGATAATAAATTCTGACGGGCGACGAGGCGTCGGTATTTTGCAGGAAAAATTCGCGTCGACTGCGCTCGCGGCGATATTTCACGCGATCGAGGAGTCGCCAACTCGGTCCTCGCCGGGGTCGTCGAATTTCGGGGACGGAAGTAGGACCACGTTTCCGTGAAATTTGTACAAACTACAAACTTCGACGGCCCCGGGCCGGAATTTATTGGACGCCGTGTTGATACACGCGCGACGCGCCGCATTTTTCACCTTCTCTAGTTTCGGGCCACCGTTTTTTCCACCCTGGCTGCAACGTTATTAATTTGTCAACGCTGGCCGCGCTGTTTACTCGCCCTCTCCGATATCGATGATGATGTTCCATTCGTCACGATTCCATTTCTATATTCGATTTTATTCGCCATAGTTCTGGATTATCTTGCAACGACTCCGTTATATCCGCAATGTTTCACGGCTTATCGAACGACACATTGGGGATGGACAGTTATTGAAAACCGAGGAGGATATTAGTCCCACTATTAGTCCCACTTGGATATCAAAACTATACAACGGCGATCAGGCAAACGGCTCGAGCAACAAATCCCCATTACGGGGGTGGAAAGAAAAATTCCCACGCAAAAGGCAGCGCTACCATAACCCCTTGCTCCATGTGTTTCCACCTCGTGATCCATGGGTCTCGCTACGTGGATTACCGTGAGCACGCCGTAGGGGTGCGAACAGCCCTTAATGGTCCCGAGTGAAGGAGAAAAGGAAGAAATTGCGGCTGGGGTAGGAATTCGAGTGGAATGAGATTCTGTCAATAAAGCAGGAGGAAGAGTCGCAGAGGCTATCCTCGTTACCCTATGTTTGCACTAGATTCTCTCTATTCGCGATTTCATCTTCTCCTAATCCATCTGACTCGTCCGCTTTTAGCGTTCGATTCCCAAGGCCGCGCATTCATAGCACACCACCCAACAACTTTCCTTCTCTCCTAAAAAGTATCAAGCATCCCGTGACTTTCGCTCCGCTTCGCAATCCCGGTAGAAACCCCCTTGCTACGTTATCTTGTCGTTGGTGACGTTAAACAAACCCTCGTAATCAAGCCCGAATCGATGGATAAAGAATCCAATTGGAAATGTCCGGCTACCTCTGCTTCGACTCTCTCCCACGTTTCCCTTCCACCCGTGAAATCCTTTGAAATCCGAGCACCCCGCCAGCATTCCTCTTAACCACCTTTCTAGCACATTCACGGTCCTAAAGCGCTCGCCTACATGGACGTTTTTCTGAAATACATTTCCAGAGGCGGCCCCAATGGTGTCGACGACGACAGTGGTGGTGGCGGCGGCGGCGGCGGCAATAAAGTTTGCTTTATTTTTACTACCCCTCTGGCCAAGTACCGCCCCGTATTTCCTCGGGATATTGACATATCGGGGGTGCCGGGGCTTCTCCTCTTAACGCCCTTTTTACACTGGCACGGAATTTATGTCTTCTTCCTACGCCGTCCTTCTCTCCGGCAATCTACCCCACCCACCGCTCTCCTCTCTCCGCTCCTTCGCCGCGATCTACATCTTCCGCGGCTCTCCCGCTTGCCACTCGCCTCTCTTTTATCTCTCCCGTCCCGGGCCCTCGTCTCCTCCCTCGCCCTGCTGGCCCTGCTGCCTCTTCGTACCTGGCCCGTTCCACCGTCGGCGAAGAAGACAATCAATCACGGCCGCGTATCTCCACGCGCCTTCTCAGAATCAATCGGAAATCTCTATTAGACGTCGACTCGGTGTCGGGTGTTTTCCTTTCGCCGCGCTCAGGTAGCCGCCACTCGATCGACCCGCGGACCCGATACGCGATTGTTGGCGTTGCAATTTGTTCCCGGCGGTTTGCAATCGGATGCTAACGGGAAACACTTCTCCCACGCGAGCGCGCGCAATGAACGGCCAACCCTCGTTCCCGAATTTCGCTCGATTTTAGTTAATTCCGGGTGTCGATGCTTCAATGGCAGAGTTAATTCTGCTACCGTCACTGGAGCTTTTAAACGCGAAAGTGACCTTAGAGTGGGGATGAAAGTGTGCCACATAAATCTCTGTCATTAGACACGTTTTGCGAATAAGTAATTCGATTCTGTCATATTGTCCGTTAGTGATGAGGTTTAATATGAAAGAACACCCTCCTCATAGGGATCAGGTTTCGCGGTCTTCCACTACGCTTGCGACATCCATTCGTGTACGTCACTGTCGGTCGCTTCCAATCCAGTCTGTGCCCGCGCAGATATGAATAAACTTCCCGGAAGCGCTGTCGGGCATCTTGATAAAACGACAGTTTATTAATTGCCGCCATTCGTTCCCAGACAGAGCCTCGTCCCCGGGTTGGACGCGTGCAATGAAGGGTGCAATAAAAGTTGAAAGAAACACGGACGAGCGGGCAAAAACAATGAGCAATCGGTGGTCCGGGGGTTATATTCCGCCTCCGGCTCCGTTTTTCACTGCATTTCTATTTATCGGTGTCCTGGGACACGACAGTGTAAGAGGGGCGCGAAAAAAAGCTAGCTAGCAGACTGGCGGGAAAGAGCGAGCTGGGGGCTGCGGGTGCAACGGCGAAAAAAAGTAATACCACCGGCGGAATGTTAGGTGGGAATCGGATCGAGTGGTCGAGGGCGAAGCCGAAAGACAAAGGGCCGCGGGAGTACGGAAAATCGGTTCGGCTGCAATTCCAATCGGCACGAAATACGCGGAAAACAGGATACACCGCGCACGCACTCTACCACTTTAGACGAAGAATTGCATTTTCTAGACGGCTTAGCGCCGATTCACGTTTAGCTACAGTTCGGATCTATTGTGATCCGAATAGGTTCCCTCGTCACTGGACCACAAAAATGCGCTGGCTATTTTTCCACAGATTTCACGAAGCGATCGACGAACTGTTAAAAAAGTTCAATAATACCATACGAACCGATAGCCGAATGCTATGCACCTTGCACTCTATCTAATGCGTGGTGTTATAATAAAATCCGGAACCGTGGTGTACTTATTGTTAGTTATCTCCACAGAATTAGCTTTTTTAAAAAAAGGTACAAAAATGCGCGCCAAATATATGCGGGCAAAGACGATGTCGTAAATTTATTAACCCATTAAAAAGAATCCAATTTAAAAACATTGTCGTAAATTAATAGCTTTACAAAACTAATGATATGCAAATGTTACATCAATTATAACAATGGCTATTTACACAAAGAAAAATTGTATTAAATTAAAATCCTGAACCGTGCTGTATTTAGTTATCCTGTTATTAAGCAGAATAACACTTTTGTTTAAGATTTAGAAAATAATCATACGTATGTACACTGACTGACATATTGCTTCTATCGTCCAATTTGAAAGATAATCAAATGTTCAAAGATAAAATTGTACGTGCAATCAGGACGAGTGAAATCTGTGAGTCAGTGTAAGTAATCTTTAAGTAGAAGTTTCTTCGCGAAGAACGTACACCGTGTGTACCATGTCCTAATAGGATGTCTTACAAAGACGCCGAGACTCCTTGGACCTCCCGTTTTCTAACTCTTTCGCGTCTCGTTCCAGGTCAAGTGGACCTTTGGACACAGACGACGAAGGGCTGTGCCTGCAGTTTTAATTCGTCGAGCAACGAATGCGCGTGCTGCGTCCCGTCTGGAGGATGCAGTTGCGGTGCAGCGTCGCCGGACAGATGCGCTCAATGCGGGCTGGAGCAGCACTGCTCCAACAGTAAGTACCGCCGTTATGTTCCATTATCATTCGTCTCCATATTCGTAATTTCGAATTAAGCTACCATTAAGACACCGACAGCCTGGGTTATTAGCGTTATTGCGGAGAAAGAATTGATCGATAGGTTCGACAATTGAAACGTTGGATCAATGAGCAAATTCACGATCTGAATTCGGACGTCGGTGCGGTAGATCGGGCGAAGCACACACCCCGCCATCGAAATTACCACCGCATTTCACCCGTTTCTTTGCCACAACTGATTACATTGGAGTTTCTTTCCACCCTTCATCCATCTACCTTGTCTCTTCGTTAATTACTCCTGACGTTATTGCCCTTCCCCGCCATCCATCAAACCTTTCTTTCCTATGAATCCTTCTTATACGCACGGATGGAACGTACGCCCGTCGTGTAATTACGATGGAAGCCCTAATGACGCATTACTTTTACTTTCTATATAATGCTCGTGATATATGAGAAAGGTACAAGTACGAGTTTAACGATCCAGCGATTAAGCTGACGTGGCTTGCAAAGTTTCCAGTTAATCGATTTATTGACAGGCTAGTTAAAAAGATATCCCTGCGATAGAAGGAGAAAAGAATAAGATTTCGTGCCGTTCACAGCTTCCACGTTGCTTTGAGGCTGTCACAGTTTATCCACGAGATTTTCAAAGCGTTTATTTGCGATATACATAAGAAGAACGATAGACGGCAATGTCCCATTGCGGGGAAGTTCTGAAAGGCTCTGTAATAGATTTTAGTCCTTCGGGAGTAACCAATGGGTCACGAAGTACGGTAATAAAACAGTGTAATTCGTTCTGAGTAGAGTCGCAGAAGTTTTCGATGTGGCGTCCTGGGGACGCCAATTAAGTATCGATTCAGAATGTACATTGGATTCACAAGGTTGCGTGTCGCGACTGTCTGACGCCTCAAATGGAAAAGACGAAGTCCCGTCTCGCCTGGCGACGACGAAGGGGTGCAAGCAAGAAAAATCGTTATGAGGGATGCAGCATCTTTCTTCCGTGATGATATTGCACTTGCACCTCATCGTATAACGTGATATAACATAAACTTTACGTAATAATAAGGAATTGCGTATAAAAATTGTATTTCTCGCGCAGAGAAACACTCCTGGCAAGGATTAAAGGCTTCGGTGTGTCGCCGTTACTTTGACAAAATGAAATGTAGGATTTTCTTCCCTTTACTCGAGTCGTCAACTTCACGCAGCAACCGACGGCAAAAAGTTCAGTTTATTTCTAGAGTGAAAATTATGCACGCTTAATTAATATTGTCAGGTGACCGTAAATAGACGCTTTTTGATCGGTAGGCAGGTGTGCAACAGGTGTGTTCAAAGCGAGTTTTTTTTTAGTTAGAGTAGAAGGGTTGTCGTGTATTAATAAAAAGAAGGATTGATAGAAAATTGCTAACAGACGAATCACTGCACGTAGATTATACAATGTATTGAGGCAGAGTATATGAACTTGTAAGAAATTCTGTCTAATCGATTTCCAAATATATTCTAATTATCAAACCATACTCAATTTCGGTTTCGATGATTTTATAGGCATTGGGGAAATAAAGACACAAAAGAGCAAACACACAATTTAACTTAACCCTATTTTAGTAAATTTCTTTATTAGCTTTAACAATAACTGAGTCTAACACAAACGTAAACCTATTTATAGGACGACTAAGTACTTAGCTAATGCTGGTGTACATACGCGTCAGTTTAACACGTTCGAACCGCGATCGATTTAGCGGGTCGATGAAAAGCGCCTCTAGCGGCCAGTGTTCGCACTTATCGAGTTCCCGCGCTCCATCATTTCTGACGTTATTGAATACTGGATCGTCTCCGCTACCGCGTTGTGTCACCGTACCTCTCCCCCAATTTTGAGGTTATCCCGCCTTTTTTCCAGTAGCGTCGCGCGTCGTCGCAGTAATTTAACCTCGCATTATTCAAACACTCAACGATACAAAACAGCAAACGATCAGGGAATGTGCTTCGTCCTTTGCGCGTGATTTGTAGCGAATTGTGGATTCTAACCCGCGAAGAGTGCATCGTCGTCGACTGTCCCAATGGACCGTTTCAAAGTGGGCAACACAAAACTGAAACCTGCAGGCTTTTCAACGTCTAAAGAAACGAAGTAATCAGATTCCCCTTCGTTCTTAGAAAGCGACACAAGTTTCTCAGGTGGACGGTGGACTAACCAAGTGTATTCTTTTTCTCTATTCCAGTGTGCAATATAACGCTGGACAGCAGGCAGTTGTTCAGCAAATCGGATCGCGGCTTCGGTCAAATAAAGTCGCCGTCCCTTGAAGGGCCCTCGAGGTGTACGTACAGATTCGTGCCGGACACTGGCCAGCGGGTCGAGCTACAAATCTATCGATTGATCTCCATCGGACAACACAACGGCACCGCGTAAGTAGCTTTTGCATTTCTCTATCTTATCGTGGATCCTCGGTCCGAGACCTTTGCTTCCGAGCAAAGTAATGTCCACGAAGGACTCGCTGTTTGCCCATCGAACGTGGTAACCACTTGGTTCTGTGGACCCTCGGGTCACAGAACGGCTCGACTTTCAAATGTTTATCATTCGATTGTCCATCGTAAAGCCCGGGTTGAATTATTTCTCTGCCTAGAATCATCTCGTAGTTTCGCGATATCGTAATTATAATTGGCTGAAATTCAAAGTATCTCAGCCATTTTATTGTCCAAATCTATGCTCTACGAATACGTCCTTTGTTCAATCGTCAGTCGCGCTTCCGAAAAATAATTTCATCGGGAGGCAGCGTGTCGGTATGTTTTAATTATCGTCGACCCCTCGATACCAATAATTAATTACATTCAGAGCAGCTATAAAACGCGAAGCTGGATTCGAGCAGACGAATCGTGAAATAATCGCGATGGAACATATTTCAATTAATCAGTACACAGGCTCGGAAAGCGGGAAAAATAACGTTTCGATAATACGTGCCCGTCACAGACGGGGCCGTTAATTGTTTCGTTAATGCGAAACCGTAACGCGAATGAGTACCCCGGCTGTTGGGAGAGATTCGCGTATTGGCTGAGGTCGTTCAACATTAATCAAAAGTGTTTTTAATCACTTCGGACGGGCCGCATGGTTGTCCCGCTATTTTTGTCTCATACTTTTAATTGAATTAACCTTTTGTGCGAGGGTGGCCGCGTGTACGTCCCCGATGCATTTTGCCTGTATGAAAATTGTTATTACGATAAATCTCCCACCCGCGATATTTGTTCGCCGGGGCTTTTTTCATGCCATTCCAATCCATTTTCCCGGTGCGCCTGTCACTCGGCGTGAAAGCTGTAATATCGAGCAAAGCGGCGGGAAAAGAACGGCTGGCTTTACGTAACGTTCTTTCAAACTTCGTTATTCAGCGCCTCGAGTTTCATTCGGGGACTAATATCTAAATAATAGAGAGAACACGTGCTACGGAATAGCGGCGCGGAAACGGTGTCCCCTTTCAAGTTGGAGCGTAGATAACGGCACAATTCCTGTCCCCGAGTTTGAAGTTGAGAGGGGAAGTTGAAGGGCGGCTCGTAGCAGTCGATATGATTGGAGATCGCTCGTGTCGATGGCCGTTTCAATTTGTCATACTTCCGCTCTTACGAGGCTACCGCCATCGGGCCACACTTAAGTCCCTCTCAGCGTGTGTAGAAGGAGCAGGGGGGTGAGATCGGTCTGGAAAGAAAAATTACTGTTTCCGGAGGCGTATCCCCCCACCCCTAGCGACCCCTTCGCTCGACCAGGATAGTGAACGAAGTTCGTGGCGAGTGGGAAAGGCCTTCGACAGGGTCTTGCGAAACTTCTTACAATTTTTCGACAAGACTCGCCCCCGACCCCTTTCCTCCCTCTTTTCTTCTCACGGAGTCTAAGTAGAGCTTAGAGCGGGAATGCATGGCGCGCTTACTTGAGCAGTTTCCGTCCATCATGTTCGACAGGGTACGCATAACAATGCACCTGGAATACATTCGGGCTCCCCTTTTCGATTATTTCGTGTCGATTTTATGGAAATTCATACGAGGAAGGGATGATAAGTGAGACGTTTCTAGGACCTATTCGGAATGGCGCAACGCACAGTGATATGAGTCAATCATTCAGCCTTCTATTAATACTGCTTCTAAAGTAAGGCTTTATTTATATAATTATACTTTCCACACAGCGTTGTGTTTCCACGCGGAAACGTTTGTAAATTCACCGCATTTCCACGTTTCTGCATCTCTACGTCTCTATATTTGTATTTTGTTAATTATAACCGTCGCCTCGTCCAGAGCTTTGCCCCAGCGAAACTCTTCGGTGCAGATTCCGAGCCCTTGGTTTTTCCTACAGTTTATCGGTCTCGCCTGGTTGTTTGTATTTCATCCGTCGCGGACGTCAAGAAATCATACACCCGACAAAGTGCTCTCTAAACGAAAGAACTGCCAGGACGTTTTCATTTTTACGCTGCAGTTGCTCGGCAACAAAACTTGAACCTCCCTCAGCCGGCCCGCGGAAATACAGTTTAAGTGTGTGCGCAACAAGATATGGAGATGCACGATTGTAAAAGGCACCGTGAAAGAGGATATGCCCTGGGAAAGGAAAAATGATCGTTCGTACCAGGTTCGAGCGTGCCGTATTGTACGAGCAGCAATAATTTCGGATAAACTCTGCAAATCCGCCGGAATGGAATACGCATTATGGCTTTTCGATACGTTCTTTCGCGCTTCGGGCCGTAGATAACTTAAAATCTGACATTCACCGCTATAACCCCGCGATATATCGAGCTAAACGTAATGGCACTCAGCCTGTCCATCTTTCACCTCCCGCGGTACGTTCGATAGCCATGTCGCGGCAATAATTTCCGCGAATTCACGCGCGGATGCCTGGAATTTTTCGCGCTCCTTCCTTGATCCGAAGATAACAAAAATAGGGCGAGCTTAAACAGCCGTAAAGTCTAGCTGCGCGTTCGGTGTCTGCTCGGTGAACTTTCCTACGCGGAGAACTACAAACATTCAGCATTCACGGGGCCGTTCATTACCTCCATCTCCACTTCCGTTCTCGGCACTTTATTTTTCAAAGTTGAACGATTTATCACCGGGTGTCCTCCTTTAACTAAAAGCGCCCGCGAATAGACCCCTAAAAAAATATAAAAGCTCACTCGAAGTTTGCCCGTTAACGAAAGGCAAGCCAGCCAGCCGGCAGACGTTGGGGGGCTTGAAGCGAGAAATATCGTTACGCTTACGTATACGGGCCAGCGGTGTCGGTGCTCGCCTTTTACCTGTTCCTTGAATGCTACCGTTTGAGAAACTGCGCCGCGCCTGGGAAAAATTGCAAAACCGGCGTTTTTCCCCGGGAAAACATTTCTCACTAGATACCGCCGTGCACGCGGCCGATAAAACGTTAATGCGGCCCCCTCCCATCGCCGTTCTCTATACAGTGGGCCAGACTGTATCAGAAGAACGTATGGTGGGAAATTTATGACAACGCCATCGTCGCCGCGAGTCGTTAAGTATTTAAAGCGGCTGCGAGGCGAACGGTTTGAAAAGTGAAAGGGCCCGCGGTGCAGTCGATACGGGGCGTAACGATCGCCGCGTACACTTTTAGAACGCCCGTAAAAATTCGGTGCTTCGCTTGCTCCCAATGGCTTTGCCGATTACGAGCGAGAAATTGAAAGGGAAAGCTACTTACTGCATGCCAGTCTAGACGCGGAGGGTGTATATTCTACTTAGAGTCGCGTCAAGCTGCTCGTACACCTACTCTATTAGAGGGGCGGCTAATTATACATCGTTTATTCAGATACCGTAAACTGGGGAATAGTGGCATCTACTTAACATCTATTAAAAAGGAAAAGGAAAACTAATTTATGAATTTTCACACTTGTAGTACAATCCCAAATAGTGCAATGTTATAATAGGATATCTAAACCAAATTTAAAAATTTTAATTAAAAAAATATAAAATAGAGTGCTTTGGACATGAAAAGAAACAAATTTAAGTGTTAATGTAAGTTCAGATCTGGTGAACCAACGTACGGAGTAACATTGCCAGGTATTTAACATGTATTAAAGAAGGGAAAGGACAAAAATTTTATGCATTTTAACATTTGCAGTGAATTCACAAAAGATACAATGTTATGATAGAATACTTAAAGCAAATGTAAAAATGTTATTAATTTTTACATTACGTGTGTAGCAAAATGTTCCAAAAATGCCAATGTTCCCCCAGAATAGAACTATGCTAGGATTAGAAACACTGAATCACCGGTTGTGTACTCTTTTATTTACATTCCCAAGCTGTTGCGTGGAATATTTAGACGTCCGAATAGACACAGGCACATTCCACTTATGCCGCGGCTGACTGCGCGCTTATCTGTTCTACTTACGGGCTGTCTGATCGCACATAGTCCCATTCCCCTTTGCTAGCTGTTTCTGCGTATGTGCATCCATATCTGCACACAGGCAATCCTTGACGAAATTGTTTTATGGCAAGTGCAGACGCTTTATCGTCAGAACCATTAACTAGTCACGCTCAATTACGTTACATCATATACTCCGCCTATTCTACTTACCAGCTTGGATTACACGCGGAGACATCTTCCTGACGAACCGTTTTATTTGTGGAGGAAACGTCTGGCCAAACAATACACTCAAATATTTGGCCTCGCAGGCGCCTCGTCTCTAAATTCGTCCCGGCCAAGGCGAAAGACGCCCGGCGTCTCCGTCGATCTTTCTTCATCCCTCTGCCGACTGCTTCTCGGCTTGCATACGCGCGGACAGATGAGAGGTGCGCAGAGTGAAATTACGTCGCTCAGCGGAATACTATTAAGTGAGGTAGCGGAATAGAATGGATCCCTTGGGTGATGGATGACCTTAATTTTCCTATGATTACCGGCGGCTTGGGAATTTGTATGAAAATCGCTCACGGCTGGTTCTTTCATGATCCTGTACCGTCCTCGCGCCCGCCCCGTCCCGTTCACGCTCCCCTTTCTTCCGTTCCGCGGCCCCCATATTTTTTAATCGCCCCCTACCTCCTCGTTAATTCAAGATCGCCGGCACGAGAAGAGCGAACGACATTGACGGACGCTTATAAAAGTCGCGTAATCATCAACGAGATGGATTTTCATAACGATCACCCGCGTTCAATCGTAGATGGCATTCAGGTCTACAGATTCTCCTACTTCTTCCGTGTCTAGCGGGAAATGAAAATCTGTATCACATCGCAGAATGAGTGTATTCCTCGTATTTATTTTTTTTAGAGTTCCTCCTCTTTTGAACACCACCCTTCAGACATGCTTTCGAAATGAGAACTAGCCAGTCCCGCGTAACAGACGCGTGCAAATTGATGTTTAATTCGTTCGCAGCTCTTTTCTCGTGGCATATTATGATGGTAATCTAGAAAAGCACGAGGCGCCAGTGCTCCCGAGGTGGTGTGTAACGCGTGTTTCGAGCGCTCCAAGGATGTAAACATTTAAAGGCGATAAAACGTAGGGACCGTGCGCGTTGTTCGTTCAGCTTTAACGTCCCGAGCAAAATGCCTCGGTGTATTATTCTTAAATTCGCCACTTTGCGCCGTATCTCGCGACGGCTTCGAATATTGCGCCACTCTTTTCCGTCTCGGCGTGTCTTTATGTCGGGCTGCAGGGGTGTTTCTTTATATGGGGCTGTTACACGTGAAATGTCCTGTCGCAGATGCCTCTGTAATGTTTACATGTACGAACGCTGCTTCTGTTTCCTCGCAACATTTCTCTTTACGTGGGATTAAGGATCAACTTACATTTCTTGCCTTGCAGTGGGACCCGCGATATTATTATTACGTCTCTATTGCATTTATCCAATTTCGTTACATGCAGGGTACTTATTTTTATTATCGCTATTTCAGAATCCTATAGAAATAGAATATACACTCATATAAAATAATTCCAGCAGGAATGCCTTACCTCAAATCGCGACTCGTTTCAATAGTAAGGTCCCTACGTTTCTTTATATCTATTCGGAGTTGTAAAATCGCCGCTCGTTCCTTCCAGTCTACAATACGGGGCATACGCTAGCGAAAGTTGCAAAACAAGAATAAGATAATGTCAATGCGTAGCGTACGAGTGATTTTTATTCGAGCATTCGTTCGTTCTTGAATACACGCCTCCATTAATAAATTATTCTCCGACTGGACCTTGTGGAACGATGTTCTGCCGCTTTAATTTTCCCGTGACTTTTCGAGCGGAAACGTTGTAAAGTAGATTCATTAAAATGTATACTTTTTCCTCGACCATCCCGAACCCATTTACTTCTTTCCCTCTACACGAAGAGTGTTATTAAATCTTCATATGCAACTCAAAGCGTATCGGCTAAGTGATAATTTATTTGTCCACAGACATGTTTTGAAACGTAATTTCGCATTAACTTTTCGTCGCGCGAGGGAGCCTTGTGACTCCGCTAATATGAGCTGCTTGCTCGGCCATTTGTCTCCCATACGCTGGAGAAAAGAAAGATCAGCAGCTGGGGACCAGGCTACGTAACGATAATTTCCGTTCGAGGAGTTCATCTCGTCTGAGGATGGTGGGAGGGCGCGGCAGGCTCGTTGCGGGGGAGTATTATACCCGAGGCCAGGGTTTAAGTAGCTTCATAAATTACGTCACTTTTACGGCGAGATTACCTAATCCGCAGCGGGGGATGGCTTTGGCTTCTCTTGAAAGGGCGAGTTTCGCTGTGCGCCGACGTTGTAAACCCGTGCCGCCGTCGGACAAAGTGCGCGGCCTCGGATCAAACAATTTTCGTGGCGCGAAAATATTCCGCCGTTGAAGCCAACTCGCTCGCAATCAAGGGGCAGGGCGCTTAACGAGTCCCTCGGCGCTGCACCGCGCCGAATATTTCACGACACTCTCGCAACATTTTTATTCTCGTAAATTTCTGGCCGCGTCACAAATACGAAGGATTTGATTAAACAAGCCAGAAGCGCGGATTCAGGGAACCGGCCGTGGGTCGTTGCGTACTGACACTGGAAAACCAGACACTTCGCGCGAAGATGAACGCAGGCTGTACGGTTGTCGCTACAATCATCACCCTTGATAAATAATAGGACCGTGTTCGCGCGATGGATTTCGGTTTCTTGCGTCGTGGCGAAGCTGAGAAATAATTTCGTATAGTTCGCTTAAGTAGTCGTGGAAGGTTCCACGATGCTTTATCGATTCTATGCCACTCGCGTCGTTCGCTGGAGACCGAATTCTCCGTATACGGGGTATAGGAGAAAATTCTGTCATAACAGCCCGTTAATCTCCGGCTTGAAAGAAGCACTTGACATATTCGCGGTGGCAATTACCTACGTGCACTACTTGGAATTTTCATTCTGGCTGTGCGAGGCACCAAGAATCTCTTGGGTGAACCAGGAATATTTTATAAAAAGCACCACGAATCTGTTAGAAGAGGCTTGCTGTCGATCACTGCGCTGTGATTATTAATCGGCAACCCTTACAAAGTGGTGGATAACCAGAAATAAGGAAATTACTGTTTGACGTTCAGCCAGCGAACGAATGACGCGATTACGGTTAATAATTCGCGGAGTAGTGACACGATCACGCAGCATCCACCGAAAACAGGGGCGGCAAAACTCGGGGATTAGACCCAGGATCCTGAACTGCGGATAAATGGCCGTGAAATCGTAACGCCCCGCGACCCAGGCAAATTCTACGCGCGTAATGCGCGGAGATTCAGGGTAATAAATAATGGGACCATTGTTTCGTCCATTCCAGTCGATCGTAAAATCGCGAGGCAGCCGGCGCAGCTGCATTATTTCCAGGTGCGCGTGGATAGTCGTCGACGAATGTTAAGCGAAATTTGTTCGGGAACAATCGATTCCCTGTCGTCCATTGTTCGCACGCTGTGCAAGCAGCCACCGCGCTGTTGAAATATCTTAGAAAAAACGTCCCTTTTCAAATTAACATATATACTTTCACGAGCCAGAACAATAATAACACGTACCTCTCGCTCGCGGTATTACCCAGCGTCCAGTGCAATTAACCGACGATTCATGGAACAAGCGTGGAGTTCGTCGTTCGCAGGAATGGCTCATGAAAACGCAGTCAATTGTTAGATATTATGAGAGCTGGGTGGCCACCGCTTATCAATCGGGCGACCGCCGAGTTCAGCGAGAAAATTCACGGACCGGACAAACACCGGCCAGAGCCGAAGGGGCAATTAACCTGCCGCGAATTGCAGCGACCGCATCATTGTTTCCGATTCCCGCGACCCGATCTGATCCGCGCCGCACTCTCGTCCACCTAATGGCCGACACGACCGGATGCGGCTGTTTTCGGGAAAACTTCGGATCCAATTCCCTCAACTTTCCGCATTACGACAATGCCGTCCGAGTTGGAGGATTCATCGGGCGGCCTCCTACTCGTACGCTGGAGTAAATGAGAAAGGATCATGGGGGGTGGAGGGTGGTTGAAGGGAGTAGCGTGAGGCTGGTCGGCTAGAAAAGAGGGCAGACGCCGGTGGCGCGGCTCTACCGCTGATTACACGCTCCACGACAGAGTGAAATTTGTCTCGCCAGAAATAAATTAGTTAATGGATCGTTCGGTGGTCCTCTCCTTCGGATACTCAGGGGTTCCAACCATTTCCTGCTGGCCGCGCGATAGGAAAAACGCGGCGGATCTTCCGGGGGGATGTCATCGATCGTCGCTGCGGCAGGATTTTGAGAATGAGAACCTGCGAGACCAAGGACTAATTGCGCCCCGTCATATAAATCGCCCGTTCGACTTCGTGGAATGTAAAAATCGATGGTCAATTTGGCGCACGAAAGGGGGGGTCCGTAATCAAAAACTGTTGGACATAATTTTCGCGCGGGGGATCGCGCGCGTTATCGCCCGGCCAGCAGAGAATTTATCGCGGCGCGTAATTAGCGAAACGAATCCGCGAAAAGCAGACGCTACGCCCAGGCGAGTCGCGATGTGAATTTTCACCCGCGCCATTTGGAACCGATATCCCGCAGCCGGGCCGAAATACCGGCGACTAGAAAATGACACACTTCTCGCTTATCGTGGCTGGTTTTCACCGTGCAGCCGCGATTTACGCCGCGCGTATAAATTTATCAATTCCCGCAGTTGCGTGGCCAGCGTGTTTACGAATTTTACCGACGCGATACACGTTATCGCCGAATCCCAACGACGTATCAGCGGCTCGCCGAAACAGGTGTTAATCAACAGCTAATTTCGAAAGTCGACGGCGGCTCGATTTAATTCCGAGCCCGCAGCGTTAAAGAGGGCACGAAAGAGGAATCGATCTTCACGCCCCCATTGCAGACCGTGGCCGACGCAGATCGCGGAATTTATGGCTCGTTCGTAATCGACGATGTGCCCGAGCGAAATAAAATCCGATTGAGCGAACGCAGCCATTGTCGTGGCTGTGTGAGAGCGTTACAGAAGAAATTTGTTGCCGCACGGCTGGATATATCGAGAGGCAGAAACGATGGATCCTTTGTTTGCGCGAGGATCGATTTTGCGCGTGTTTCGGCGCGCTTTAGAGCCGCGGATGCGAAACGTATGAGACTGCGGTTGGTCCTTCTGCTCTTTCTCTACCGAGTCCGTTAGTATTCTATACTTCTCTGCACCATCAAAGATTGCCAATGAAATTGCCTGCAGCAAACAAAGATCGTTTACCACGCATTCCAGCGATTCGGAGGGGCGAACGTTAATTTAACGTGAGTCGAGCAATTTGGAAAAATAATCAAATCCACCAGGCCGGGACCGGGCGTCGCGCGCATTCGTAGACCGTAACGTGCAACGGGAACTGGGGAGCGAAAGGGGCTGGAAGCGGTGGACTTTTCGTTTGTTCGGTGGATGTTTGCGCCGTCGCGATTTCTCTGCCGGGTGATCGATGCCGGGGTCAATCGATCCAGATCGACGGATCCGCCGCGAGGCCATCGGTGGTCTCGATTTTCATGGTCTTGCAGCCCGCTCGTCCTATGCAGCGAGCCGCGCCACTGCACCCGGAATCGTTTCGATCGTTAGAAATTTGATTTCACGCTCGCCGCATCCATAACATCCTCTCTGGCCGTGCACACAACAGCATAACGCTAACGGGACAGAGTATGGAAAATGGGGCCGTGGACCTCTCTGTACCGTGAGCTGGGGAAAATGATCGCCCGAGTCCCGCTCGTAAGTTGATCGAAGTTAGTAGGCTGTAACGGTGAAATACGCGGCCTGATAGAAATTGGATTGTACGCCCGTGATCGCGGGTACGATTCGTCGTGCTGTTAATGTCGGTTTTGCATCGCGACGTTTCCAGTGAACGAGGAGATAGCTAGACACGCGAGATTGGAATGGAAATGCAAGCCTTGCCGCTTGCCTTGGAACCCGTGCGAATCACGGAGTCTGGGAGTTCGTCGAGCTGAGGGAATTTAGGGAACAATCTCTGTTGGATAGTATCGTGGATCTTTGCACTGGCTGAAGATAATGTACCGCGTTGGGAAATCTCTAGTCTGTAGTTAGTTCCGAAGATTATTCAGTGTTCCATGAGTTTATTGACCTTTATCGCTATCCGCGTCCTGGAATAGCTTTCGCATGGGATTTTATTTCTGCGGGGAATAGGGCTTGCTTGACAAGGGGTGGGAAATATTTGCCCAGCACTGAGACGAATGAAAAATCATGATTAGTTTCTGCTAGTCGTTCTATACGGAAGCACAGGCAACGACCCTCCGCCCCTTCATTTTCTGTTACAAGCTTTCGTATCTACCTGGCGTAACGAGCACACCGTCAGCGCGAAATAACTCGTATAAATCACCGATGCTTGCATATACACATTTCGCACGATTCCCGCCGTCGAGCTGACAATGTTTTAATAAAACCAACCGAGGCCCAATTATTCAACTTAGCACCGCTCTGTCTGAATTCCTGCCTGCTGTCTGTGGACTCTTTCATATTTAATGAAATCGTCCACGGCGTTTCGCATAATGGTCGATAAAAGCGTTCAAAGGGATTTCCAGTTGAAAATTACTTCATTGCTGTCCAGTAATGTATTAATAAATTCACGGCTACTGCGTGAGTGGAAATGATTTTGACACTGACAAATTCAAAAGAAACTCGCGCGAAGTAATACCGTAAAGCCGCTGCTTGCAGAACCGCCTTGCGTAGAACGAAAAGTTTAGAAAACTTTAGCTAAAGTAAAATTGAAGATTATTGTTCTGCTGATCGATGTGCGTAGACTAGGCAGCTCGTGGGAAGTTTAAGAACGTTGAACCAGGAACGAGCGATGAGCGTAAACTCGGAAACTTGCGGGCGTTTTCACTGGAAATACAATCGGAATTAGTTTCCTGGCTGGAAGAGGGATGTGTGTAAATCCCACCCTCTGTATCGTGTTCCGTGACGGGCATTTCCCTCGGAGTTCTTGGTTCTCTTCTATCGTTAAAAGGGTTTGCTTCCTTCCACCGCGAAAGCACTTCGAGTGTCGTTATTCCGAATCACGCAAACCCGAGCCGACAAGCCTGGGCATCGGACTTGATTTTCCGGGGCTGCCGTGTCGTAACGGTGCCAGACACATCGCGCAGCATTTTCGCGAACTAGCCGTGCCACAGGGCAAACGTCAGGCGTCGAGAGCATATGCGTGAAAGTTTGACGCGTTCTCGTGACAATCCTCGAATACAGAGAGCCACTCGAGCGGGATAAAAGCGCGAGGAAGCCTTCGTCTTGGCCGACTCTGCCATTATGAATCCGAGGAAAGAAAGTCAGCGAGCCGAGGCAAAGGGAGCCGAGAAGGGAACAAGTTTCGGAACAACCGTTCGCTTGTCTTCCCTTTGCTCGCCATCCATTCTCTTCGTGACTGTTCGACTCGACTTTTCCCTTCCTTGTCTCTTATCATTCTGCCGAGTTCTTGCTGGTTACTCACGTCCGAACTTCTCTCTCTCTCTTCGGGGCGTGTAACGAGAAGGTATCGTGAAAGGTTTCTTTCGAAAGGCGAAATGTGACTTGTTTTTCACAGTTGCTAGTTAAATATAAACTACCTGCTATTACCGCCCTGATGCTCCCCTCGCTTCTAGCTTTGTACGTACAGTAATACATTTATGCACGTAAAATTCGACATGTTTTCTCTGTTATATTTTTCTCCTCTAATCCGTTACGGTAAGTCTTCAGTCCGCGATTAATTTACTCGTTGAACAAGCTTTACGAAGATTTTCAATGCATCGTAAAGTAGTCCCCGGTGGAAAATGTTTACAGAAACAGGCGGATAAAAGTTGCCGAGTTTCCCCGTGGAGCTAAGTGTTTTCGCAAAGCACGGTTAAAGACCCGTACTTTTATTGTCTTATTATACAGTAGCAACAATTCTTATTTAAGTTTCTCGGCAAAACGTCCGGCTAGCCTCGCTTCGAGCCGGTCCGACTAATTTCCCCTTATACCACTGCCTCGGCGTATTTCTGTCGAACTTACTCAACACAAAAACCGGATAATTAGAATCCGCGACTGGATCAGGACTAAACTGCTTCGGGAAGCAAATGGTTCCGAGAATTCTACTAACAACAGATATAATTCCAGTGCCTCTCACCGCCATGGCATAAATGTTCAATATCCAAATTCGTTTAATCGAATACCCGAGAAATAATAGTTACCCCAAAAAAACAGAGGTGCCAGCGGAACACTCGGGGGACTAAAACAAACCTCCGCAGCTAATACTTGCCGACACTGAAGCACTAATAGAAATGTTAAGTTTCGAAGACGCCCACAAAACCTTCCCCCGGTTCCCCTGCCACGTTAAAACAACCCCGAGAAATCGGTAACCAGCAATTACTCGACAGACGCCGACGAAGCCTCGCCACCAGACTCGACTCGGTCGCCGCAATCCCGCGGCAGGCTTCCTCGGGGGCGTGGATGAGGGAAGTGGATGAAAATACTGGGAAAGAGAGGGGCCCGTGGTCGTCGGCCCGGGGACACGTCGGTTTACATTTAAATTTATAATCCGCTCTCAGCGCGATTCCGTCCGAATGCACCGGGTAAATTGATTTGCAGTATAACTTCAGTCCTGCGCGTCATGGGGGGCTGCTTTCCGCGAGGAAGAGCGAAAGGGCGTTGGTGCAGGTGGAAGAGTCGGGGAGGGGTGGGAGGAAAATGTAAAATACGAGAAGGTTGGAAGAGAGTAGGAGGGAACGGTAAGCGATTTCCAGTTGACTGACTGACATCGGTTGCTTACCGTTGCCTCGGGCCAACCTTCTCGCCGCTTGCTTTGCTTCGCTTCACTCTCGACCCACACCCCAGTAGGTGCAGCCTACACGTACGGGCCCAGCCGGCGGTGTCTGCGCGTAGTCTGTGCACACCGTGATCGCTGTACATACAAACGTGTGCGGCGCCGTCGCTGCGACTACGTTTTCCGCTCGGAGACTCGACCGCGATTAAGCTGCTCCGCGACAAGACGCGGCAAATTGCATGGTATTTCGAAGAGGCGGTTCCGCTGCATTCGGCTCGCATCCTCTTTACCGAGCAGTGATCCCGTCAAACGGTGCACCCACCTTCCACGCTCGAGATTCGCCGGCGACGTCTCGCGACCGCCGGCAAACTTCTTTGAAAGTAATCGCTCCGCGTCGAGCGTCACTAATTATCTTGTTGTTTCGTCATCCCTGCCTCCCTCCGCGCCGTCACCAGCTTTCGATTATTCCAGCAGAAGGACTTACGGAAACTTCCGTCCAGAACGGGATTTTCTTCCTGCACATCCGCGGGGAAATTGAGTTTCGACGGGAGACTCGTCTGGTTCACCGTTGCTGGTTCTCGGAGCCAGTGGTGGAGGTGCGACATTGGCGCGACAGGGGTGGACACTTGCATTTGGTGCTCGTGGTGTTCGTAGAGTTGCCTCGGGAAAGATGTTACCTGAAAAACGACTTTGCTCGCGTTCAATTTTCTAAACGGACGTTATTCGGAAGATTACAATGGCCAACCCCGATCGCGGTTAATCCGAGCCATCGTCGCAGTAGCTATCAACAACAGGACGACACGATTCGTACCTCACAGGCCAAGAGACACACTGTCTCCCAGTTTCTATCTCGCACTCTAAGCGAACCAGCCCGTGATTATAAGGGACTCGCGGAGACAAGACCTCCCAAATTGCGACGGAGTGTTTCCCAACTCCTCTCCAAACTACAGCGATATTCCCCAAGGGGTGCAGTTTCGCGGCTCGCAAAACATCCCGTCCCAGCGAAATCTCGCCGGAGCGTGCATTACTCAAAAATCCGCTACTTTGACGCGGGTCTGTAGCGGGAAATTTTTAACTCAACCGTGGAAACGTCGACAGCAAACGTGCATAATTAGAATTCTAGAATTACTCCAGTTTACTGAGGCACATCCAGGATGATTTCCGAGAAGAGACAATCTTCAGAGTTGATCACCCTATTTGGAGACGGTTTGTACGATAATTCGCATTAATCTCAATCTTTTATGAACTTTCGTTCACGTCACACATTCTATACGAGGAAGCCGAGCAAATACGAACTTATTCAGAGACTTTCAATGACAGAGTTATTTCGTTACTTGGACATCAGCCGTCCACGGTCCCTTTGTTCGATTCCACCCGCGCTCGGTCCTTACACAATTGCATTCTTTCGGAAAGCATCGGCGGGCACGGCGCAACAAACACAGCGACGCAGCTGCGGGAAATCGAATGGACTTTTTCGATCGCGGGTTAACTTCGTTTGATGGATGACGATGCTCGGCGAAAGGGGGACGGAGAACGAGAACGCGGGGTAAAAGCGCATCCCTGCGTGCATGTGGGTGAATCGCGCGAAATAAAAGCATCCAATTTCCTGGATATACCTCGTCGGATCTCCGCAGCCGGCCGACATATTCTTCCCCCCTTTCTCCGTCCCCCCTCGATGGCGAGAAAAGGAAAAATCCTGGGAAGCTGCTTCGCGCTTTTACGGCTGGACACGTGACGCCCGAATCCAGCCGCTAAAGTGAAACGTAACGAGCCACGCAGCGGTACGGTGGACCACACTGCGGTGCGGCGGATGGAGAAGAACGGGGGAGACAACAACTTCCGGTTTTCGGATCTCGAAGCGACGTGGCAAGCGTTTCAATTATTTATGTGGCCCTGCTGGCAACGATCGCGATTCCGCTGATACGCCCTCGTCGTTTCGCACTTTTTCCTTGGTCTGACATCCATTTCCTTTCGCTTCTTTTATCCTTCTGTTGTATTCTCTTCTGCTAGACTTCGCCATGGTTCCCACAATCTCGATCCCTTAAATGAGACAAGACTTCCAATCCCCCGACTTAGGCGACGTATCAAATTCTCAGAGGTATCGATTGATATCCTATGTGGATGGCGGGGTTTGGAGTTGAATTCAAAGGATGTATCGATTATTAAGAAAGGTATATATTTTGAGGCTTCATATTTTATTCGTTTAATGTATCAATGGTTGCTATAGTTTTATCGAAAACAATAGCGGGTCACCGATATCATTTGGCTCCCATTCTTCTCTGGAACTCCCATTTCTTTTAACCCTCGATTATTCCCTGCCCGCAAAAACCGTCAGTTCTTTATTCCACGCTGAAGCTTTACAGTATCGCGCAGACCGTTCCATCGAAAGCTCCCAAAACAATCTCCAGGCTTTTAAAGAGAAATAGGAAGTGCAATTTAGTAAAAATCGGGGATAAAAATAGAATGCAATTACTTCCGCCTTCAAAGTCATTCACAGCGCGGAGGGACCTTCCTTTTGTGAGATCCGCGCCGATGGAACATTTCAAAAGTTCCATCCTCGTAATGAGAACGCGGAGCTTGCACAATTAACGCTCAATTAACAGACATATAATTAACTGTGTGATCAGCTTATACGTAATTGCTTTACAATCTGCTTATTTAGGATGTGCACCATGCATTTATAATCGACCCGAATTTATACGAATTCGTGATTTGTAAAAGGAAGGGGAGCTTAGCACCGTTGGATTTACTCGCGGCGTGCATCGCGAATGAAATATAAATGTGATGCGCAAAAGGGACGGTGGTTCGAACAAACACCGGAGCTTTCTCCCGTTTTTATCATATTTGTGACCTCCGCCCCTTACTCGAGCACACCATAAAGCTACGTAAACAGATGGCGTGAGACACGAGCATTAATCATTTTTTTTCTATATAATTCCATCGAACCCGATGCGAAGCTCGACCATAAACCTCGCCAACGACAACGATATTAGCGATGCACTCGTTGTCCCGAGCGAATATACGTTTTACACGCAGCACAAATAACTCTGGGAGCTAGCAGAGCACGAGTAACATGCACAAGTCGAACGGGTGCGCGATAATTAATACTAATTAATTACCCGGCGCAGTAATTTTAGTCCCACCGAGGCGGAATCTACATAAACACCCAAATCAAACAAAATAATCAATTACGATACAGGAACGCTGCAATCCTCTCTCTAAAATAATATATTCACCAGAGACATCCCTATCGCTTTGTATACCAATACACCTTCATTTAATTAAGGGCTGGTAAGCAATTAAATCGAAATTACTGCCCGATTAACAAACGAATCTTCTACTTCACGGACAAACTCATCTTGTAATGGAATTTTCGCCCCGACGAGTCGAAACATGATACTAAAAATCAATTTTTTCCATCGGAACGTGCCGATAAAAGTGTCGCGTGTGTCGGCGCGCGCGTCTCGTAACTCCCATCAAAACTTTTATCTGGCCGGATTACGGGACGGGGAAATACGTCTGCCATCGGGAATTCGGGGCTCGATACGACGTCGCTGGAGGACCAGGATCGAATCCGCGGCTCGTCGATGCCTGGTAGCAATTAATTCAAAACCGTACGTCCGATACAATAGTGAACTATGGGGCCACGTATCCGACCCTTGATGGCGACAATGGAACGCGAGCGCGCGGGCAAGCGAGCTGCCGTCCGTACACAGTCCCATGCTGTATCAAGATTTGAATGAGCCAGCTCAGATATACGGGGGAACGGTCCCAGGCCAGTTAAAGGCATTACCACCGGGAAACGCGTCTCCGGGATTGTCTCGTTGATATGTTAATTAACGTTATTGATGTCGGAGCGGCTCGTGCTCCTATCGGCCTGGGACTGTCTATTAAATCCAACGGAATCTCTCGCGCGCTCGCCGATCCGCGAGCAGAGTCCTCGCGGAAGCATCGCGGGATCGATGAACTAAATCGGGAACATGCTTATTCCTTCGCAAAGAAGGATGTCTCGAGCAACTTCTGGCTACTTTTCCTCAAAGTGTTTTCATTCTAAGTAATTGCTTGCAAAGTTTCGCTGTGCCTGCTCCTCGCTTCTGTTTCCCTCGGAGACTCGCCCGTGCTATTTTTCTGCTGATTTTAAAGTATTTTGCAATATACTTTTTTTTCGTTTTCTTTAGCTTCTTGAAATAGGTACTGTTGTCATACCGAGAGTATGGGTGCTTTATGATTAAAGGGTAATATGTTGCAAGTTTCTTTATTTAAAGTCGTATCTCAATGCCAGTACCTTCAAAGAGATCTTAACTGAGCACGCGCTCAGCGACCTGTAGAGACATCCGCGTATTTTTCATTTCTAAGCCTCTTTAATTTCGACATCTTTTCATACGATCGTGCGCGGCGGAAAATGAACGGACATCTCGAGAGCCCGGCGTTCAATAAACCGGCTGACCGAAGCAATCATGCAAATGCAGAGACAGAATCGAACTTCTCTCTTTTTTTTAATTCCCTCTTTACTGTTCATTTCAATGTACCGACTAACTAACCGATGGCACGGCTGTAAGCTGGCCAGACTTCAAAAGAATTAATTTCCATAATTATCTTAATCCCGCGCAGTGTCAAAGCTGCTGCTGCAGCCTGCGACTGGCACTCGCATTTTTTCCCCCTCGGCCGGTCGAATAAGAAAAGAAAAGCCATTATCGAGCCGCGGTTCTTCGGATTATCTCGCGAATGCGTGCGCCGTTGCGAATAATTGAGCCGATGATAATAAGTGCATACAACGGGACGAGAACGGTCGTTTTTATTAATTAACACCGAACTCGAGTAAACCAGGCTAAATGCCCGGAGAAATACGACCGTCATTCCCCTTTAATAACGTCACGATTCTTCAAGTAGTTCGAAGCAGGTCACGACGGTCACCTTTTCTACCCCGCGATGAAAAGACTCGTTACCCATGCATTCGCAAGATTACGTTAAAGCGGAATAAAATACTTCGCCGTTCGTGGAAACCGTCTACCACATTTCAATCGGTACCCAACATTTTATTCTACATTTTAATTATGAATTACATTAAAATTACATTAATTAAAATCCAAAGGAATGATAAATAATATTCACAGATGTTTCAGTACTCGAAAGGATACGTATGTAGGGTAAACGAATGTAATATGGAACAGCTAATTTCAAAAGCTTGCCAAGAGAGGTATTTGTTCTTTTTTAATAAAACTAACACGAGGAAACGAAGGAACTAATACATAATCATATTTATATAGTTAAATGTAATAAACCTCAAATATTTTGAAATTATATTAGGAAGATTAAAAAGAGTGGAAATCGGCGGTTCGAGAAAATCGTATCTAATATGGAACACTTATGAAATTTGTAAAGAAATCTGAAAAAACATTAGTTTTGTTAGAAAAAATGAAGATTTATTAAGTAGATTGTAGAAGATACAAATAAACAAATATATATTATTTTTTGCAATTTAATGTTGCTTTCTACGTCTACTACACATTAGACACGCGAATGTACCACATTCTTCGCGTGTCCACTGAAGGCAGCGGGACACATTGAGTCCACTGTTCCCCATTATTATTATTAAAAAAAATGTAATAAAATAAAATAATTAAAAACACAGAATATGAAACATCTTCTCTTTCAATGATGGATGCTCGACTGATTCTCAGTTATCCCTATGATAATCCATTGTTTCTAGGGATCTAATATACACGATTCCTTGTAAAGTTCGTTACTTCTTTATCGAAATTTTACGATGCTCCATATTACGTGCCGTCCCATATTACCTACCTTCACCCCACGTACTGGACACGCTGATAATGAATTCGCCCCTCGTCGCGATTACAGATTACGCGGATTGCGTCGTTTCACCTGAGCAGATACACACCGTATCCAGTAAATTGAAACTGGTCTGCCTATGGTGCCGGAACTCCCTGAAATTTTGGCGGATAATAGTCAGCGAGGCGTGGTATGAAGCGTTTCGTCGCTTCTCTCGCGCGAGGGAAAGGCGAGACGTTGAGTCCGATTGAATCAGCTCGATCCCCCTCGTTGCGTATTACCCGTTGCGTAACCGCAGCAAATCTACCGCCATTTACGACCGCCTTACGCCCTCCGCAGGGAAAACGAATCCTTTGATGTCGGTCGCGATCGAAGAAGCAATTCCGCTGGTAAGCCTGGTTTGCGATCCCCTCGCTCTGGCAGCTTGGTTGACCAACGCTGAGGACACTGGTCCCTGCAAGTGTGCCTTCTGCGAGCGGCATCGTTCGCCGACGCGATAACCGTGATAAAACACTTCGCTACCTCCGGGCCAAACAAACTCGACGCGAGAATGAATCTTTCAGAAGCATCGAATTTCACTGCACCGCAGGGGCCGTTAGGTCATAATGCGAGTACTCCATGCGATACGCGAGACAACTCCTGCCGTGGTTTCGCGTAACAAAGCTAGATTCGCGGCCCGAAACGTTGGGGGTATATCGTTTCTCGGCGCGCGAGGCAGAATTTCATGCGGCCAAGGAAAATAGCTGGGTCGAAGGCTGCCAAAACTAATTAGCCCCACGGCGCCAAAATGGAGAGCGGGGCGATGCTTTTGTGCGGACCCAGGAATAATGGCTGGTTACTGAGGTGTATCGTCTTTTTGTTGCAGGTGCGAGGGTGGCTGGCTTCAGCTCGAAGGCGGCGCTCGAGTTTGCGGTCTCAACGAACGTTTCGATCGACCGGTGGTGCTGTTTTCCGACAAACCGGCCCCAGTCCTCCACATGCAGTGAGTACAGGCACTTTATCGATTCTCTTTACCCGATCAGGAGCTTCCGTCCCGCTAAAACGATAAGGGAAAGGCTCGCCATCGATTGAAATAAATTCAACCGGCCACTTTTATTTTACATTCGAACCGGGCTGCTCTCGTATAAAATAGGCAAGGGCGATAGTGGATTCTGACGTGGCTGCCGTTATTTCGGGAACTAATGTATTAAAAAGGGAAGAAGGTGTCTCTACCTTAATTACCGCGTTTTTTCCTGCATTTTAATATAGGGAGCACACACTGCGCACGTGGCTCGCGGAATAGCTATCGATACTACTAATTTACGGAAACCTTCGTTGGTTCTGTATATACGCGTTACCCTAATGAGTTCGTGAATTTCGTTCTGTAAGTAATTCCGATGCACGTGATATAGGAAATTAATGCTTCCAAAGGAATTCAGTTATTCTATACAAGTATCCTCGCACGAGTAGTCAAAATCGAGTCCTGAAATCTGAAGATCCGATTTGCCGGTCGTTACCAGCAAGCTCTCGAACCGTAATGGAAAAGTGCAATCGAAATGAATTGCAGGTTTACAAAATCGATTTAACGTGGTTGCGCAAATTACAGTGGACCCGCGCCGCAGTGCCTCTGGAAAAGGAAGGCCGAGGAAAGAGATAGAATTCTAGCTCCATTACGAAATGCGGACACGTCTTGAGCTAAGTGCTTCTTATTACCACGAGCCAGAGCCGTTTCAGTTAACCGAACGAACAATGCAAGTGTTGGCGGATCGAGTTTTACCCTTAAACACAGTCAACCCTCGGCGAGAGACGGGGGGAGTAGTTGGTTACTCCCCCCGTCTCTCGTCGCTTTCGCCCAAAAAATTATACAATTCCCGTACGCGTATATCGTTGCCGAACATGGTCAGGGGACCGTTTTCCAGGGGCTGGAATTAAGCAGCGAATGAAATAACTTCGCTAAGTGGCATCAACGGAATTTACTTCTCTGCGAGGAGAGGCCCTCGTAATTAATTGGCTCTTTTTCCCTTTGTCCACCGTTCACACGGCGTTATCCGAGCGTTTTTGCCTGCCTTCATTTAAATGCAAATTAATTTACCTTCGCGAAACGGAACGGCTTCCTCCCGGCCGACTGTTTCCAGACCACGATTATTTTTCGTCAGGGAGATCGTGCCTGGCGTTAATCACTTTCCTCGATTGCTCGTTAATTCAACCTTCCTAACGTCGTTGACACTCGGCGCCATGGAACGATCGCGCGTTTTTTATCGACTGGTCGCCCGAGACAGGCAGAATCTGATTAATAACGATCTGGATAGGTTTAACCGAATAATTCTCAGCTCTGGTGGTCGCGACTTTTTCCCGAGATCGTTTCAGTGGGGACAGAATTAGGGATCTGAATAATTGATTGGTAAAAAGTAGAGGGGGAGACGCAGCGGCGTACATGTGGCGGGAATGCGAAGATCGAAAGGCAGGCAAATGGCAGGGAATGCTCCCGTTGTTTGTGCTCCTTAACCCTTTCGCTACGGCGGTCCGTTCCACCGGGTGACCTCCACTGAACGTGACCTCGCGCCGCGCGTGTACACATTTCGCTACGCCGGTCTGCTCCGCCGGGTGACCTCCACTGAACGGGACCCCGCGCCCCCAGTGTACACATTGCGTGTGGACAGTCTTCGACGTTCAGGCTTACGTCTTACGCCTGAGAAACACCGCCGTGAAATGTTTTTGGAAGAAAAGGGACTTTTCTTTAAAGCAAGATGTTTATAATTTCTCCACTAACAAATTTTTAATTAATCTTTGAAATTAATATTTTTACACAACAAAACACAATAGTAATATAATGATAACATAATATTGAACAATATCTTTTTAATAATAGTATTCTGTATGAAATGTTTCAAAACAGGGAGAAACACATAACCCAACATCACAGATCTTACATTCGTATCGCGATTCACGTCTTTTATTATTTTTTGCACATACCACACATTTTCTTACTGGATTCTTTCTTTTCACATTGTGATTTTCATACTCTGATGGAAAGTGTCTTGCAGTAAGACGCATTTGATTAATAGGACCAGATTTAGTACATTTGTTAGCGATTTCCGGTTGTTGATACTGTTTCAAAATTTGTCGAATTAACTCGAGATGGAATTTTGCCATCGATATCTGTTTACCTGTTTTTATCTTATATAAGCAATAAGCATTCCATACGCATATGTCCAATAGATGATAAAAATATTTCTTATACCACTTCAGATTTTTTCTTTGGGAATGAATGGTGCTTATGACCATGTCTGTTTTGTCCACGGTCCCCATCAAACGATTATAATCCACGACACACTTTGGTTTTGTGATCATTTCTTTTGTACGATAATGTATTTTCGTATTAACAAATTCTTCGGTGTGGAAAGTAGACAACATATATACCTCCCTTTTATCATACCATTTCATGGCTAAAAAATATTTCGACGAGCGGAAACTCGCTTCGCCTTTTTTCAATTTATTTTCTATTTTTGGCATCCCTCTGCGTCTTTTTTGTACTGTTCCACAGGCGTTGGTACCATTTTCTTGTAAAAAAGTAAAGAGAGCTGGACTTGTGTACCAGTTGTCGACGTATAGTGTATGGCCTTTGTCTAAATAAGGTCTTAATAGCTCGACAACAATATTCCCAGATATTCCAATGTTTCCAATATTTGCAACTTTTGATAAAGATCCATCGTAAATAATGAAGTCCTGAATAAATCCGGATTTGGAATCACATAAAATAAAGGATTTAATCCCAAATCTGTTTCTTTTCGATGGAATATATTGTTTAAAAGACAATCTGCCTTTATATAAAAGCAAACTTTCGTCGATGCATAAATCTTGGAATGGATAGAATGTATCCCTAAAACTTTGTCTAAGCATATCACAGATTTCGCGTATTTTATATATTCTGTCACTATCTACATTCATATCATTTGTGTTGAAATGTAACATTTTCAGTAAATATAAAAAACGATCCCTAGACATTATTTGGCCAAAAATGTTGCTTCTCAAAAGTTCGTCATTAGACCAGTATTCATAATGCGCTAATTTTTTGTTCCGCGACATCAATAGTTTTATGGCAAGAAAACAATACATTTCTGCAAGAGAAGTGCCTCGTGAATCTCTCAGAGTGTTATTATTTTCTACGCGGTGCTGATAACTATTTGTCGTTCCAACAATGAAGTTGACGAAGTTCTCAGAAAAGAATAATTTAAAATAATCTAAAATTGGTGCACAAAAATTTATTGTTGTTTGTATCCCCGAATGCTGTTTAGAAAATTTATGAATTGTAGGTTGAGCCGGTTCGGAAGTCCACGTAATATCCGATACATTTTTCTCCGAGGTAATTGAATTTTGTTCTTCGGATTCAGATTCGGATGTGCTTAATATATTTCTTCGAATTCTTTTAGACGATTTAATTATGTCCTCTTCCGTTTCCTCTTCATTATTATGCCGCTTTGTTTCGTTGCTTTGACGTTTATTACGTGTAATCATTTTGAGAAAGCTACAAAATCTATAAAAATATATTACAATTAGAAAAAATATAAAAGTTAGAAAAATAAAAAGTCGTACCTTTGTACAGGTACAGGTTTTGTATAGTTTATTTAGATAGTTATTTAATATAGACTGCTGTTCACTTGAATAGCCTCAGATAAAAATAAGTTTGTTCGAATAAATGTTTTTATTCTATAAGTTAGTCCATGTAATATGGACTGGTTTGATGGCACTTGTTTATATTGGTGTGAATATGGCTGTGAATCATAACAATCTGGTTGTCATGGAAACAAACGCTGTGTTCACACGAATAACCGCACTTGTTTAATGATGCTCAGTTAACAATTATCGGCAGTCGGTAAGTGAAGACACAATCATTCAAGAATAGTTCTACGGCACGAATTAAAAGTCTTATAACCATTATATTTTGTATTATTATTACTATTGTATTATTATGGGATGCGGAACGTTATTGAGTGTTGAACAGATTGGAAAAATAAAATAGTTTTGTGGAGAGCGACTATAGTCGCCCGTCGTATGTACATGGCGTTTCGTGGCCAGCGACTATAGTCGCCCGTCGTATGTACATAAGCATCTTGTGGCGGGCGACTATAGTCGCCCGTCGTATGTACATAGCGTTTTGTGGAGGGCGACTATAGTCGCCCGTCGTATATACATGGCGTTATGTGGAGGGCGACTATAGTCGCCCGTAGTAGTGAAAGGGTTAATTGGCACTCGCAGTGAAAGCAGAAACCGCCGAAGATCTTACTCACCGAGACGTTACGTATTGTTACGGGAGCCTCATTAAATATTTATGGCGAAATCACCATCTGCGATGTATACGCGTTCGTCTAACGTCTCCCTATACATAAAACATCAGCGTTTCGTTGCGCGCCTCATACCTTTCGCCCGCCACGCGATTCTTCCTTTGTCCCTCGATAATCAGAGCAATGTTCCAAGTACCCGTTTTGATCTCCGATCCTCGAAAATTCCTGCCGGCCGAAATCTTCGACTCGACTGTAAATCACTCTAGCAACTCCATTTTCTCTACAATCATCGCTCTGATAACTGTAAAACGAGTAAATTCGGTGGCCGATTCCCCAGCTTCGCATCGACCCAAATCCCACATTCATTTCGACCTTTGATTTCGATATCCACCGCCAATTCGCGGTCATTCCACGAGCGCCAGACTTCTAATGGCGACGATTGGCAATTTTGCAGGCTGACTTCGCCGTGAGCGCTAATCGTTCGATCCTCGAAATAAATAAATCGGCTTGATTGCGTGTGTGCGTACTCGGCCTCGGTTTTGCGGTCCGGCGGTCCCCGCGACGATGATGCAACTGATTCCGGGACAGTTTATCAATTTCATAAATGTCGGTCCCGTAATAATTGAGCTCGTCATGCAGGGACTTTGTTACCGTCGCTCGTATTGCGGTGCCGCTAATTGGACAGCAGGAAGAACGGGAATTAATCTCCTTGTCGATATAATGATTCAAAACTGGATAGACCTCACCGAGCGAAATTCGTTTGCGAGACAATGGCCTCTCGGTTCGATTGGCAACAATTTTGCGCAAGAGCTCCGGCGAATTTTATCATCGTCGTGCTGCCCTCCATTGTCAATTCTGTACTCTTTGGTTACTCTCACGTCGGAGAGTTGGCTACCCTAAATGTCTTCCGCGTTACTGGCTGGCACTTTCACGAGAGCGATCGGCGAAGAAGTTCTGCCGGTCGACGATGAAATTTATATAAGTTGAAAAGTCGAGGGTAATGCGGCAAACCGATGGCGCGCGACTGGCATAAATGTGTCGGGGCATGATTTATGGCGTTTAACTTCCACCCTCAACTTCCACGATCCCTGTCTCTCCGCGGAGGAAAGTAAGAATACACTACCTCCAATTTATCGCGCGCTCATTCAGCAAACTGTATTCGACGGGTTATAGACGTGCTGGTCCATCGCCTGCTCCCTCCGCTATTCATAACCCGATTTACTTCTTCCCTACTGAATACATAAGAATTCCGATCACTATCTTCTCAATGTTTTTACGTAAAAGACACGTGAACCGATTAGACTTTAGGGAGTTCGTCGCACCTTTAACCTCACGGAAATAGAGAAATTTGACAGCAAAAAATCATTGAGCGCGCCAGAGCATTATCAAGAAATGAATCCTCGTTCGATGCTGAAATTATCATTGAAACCCCACTGGAACGTCGTATCTCGCCATTCTGCAAGTAATAAGAGCATTAACGCGTCGATTAGCGATCCGAATTTATTTGGAAAGCATAAATTACACGAGTTAACGGAGCCACCCTAATTTGCGCGATTTAAAATTTAAGAATGGCGAATACCTACGCTTCACGCTAGCGCTGCGCGCGCCTTTTGATTCATGCATCGAATGCACGGAATTACCACGGAAAGTAGTAACGGGAAATGTCTACTCGTTGCGATCGCCGCGGTCGCGTACTTTTCACATCATCGAAGAACATCCGAAGGAAACGAAATTATTCAGTTCGTAACGTGTCGCGCCCAGCCGGTTTGAAAAGTTTGCCCGTTACGCTTCAACATATCGCATAATGCGGTTTAAAACGTGGCTATCGTCCACGCGGTGTATGAACTATAATAAGTCCGACGTACGATCGGAGTTCCGCGAAATGGAGAAACTTTGAAGACGCCAAAGACAATATCGTTTTGTTTCTCTGCCAGTGGCAACCATGCTGCCTCGTACATTTCAACTTTGCTCCCGATCCGGCGGCTGTATTTTATTTTAAAGCAGCCCCCTCGGAATCGGGATCGTCCGCGGCAATTCTCGTGTCTCTTTAAACGGAAACAGTGGACAGCCAACGCTGCCGTGGGTCAAAAACTTTCGATTCGCTTTCATAAAAGCCTTTCAGCTTGGCTTCAAACTTGTATCCGATAGATGAGAATCAATGAACGGACCAAGGTTCTTCTTAGTTTTCATGTGTAGCGCCTCTAAAGGAAAGGGTTAAAATTGAGAATTTCTAGATACACGGCTAACAATTCCCAGCTATAAGTTCCCATTATTACAGAACAGGAATATTCCTCGGGTCTCGCTTTTCGAGCATGTTTTACGTTCCACGAGAAAAAGTTAAGTGGATTTCGAAGGGGAAGGGGTGTGTTGGCACAAAACCGGGGTTCCATAGCCGCGAAACGAGATCGCTGCCCCAGAGCTGAACCTCGAGTTCAGTCGGCTATGGAGCTAAGGAGAAATGATTTCAGCCAGCCCGACATGTGTTTCCAGGCTAAATTTTCAATGCCCCCAGCCTGTTTCGTCATTCTCCACGACCACCTTCCTTCGTTGAATTCCCTTTGTTTAACGCGATCCGCCGCGAGCAACGCCCCACTAAAAATTTCTCTAAATATCGCCCAGTCAATTTGTCCGTCGACGGGCCGTCAAAGAAATAAATTTCCAATTTAAACGCAACCTGGTTTCTAGCGGCTCTGAATACATCCGCCCTGAATTTCGGTTCACTTCGCGCGGCTCTCGCGTTCAACCCCCGTGAAACCTCGAAGCACGTAATAAGATCGATACCTCGACAAAAGGTGTAGCTGTGGACCAGGCGTGCGTTATACGATCCATTAGACGAATCAAAAGACGGCTGGGAGAAGAGGGACGAGGATTTCTATTCAACTTCTGCGTCATTCAACCGCCAGCTTCTCTGCGGATGAAAGTTTTATGTGTAAAAAGTGTTCTCGCTGGGGAACGGTGGTCGTATAGAGGTTAACGGGAAATGTACCGCGGAGAATTGGGGAGCTTGTCACATTGAAATTCGACGGGATTTTTCGATGCTTCTTTGCGTTGGTGAGCTCATCGTTAAGGTTCAGTGGGACATACAAACCTAAGCTGGGGTTCTTCCCTTTCATGTAACAAAATCTTTTCCACGCTACACTATGACAATTTCAATATTCACACTCTTATGAGAAATCACCGGTAAATGAATACAGACGCGTGTATTTTAAATAAGCGTGACGATTACGCGGCCCTTTCTGTCCTTAAAATCCCTCAGAACCCAGTTTCGCATTAGGAGAGGAAAGTTGCCGGGTTATTCTTTGATAAATCCGAAAACATAATACCCTTTAAGGATAAACGGAAGCGCAAGCAAAGCCCTGAAAGGACGAGCATTATTGAAAATCCGAAAAGAGAAGGCGGCCGCGTTCTCAGAGAAAACGTGAAACGCTCGAAGCAAAGGAACCGTAACGCGTATCGCGCAAAATGAAGCTCGAGCGCGGAAATCTTCCCCCGCCTGTGCGGGTGAAACGAGAAAGACGCCGAGGGAAACACACCCACTGAATCCGTCGAATTGTGATCTCGGTTTCGCGCGTAAGCCCACTTCCCGCTGCCTTTGGACCTTCCTTTTGAAGCTGCACGCTGATTGGATGGATGCGGGTCGTGCAGCGTCTGCATCTTTCGATTCACGATCGTCGAATTTGCCGGGAAGGAGCGGAGGGTTAGAGGGATGAAAGGAGGAAACGAATCTAAATGCGGTGCACTACGGTCTGTCACGGTGCTCCGGCTCGTTTCGAGCGCGCGTTGGATGAAAACGCCATCATTGCTGCGCTTTGGGTCCTTGAATCTCATTATGGCATCGTTTAGAGAGTTTCTGAATTAATGTTCATCCTTTAAATCCTTTTAATATCTTGATTACAACGTACGCACTTTTGAGAGGCTCTACATTAACATTAAATACATATATAGGTAATTAATACATTGATATTAATGTTACTGTAAAGCTCAGAAATTTAAATTGACATTGAGCGCACAGAACAGTTTCATCGAATTCCCAGCATAAAGTACTCGTTTCATCCCCCTATGCACTTTTCTCACAATTCCTGCCTCGAACGCCGCAAGCCCCTTGCGCACCGAGAAAAGACCTTCCCGTTCAGCATTTCGATAAGGGGATCCAAACTTCTCTAACTCGTCGTGGCTGCCTTGCATCCGGGTACTTGAAACACGGGGGACAGAATCGTATCTCCATACTATCCCCGTCTTGGGATCATCTTCGATTCGAGTGGTATTTACCCAGTAGAAGTCAGACACGGCGCGTCAGGCTGAAGGGGGAGCAGCCGAATGGAAAGGTCCCCGATTCACTTTTAATCGCAACGGTAAATTAGATTCGTTGCTCCTCGATCGACGTGTTGTCCTTATCGACGCCTGGGATCTGTTCCTAATAGGGCGAACGGGGGCACCAGGGAGAAAAGAAGACGAGCACGATCCAGGGCAATCTGTCTCGCGTTCGACGCCCCCTTTCACGGGCTCGGGGATACATTTTTCGAGATAATTTCCCGTCAGAACTCCCCCGGGACGCAGCTCGTGCTCATCGAGATAAGCCCAGCAATATCGAGTTCGAATCCTACGCTGGAGGCCCCGCGAGGCATTCTACACTCCTCGAACGTCGGCTTCTGCCACACGCCTCGACGCGCGCGCGATTTATTCCGCGCTACCTGACGAATATTTTATTAACCAATTAGAGCGATTTATGGGGGGACGGGTTTACCAGCGATAAGATTTTGCCGAATTCCAGCTGGGAATTTAGTGGATGTCTGAGAAACGAGCCGGCGCTCTGCTCGCAGCCTGATTTGAATAGAATTTCGTAATTTCATAAGAAAGGTGAATTATTCTTTCCCTTTGCGGCCTGCTGTCGCGCCATTTGTTACCTCCGCTGGCACGAGATAGTATTTTCTCAGTGCTTGTGGAAGGTTATCAACAAATTTTCCAAAGGAGATTCGGGTGAATAGGCTCTGCGGAATTTCCATCGCTGCAAAGCTTCATTCGCTGGGAAGCCCGAAGACGTATTTTGAACGTAATATTTGCAGGTGTTTAATTCGTCTCCTTCAATTCGTTCTTACTTAATGATGTAACTTAGACAGATTCGAAACGTTGAAAGTGGCGTTGTTTCCAGATCCGCGTTACTTCGCGAAATTACGCTTTCAGTGAGTGAGTGCCTATAGAGGAACACTCGGTTTCCAGTGTATCGCCTTCCTAGACATTCAAGAAGCCAAGCTCGCCGTAGATCAACTCTGTCCCTGGCCACTCAAGGGGCTAAGATAAACGCTTCTCACGGAACTTTTAATGAGTACGTAACAAAGTTATATAAAAGGAATAAAGAGCGAACAGGAAACCGTGAAAAGTTCGCGATTAAGACCTCGCTCTGTTTGCCCGAACTTTTATCTACCTCGGTTCGCGTATTACGTACAAGAAGTGGCCACGTTTCAACGTGAGGCCGTTCTCTACGCTCGTTCCCTACAAAACCGAGGACTGTTCATATTCCACATTCGACACTATTGAGTAGGTACATACTTCGCTTAACGCGCCAACACTCTTCTTCTTCCTTCCTGCTACATAGATCGCAGACACTTTTGAGTCGTGTCTCAATTGTTTCGATTAGTGGAAGCTATTTTGGCATTAAGGCCCCAGGCACAACATCATTATGAGGCCTCACAAATTTTTCAGCTGCCTTTAGTTTTCATAATGTAGGCATTTTGATGACGATGGTGCCAACCGAGGGAGATTAGCTAGGCAGTCGGCGATCGTCGCCGACAGTCTCGAACGATTGTTGCTTTAAGGATACGGTTACAGAAGATCGCGCGACAAACGATCGACCGCCGATGGCGTATTAGCGACGGAATAGTAGTGAGTCATGGGGGACCGTTGAGGAGAGATTCGACAGTTGAAAGTAGTTCTCTGTTGGCGACCGACGAAAGACGTTGGCTGGAGGAACCGTCCCGTGCGATACTGTTTTAATAAAGCTATATCTTAATCCTATTCTCGTCGACTTGCCCTTCTATAATAATATAAATACCATATTCGCCACAATATCCCTAGAAGAATTATACAAAAAAATTTAAGAAACGCCTAGAAAACCTACGAGAAGCTTAGGAATTTTCCAGCCTGACTCATGTCCCGTCCGTTCCTATCACCGGGAAGCCTGGGATTCCAGGGCGTTGCCTGAAACGTCAGAAAGGACGGCGTATAAATAACAGTTGCCCAAAATTCTCAGGCCGCAATCCTTCTAATGCTGAGTTTCGCCACCCGGCCGGAAGTGGCTGCATTAGGAAAGCGAGAAACGATGTAGCGCAACACTTCATTGCGAAAATTACGCGCGCTGCCATTCTGTAACAGCGCCGTCGGTGCTCTGGCTACGCGCAAGGGGAGAGAAAGGAGGATCCACCTACACCTACGTAGATATGTGCACAACCCACTGCGTGACAGAAGAAGGAAGAGAGTGTACAGCGAGTTGAGGGAGGGTCGTGGGTGGCGGAGAAGAGGACACCGGGCGGAGGAGGGCGCAAGTGGATCTGGAGTGTGCAAATTACGGGACTATGGTGCTAATGTTAACTACGCGCTTTAGTAGCCTCGTTACGAGACCATCCCGATGCAGCCGCTTTCGTCGAGAGAACAGGAAGTCGTTAATCGTGCTACTTTTAGATACCATTGTGCTCCGGCCCGCGCTCCTTTTCCCGGCTTCAACCCTGCAGCCTTTGAGCAGCGTTTGCGTTCTTACGCGGGCGTTTTTAGAGAACGCACGCACGGCCAGCGGCGGGGATGCAGATCTCTGGAGCATCACGTACCTTCGTTTCGGAGCTGAAACGTCGCTTTAATTGGGACTCCGTTTACCGCGCGGCGCAGTAATTATGGACGCACGACGTTTCGTTAACCGTAGCGATCCTTTAATTAGAATTTATTCCGTTTCCACTCCTGCCCCGTTACATTCTGCTTCGCGTGCACCAGGGAGATGATGAGTTGAAAAGTGGGTATAGGTACCCACGTAAATGGGCAAATGTATGGGACAAGTTAGGAGGGAGATTAAGTAAGATAAACAGAATTGAATAACGCAGTGCAGAATCTCTTAAGCCACTGCACAAACGACCGATCGTGTAATATATTCAAGCTCACGATCGAAATAACACTGGTCTGGACAAACGCAACTTTCGGCTTACATACAGATGATGCAGGAGCCTGAATTCCCTTTGGAGCGGTCTGAGCGAGATCCAAGACAAATGGGCAACGTGGAAATTACGTGCTCCGTCACTAATGCTAACGACAGACGTTAACAACGTTATTACACGGTCACCTCGAGGCGCCAGCTGGCCCGCAGCTAGCGTACGTACTGTGCCGTTAATCGCGCTACGCTCTTCTACATCTCTTTCTCAACATTTCCCTCCCCTTTTTTTAACTCTCTTTAAGTCCACCGGCATACTCTTAAAAATAACACCCTCGTGTCGTCATTGCGCGGGCGTTTAAGTGTCGCGTGCTGCCGCGCCGTATGATATTTCGCGTTCCAATTACTTTTATAATTAAAACTATTCCTCCGTGCCTTCAGGGCTGAGGCGAAGCTCCTTTCGCGTGCATTCGCGGGGAAACTGGTCCAAAATGAAACCATCTGAGTAAAACCCATTCCCCGACAAACGTGCCAGCCGGTGTAGGCGTCTATCGAGGGTAAACAAAATTATGCTCGAGGAGAAAGGAGCTCTGAGCTTAGTTCGACCGTAAAAATTCAATAGCCGAAGCGTCGCGAGTCAAGCTGACCGATAAACTCGTCGGGGGAAGCGAGAGCCAGCGATGAAATTTCGCGCGTAAACGGAGGTAGGACGGAACGAGCGGAAAATGGTAATTCTCAGGCCATCGCGGGGCGATTCCCGCGACCTGCAAACGGCCGAGTGAAAGGTCAAAGGACGAATATATTCGGGGCGACCGGTCGTGTCAAAGGAAAATTAGTTTCGGATAAGAGGGTCAGAAGAGGCGAGAGGTAACTTGATATCGGCGGTATATCGGGATTTCGGGGCCGTTCGCTGGAATACAGAGATCGCCTTGGTGGCTTTTCGACGGACGCCTCTTTATCCTACGGTTTCGTTTCGATTCGCATTCGTTAACTTCGTTGACACTAGACTCCCCTACAAATTTCAACTTCGCCGGGGCCGTTTCGACCGCGCACCTCCTGATCGCAATTTTCCCCGTGCGCCCGTTCGCGTTCACGGGCCGTCAGTTACGGTCCTTGAAATTTCGCCGAGTTTCTGGGAACAGGGGGCACACGACGGAACGTTTTAGCACTTCCTCGAGCGCGCGATCGTTAGCCACGCGGCCACTTCATCCCTTATCTCCGGCCCGGAATTTCGGACGATTTGCATTCCGTTAGTAGGAGCGAGGGGCGGATGCAGGCTGATTCATCTTTGATTCCGTGGATTCGAGTGGATTACCCTCGGTGACAAATCTTCTGACGTTCTTTGCTTTTGGACGATGAGAATGGTTCGCAGTTAGATATACCGTATTCATTCGGTGGTAAAGGAATGCGTTAGAATTCATTTCTCAGTTTTCATGCGTGAAATATTGTTGCTTCCCGAAACCTTGACGTCAAACTTACAATTAGTCGACGCGTACAGTTGACGCACGACACAATCCAGCACACGCAGCGACGAACCTAATGCGACGTGGCGGTTCCCAGCTCGCGCTAAGGCAATCAGTGAAATATAATCGCCGCAGCTCATTACGCGATCTCTTTGAGGGCACGTCCGTGCTAATATGCCCCCCCCCCCTCCTCGATTTTGCTTAATTCGTAGCCAGCGACATAGGTAATCACGATGTAACGAGCCGTAAGGCCCAGTCTGGCGTACTTGTTAAACGCGTTTTCGCGGCGACGATCTCGGCCGAATTAATGAGGCCCTCAGTAAACTTCATCAAGGCCATCATCAACCGTGGCGTATGATGGTCAGGACGATTCTGGACCTACGGTTTACTCGACAGATATTTGATCTCGTCTGGCCTACGACCGATATGCATTTCACTGCGAACTAATAAACGTGATGCCGATATATCCGTAGCTTGTGTACAGCTCGCCAACAAATAAGCGAATCCGCAAATTTCCTCGTCCACGAAACATCCCTGCTTCTCATTGACACCGACGGCTAACCGCTGCGCAAGCTAGATCGCTGTCACTAATAAACCACTCGAGCTGATGATTGCGCTGTGTGGTAGATGCTGGGATTACTGGAATGCTGGGTGTCAGAACTGTTCGAAGATTATGTTCATGAATACACAGGAATGGAAGACTGTTACTGCTCTGAATCCGCTGGTGAAACAGACAAGATTTTCTTGAAAGAAGGGCACTCCTAGGTTAATGACAAATGTTTCGTTCGCCGTTTCAATTGCACTCAAAGTCGTACTTCCTGAATGCATCTCTGTGGACTTTTGATAAGCTTCAGGACCCCTCGGAAGGCACTCGAAGGATGGCCGCGACTTTGTCGAGTATCGTTCACGATCCCCCGAACCGTTCGCGATCCCCTCCACGTGAAACTCTTCAGACCGCCTCGTTTGCGTTTCGTCCGACTTCACACGGACCGCTACTACTTTTTACGAACCGTGGCGCTCGAGAAATCAGAAACACTCGGCTCTACGCGTGTATCCGATTTAATTTGACATACGATAAGGTGTCTACATATCACAGAAGTTGCCTTCTATCATTTTAATTCGCGAAGATTACTGTGTTGATGCATTCACTGCGCAAACAATGGTATCTCCGACTGGGACAAAACAGTTGCAGAAAACAAGCCAAAACATAGACGCATAATTTCCTTCTTTACTCGCCGGAGAATATTCCGCAAGCAAGGCCTACGAATTCGTTGCACAGCTCCGCGAGGAAAAGTTTCAACGAAACTTATGAAGATGCTGCAGAAGAAAGCGCCGCGCAGAGCCCTCGCGTTACTTAGGGCCCTCGAGTTTATCAACGCCCTGGCACGCCACGAAATTCACCCACTTCCCGAACAGTGAATCTCAAGGTGAGACATCCAATTAAGCGGAGACCAAGGCAACAGGAGGAACGGGAAACCGGGTCCGAGCATTAATCGGCGTCATTGTAGCGCGCTGTTGTTCTCGTTAACGGGCAAACGAGGATCCTTCCATGGAACTTGGACGTCCCCAAAACCACGGAAATCCGTTTTCCATCCTCCGGAGGGGCGAAACCGCGCTATTCTCCTAAGACGTGGCTACTGGCTAGTCTGGATAACGTTTTGGTCTGGTGATCGTCGGGGTTACACAACTTCTAAGCACCTTGTAAACACTTAAACCCACTTCTGTATGAAGACGGGTGCAATGCGAGCTTGCACTTTCAAATAAATAGCACGGGCATTCTCTTTCTCTCGCCCGCGTTCCCCGTTTCGAAACCGCGATTATCTTTATGCAAAGTTCTCGTGTTCCGGCTCTCGCCTCCGCAAAACAGCGGACCCAACGCCAGCCATTCTCTTTCCCGCTGGATTTTGGTTTACCCGCGACGTTCCAACCTTAAAATCGCCACGCAGATTCTCCCAGAGATACCCGCGTCCTCTGTTTAAAATGTCCACGTGACTAAATCCGGCGAATCATCGAGCACGCTTATTATTGTCTGACGACTTTGGCTTCTCTATTCCTGCTGGGAGTTTAAGAATTCATTTTCTCTCTTTGATTTCGAGGAGTTTGGATCCTGATGGGGCATGTTTCATACCTTGAAGAGCATTTAATTGCCTGCACAATTTTTGCCAGCAGATGGTATGGCGGATCGTGGAGTTGGGAGGATTTATTGCGACAGTAGTAAGAGTAAAGGTTACAACAGGATTTATCGCAACAATTGTCAAGCGGTATTTATCGCGCGAACATCCCCCGCCGCGCCTCTCTTTCGTCGTTTGCTCGACGTGCTCCAGTTACGAATTCGACCTTTTTACCAGGCGCGTGAATCGTTAGAATGAACGGCAATCGCGGCCCCGCCGGATTGTAAACTAACGACTTCCACTTTGCGAACGATCGAAACGGTGTAAACGAGTTACACCGCAACCAGCTGACCATGAATACCGGCGTAACCGTTGTCACGCCAATCACGTACGGTTTGCACGAGCACGATTGGAAGTTTCGTTCTAATTTTTGCGTCCCGGCTTTACTTTCCGCCCCGCCCCCCCCCCCCGGTCGTTCCCGCTTTATAGGATTCCATTTCCGCCGCGATCGCGGTGGCAAAAGGAAAATTTCAGACGGGGGATTGTAAAGTGGGAAAAGTGGCGGCCACCTGCAAGAGCTTCTGCGCTCAAAATCTTAATGAATGGGAATTCAAAAACTCCCTGCTTTCCAGAGCTGCAAAGTATTATTCCTGGCGATGAAATTTATTCCCCTGGCGGAGATCATAAATCTGTTAGAACTGACTACGTTCACCGACTAATTTCACGAAAGTCACGAAACCGGAGCGGCCCGGCTACCTCGACAGCGGGTCGTGCCAGTTCACGTTCGTCGTCTCTAAATCTGTTCGCGACCTCGGGAATAAAGGATGACCATTGCTGTCTCAGCTCGTACCAAATGAAAGCCATACCAGCTTCAGACCGTGCCTACGTGACCCAGGGACGAAAACTGGCGACGGATATCCACCAGTCCACGTCATTATCAAGTATATCTGGCGGTTGATGTTTTCCTGTAACGACTTTCCAGAAATTTATAGCGCAAACGCGAGGACTTCCTCTGACAATCGTAAATCTATGGTAATAATTCGTGCTACTGAATATGTTTCCATGGTGAACAGTAAAAGTATCGAAAACAACATTTGAACTAATGAATCGCCCATTCACCTTCTCGACATAATTTTCACAACGAAATTAATACCCATCGTTTTCAGAAGTCTTTGTGTATTCGAACGTATTACTTAGCAAGTTACTTAGTGCATTACATTTTCGCAGCAACGTTCGCGAAATAATGAGCTTATCGATGCACTTCACTTAAACGTTCTATTTCTCTGCAATAACAAGAGGAGAAGGCTCCGATGGTTTCTCCACAGGCAGAGTACCCCGAACATATTCCCGCGAACGATGGTACGACGTAAGGGAGAAACGAGGACATCCTCTATTATTCCAAGATTGCCCTTGGCGCTCGCGGAAACAGCACAATATTAACCGTCAACTCTCGAGGCTGCCTTCAGGGATGTTGGAGACTTTTCAAAAATATTGAAAACGCCGCGGAGTGACAGTAATAGGAGAGCAGTAGTCGGTAATATACCCCGGCGGGGCACCGAGTTAAAGCCGGCTCTCGTTCATTGATCGTGGAAGAATTCAGAGACTCCGAGTCCCTCGGAGTCTTCGCCGTCGAGAATCTTCCGGAATTCAGTTTTCTTAAAGAGCACTCAGATGTTCCAAGGGCGAGAAATTATGCATATTATTCTAACGCGGCTGCGAAATTAGTTTTTTAATCGTACGTCGACCTCGCGTCGCCTTTTAATATAGACACCGACCCTCTAATGCAACACGACGTTCCTTGGCCGTGGAATTTCGCTCTTGGAGCGACGTGGTCGAGGTAGCCACCGAAAAGCATGTAAAATTTTCCACGATACGAATCTGCCCACCGAGGGCACAGGAAATCACATTTAACTTTAGGCAGAACGTCTGGGAGTGGTGTACGAAAGTGAGTCCCCTTTGGGATTATAATCCAACATCCTCTCAAGTATCCTGTTTACGAGGACCGCCAAGGTAATTTCGCTTGAACCTACAGAGCCCGAGCCTCGAGAGCCGAGCATCAAAAGCTATCCTTGAAAGGAAGAACACGAACCGCTGCGGGGGTACTTAATTTTCAGGATTTTCCATCGTTTCTCTGCGCTTGAAACATTTATAATCCAAGGCGGGGGCATTTAATCGCAATACAAGGAACTCGTTAGTCGATACGAAAATGCAGACCAAGACGGCGGCGTGAACCGCCTCGCAACTACATTTCAAGTACCTACTTGTGAATAAAGTTAACAACCTCGTCACTGTCGTTTGCAAAGAAACACGGGGCCTGCCAAAGCATTACAGAGGAACCAGTGATAATTACCAAAACCCCTGCATTGTGCTTCAACGATTATCATTCTCAGCGATCATCAATCACCTCAGAGGGACGGCGAAGGTGACTCGACACCCACAAATTCCACTAAGTACACGATCGATCTAAATCAATTCGTCATCTACTCCGCTAGTTATGAGACCTGAATCAGTAGCCGAAACTTCATTAAAGTTCCGCGCAGTTGGCGTAAATTGGGAACACCCGGAAGTTGCGCGTTAGCGGTCACATTCAATCGCCGCCGTTTCAAAGATCGGCGAGTGGCGCGTTGTTGCGAAGTGCCCGGAATCAAGAGGACATTCTTCCATCGTTCCTCCATCAGGAATTTCGACGAACAAATAGAAACTATTACAAAGGGACAATGCTCATTGGAAACGGAAAACAATGTCGCTACATTTAGCCAATCAAGTACTGGTTACCGTAGTTACACAATTCGAGACTCCAACCTTCACTCAGGCTTTCCTATAGCATCGCCTCTATTAACATCCCTCGTTATCGACTCTTTAATGAAACCAGCTCGCTCAACAAATTCCGCAGCGTCGAAACCGCAAGAAACACGCATCCTATCTCATTCTTCGTCCATAATTACATCTCTGCAGAAACCGCGCCGCGCTATAAACCCCAGTTGGCCGCAGTATCGACGAGGCAATATAACCTCATCGTGGCCCGGCGTTATACGTGATTCGCGCTTAATGAATTCCCCCGGAAGTCGAAAAACTTGCTCGACCCCGACGGTAGCTGGTCGACAGGGATTGGAATGGCGAGGCCGGCGAGTTCCGTCGATTAAAATCCCTGGTTTCTGGAAATTCAAGGAGGAGCAAGGGAGACTCGGCCGGAGTTTTAATATCGTAGTTTCGCGTGACGGTTTTCAGAATCGAAACGGCGAGAAAGGGAGGGGGAGGAGGGGGGGGGGGGGGCTGTACGTGGACTGGTTATGACGGGGAAGATCGTGGGATGCATCGAACTTCTTGCTTTCCTCCGCTACCACCAACCCCTGCCAAGCCCCCGTTGCTTCGGCAATCCCGGCAAAAGGGAGATATTATCGGTATTCTACGAGTTCGATTGCCATCCCCCATCCTTTCTATTTCCTCCGGTTCGAGGGTTATCGACACCCTGTCAACGGCTTTCGCGCCTCCGTTGTCGGGGATGGCCCACTTACCGAATCGATTCCCGTCGAACAATAAACAAGACCTTCGATGGAAAGGGCGGAAAAGCCCAGCCAGTCGGGGTCACGGTTCCGCGAATCGTTTCCACGGCGCCCCCGATTTCGACGGTAATTACGCCTCTGCAGGCAGAGCGCTGGCGTTTCCTCGAGATACCCGAAACGCGTTTCATTAAGAGCTCCGCGCGCTTTCTATGGGCCCCTTTCACGTCGACTTGTAATCGATTTTCCTCCGTCGCCTTCCGCCTACAACCTGCACCTCCTCTCTGCCTACCGCCTCCAGGATTTCCCTAATAATTATTCTTGTTGATTGATGTTCCGACGCGGCGCGCGCCAACGCGAGAGTTTTTCCTCCGCGGCCGAGCGGCGTGCCGGTTTCTTTTTGTTCTTCGCGCCCGCCACCGATCTGGGTCAATGTATTTTCTATTGGAGGAGTGAAAAAGCGCGCGGGGGACTTCGATCGATCAAAATTGAATGGCACCGCTCCGGAAAAAGTTCGGTCGCTGGAAATGGAACGGTCATGGAAAATATATCTTTTTTGGAGGGCTGCGGGGGCCAGCTTTTCCTTTTGTCGCGCGCTAAATGCTTTCTAGCGTGCGGGGCTTCGTGGACTATTGGGAATCTAAGATCCTGGGTGATAGTCTTTGGAATTTCAGCGTGAATGAACAACAACAACATAGAACATACAAAATCTTCTTTCTGGACAATTCAGTTACCTTCGAATAATTTCAACTCTCACAGCCACACATCTGCATAGTACAATTCGTCAAATTCACAGTTGAAACTACCAATGTTTCCGCGCTGTTGTTTCAAACTCGCGCACTTTAAAGCGGACGTTTATCCTCTCGCTGTTGTACAATAATTTTTATCATCCACCGACACACGAGCTCCAGAACTATGAGTTCCCCGTGGCGCTGATTCGGGCAATATTTTTGTTAGCATCTGTTCCTTCGTCTCTTTGTCTTTTGTTTCACAACTTCGAATCGAATTCGGACACTGGAACGCTCCTGGCAGACAGACGTCTCGAGGAGGGGTAAGATCCTGAGATCGAATTCTCATCTGGACAGATAGCAGCCCCGCCGTCACGCTGCGCACCTACAGCGATTCCTTCCCCTGATACCGCGAATAATGCCTGTCCCATCCATATCCGCGCGAAGTCCTCGTCAGGGTCCGACGGTTATTTTCCATGTTAGACAGGATCCAGGCGCTGAATCCAGACGTCGTTTTTCAATTTAATGCCGCAGTCCCGTGCCATTGCAAATCGGATATCGACTCGAGGGATCCTTCGGATCAGCAGACGTTTCCAAGCACTTTGACCTTCGAGATTGTGGACGTGTCTACCAATCGATGTCCATCGATAGATACCTATTACCCAGTCCCGTCGCTCTTCGGTCGATATCAAACGCTCTTTCTTCCTTCTAAACGCTTTTGACACATGCAATCGAGAGCTTGCCTCTGTGAAATTTTAGTTCTCATCTTTGATTCCTTATTCAAGGGGAAATGCAGTTCTTTATGACATTTTTTCAGCGTTCCAGCGGAGAATAGTTGCGAGCGTTCGTATACCAGGCGATCGCCATTTATCGAGTGGAATCGAGGTCCCCTGTGTTTCTTCTCTGACAATATCCCCGGCGACTTTCCAGAATCTCTTCGTCCCCGGCCCGATAGATAACGCGCGCCTTATCTACATCTACGTGTCGTACGACCGGCGGGAATTTTATTTTCCCTTGTTCGACGCGATCGAGATGGAAAATCCTCCGACACCGCTACTTCGAACGGTGCTTCCGGTTCGCCGATAGCGTTATGCACGCGCCTTCGAGATTCACGAGATATGGATTTACAGTCGCCACGAGGAAGAACAAAACACGATCCGAGGTAGCCTCGTTTCCCAAGCTTTTCTTTCCCTCCTCCCTTCTCTCGCGTTCTTTTCAACCATTTCCAACCTTCCGTTTCGCTGAAGACAAAAAAAAAATGAAAGTGTCCCCCCAAGAGCTATCCGATTTCTCGAAAACGACCAGCGCGCAGTTTCGTACGCTTTCGACTTTGACGTACGCGATTCGATAACCGGTAAGCCCGACGACTCTTACCGATATCTTCCCCTACGTTCCCGTGAATGTTGTCAATAAAAATGCAATTCCTAGGGGCGCGTTGCGCGGACGCTGCTGGGCCGTAATGCTTCGCGAAAGATTTGTTTACTTATGCACGTACGTGTCTGCTGCGCATACATCGGTCCTGCGAAAAATATGGATTCACGGCTCAAATAGAGGACGGCGAAACACATTCGGGTCGCGTGAAAATTGACAGAGCTTCTTCGCGGCCTTTCCCACCCTCTCCTCCCCCGCGCTCCAAGCTTTCCCCGGAATTTCTCCTGTTCAGTTCCTCTCGCCCCATCGCCCCCTTTATTTCCTTTACATCCGAACTGCCTTTCGATCAGAGGCTTTTACTTTCCCATGCCAGCCGGCTGTCGAAGTATTTTGTAATCCCAGAAAATGGTGTATTCCGAGAGGAAACAGATTTCACCCCTGAACGCGTCCTTTATGCACGCCTGAGCCCGATATTCTTGTTTCTCGGCTGTGTATCTCCAGATTCCCGACGCTGATTCGTCGGGATCTTGACACGGGAAACTTTCTTACCCTCGACGGGGGAAAGGATTCTGAAGGCCATTAGGGAGTGTCTAACGGTTTGCCTTTCTTGACGCGGAATTTTGATAAAGAACACACCGTCGCTGTGATTAATATTACGTTCCATCATCTTTATCTAGATAGCGATAGTTTATTACACGCTTTAAAAGTCTCCACTACATAAATCATTCTACACTCTATTTATTCCAAGAATATATTCTAACGCTGGCTGTATTGATTTAAACAGCTTCGAGAATCTACGGATAGCCACCAAATTCAATATTTATATACAGAGGTATTAATAACCAAGGCAACCGTGCATTTTTAACTGGACCTGGCAAGATATTTTCAGCGAAGAAAGGACGTAGGTGTCACTCAATTGGGAGAGCCATTCTTAGTTGCCCCAGAAGCAGTGTCATCTTTGTCTCGTTGAGCGGTTGCCCAATTAAATCCTGGCACATGCTTCGCCCCGTTTTCTATTATCGTCGTCGAAGAATCGCTCTGGAATAGATAGCTGTGCGACAATCGATAGCAGTGGTGATCAATATTAACAGCGATTCGTTTGAAATTTATAATGTGCACTGTCTAAGTCCAGCATAAATAATGCATGCCAGTCCAAAGGAAAGAAGCAGAGGAAGCGGAGGCGGCTTACCGCAACCAGACAGCTTAACGTCGCCTGCTCTCGGTTCTTTTTCCCCACCCGTTCGTTTAATCTCGTCGGAGTTTTGCAAGAAATTCGCTCGTTGATATCCCCAACCCGTAGGTACCCTGTATACCCTCTACGGGCGACGAGCAGGCCTCGTCTCCATGCAAATAACGCAATTAAGAGATTCGAATATGGCCGAGATAACGTTCTTTACCCGCAACAGTCGCGCTTCTCCTCTCGTTTTCTTCTCTCGGTCGTGACGATTTGCATGGAAAACCGACTTCCGGCTGACGAGGTGAGAAGGGAAAGTCGAAACGCGCTTCTTGCGACGTGGCACTGCTTGAGGTTCCGATCTCGAAAGCGTTGAAGGAACGAACGCTTTGAGCTGGGGAACCGTTCAATGAAGTCCACAGGGAAGTAAACGGTTTTATAAGTTATAACACGAATAAAAGTTTGTAATTTGCTGCGAATAAAAGTTTGTAATTTCTTCCAGTTTAGTAGAAAAAACATGGAACTAGTTATCTTTAAAAGAGAGGGGTTCTTGTAGAGCAAGACCCACCGTCTCAGATATGGCTGACCGTTTCTACTTGCAATGCATTGCTCGACGCGCTGTACAACCGCCTCTACTTCGCGGGGTTTTCCCATTCCGTTTTCACCGATGAAAGAAATAAAGGACCACCAAACGCACTACCAAAGAAGCCTTGCATCTCGAACCAATTTGTCGCGTCACAGGCGAAACGCAAGCGGAGAGGGAAATATTGTAACGGAAATAACTACCTTCCTTTGGAGTCTAGACGATACAAAGGTGATGGTACGCTTTTGAAATGCGAAGGGAAAGGGTGAAGAAGAGGCCAACTGAGATGTACTCTCATCCTCTTAACAGTGAATACGTGACGCGTAAATTTATCTATTAATTCGTCTTAAAAGGAGACGACCTTGATGCTTGCGTGAAATATTTATCAATATAAGCTGGTATGAATCATGGAAGGGATGTTGAAGGGACTCTCTGCTGTAAGCAGCTTTGAAAGATCCTTTTTTGGGATGGTATACCTTCGTCATCGCTTTGTGATTTAAATTTTGTTCCGTCTTCCGCGAACAACGTAATATAAGCCCTGCAGTTAAAAAATGGAGAGCTGGCTTTAAAGTTATCTTATGGTGACAGGATAATTGATCGACGAAACAATAAAAGATATCTTCTTGAAAAGGCACTTTACTACCGTCTCTGAATTGTTAATACTGCGACGCTTTACGTCACACCGAATAAGCTAGGTTCCTGAATCGTGTATCTGTAGATCGAGGGAAATGTCGAGCGCGAAGAGTGAAAGAGTATGTTTCGCGAGAAGCTGATTTTCGGGGTCCCCCAGACGTGTGCTGAATCCGAATCGGATCCGTGGAAAGAAGTTCGTTACAGTAACGAACCCAGCAAACCTTCCCTCGGGTCGGGTTGTTCTTAATTTTCTTTCGAAGCAGCGCCGCGCACCGACCCGCCCCCAGGAATCTGTAAATCCCTCTTTCCGCCACCCCCCTCGCAACGTATTGTGAAATCGTTATACTCCTTTCTTCGTAAATGCAGAAACTGCAATTCTGCGGCGCTGAAAGTAAATCCTCGAGCGGCTGAATCGTAAGGCGAATTTCCAGCATCCCGCGAAACCAGAAATTTCTCTTTTCTCCCATTAGCCTTACATTTCGCGTCTAAAAAAAAAAAAGAATAAAAGGGGAGAGAGAAAAATGTATAACAACGAGAGCGTTGAAAAGGCAAGAGTCGTTTCCCGAGCGCCGTTTCCTCTCCCCTTCTTCGCGAAGAAAAGGTTATTCACCGTCTCCGAGCGCGAAGTTAAGAGCCGGCCCGCCCCTTTGTCAGCCCTTTCGATGTTAACAAGAGGGGCCTTCAACTTCCTGCAGCCACGCCAGCCTCGACAGATTTTCGCGCACAGGTGCCAATCGATTTCTCCCCCATAAAACCGAGATTACCTTTTGTGGCGTCGTAAGCAACCGTCGCGTAAAAGCTGCACCGACTCTCCCGGGGGTCGGTAAAAAGTTTCAAGGTCCTACAGGCCAACAGACGAAAGGGTTGCAACTTAATCGCGCCGCGATACATCTGTGGGGCGACTTTCCGAGACTTTCCCGTAACTCACACGATTCGGAATCGTCCCGTTGAATTTCTGCGACGTCGTATCATTTCCCTCCTATAAATCAAGAACTGGTAGAGCCGAGCGGCCACGGATCGGTTGTCCAAGGAACGTGGAAAGTTTTCGGTCGGCGTCTATGTGCATGGCTGACGCCGGATTGGCAGCTAATCAAATACACCGGTTGACGAAGGGCCGAATGGAGGAGATTTATTGTAAGTAAATAGAATTAGGAGTTAGGAGTGCCTCGAGTAACCTCTGGCCCCGGCTGACGCTAACCCAACTACAGCTAACCTGACCTAACTAAATAATTGAATTAGAGCCACCATCGTCTCCGACGCCGTATCCGTCGTCTACGGAATCTTGAATCCACGTCCTGCCTTCTGTTCTCGGCTGCCACCGACTTGCAGTCACCCACGCGCAACTTCTTCCCATCGATCCCTTATCGCCAAATTGTCTGCGGGTTGACAAGTTCCCTGCGTAACCTGGCGCACAAACGGCTGCAATTCGTGATTCGTCGGGGGAGATTTGCGAGAGGCAAACAAGAGGCGACTGACACTGCACATGATGAAGCCTTTCAGGAACATGAATCTAGAGTAAACTTCATGGCTTGACACTTCTGGTTGTAGATTATAGGTATCGAGTATAAATCCGTCACAGGTAGGAGAAATGTGATGTACCTACCAGTACAATTCACTCTAGATAGCAGTTGTCAGTATCAATTTTCACGCGCATGAGTCGTTATCAAATCAGCACGCGCCTCTGACTTGATCATTAGTGTTGCCCACCAGAAGCGAGGAATTCACCATTATCGCGACGATTCTCAGATATCATCATTATCGCAGGTATAGCCTGCCCCGTGGGTAGTCAGTATCCTGTTCCTTGCTGTGGTATAACTAGTTTCTAGTGGTAAATCCCCAGGGTCATCGGTGTCGTGTCTCGGGGCACAGGAGTCATCAGTGTCGTGCCTTGTGTCTCGATGTGGCCAATATTGGATCATGAAACCCTCTATCACCAACATCGTGTTCACCTTTCGAATACCATGTGTACCTCATTTCACACGACCGTCCCTGAATCGATTTCCTCGCACTATACCCCAAAATCCGCATCTATTTCCCTCACCTGGGAAAGCACACGATTCAAATTAAAAGACAATGTCTTCCATTTAAACCAGCTGAAAGTGCCAAAAGATCTAAAAACTCCCCGCAGCTGTATTTAATTAAAAGGATAGTCCAGATGAACGCCAGAGTGCCAGAACTGTTCACTTTTTTTTATTTAGGGCACACCTCGTGAAAGGCCAAGTTTCTCTCCTAGGGGAGAGGCAGTTCAGATATCGATTCTCGCCCATTCGACGAAAGACTTCGACGTGCTTGCTTTTTAAACAGCTCTTCGGCACGACGAACGACCGCCTCGATCCCGGATCGGCGTCCGACCAATCTCGAGGAAGCGGTCAGGCCCGACCCCCACGGCACTTTTTTTGACAAGGCGATTTCTCCGACTGGGAAATACATGTCCGACCGTCGCCCCCTCTGGCATGGCACGATCCTTGGCGCGACAAACTTTCCGCTCGTACAAGCTCCCCTGAAGCGAGAAGTTTCCAGTTGCAACGGATCGACACGATTCCTTTCATCGCGCGGCTCGGGCCAGATTCTGCGTAATAACACGTCTGTACACTCTATCAGTTTCGTGGCACGTTCCCGTTTCCCGGGACGTGCGCCGTTCCCGCTGTTCCTTCGATTATCTCCCATCCCTTGAAGGGCAGTTATCCGCCGAGGAACAGGTGTATTCGCTGCAGCACAGCGGCGATTGATTTTTAAGAATGGCGAGTCGACGTTTATAATTTATCTCTCGTAGATACCATATCCGTATCACTTTCGGGGAGCGGGGTCCGTAAATTTCCGCGCTCGCGCACAAGATTCAGCTGTAAATCGCGCCCCATTGTAGGCCACGCAATAAAAAGGCTCGTAATATTTATCACGGGCTCCTTTTATTGTTTCAACGTGCAAGAACGCTGGATTTCGCGTTTCGGGGCCTCTCTGACCACGCGTGTTTGTCTTTGTTCCAGGATAAACGAGAATACCACCAGATCCCAGTTTTTGGCGTACTTCAGCTTCTCGTCCAAAGCGAGCATGTCCGTTGGCTGGCCGGTGAAAGGCGGAGATCCGGTGAACAACACTGGTAAGAAACAGTACTTCTACATTAATCTAACGATATCCTTTACAGTGTTCCCTTGTCCCTTTTTTTACAAGACTTAATACATCCTTGGGAAATGTTAAGCCTGTAGAAAGGAAACTTTGACTCACAGTGAAATCGCGAGAATCTACCTAACAATCTCATGCACATACACTCTCCTGTAGATAACGAGCAGGCACGTAGCATATTATCAGGCAGATCAAACGTTGGTCCACTCTGAACTTTATCTTCCTGTGAACAGTATGGGATTCTATCATTAACGACTGCAATTTCGTTGATAATAACTAGGAAACTGGAATCCAACCGCGTGCACATCAATTTCGAGCTCGATAGAGTCTCCCAGTATATATATTTTATTGCATCCTGGATCTGACTAAGGAACAAAGCGTCTCTAGTCCCTCGCAATATTTAAATTCGACCTCGAAACTGTTCCCACCAGGGTGCCACGGTTTGAGCAGACCACTGCCAAAAGTAAAACTCTCCTTGCCATTGTCCGCCAGCATCCGATCCACCGTGAACCGAAAGCTTCAAGCCAGAGAAACAGGCTGGCTCTCTGACCGTCGTCGACAAGATTTCGCGCGGCGTGCACGGCGCGGAGAGGCGACGCGAGTGGAGACGTTAGGAGGGGAAAGTTTCCCTAACAGACATCCTCGAGTAAGGGCATTCTTCTCCCGGGAGAAGTGAAATCCGGGGAGAGAGAGAGAGAGAGAGAGAGAGAAAATGTGAGAAAGGCTCGTGTTTCGAGGACCCTCGTGCCCGACAAGGGAACGTTTGCACTCGACGTTAATTCCAGAACGGCCGGGAAACCGGGCGTAGACGCTGCAAGAGGAGCAGAAGGTCGCGCTACGGGGGGTGTGGGATGGGAGCCGACGATACGGTGCGGTGGACGCACCGAATTTCCTTGCGCAAACAGAGCGGAGGCGTAATTTCTCCCCTAGTTGGAACGAAAATTATGCCAGCTTAAGTGCAGGACAGTCCGGGCTTAACCGAATAAGGGCGAACGGGGACGACAGTCCCGGGGTCCAGGAGAATTTAGACGTGACCGGGCTAAAAGCGATAACGGGGCGAAGCCAGACCGCCGATCCCGCAGCAACTTCTGCGAATCGCCATTTTGAAAAGTGGTATCGCGATATCGATACCCACAGGGGCTCGGTCCCCTACCCGCGGCCGCTGCACCGCTCCACGGTCGATGAAGGCTGTCTCGACCGAAAATTCGGTTACTACTGGGCTGCGGCGAGCAGAGGGATAATGGCCTTAACGCTCCGCGTTGCCGATTCGTTCGCCTCGGCGGAGGCGAAATGTCGGCGAATTACCAGGTAGTAATGATTACTTAAATGGTCGTGCCCGTAGTGAATTGGGGAACTGTGCAATGTGAACGGTCCTTCCTGGGGGGTAGCGAGGGTGGACCGTTCGAAACCGTCGAGACGTGGAGTTCTGGAACTGGATCGTTAGGCGAGACAACGGTTCTAGGTCTCTATACGCAATTTAATATCAATGAGAATGGACAATGATAACGACGGTATAGTTCGAACGCAAGATATGGCTGTTTAAGGGAGTTGCGGGTTTAAGTAGTAGAGGTTTAGCTACAGTTACACGTCGGAGGTGCTCAGCTCTATGTCGTGGGCTGAATTTATATCAGTATCCGGAATAGAGGCGATACATTATTTCAGAGGCAAGTGGAAAATCCGCATGGAAATTTTGCATTAGTAGAACGAGTATCGAAATAACGTTTCGCGTGATAGTACGTGCTCCAATTTGGATGATATTTCTACACATATTTTGGGGATGGGCTTTCGCACGTTCTTCGATTAATTCTAACTGGATAATGTTTCCCGGTATGCTCCACTCTAGTGCATTAGCGTATATTTTGCACTCGTGGAGCTTTGTACTCGAAACAGCGGTGTAACAACGAAATAGGTCGTTACGATAATTTCGTTCATATAGTACGCGCGTTTCGGTATCAATTTTCATTACAAGGCTGCTTTTATAACCGTGGGATAGTTTTAATCATCCCTTTTAAAAGTAATCGGTGCTTTTATGAATCTTAGTATTAAGCAGAAAAATTTCGCTGTATGGGATATAATTTACGTATTCCTACCCGTCAAGGCCCGGGTGGCTTAAAGTCCGCATGGTTTTCATGCAACGATGAGATTTTTATTAACCACAGGCACGACAGGTACAACGCGAGCTCGTCAGGTTTCAGTGAAGTCAAAAGGCTCGATTTACGGTTTTAATCGATGCGTCGAAGGATATGCATCCGATAGCGGCGCCAATTATCTCTCCGTATTGTATTCCGCATGCATATTACTTACACGCACGTTGCACCGCGCTGCGAGAACAATGAATAATTTATAGAGGCCGAAATTGAGCCTTACGCCACCGCCAACCGCACGCGATCGATACGCCAGATTATTAACACCGCGTCGAATTGCACTTCATTCGAAGCACGAGATATAAAAAGCGAGAGAGCCGAGGATTCTGCCCGCAACTTCCATCGCGGGGACCGAAAAAATGATCCCATGACGAATCGACCGGTATCTCGGTCTCTCGTTACATCGATATCACGTTTTTACGACACCGTCGTCCCACCTTCTTTTACGTCTTCCTATTTCCCGGATATGGCGCAGCGAACATGTGCCCATTCTCCGGTGGAAACACGATTCGACACGCAATTTTGCATCGGACCCCAAATACGTCTGTAGTTATCACGATTAAACGAGTCGTCCGTCACTGGAAGGTCATCTTACGCAGTCTCGTAAATGGAATTCCGGAGCTCGTACGTAGATTGAAAGTCACCATCGGTATCGGATGCAGAGGATCAATACCGTTCGACGTCAGACAGAACTGAGCAAACATTCTCGGGCGACGCGGGGGCATGATATACCTCAGAGGGACGGAAGCAACAATAATTCCCTTTCGCGAGATAAAGGGAGAGGCATGCGGCACTTTAATATCTTGAAGTAGCAATAAGAAGGCGCGCGTCTGATAAAAGCATGCTGCAACCACCGCGTATTATTCATACACACGCGTGCCGGTGCTCGCACACACAGCCGACCCGACGTGCATCCAGCTATTTTGTGGCCCGCGTCATACGTTTCCAAGGAACGGATTTAAGGTTTCCTTTACAGCGGCGTAGACGGTGCTCGGATGCTTCTATCGATAGGGAGCAGCGGCGTGGCGGAATGAAGGGAACACAGGAGGCAGCCAGCGCTCCTCGTTTTACCGCTTCGGAGTAGCAATAAGAAAGGTAGAGCGGATGAGTCCGCGGTGGTAAAAGCAGTCTGAAAGCTTCCCCTGCAGCCCGTCCACGTATAACGAGACGACAACGATTCTCGATTATCCCTGGGAGAAAGCCCGGGCCCTTCCATATGCGCGAGACGTACGATTCCGGTAGACGTGACTCCGCCCACCCAGATGAAGCCTCTTTTTTGGCACCGTCGAAGACTGGCTCCCTTTATTGAGGTTGTGGGAAAGGCAGAAAGAGGCATGGGAGGGGGGGAGGCGAGAATGAAAGAAACGAACGGAAATGTCGCGGCCGCTCGACAAACAGATCAATCGCGCGATTTTGCCCCTATCCTGGGAATCTGTATCCTTCTTTTCTTCTTTAATTCAATCTCGGCCTCTTGCCGCCGAGACACCCACGGACCCCTTCCGTCAGAATCGTATAAAAAGTCGTTCCTTCGGAGGCAACGGTCGGAGGAAGGGATTCAGTGATGCTTTGAGTAATATCTCAGGCGATCTTACGGGCTGACGCGTTTCAGTGGTATAAGTCAGCACTCGTCAGACCGCCTGGAGTGAAAGATCATTTGGTAAATCGGGATTGTTTTTCGGGAGAAGCCGCTCAGAGACGCGGAGATATTCGAGGGATTCTGCGATAGCAGGGACCGAGGTTGAAGAAAAACGAACCCTCGGGCGATTGACAAACAGATCAATCGCTAGGTTTTACGTATGCGATCCTCTTACCTACCGATTTGCTCCAGCCGCTTCGGGCGGCTCCATGGCTACATTTGAATGCGACGCTAAGCGATCCCACGTAGCGCAAGGATATGTAATACTGTTACGTGAAGTTTAATGAGTGAAAAGGCGAAGTTTCATGAAAAAAATTTGCAACCATAGTATCCCATGGTGAATGATGAAATTTAAAAGCTCTCAAGTACGATATTAACGTGAATGATTCGCTGGGGAAGAATCCGCGAAGCTTCATGTTTTTTCAGGCGGTCCATAAATTCATTTCGAGAAAATTCCGCACCTATCAGATTCACGCGGCTTCTTCCCAAAGCCGGCGAGGATATATTTCTCACAACACTTGCTTCTTTGGCAGGCTGCTACGTAAATGCTCTGCCTCTCTCTCTCTCTCTCTCTCTCTCTCTATCTCCACTAAAAGGCTGTCACGCCATGACATCTGTCAGATTTCATTTCCAGACTTCCTCGCGGCCTCACCGTTAACACATCCCGTAAAGAACATGGAGAGGCTAAAAATGCTCTTACATCGGTTCGAACGCGGCGTTTAATTTATTCCCAACCGTCACCGGAGCGCTCTGCTACGTTTGCGGAAAGAATTTTTTCGTTTGACACCGCGTAAATTTATTCAAACATTGGTCACTGATAAAACCGGATGCCGAATATTTACTGGACCACGTAGCATCGATAACAGGGGTTTTAGGGCAAATATGTTGTATCGTCGGAAAACACGCCGCGGGTTTGATCCATTCGCTATCGAAATGTTTGCGTATCAATAAAACGGAAGGGAAGGGAGACACTTGCACAGAATATACAGGTTTCATGTTGACAACCAACGCGGTTTACATTGTATCTTTCGGATAGCCTGCCAAAACGTTACCCACATATTCAAAATTAAAAGGGTTTTCCTCGTGCGCGTGGTGCACAGTTCGCGCGCGTTCGAACGCATGAAAGTTTGTAAATTGAAAAACATTGATGGGGAAAGTAATATTAGTCCATCACGCTTGCTACTTCTTGTTAGATAAATAAACTTTTATGTTGATGCTTTTATAGTTCTCTTCGTCCATTATAAAAGCTGAGGCACAGCCTATCAGCGATTCGCAAACACGTGGCAGTAGTATAAGTCAACGATTGGGAATCATTCTCTGATTTGTAGTCCAAATAGTAGAAACCAATGTTGGTCAGAGCATCGATAGAAGTCATTGAAATCACTTCGTCTATCACTTGCACAATTTCTGCCATAGTTATTGAATATACTAAACATTCGCATTATTCATTTACAGTATTTATTCCAAACGAAAGAAAACGTTTGTATCAAACCATGCTGAAAGCACATTTATAAACATTATTACTGGTCAAAGCCTCCGCCTTTGTTTCCTCTAGAATCATAAATAGAATATCTTTGAAAATGCGAAAGATTACCAAAGAGAGCAACACCGATTCTATAATTGCGTAAACAGGAGAAACCACACAATTATAGAACATTTTGTTCTCCGTGTTTGCTTCGAGATTAAAGAAAGCTCTCATCCACTGCTAATGTTCTTGTAATCGTAACAATTTCTCCTTTATTTCCTCTTTACCTTATCCCGGAGCAGTTTCCTTTAAAACGGAGAAGTCTAGTCGAGCAACTTCCTTGCTTGTCCCAGGTCGAACATTTCCGTGGCAGTAATTGCGACCATTTTCGTGAGAAAATCGGCCAACGGTGTCTTAATTAACATGTCGGTCAGACGTTGAAAATTTGGCGCGCCTTCCATTAACTTGCCCTGGAAACTTCGGTTCCTGGAACGACATTTGCTCGTAGAAAAACACTGGTCGGCGAAATGAGCCAGTGGAACAGAAATTAAGTGAAATTACATATATCTGAAAATTCATTGAGTTGTGAATATCTGAAATCCTTTTGTTTCGCCGTCGTTGGACGATTTCAGCGACGAATCGCGCGATCCTAGTGATAAAGGGGCGCGAAGGCAAACGTGGAGAATCCATTTAATTACGACGACATGTTCAGCCGCGATAAAAGGAGAGCGGAACGGAGGAAGGAAAAAGGAGTAATGGAATTAAGCGCCTTCGGACGCGAACAATTAGGTGGAAAAAGAACGAGCGCGATTCGGTGCAGGAAGCCGAAAGGATGGGCTCGACCGTGAAAAAATATGCTAAAGGGCGGGAAAAAAGGACTTCCGAGGACGCGCAGGGGCATTATATAAATTCAGAGAGCCGGCAACTGGACTCGCCCTATCTCTAATGGGTCCACCCATTATGACAATTGCATCCGTCGGATATATAAAACTAAACAAAAAACAGAGGAGAACGAGGGGACAGACACGAAGCGTAACGACGATATGCTTCCATTCTTCGTGGCGAGAAGAAAACGACGACTAAGGCACTGCTCAGCAGGAAGACGCTGCTCCGTGGAAATGACGTTCTTCCGCGTAAAAATTCCGACTCGAGTCACGGTTCAGTCGTTACCAAAAAGTATTAAACCAGCAACCTCAAATCTCGTGTGAATCAATGTGCCAGGTTTTCCACTTTCACAGGGAAAGAAGAAAAAGAAAATTACTTCTCCATTTGGTATCGCGCTCTTGCCGTTTTCAAATTGATTTATACATCGTATGGCCCGCCTTTGCATACCCTTGGTGCACTGCCATTCGACGAGGGGAAAAATGGGGAACAGCCAGACGTCGATTAGTAAATATCGTTTTGCTCGCTGGGAAATATTTGTTTTTGCCGTCCTGACGCAGCTTCTCTCTGGATGCCGGTGTCGCTCGACGTTCCTGGAGGGCTGCTCTTAAATTTGCTCACGGTTATGCCAGTCCGTTCTACGGCGAACGCAACAGCGCCAGGCACCGACGATAAAGCCGTGATTCACGTTCCACGCTCGGCCGACGTTCCCCGCACGTAGCCATCCTCCTTTTTTCTCAATCATCGTGGCGCACTTTAACTACCAATGGCCGTCGAGCCGCGCCAGTCTTGCTCCATAACTTTCCGTAATGTCTGCACACGGGGGCTGCGCGATTAAATCGCCAACTGATATCGGCATACTGGGAAATTTACAGCGACCACTCCGCGACATTCCTTCCCGTGTTCCATAAATTTTAATTGAATGTCTGACATAGCGGGGGCACGTCTGCATCTCGAGTCACCTCTTCCCTTTGATTTCAACAGTGGTTGTCTCTGCTTCAGAGTGATTTTAGCACACGTGACTGAAGGATAGTGAGATTACGTGCGTAAAAATTATTAATTGGGAGAGTTTAGTATTTTAAAAGTGGCGTAACTGTTTGAAGCATTGTGGGTGCATCTGGAGAATGCACGTGCGCCACTGCATTCAACGAAGAAAGTGGTTGCGTTGCGATAGTATAATAAATTCATGAAACCAGCAGATGTAGCTTCCCTAGCTGTTTTGTATTGGAAAATATTTCAATAGACAGGAATTGTATTGCTTTATTCATGTCTGTAAGGAACATGAGGAGTTTAAGTAAGATTGACCAGAGAGTATTCCCTTAAACCATGCTGACCTTGCATTCTGGCAAGCCGAAGGATCCTTTGCAGGATAATTGAACTATCTTCCCTCGAATTTAGAGACTGTTGATATTCGATACACGAGCCTTGCCCCACCAACGTATATACCACTCCTTCGACGCGGTAGAATAGTTTTTCACCTTGACGCCGAGCCAGTATACATTCGATAGTCACGCACCACGGATCAAACCAAATTTATAAGGTTGCATAAAATTAAAATTCTTTATTACATTGAAGTTAACAGTAGACTTTGAAATTCTGCTTTAAATTAATACAATTACCTTACTTTCTGACGTCCCGCTGACATAATCGCAGTCAAGAAATAGGTGGAAGTTTTCTTCAATCTTTTTAGTTTAAACCGGAGGTTGTTTTGTATGTCCTTTTGCGTTTACGAATCAGGACAAATGTTTGCGGAAGCTGTATTTAAACGATGTCCTGTTCCTCGTAAAACTAACATGTGCACACTTGTGTGTTTTCAGAATGCGACTGGGTATACGAAGACACCGACTGCCACGACGGTTGCGTACTAGCCAGCCCCGGATATCCTGGCCTATATCCACCCAACATCCGGTGCCGCTACTTAATTACTTCCGGACCACGAATGTCCATCGCAATTAACTTCACCGCCGTGCTACTGCCTGACAAGTAAGTGACCCGTTTAAAAGTTGCTCATTCGTTAATTTCTCCATTTTATTTCTTAATCAAACAAGGATTAAGATTATTAGATAATAGATATGTGAATATTGCAAATATTAAACGAGATATTGTAAGTAATATTCCTCGCCAAAAATGTATTGCAATTAAAGAGTGACCCAAAAAATTGCCTCTTTTTGGTCAGTTCCCACGATTTTGGAACTTATTTTTTGGTCACTCTTTAACCGCTCACACTTAGGGAAAACATTAATATTGGTTCTGATCTCTTCTAGCTACTTTATTTAAACTCCTATATCAGGGTTGACTAACTGGCGACTCACGAGTTGCCGGGGGCTCCTCCGCCTTGCGGCCACGCTGAACGCAGTCGAATTCGTCCGTGCCTACACAGACATAAATACATTCGATTGCTACGGCCGGCCACGGCCATACGTTTATATATATGTAATTATAATTAATACGACAATACGAACTGATATATACTTACTTTTACTCGTCTCTGTGAATGTGAACGTAAAAATTGGTGGATTTGGGTTTAAAAATTTCATCAATACTTGGTTCTACATACAGATGCGAAAGTGCGTTTTCCGTGGATGTACCATCCCTTGTCAATAATATGACGCGGCCTCAATGTGCACGTTCACATTCACAGAGACGAGTAAAAGTAAGTGTATATCAGTTCGTATTGTCGTATTAATTATAATTATATGTAAACCTATCGCCGTGGCCGGCCGTAGCAATCGAATGTATTTATGTCTGTGTAGGCACGGACGAATTCGACTGCGTTCAGCGTGGCCGCAAGGCGGAGGAGCCCCCGGCAACTCGTGAGTCGCCAGTTAGTCAACCCTGTCCTATATAATTGAATTGTACTTCTCACTTCTCAGTGCCCAATGTCTGAATTTTAATACTTTTAAGGTCGACTACGTGTAAAAACCCATTCAAAGTCAATTTGTTACCTTAAGTAGGATATGAAATAACAAGGAAGTAGGGTTTCTAAGGCCTTTAGGTAGGCCTCCAAGTAGACACCTCGTTGTTGGGTCAGTATAATTTCTGCAAGTAGCATATTCAGTCACGAACAGAGATTTCTAGCGCTCGACACGTTCGCAAATATTTAAATAACGCTTCCACCTCTAGAGAGATACTCCCGACAGCGTCGCCCCGTCTTCTTCATGTTCCCTTCAAACCGCGACACAGCTAAGAGCTGGTTTTTCGAGAGCAAACTGTACATTTTAATGTCGACAAGGAGGAAAACTAATTTCGACAGGAAGCTCCAGCTTTCAAGGAACAACTTTTCCACGAAATCTCGGAATACAGAACCCTTAGTGGCTAATACGTTTTCATTTCTTTCTTTCAATGGTCAAAAGCCTTTACGTCAGCCTCTCCATAGCACACATTCAGAATTACTTCCATTAACTTCTAACTTTTTGTTTCTCTCGTTCTGGACACTATTGTATTATACTTCCTTGCGTATATACTGGGCTTAATCCCGTTTAAGTAAATAATAATAACTTGCAAACAAACATTAGATAACACAACGAATAATTGTCTCTTTACACAAGATACGTTCACATCTCGTATCTGATATATCGAATATATTTAGTCGGCAGAGATAGTGTTGATTCACAAAAGACAGTAAAGCTAGCAATTGTATGAATACATCTGAAATATCAGGCGCGAGCTACGACGGTGAAACTACGCGAACGATACGATACATCGATAACGAGAGGCTGAGGTCGTTGCGCCGATCAGAGCTTAACAATTTCCAGCGGCAGTCTCCGTTAATTTCGGGTGATCCGTGCATCCTATCGCTTTAATCCGATCTATAGTTGATCTGGGTTAAGAAGCCTCACTTACGTCGCTAATGAGCAGAGACTTGCTACACTCCGTTCGAAGTAGGTCGTGATTTGATGGACCGCCATCGACCTGCGCCACTCAGCGAAGATTCTCCGACTCCGTTGCGATTACCATACATATACCCCGCGGATAATGGACCGAAGTTACCAGCCCGGTAAATTGTCGAAGTTCTAAAACTCGCGGCGACGAGAAACAGCGCTTTCATACATATTCGTCTGGCAATGAAATAGGAAATTAATTAGTAGCACACGAATCCATGCCGCGCGCCGAGGGCATGCATATTCCCCCGTTGCATTGCAAGCACGAACTACGCGTTAACGGATCAAACAATTCAACTGGATCTGTACTTCAAGTGCTCGATGAATCAGCTGCTCTAAAACCCTTATTACTACACTCACTCGCTTACTACTGGAAATCTAAAGAGACATTTAGCATTGTCTTAATTTCGAGACGTTAAAGTGACGCCTGCTTAGCGCGGAAACGCGTGGCTGGCGTTTAGTTAGAACCAATTGTTTAAGGCGTTCACGTCTGAGCCGAGAGACTCGACAAAGCGAAAGGGCAGATCGCAATTTCTGTTACATGTGGCGAAGGGAAAAGAGCGAAACGGAGGAGAGGAATAATCACGACACAAGCGGGCGACGCTGGCATTGCGGAAGTTCACCTTTTTTTTCAACATCTTCATTGCTACGACTAGGTTTTTACGACACCGACTGCTCGGAAGCACTTCCATATGAGAAACAGACGTCAAAAGTACACCGAGCACTTCCCACCCCTTTGAAGCGCGAATACGCGCGCACGTTCTTCACCATTCTGCGCGCCCTTACGCGTTCTCCCAGCGTATCAGTCCTCCCACACCTCGTCGTGACGGACAAAGGTTTTGAAACGCGGCTATAAGCCGTCGAAGTCATCTCGCCCGGATATTTCGAACCGGATGAAGCGCGAGGCGTTTCAATTTCCGTGCTTTCCTTTGACGCAGCTTCTGCCGCGGATACATTAATCTCTGAAGTTCGTGGCCCTCGCGATCTGTTAATTACGTCCATGGAAAAAGAATGGGAGAGGAAACAATAACCGTGACGGAAGGTTTTACATGTTTTATACGTGTCGGTCTTTTTTGGGTCCCCGTGATGGAGTTGATTCACGCGATGGCCATTTTAGGAACGAAACGCCCCGTGAATAGCTTGGTTGCTCTCTCCTTGTGATCGTTTACTTTCGTGGTGACATGCCGTTTACAAGTAATTCTGGCTAAGTGAGCGACAATTTTACCACCTTGCTTTGAACAAGATGCAGGTAGTTGGTATTTTTAGAAATTTTATTAAACTTTACAAGAATTTATCGATGGTTTAGGTAGGTCTGTTGCTAAAGAAGTAGTCGAGTGAATGAAAGATCTATGAACTTAGGTACGTAGTTGTCGAGTTCTCTTTTTCCTTTACTGAAGTGAAAACTTAGAGATACGCAGCTTGTCTTGTATTTTGCGTTTTCTACGGTATTCTAGCGCGGTCATGCAATTTTTAGTTGCTCTTCTCTAAAGTCGAAATTGGAATTGACTTTCCTCCTTCGAAAAGGGATCAAAGGAACTGCTCACAGAGAGTATTATGGAAGAAATATCCTGTGCGATCGTTCGTGGAGCCAAGCGCGACTACCCAAATCCGATTGCATTTTGACTTGACGGGAAGAAAACGCGAAAAATCGTTCACCCTCGGATTGCCGAATATGTGAATTTCGCAGAACAGGGAATATGCTTGGTACACTTTAGAAGTCAGGCTTTACGCTGTTCGCGGAATACCTTTTCGACCTTTTGAAACCGGAAGGGCTTTTCCGCCATTGCTGTCATTTAAAATCCTACCCACGGTTGTACTTTACTTTCCGTCTTCCTAAGAGACAAGAATTCTTCACGAAGAATATGTTATCTACACATGAAGCTTTGCTTTAAAAAATTCCCACTTTTCTCAAGCATCACGCAGTAAAAAATTCTTGCAAATTCCACTGTTTAGATTTCTCCAATTTCTCTGAAATTGCAGCGTCTCCCGTGACCCGTCCCACAATCTTTGATCTATCGCTGGCCAAGTGTGAAGAACCACTCGAAAATTTCGCGACCATATTTACGACAGGAGGCGGCATATTTACGAAACAACCGCCTTCTCTTGCACCCCGTGGCAGTGATAAATTTCACACAATATTCAGACCCTCTTCGATTCCCAGCCAGGGCATGTAACGACGCGTGACGAGTCAGAAAAATTCCCCGAGGATAAAGCTTATTTTTCGCCGGCTGACGTGCTCGAATTTCTAAACAGCCTCCACCCTCTCCGCGCGTTTCCATCTCGTGACCAACCACCGACATCGGCCGCCATCGACCCAGGCCGAGATCACCCCCGGGGAAAAGCAATAATAAATGTTTCCACTTTTCATGGGGGATTGTAATTGTTTCGACGTTCGCGGCTGAAATCCACCGACGCCGAAACTTTCGATCCAGTGGAGGGTCTTGAACTTTTCCGCGATACCTCGCGGAATCCGCGCGGTCGCCGGTCCGCGTTCCGACGCTAATTGAAACGCACGAAATTAACAGGAGTCGTCACGGTGGAGCAAAACAGTACGAGCACGCGCCGGAGTTTCAAACGACGATTGCTATCCACGCGACATCGTTCGCTCCCGACGGCGTTTCGTTTTTTCATCGCTGCAACAACTGGAAACTGATTCGCGAGTCTCGTGTTAGCATCGTTTTATGAGGGATTCCAGAGGTATACGAGGGAACATGCGGGTTTTCTCGCTGCTTTGTGAAGCAACGTGGAATCGATCGCGAGATGGAAGTAAAGCGCTTTCGCGTTCGAGGCGAGAGATTGTATAAAATATGGACAAACACTTGAACGTGGCGGTGAATGTGTGATTCACAAACACTGGTTAGGATGAATAACCAAATGAAGGCGTAAACTGTGCAACGCTCCTTTTTCTCGTAATGCGACAGATTTCTTTAAGAGACCCCGAGGGCGCGGCGCACTGTAGCTTAAGGAAACTTTAAACTAAGGTAAAGTTTTATGGAAAACGCGTTTAAGGTGTTCATCTTCTTCGCCACGTCCTGGGCCACCCAGACTAAAATATCCAGGTGTGACAAAGTTTTATGAAAGCAAATCGATCGGCGACAGTCGTTAACCCAGTTTGTATCGCACGCCGCCTCTCAAAGTCGCCGGATGCTTGACGCAAAACGTGTCGGTGGATAATTAACATTGCTCATGCTGTGCCGTTTTCGCGTGAGTTGATGTTAATAGACAACCTGCTAGCGCGCGCTTGGAACTTTCGTAATCAGCAGGCGACGCTTTCCGGCACGTTTATCGAGATCCTGTTAATTCTGTAATTATCGGCTCCATGTAACGACCTACGCGTAATATCCCCGATGCTTGTTACTCACTGCTGTCGTTGCAACAACCACAGTTTCAAAAACTGCGAAAATTAAAACAGCTGCTATTCTATACTGGCCCCTTTGAAATCGATAGCCACATTCGTTTACTTTTAAATGTAAAAGTATAAGAACACGAAGCAGTAACATTCAAAATTCTGAAAAACAGTTCCTATTAAATGTAGATACTAGAATGGAAAATAGAGTAATAGATTATCCTCAAAATCTTCCCTTATTCTATATAAAACGTAATGATGGCGGTACTAGTGGATGTCGAAAGGAAATCGAGTTTCTATATATCCTATCCACTATGAAAACGTGCTCAGGAGGGACTCAAAATCCAGGAGTAAGTCGATCCCAGTAAATAGTCTACTGCGAAGAAGGGACAATACGTTCCACGTGTTGTAGCCGTTCGAGTTCCCTTTTTCCCCGGTGGAATGTAAACTGGCGTCCCAGTAACGACCGGGTAACTTGCTCGAACATCTCGTAGGGATCAGCCTTAAAGGATTCAAGGTGGCCAAATGTACGAGGCGTCTCGCCCCCGTCCCTTTTCTCCGATTCATTATTCAGACCTTACTTTCTCCCCGCCGTTTGAGAGACGGCGATCGCCGTCACCCTTCGCCGTTCAGAATTCACGCTGCACATTGGAGTGGTGGGTTTGAAACGAAGGGGTTGCTGGTGTAAAGCTACCACCCTCATCCATGCAAACGTCGGAATTATTCCAACTACATCGCCGGGAGCTCTGAGGCAGCGATTTCTTTTTTGCCCCATTTTCTGTTTTCTGTTCACCTTCTTCTGCCCGTGCCGCGCCCTCTCGCGACCGCTTTCCTATCCTCGAATGAGACAGGGGGGGCCTCTTGCGTTGAATGCAGACACGATTCGTGTGATATTCCAAAATTTCGGTTGGTCGACGTGCGCTTGATACATGACAGGCTGAACGTCATCGATTTCACGTCGTGACATTTTATTTGGCTCAGTTTCATTAAATTTTCCAGCCACCAATAACGTCCCGCCAGCAGACTGGACACTGCGGATCGTTGTTTTATTAACGACACATCGATCTGTCATTGGTACCATAAAATTGCAAGTTTGAATTTTCGGTTGCTGGTACCTGTCAGTCGCTATCGCATTTTTTCTCCCCCGTTAAGGTATACACAGAGGATCGAGTTTAAATTCCCCCCCGAATTCGAAGTTGTAGCTCTGCAAATTCTAATCAACACCTGAAGCTTCTCTCCACCCCTTCGTTCCCCTTAGGCAATAAAATTGTATCTTAGACACAGCGTAATTCCAGTGTGAAGAACTAGAAAGCGTTCGAACTCCTCTGATAGAACTTCGCTGAGCTTTGACCTGAACCCTTGTGCTCGTGAATTGTTTGGACTTCGTATCGCGTGTTAATGGTACTTCAAAAGTGTTTCAACTCACGGGGTGAACTTCGGAGGTTCCGAACTCTCCGCAGGTCAGAATTCACCAACTTTGAAATCTCCGTTGAACCACTCGACTCTTCCGCCGCACTCTTAAAACCCGAACCCGCGCGAGTTGATAACTGACTTAACCGAAATTCCGCGAGCACGGTACCAGGTCGGAGATCGCGGGAAAGGTGAAGCACCCCCCATCCCTCTACCATCTCTGATGGCCTCTGAAACCATCGTAATCGTGAGCAGTGGTCGCGAGACGTGGAAAAACCAGCACCCTGGTTGATCGCCAAGTTTAACGAAGGGTCTTAAAACGGGGGGGTGAGTTAACGCGCTTGGTAGCTGTGACCCTGGCACGTTTTGCTGGTCGAATCGAATCTTCCAGCTGAACGATGGTACAGGCGTGAAATAATGGCGCGCCTCGCCGTCGTCTTTAGCGATTCTCGTCGGCTGGAATTTAATAAGAGCCGCATAAAGTTAGGGGCGGATTCCCGTTTATTCGAGACGGCTTGCCGCGTAGCTGCGAGCAAGGGGGAGTGTGTTGCCCTGTGGACAAGCTTCTCTGCGTGCACGTACGCCCGACCCCGTGTGTACACACAGGCGTGCGCGCTGCACGTGAAACGAAGGGGACAGGGAAGACGGGAAGGGGTTGAAAGCTTTTGTACTCCCATTCAGAACCACCTACACCCCCACAAGCCCCCTGGCAACGGTAGCCTGTACTCGTTATTGGCTGTTAGTATACGACAACGGACCTACAGCTTTTCTTGTCAGCGAAACTACGTTTGCTTTGGTCTGTGACCGTCGCTCTTGCATCAGTTAGAAGCTCTTGGGGATGGACGCAGCTTCTCTTGGAATCTATCACCCGATCGGAGGTATCCGGTTGCCTGATATCCGTTACACTCTGAACAGTAAACAATGGAAAGTTTGGGGGCCAGTGATGGTTTCTTTGTGCGTGTTGGTGGTGGAAGTTCCTCGAACAGTTTAGAAGTTGATGCATACCCGGTCGTAGAAGATCGTAGAATGTGCTTGTTATTGTTTCGTCTCTTGATACCCTGGAAACGAGAATATTCGATATTACAAAGGATTAGAGAAACAAGAGAAGAATGCTGTGCTACAGACGCTTCGGCGGGTGAAAATAAGGGAAGCTTTCTTGGGCGATATTAAAGCATAATATTGAACAATAGAAACAACCTCGTTACTCCTAGCACAAGAGCGAAAGAAGAAAGAGTAACGTATTGAAGAAATTTTTAATTAAATATCTTTACGGGTGGCGGGGCTTTCATACATTAAACATTCAATGCATAAGTGTACGACCAAACATGTAACAGCGTCACGGCCTGCGGACGGGGCTTTCGGAAAAGTTCGCCGTGAAAAGCAGCGCGTTTTTACGTAGCACGCGTCACGACTACGGGGTGGGGGAGCCACGCGCGGTGTACCGTCGTTGCCCATAAAAATGCTAAAACGCCAGAATTTACATACTATTAGCGTTGCATTTTCGTTCGCGGCGGGGCGTGACATCGGCGGACATTAATTAAATTATCCCGGGCCGGCGTGTTTCGGTAATTAATGAAGTGTCACGAAAATCGAACTATATGCAGGGGGCCTGCATTGACGAGTCCGCGCGCGGGGGGTTGGAGCGTTGCCGGCGCGACAAAATCGAGTTACACGACGCCCGCCTGCCTCTCGCCGGCGGAAAGTATTGCAGAAATTGAAAATCAGTTTAGCGACAACGTTATCCCTTTACGGGTCGGGTGTACCATTACGCGGGCTGTAACTGGGCCGTGGGTAAAACGAATTTTAACCACCCACCCCCGTTGTTTTAAACGACGCCGAATTATTCCCTCCCTCCCCTCGTCGTTCAGCCAAACAGGAAATTTGCTGCTCACGGTGATAATATCATTCACTTATCCTCCCCGAATGTAGGTGAACGTAACGCACAGGCCGGGGCAGCAAACATTGCCCCAAAGCAATTCACTGCTCTCTAACGATGCAGGACAATGCCGGGAAATTTTCGTGCCCAGGATAACTGGAAAGTTATGCAGCTATAGGTGTCTTACAAGTTTGTACTTTACCGTGCAACACGATCGCTCGAGCACGTAGCCCTTTGATTGTGTCGGGCGGCGCAGAATGCATTCTATACCGCGCTATTATACTATAAACAGTTGCACCGAATAGGAGCCAGCGCCTCGAAGTTTCGCAGGAATTGATGCTCAATTACCGCTGACGCGTCTCGCGAATATCCCCTCGCATTTACAGTTTCGCAGCCCCTCCCCCGCCGAGCCGTGACGTCGTAACGAAACGCCACGTCGTAAGCCAGCAGACGAGATTATTACGGGGAGATGCACAATTCCACGTGGACGCTTTAACGCTGTTGGGACGACGTCGAACTCTTCCATCCCGACGCCTCTCCCGCTCCGCGTCCGTGACACACGCCGTTTCTACGGGCCACTAACCGAGCCCCCTCCGCAACGCCGTTGCGCGGAATGCATTTTGCATACGCGGGTAGGGGACGAAATCGCAGGATCAAGCGCAGCGAAAAGAACTCCGTGGGAGGGCAGATGGCATTTCAACGTATCTCTATCAGAGATAGAGCTGGCGCTCTGAATGTTGCGGCGGACGCCATGGCCCTTTGCGAACGAACATTTAATGAATTGAACATTTAATTAAATTTCCGACGTCGCATAGTTCCTATTCGCCGAGTCACGGGGACCAAATTAAACAGAATCACGCGCTAATATGACCCAGAGGTCTGTGTCTACTCCAAGCTGGACTATGCTCGTGTAGTAGAGTAGTCTTCATGGGTGGGACTCTATCGCAGCAAAAGGGTTAAAACGCTTTGATACGCGCCCGTGTATTGTTCCCGGCGTGACATTGTGTATTCAGGCCCTTTCCTCCCCTCCTTGTATGTACGTCGCGCACACTAAAGGGAGATTCTGCATGTCCGGAAGGCGTGTTTCCTAGCTGAAGATAATTGCCGTATGCGTTGTCGGGGTTCATACGTGAGCTATTACGGTGTTGTTCTACGAATCTCGCGCTCCGTTCTTTTCCGTCCTGCTCCTGCCCAACGAAGAAATCCCTCGCGCAAACGCTGCTTCCCGCGTTGCCGGTGTACCTACGCTTTCGGCCGGGGGTGGAGAGTTGGTTTTAATTTGCGAAATGAATTCTTGATGGTGCTGACTCGCGCGACATCGGACCCTTCGTAAATCGGGCGTCGGTGTGTTTTCGCGTTCAACAGAGTAAACCCTCGCCCCCTCTTTCCCCCGTGTTAATCGCTTTTTTGACGAACGAATCTGCCCCGGAACGAGTTATCGCGCTGAGCTCTTCTACACAGGCTTTCGATTCATCCTCGTTGTCTTTGATGCTTTATGTTGGGAATGAACGCGACGCGAAACGGATAAAATTGAAATCGAAACTCGAGCTTGTGCCTTCGATATCGTTATATGAAACGTTGTTTTGTTCAATAAAATTCTGAATGATAGTTATTCTAAGATGGTGGACTTTACTTGTTCTTATCTTGGCCCATCGTGAAATAGAATTTGATACTTCTTACCGTAACTTCTCTTTACCTATGCGCCCAATGGATGCATTGATTACCCGATTATTGATTATAAATTACGCGAGCAATTTATGTATTTAGGTAGCTGCTGTTGGGCTCGTTTGTTATTTCTATAGGCCACAACAGAAAGAAAAGTACTGGTCACCAGCGGTTGGCACGCAAATTCCTGATATCGAATACCTATTCGAACCCAGTGACCAGATTTCCCTGCGAGGTCCCTCGATATTTATGCGGTTATTTACCTCGCCGATCGAGCGCGGGGGAAGAGAGAGACGGTGGTTTTTACCATATCGCGTTGGACCTGCAATAACGTCCGGCAAACGAGCATCATCAAACTTTTCTGCCGATGTAATAACGGCCGACAATCTCTGGCATGGATTTTGCAATAACTTCGGAACCGCCTGCATTTTCGAGCGAATTTTAAAGAGTACGCGAGTGTTGTCGATTTCTCTGGCCAGCGTTGCGCAATGCTCGATGACATGTTTTATCCGCATATGCTTTCAGTATTCTTTAATTTGTGCTGGAAATATAGGACGAAAACATATGATCTTTCAACGCACCATTAAATACAGAACGTATCAACCGTCGTCTATCAAATTGCTCTCTGAAATTGCCTATCGGAAAATGTAAAAATTCCTACTGCAATAATGATCGTCGAGCACCGTTGCACTAATATCGCCATACGTGGCAGGAAAAATTGCTTCACCGAATCGTACGTCAATTGGAAACACGGTCGAATAAAACCCGCCATGATTCGCGCGAATCTCCAGAACCATACATCCATGTTCATTAAAAAAAAAATAAAAAAAAAAACGATATACGCGTGTACACGGGCTACCACTCTCTGTTTCGAAAGCATTACGTTCCCAGCGACGACGACTTTACCATTACCGTATCCAGTGGCCTGGTTTTTCCGACCACGATAAATCAAGACCGTAGCACGGTTAAACAAACGGCACCGATTTTCCCGCGCCTCCGACATTCCCGCTCAAAATTCGGCCGCGGGAGAAAAAACGACGAGGGAGCGAAAGAAAAATGGAAGGGAAAATATAGAAACGAATCACGCATCGGACGGTCGCAAACAAAAATACAAACATAAATCTCGAACCGTCCAGCCCCGGCACACTGACCAAAATCTCCCCCAAAGACTGGCGAGAATTTATGCATTTATTTACCCTCCAACACACCGCTCGACCGTGAATTCCCACCGATAGATCTCCTGTTTGCCCCGCGCATCTGCAACGCCCTCGATATGACCGATTATTATCGGCAACTACAATGCGCATCAGCTGCAAGGTGAAAGTATGTAACACTCTAATTGCAAGGGTGGCGTGAATAGTCGATTGACAATTTTCGAAGAATTATTAAAGGTTTATTGTAAAGTGAAAAATGAAAATTCATAGAGTAAATTGAGCATTAACAGTGCCAACTTCTTTGTATACATATCCTCCTACTCCTCCACCGCGTAACCAATTGAAAAGTGCAAACTTCTTCAGCGAACGAGACCCCCAAGTTCAGATCTCGGTCCAGTGTACATTGATTAATCGATTCTTGCCCCTCTATCACGTTGAGGAATAAAATTCACCTCCTGTGAGTTCATGCCTTCGTAAAGCTCTCGATGTAAAATCTAAGAAAGAGGGTATCTGGGCTATCGTAAATCGATACGCCCCGGGATGGCCACTTTCCAGGGGCCACTCCCCCTGTGGAAAGGGTTGATCTGAACCGTCATCGTTAACCTTCGTCCACCATTTATCGCGTTACGTGCAGACGCGCGTAGTCGTCATATTGCGACGTTTATACGACGCTCAACCCTTGCGAGCTGTGGTCGCGTGGCTATTGCACCGGAAACGACGGGCCTGGCCCGCATCCTGTCCCCCCGTGGCTCGCAATATTGCGAGCAGGGTAGTTTGTAAGGTGTCCAGGATGTCGTGCTGTATCTTCGTGTGAAGTGTAAACCCGCCTCGAAGATCGAAACGTTAACTGGGTGACTTCCTGGCGCAACGTTTCGAGGATGATTCTCTTCCCTGATACTGGACGTCTGTATATGTAGGCTACTCCGAGTAAGCCGTTTCACGGTTTCTTTCGCCGACAAGGAGGCGCCCTACGAGTTCTGCGTGCTCAATTCGATTACCTATATTCGTCACTGGGTATCATTATATATTTCATTGGATTTGAAAGTGAAGGAAATTCTTCAGGTAAAAGTGCCAATAATATTTCCAGCGTCAAGAAGATCTGATCAGTTCTTTAAAAACGTGAGTATATTGTGGTGTATCGTTAACATCACGCAACAGGCGTGAGAGGTACCCCACGGTTTGAAATAACATGCATGCATGGCTATGACAAAATCGAATTTTCCCGAGATGAAATTTTTTCTGCGACCACCAAGAACTCGCGCGAAATTCGTGCACGTAAAATTACCTCTCGTCGGTCATAACTTGCGCGCCACTGTTACGGAATTTCGTGCACGAAACGACGTCGCGAACAATTCATTAAAATAGGTATTATACATTAGTCGCGAAAAAAATTCCCTACCTCGAGTATTAAACGTCCAGCGTAGCGCGTCAGAAGCGCCCAAAGTTCTCGTAAAATTCGCTTGACGGTGGCTCGTTGAACTCGAAGAATTTGGAACGGAATTTTGACTTGCACTTCGTCAACCCCGAGCAGTCAAAGGTGCGCAATTTGTTCCTGGTTGCTGGTAACACGACACCGAACAGCCTGTAATCAACTCACGTTACACGCTCATGGAACTTCTAGTAATTCTATGTGTAACGTGAACCTTCCGAACCAAAGTTGATATCGCAACCGCGAGGACATTCATACTTCATAGCCGCTAGCTTGCGAATTAATTTACCTGCGATTACCCAGTGGTGCATGTGTTATTAATAAACGATTGGTACCTATGTTCAAAGCTAATAAGTGCCCCGTCGCTGCAAATTAATTAATAAAAATATATACATTACTCTGCCATTACGTTGGAACACCACTAATCTAAACATTAATCGCGTACGCGGCGGGTCTAATTATTAATCACATCAATAAGGAAACACAACTGTGTTACAAACCGCGAATAGTTACAATCCATATTAATACCGTCACACATCTATATAACCCGAGTACACGGTAATACACGATTTATTAACGACAAAACGTGAATTCGTATCCCAGCGGACGTTTAAACTTTAAATGTCGCCTCAGTTTTGATTTGTCGCGCTTTCGATGCCCGTTTACCTTTGATACCCCGTAAGATATTTCCTCGTGGATGCTCGTTAAAACGTATCGTTGTCTCGCGCAATTACACCCTGGAGGAGCAGAGAGGAAGAAAAAGGGAACAACAACTCCGAGCCACGAGCATTGGCAATAATCTCGTAGCACTCCGCGATATCGCGAACACGTTCAGTCGCGGTTTGCATTACCTTCAGAACGAGAATCGTCGGATCCAATTATGGCCCCGGTGCACTCGTCGAGGAAAATATCTATGAAGAAGCTGCCAGCTGATAATCGGGCTACTTTGCATTTTCCCCCCGGTGATCCGGCGCGGAGGGAGGGGGAGGACTCGAAAGAAAAGGGACCGCTAACGGGGCGGCTAGACGGAAGGAAAAGCGTGGAAAGCAAGCTGCGACGAGGTGGGAGGAAGGAAAGGGGGAGCCTGTCCCAGGAGGAACAGCTGCAAGAAGTCGCTGATAAAGAGGAGAACGGCGCCGAGAGTGGTAGTAGTTCGGTTATTTAAATCGTCGCGACGCCTGATTGGTCAAAGCAATGTAAATGCTCACCCCGTCCTTCCTCGCCCTGCCCGGCCGACTACGTCCCTCCAGGAGTCTACGCCACCCACGGCGACAATTTCGCTAATGCGAATTTCACCTGAGGGCCTGACAGCGATTTCAAGGGTGACGAGAGGGGTTCCCTGGAGAAAGGGAATGGGTTCATCAGGGTCCTTCCACAGCCAGACTTTCATCCCTCACCGCTCGATTCTCCACCTAACCCAGACCTACCCACAACCTCCTCCCGCCCCCCTCGTTCTCAAGACGTATTGATTTATATCCTGCCACCCCATGGAAAAGGGATAAGACCGCCGGGAAACGAGATAACACCGTGAATTCTTGCCGAGCCCTTGCAATCTGTCGGACGATAACTTCTGCCTCGACGCGTCTCGACCGGGGTGCTTTTGAAATCGGTACACGCAGACGTGGAGTGGCGTGTGACGGGACTCGTCAGGGTGGTGGAACGAATGACGAGGACGCGTAGATTCGAAGTTCACGTGTGCGACTGAAGGATCACCAAAGTCGATCTGTCTTAGAGGCGAGTCTTTATGCGTTGGATATACCATTATACAATTAAAGCGAAGATCATTAGGACAGTTTTTTTTTTTAAAGTTCTAAGTCAAGTTTATAGGATACATTTTCCTTTGAATTACATAATCGAGTTACGGCCCGCGGTAAACGCTCGTGTAATTCGTAATTTGGCATTCATTTGGGAAGATTGCACGACCACAGTGCCACAGCGGTCGACGGTATATTTTCTTTAATTCCGGATGAAATGGCGAGCCAGCCGTCGCGAAGTATGCATCTTTTCTCGGGCTGGTCCTGTCACAGTCATCGGCGCAGACAAGCTTAAACCACACGGGCTCCACCACTCCGTGGACCTGGTTACCCCTCCCAGTGCCGCAGAATTAATTAACACACAGCCCTGCGGGCATACTGCAATGCCAGCCACGCCTGGGGCAGAAAATCTCCTGAAAATAATCTGAAGACCGAGCCTCGAGGGTTTTAATAAGCTACCAAGTATCGAAGAAAATGATGGAGGACTGTTATTAGCTTCCTCGCCGACCCCTCGCCCGCGACTGAGAAAATTTTATTAAGCTCCTAAGAGGTATGTCAACGCTGTTGCTATCGGTCCCGTTGCGTAATTTAAGATTGATCGTGGTACGATCCAGAGTCTGGCAAGGGAGTAATCTGAAGGGGGAAAAATGGATTCTCCCTATCTACGTGGATCTTCTTGAGGCTATTCTGAAATCTAGGGAAACAATATGTGTGAATGGGAAATGTGAGGGATAAGGGACTCGAGATTTATGGCCGAAATATAAGATAAGGGAGTGCTGAGCACTTTCTCCCTTTATTGTTTATTATATAAGTTGCAAATACGTTAGTAGATTCGTCTCGCCTCTGACCAATAATTAATCTAGCCCGAGTTAGAAACAGTCGCTACATCAAAGAGAAGAGATCTTAATGTACTCCATCACGATCCTCCTAAGACAATTACAAAGCAATGCAGCCCTCGCAATCTGTAACGTTTTGGTCTAATTCGGTTGGATCCTCGCTAGGAAACCATCCAGATAATGAGTTCGAGTACAGGCAGACCGTGCCGGAGGAAATCTCTGTCGGATTCAACCGCGCCAGACAGAGTTTGTTCCTTTACGCTGAGGAAAACAAAGCTCCGCGGGCTTTCTTTTAATGCCAACGAATCCTCTCAGTGGCTATACAGATCGCCCAAACCAGGGGTTTGAATTAAATATATTAGCATCACCCCGTAAACCTGATGCAATCAAAAGTTGACACTATTCCTAAAGACTGCTTCGCTGTCAGAAAAAAGTCCCCTTTGTTAAACTGTGTTCTTAAGAAGTCAGGAACACGTAGGCTTTTAATGTTCACGCGACTGAACCGAAGACGACTTCGTCCCTGATTAACACCGAGAAGAAACTCCCCCGCGAAATCATGATCAATGCCCAGACACGTGACCAGGAGTGGTTTATAGCCGTCACTACAGGGCCAGCAAGAAGAGAGTTCGAGCAAAGCCATTAATTCGTACGTGTTGGTGTCAGCCAAGAACGGATAAGTGCGCCCAACGGAAGATATATATCTCCATTTAAGCGGAGATGGGACTTACTCGTTAAAACCAGACCTTACACCAGCGCGCGCTGGCTCTCTTAATAAATTCTCTGGCCAGCTCTGCGCTTTGAACTCCGCCGAGATGTCGAGCGTATTAGAATTATATTTGGTATCGATCATATCTGAGAAGTTCCTTTTCCCTCGCTTCCCGCACCGACCTCGGCGATCCCGAAGAAGAAACTCGTCGCTTCCACCTCGTTCCCTCTGTAATTTAAATATCCGTCGTTACCGATTCGACGCTGAAAACGCGATGAAATAGGAAACTTGGCTGCACGAGGCGTCGCTTCGGCGTGAATTTTCCTCTCGATATAGTTGCCTCAATGGGGCCAGCAAGTGGTACGAGTAAATTCTCCATTCGAGGAACATTTCAATAGATTTAGACACTTCTTATCGTTAGATGAATTGCACTACGGAACATTGGTACAAGTGTGATCAGCATCTTAATTCCACAGACTTTTTCGCCAATCCAAGTTCGTTTTAAACGTTATCAAATGGAGGAAGAAAACAAACGTCCAGCGTGCCCCTGCTGGAGCGTCCATTCAACCATATGAATTTCGCGGGTGGCAGGACGGGATGGAATAAATTTCCTGAATGGACCGATTCGTGAAAGATAAAGGGGCTGGATGTAAATCCATTTACATCGGTGATTCCTGCGAGAAATCCCGTTTAATACGTGCTGGACGTTTCGCCTAACCGTGGCGCCGCGCGCATCCAGTTACTGTACATATAACAGGATTGATTTTGCAGTGATTCTACGTGAATCGAATGCGCCAGTTTTCCTGGCGGCTTCCGGCTTCGCCTCGGGCCCCCGTCCCTCTGATATCGCTCGTGTCCACGAAACGCGTCCCCCGGACACGCAACCGAGGCCGACTTCTCTGCTGGCCCATCGTAATCCTATTTTGACGGTAGCGTTACATAATCCCCCGTAACGACAACATATAATATTCTATAGCAGCCAGGGGACGTTCCCATTGGCTGGTAAACAAGGTTGTAAATCAGACGACTGTTGCACCCCGCGTGTTGCACTAATTTGATTACAATCGAGCTAACTGTCGGGAGAATCAAGTTGCACGCGATCATCGCGCTTGATTAATTGATATTCCAATGTTACGATATCCCCCGTTCGCTACGACCCAACGTTTATTTAATTGCAGAGGGCCAGAGGGGATGGCGATGAAATGTAAGCAGCCATGAAATTGCCCCGATCTCCCAATCGACGATTTCGCGATTACATCCGCCGTGTGGCTGGTATTTTTATGATTCCGTGTTATTACCTGTGGCTTTGTTAGCAATGCGAATCAACGGGACGGAAACTGACAGCATTAACCTCGCACTAGATCCTCGCCTCTGTCTCACGAAACAGATCCTCATAATCCGTTATGATCCCCATTAATGCCGAGAAACATTACACGTGGCTTAGAAGGGTGCAGTAGTTTAAGCTGGAAAACGATAATGAAGTTGCACTGACAACGCAACGAATGATTGTCGTGCCGCCTGCAATAGCCAGTGCTCAAAGAAACTATATTCTTTGTCTTTGAAAATTTAGATTGGTACAGTTTAATTTATGCAATCCTCTTCGCAAGTTATCCCTGCTTTCTGCGTGAAAACTTTCGTGAGATTTTCGTAAAACGGTGTGCTTCTCTGTACGTCGCTTAAATGGCGATAATTCCGCATCAATCGCACACACACGGGGGGTTGTGACGAGAGTGCAAGTGAGGTTCGTGGATTTATGAAACTGTCGAGCTTGCAGACATAATACAAACTCGGTTCCGATCATCCTTTACTCGCGATCTGCTTTGAAGTGCTTGATTGAGAAATCCACCCGTCAAAGCTCGGTTGCCCGGTCTATCCGCTCTGCGAACCCTACGAACAGCCCGCCGTGACGGCCGAATCGTCGAGCAATCTGACGTAACTCCGTTTAATGCACGGAAATTACATGCGCCGCACCGCTACGCGTAAATTATTCATAGGTGACGGAACGGGCCACGTGCATAAAGTCGTTTCAACCCCTGGCTTCGCTTTGCGCTGGTGCACTGGCTAGCTGGATTATTTTCTTCCGCCCTTGCGCTCTACGTACACCTCGACTGTGCAAAGCCGCGCGTGTACCAATGCGTTTGATTTCATTATACTTGATAGCGATTTAATTGGACTGCTCAGCGTATACGCGCTCAACTGTTGCCGTACGTGGTGTGAGAAAATATTGGGGAAGGGAACGGAGTGGAACGAAGTCGTGCGATCCGAGATTTTCATTATTGATCTCCACGAATGTCGTCGGTGGTCGCTTTCTGACATCGATCGTTGTGGCTATTGGCTACCGTGGTTCATGACTCGTCTTTGTTGACTTTGATCCAGTTTAGATCGTCGTGCTCATGTCTCATAACGTGAAGACTGTCAGTACGCAGTTCCACGACCCCAGTGTCCACACTCTATTAGTAGCGCATAGTCAATATTCACTGTCACGGTGAACCGAAGCTAATTAATTGTTGCTGTCACGCTCCTCGATTCTACGATCAACAGTATGCCTAGGTAGTTAGCCCTGCATCGACAGTTGGTGGTCGCCGTTATTGGGTACTGAATTTGTAGACACTTTGAACGTTTCTTCCTTCTTTTGGCAGCTTTCATTTAATACCACTGTCAGGTAGATTTGGCACAGTGGATTAATAGCCAATGACTCTAGACACCTGAATTGTGATTCGAAGAGTATTTACTTCGTCGTTTCGTGGTGGATTTTAATAATTTTGTTAGCAGATGAAATGATAGAATTTTCTTTTTAAACTAGCACTTCTAACTGATTCTATTATCTTTACGGTGGACTCTGGAATCGCTAAGCAGACCGATCGAGGTTTTTAACAGGAACTACTGGTTATACAGTGTCGCGGAGCGGCGGAAGCGCTCGTTAAATTTCGCTTATACGCCAGATAAACCGATAAAAACTTTCATAAAGATTTGGTAAAGAAGATAATGCATAGAGCAATATTTGTCTATTCTAGAGCTTACGGTGCCGAAGGTTTTACGAGCCTGCTTTATGATACAGTAAACTTACGCTCCATAATACCTCCGCCGATTTGGCGATAAACCACGGCAAGACGAAGGGAATCATTATCAGATAATAGTGAACGAAGGAAAATTCTGAAATAGCATATTGCATCAGGGAAATCGGTGCTCCTTACCTTTTAATTTCTTCCTCTAAATTTCTTATTTCAACAAACATCCCGGTAATTAAGATTCTACCCCGTCTACGCGATGAACTGATAGATGAGGATCTAACGGAACGTCTAGGTATATCAATCAATCACTTACTTATGTACCATTATTGAAGAAGCCTCGGTGGTTTCACCTCGTCATACAAGAGACTGTCATAACCGGCAGAGTCATGAGCCTCTACCAGTTGAATTATTCGAGGGTGGTAATTAACTAATAAGCACATTCTGGACCGTCAAGCACGAGCCTGGAGGAGACGATTGCTAAGGGAGGAAGTGATCCTAAGCACTCGTGATTAATGCGTTGCGATGAAGCGGTAGGCAAGAATTGCTGCAAGTAATAACTCATCCCTTCAGTGAAAATAAATTGCACAGTACATGTTCTTGTGCAATTGTAAAGCCTTGAAAGCACCAGCATGCCATTGGCAGAAGCACTAGATGAATCTCCTCTGAATAGAAACAATCCTCGATTCAATAGATAGAACATAGAATAAAATTCTCAAACTCCTTGCACAATACACAACTCAACATTCACCCCGAAAAAGACGAGCGTGCAATTCCAAACGAATCAAATTTCCGAAGGTACCTAACTGTTTCAACTTCCTCGTAGATCACCGTGCTCAGGAGCAATTGGGAATACCAATATCGTCGGTGGCTAGAATCGAAGTACCGGTAATCGATTCCCCCGTGACGGAACTTGGGCGAAAGAAAATTGGTGTTTGATCGTTCTTAGTGCCTGGAGTAACGTTGGCTGACCGAGACGTACAAAGCCCACGGACTCCCGTTGGAACAATAGGAACTCCCTGTTCGACGTACGAGAATTCTCGTGTGTTTAATCTACATCGGCCAGACCCGGTGTCCATTTGCACTCGCGGCAGTTATTTGTGTTTCACAAGGCGCCGCGGCACTCGATCAGGTGTCGGGATGCTGGCTGCGCGCTCTGCCGGATATTTCATTAAATTAAGAGGCAATGGGACATGGGCGGGGTGAGAATAGAACTCCGTTTGGCACGTAACACCAACTCGAATATCCTCCGGTTCGCGTTCCACTCTCCTTTATCGCCACCCTTTTATTCGGCTCGTTTCTGAGAACCATTCGAAATCTAATTTCTCACGCTCGTATTTTTCACCGGGGAGACCCTTGTCGACGTCGGCTTCTAATTAAATCATCCGTTAATTGGTTTCCTGTGACTGAAAGCCTCCTATTTATGGAGTGCCGGTTATTCACGGAAAACGGAACAAATTGGAGTAACTTTTGATACGCCATATTTTCCACCGCGCTTTCTCCACTCCCCCCCCCCCCCCCAACCACCTCTGCTAACTCATTGGCTGACTCTATAAATAATTTTTTTTTTTTTTCGGCACATTGACGCAGGTGTTGCGTACAAAGGGCGCGTGTCGCGGCCTGCAGTGGCTGATTTTATTTCCAAGCAATTCGCCGTGGAAAATTTTGTCTCCAGTTCATTCTGGATCGATTAATTTCAGTGGAACAGTGCATCGTGTACGGTATGCCATTGAAATGGTAATTCCAACTTGCAGTAATCAATTTCGAGCTCAGAGCTGGACCTTTTGAAGAAAAGAAATTACCGGAATGGTTTCTCATTTATGAAATTTCTCTTCGGCGGAACTGTTGGGAAGTTGTACTGGCGCAAAACTGATCGGACTTAGCCGGAAGGGAGAAAAAAATATGCTCGCCCGCCGAAGCGAGCGAAGACATCGATCACCGTCACGTTTATGCTTATGCTTTGCTGTTTTTCTTTTCGCTCCTCGTTTTCCCCCGCCGAAGGAGGAATTTTCGCCGTTCTCTTTTTCATTTCGCAGTCGAACCGCGAAAACAGATTGCCGTTACGAATCGTTCGCGAGTTACATCGCCGTGAAGGCGATTTCTCTCGGCCTCGCGCGTCGGCGTTCCATTAACAGGGCCAGGGGGAGGCGTGGCAAATACTTTCCGTCCTGGCTGTACCGCATTTCTCAAACTAACTTTCGAAAATTATTGGAAACTTGGAGAGGAAAATTACTTTACAGCCGCTATCACCGGTGTTCAGCCAGTTCACGGCGGGATGGGTCAAATTGTTTAGATATTTGTCGGGCGTTCCCTTTTAAATTAAGAGATAATCGAATATCACGGAAAGCGGGGGAAGCAAACTCGCTGCTCGTTAAAGCGAGGTCAACTTCAATTATCCATTAAACTTCTGACGTTCCCCACTTCGGCCAGATCAACTGTTATTATCTTTCATTCACCTTCCATTTTAATTTCCCACGATGTTTCTCCTGATAGAAATTTTTGTGACGATAAAAAATTCACTCTAAGCTCAATTATGCTATACAGTAATTTATAGCCATAGCTAATTTAACTCGTTATTCGGAGGTGCTTAGAATTAGCACGGTCAGGGCCGCAGTAGTTGAAGCGCACGAATGGTCAGGCAAGTTATCGCCCGCATACATTACGAGCAGAGGCAGAGAGAGAGAGAGAGAGAGAGAGAGAGAAAGAGAGAGTCAAGGGTGCGACTGCAGTAGCGGGACAGAATTTTAAACCGTGAAGTGAAATTCGGCCGTCCATTAGCAGAGTGTCTTCCTCAGCTCGATCTTGTTCACCTTGAAGCGAGGCACACGTAATGCCTCGGAGGTCAAGTATCCATCGCAAATTCTCGGTTTTTCCAGTGACGAGGGGCAACTTAATGTCCTCGTTCCGATTGCAAGCCCCCGGGCATAGTCATCCATTGCGAGGCGATCGATCTTGCTCGCCACTTGGCCGGTTTTGCCTCCGATGCCAGGAATTCGGGCTCGGCTGTCCGCTCTACCGGCTTAATTTATTTCCGACAGTTACGTAAGAACAGCGTTATATCGAAATCCATAGCGCCGTCGTGCGCGGTAGAATAAGAGTCGGAAGAATTGTCTGGGATAACTTTGCACCCCCTGCGAAGGGACACAATCAGGGGTAGCGCCAGTTACACCGTAATAACCGCGGCGTAAAACCATGATGAAGCTATAAAATAATCGCGGCCATCACAGTCAAACTTTAGCGACCATAAAATCGAGGGTAACACGAGGGTTGACGTCCATCTGCATATTTTATTTCGCAATGGTCACATTCGCCATTGGCTTAAATGGGATCGCGAATGTCGGGCAAGTTTTCTTATTACTGCAGCCATTGTTTGTTGCCTCGACTCTAGCTGGCAGTTTACGACAGGGGTGTTTCCTCCCTTTTCCCCTGCGGCGGCAGACAACCGCGTGACATTTTGTTTTGCGTATAAAACCGCGGTACACGGTCCGCCACTTGAAAAGGATTGATACCACCACGCAGTATTGGCTTCCATTCTTTCGCTGTCGGTGTGCACTCAGGTACACGCCGGAGACGCCGGATGTTCCTCCTCGTTCGCACCTCATCTTTCCCCTGTTTAAACGCTCCAATCGATATAAACTGATTGGGGCACGGCGCACGAGGCAATAGGGGATTCATCTCTGCAGAATGCAAACTGGAAGACTCCCGCGAGCTCGCGCGAGGGGAGCGAGTTTTGATATCGTGCGAGATGAATTCCCTTCGAAGGGAAATTGATAAACTGTCTACGGGAGAAAAGGAAACGCGGAGAACGATGGGTCGAAAGTTTTAAGAATGATTAGTGTTTCGTCCCTCGCAGAAATGAGCTCGCCTCGGTAGGTGGTGAATTGTTTATGGCGGGAAGGTTTCAAGAGGATTTCGGGGCTAAGGGCTAATAAAAGATGGCGTGGCTTTGGAGAAATGTGGCTTATCGACGTTATTTCAGCAACGATGGAAGTGATTCGGTGCGCTCCTAGAGCCACTGTTATTTACAACCATCGGGGAAGACCCACGACGCGCGACGCAATCGATCGTTCCTGTCTCGTGGGCAAGATATTGTGTTGTACTCGAGTCCCCGTCCGTTGTCCTCGTCCGTTCCTGATTTTCTTGTAATCTCGCGGACAGGAACTGAAACGTTCTGTGACACGGAAGCGTCTCTAAAATCTGCTTCACTTGCGAATTGACTCTTCTGCGAGGAAACAGAGAAACGAGATATTTAGGTAGGAACACTTGCACGGGACAGACTTAAAATATAATATAATAAAAACATAAATTTCTACAGCGTACGCGACAATTATACTAAAGAGGTATACGCTCGCTGGCCAATTCCTGTTTACGACAGCGATAGCTTTGCCGAGGAAAAATATCGTTGAACTTTGCCGGTTTATCTCTTGCACCTGGAGAACGTTTCCACGTTTATCTCGTTGTCTCGCGAACGAACGGACCGGGATGACCGCGCCGAGAAATGGAACGACCCGTAGAGAACAGCGGATGTCAGGAATTTATTCTACACCTTATTCCAGCTAGTCGCACGAACGCCCTTGTGCTCGATTCCTTTCCCGAGGATTGTCGGGAGGCGTTCAGGGGAGGCGACCAAGGGAGCGATTCGAATTTTCAGAACTTCATTCGATACGGGGGAGCGGTGCGGGTCGAAAATGAGAGAGCAAAATAAGGGGAGAGGCGGAGGGATAAAGACGATACGACAACGAGATTACGTGTATGATGTTGCATCTTCACGCTCCCTCTGGATCCACCTCGATCCTCCTTTCTTTCTCTCCCCGTAGAATGGCGCGGACAGAATTGATTCTGCTTCACGGACACGTTCCTAGAAATCGAAACGTTGCTCTGTGTCTGACAAGTAGAAACGAGGAAATGGATAAAAGTGGAATCTACGGGTCATGTGATCCATAAAGTCGCGAACCGTCGAGTAGCATTTCCCTTGCAATTTGAAGCGTTCCCTGTCTTCACATTTATGTATTCGACAAAATTTGCAAATTTCCATTCTTCGAAATCTCTCATTCGCTCCCTTCTATTGGAACTCTAATTCTTTCTTATCAAATACAACTATAAAAATAAGCTGACGGATTGCACAATACTATCATGTTAGTAGAATAGACTCGTTAGTAGAATGTCACAGTGGAAGAGGATAATGCGTAGTCAGACGCTGCTAAGTAGTACAGATCCACGCATAGACAGACGCACAGTAACTAGAGTTTGAACGCCCAACATGCTGCACCTACAAGGTCTACATTTTCTACACGAATTAAACTGATAAAATAACGGTTACATACTTCAAATATTTCTAACAATATCACTTCAGGAAATGAATGCAAGAAACATCCAAGCTGTCTAAAGCACTCGCACATTGCCGAAATTTGTCTCAGCCACTTTATCAACGAAATTACGTACTTGCAGCTCTGTCGGAGCGGCGATTATTTTTCCACAAGTAGCAGAAACTCGCTTCTCAGACTCTGCTCGCGCCAAGAAACTTGAAGAGATCAAAATCTCACCGCGAATCCAGGCGAGACTCGGACCTCTTCCCCCTCGGCTCCCTGGAAAATTTTTATTCTCTGAAGTCAATGTTCCAGCCACGCCGAGCGTTTCCATCCTTCTGATCCGGCGGAAAGTTTGCCATGAAATGTAGCGACAACGGTACATAACGGGCCGCCGACGCGCGCGGAAACTTCCGTGGAAAAGCCGTAAGAAACTCCCCGTCTGAGCGCGCGTTACCAACGCTTCTCCATAGAGAGACTCCGGCTCCCAGTGATCGTCGAATCGTTGAATTTAATTATCAAACTACAACTGGACTGCTTCTCGCCTCCGGCTGCCTCTACGTCCGCTCCGCGTTCGCCGTGGTTAAACTACGATTAGAGTTGGTACAAATCGTTGAATACGTTAGCCGGCTCGCAATTAAATTACCGGACAACGGGGCCACGAAACAATGACGAAATAAGTCGTCCAGCCCTCGGGGCGGATCTGCGCGGCGCGAAAGTTTGCTGGACAGCGCTGGCTTCGTGAGAGCTGCATTTCCGTTGCAGCAAAGTTGAAGACGCTATGTTTGCACTTTCTTTTCGTTTTGAAATGAAGAATGCGGAGGGTAACCCGAAAGCTGCCGGATAAAGTGCCTCTTTCACTCGAACACGCTTCTAAGTTTCTGAATTAAACGCACCGCTGCGTCGCGAGTGATTAGAGAATATGGAGGACGAATTTTAAGACTGATGGTTTCGCATTGGAATCTGAGATTGGGTTTTAAATTCAATGTCTGCCGACTGCTTCGTGAGGATAATATTTCCGACATCTCAACAGATGCGTAAGACGTTCGAAGTATTCTGGAATACGTAACACGAGCGATCTCATTTTTATTCTCGCCACGGAAGCTCGGATGGTGAAACTTTCTTCCACTGGTGCTTTTAATAAACGTAATAGAGTGTAAAGCTTAGAGATAAGACATGCCTCTAGCGGTGCCGGTAGCTTCTCGACCCACGACATCATCCATGCCTCGTTCCACCACCCTGATCTTCCGCCTTGGAAATTCACCCACAAGAGGTCTTTGCCGCGCGGTCATTGCCAATTTTGGCGGAAACGACAACCCTCCCTGTCAGCGGGGAAAATACGAACTCCAACTGGTGCACCACCATCGAAATCTGAGATCTTAACGCAGACGAATCCTTCGACGCGTGGTTCGATGAGGGCCTCCCTGAGGCTCTGTTGAAAAGTTTCGACGGAGCTTTTATATAATTGCAGCAACGTCAACTCCAACACCGTCATTCGTGTAAAACATTTCTTATCGTCGCAGGCGATTGAGGGGCGCAAAAAACTAAATAAATATTCAACGAACCGGCGGTGGAAGTTAATGCAAACACAGCGTAGCTTCGGCGAAAGTTAAATAAGCGGTGGGGGAAGTTAGTTACGCGAAACAAGTGGGTGCAATGCAAATCCATTTTCGCGTTTATCTGAAGCTTCGTTAATTTCGAGGCGGGACGACGGCCTGCGCCGACCGTATTCGATTATTTTGATTTTCCTCTCCCCTTCGTCGTCTTCTGTTCCCGACTTTTTCCTCCCAGTGGTTTTTTCGCAGCGGTCGGCGGTCGAGGTGGTAGAACGAGATCACGAGCAGTGGAAACGAAGCTCAGCCTCGGTATCGGGATGGAATTAAACGTGACGCGAAGGCCGGCGACTTCCGCGTTTCTCTTGCGCTGCCGGGAAATAATATCCGGCGCATCCTGTTGCTAGTCTCCCGCCCGCCTCGGTATACATTTCGTGACGGGATCAAATTAAATTCACTACTTAATCGTGAGTATACTTTAACGTTGCCTGTCGCCACCGTGAAGTCAGATTCCGCTTGCACTTCTTTCAATCTACGAAACTGGAAATCGCGCCTCGGCGATTTTAGTGATTGGAAAACATAATTTAATATCGCGAGCACTAACACAGTCCTCTGGTAATTTTCCAACACCTTCGAAGTGTTGGAGTTTGTATTTGAAATTCTTTCGATATTCTTTCATGTAAATCGCAATCCATTTTCATAGGTCCTCCACCCACGAAATGAACATGAGATAGGTACGCCAGCAATTCAGCGACGAATTAATTAAATTCATCTTCGATAGCATCTAGTTATTGTAAATCCCACGGGGATCCGTAGGTTCTATGCAAAATATCGAGGAACGTCCTGAGTCCTTGGTCTTCTCCATATATATTTTTCTCCTCGGAATTTGGACTGTACACAGAGTAATCTCGGCGCTGGAATCCGACGACGGGGAAGTTTAATTCGGTCCACTCGGTTATCGAATTTTTTCCTCGGCAGTGCCCGTACCCCGCCGCGGCGATATCTTCCGATGAGTGTCAATAGTAGTCCGTGCTAACAAAATCAACGTCAGATTTCCGCGTTCAAATTTTCAACGCCCTGAAATAATTCATCTGCCCTGGGGCACAATTTAATCGTGTTTAAATGCGGAATCGTAGGATGTTTGGCGATCCTTTAAATTTGCCCTGCTAACCGCATCGAACGTAATCAACCGAAGTAAAAAATAATTCCACACGGGTGCGTACTTGATTGTAAACAGAAACGCGTGTTTTAATTAGTGGTCCGCTTCGCTGCCCGTAAAGTGACTGGAAATTCACCGAGCTTAATTCTATCAATTGCTTCCTTCGCGGACTAATTGAGAGAATCGCGAGAATAAAAGCAGCACGGGGCTGTATAGGATTTTACGAAAACAGTTTCGAATAACAATGTCAGCCGAGGGCTGAAGTGGATACGCGCTGAAGGGTCATTTGCAATCGGCTACAAGTTTCCGTCAACGAGAGGAATCCTGTTCTATTTCGTTGCCGCGACAACAGCTGCAGCTACGACAAGATAACGAGGAGGGGATTAAGCGCTAAACTAGTCATAACCGCGTATTGACGCTTGGGGGAAGCTCCTTAAAACGTGAAACTCGCGAGGAAGTTTCCCCAGCCGTCTTATCTTGAACAATGAAATATTAATTACGACGTTTGGGGCGAAATTCAATAGCCTCGCGAAGCGTCATCCGTCGAGTTAGCTCGTCGTGACAGTTTGTGGAGTTTCAATGGTCGCGTACATTTGAATCGTACCGCGAGATATCCAAACAGTTGCAAGAGTTACTTCAAGGATCAACGTGCGTGTAAAGTTGTAACGAAACTCCTCCTCAGTGATGTCCCGATAAAAATGAGCAAAGTACAACGCGAATGATTGCGAAGCTGCACGGTAATTCGAGTAATAGGTAAACACATTTCCCAGAAGACTTTCTGCTCAGATTTAACGCTCTTCCACGAGGGAGATGAGCCAACCACTTCCTTATTCTATGCTAAGTTACGGTCGACTACTACGGAAGCCATTATTAAGGATAACCAATTCCGCCAGGTCTCGTTCTATTGGAACTGGTGAGAATGAATCGAAAGCGGGAAGCCGATAAAGCAGCGAACCATGTCGTATGGCGGTTGTGGGAGGATCAGGCCATCGGATTATCGGTCCGTCTGCTGGAACGAACATTTTTCCATGAGCCGCATCCGTACTATCTTTGAATTTACTTAGGACCCAAAGGTAGCGTCGCTTTGAAATACGGAATACTCTTATTGTCCCTTTTTCAATATAAATTTTTCAATATTTCCGGGGCTCGTTTCAATGAAGGAATACCAGGAAGGTATTGTACAAGAAAAGAAAATCCATATAAAGAGAGGCGTAGAAATATTTCACATCTTTATTTCTGCTCTACATTCACGACAAACATGAATACTAATTTATACCAAACACAGTAGATACATATATAGATCCACAAGCAATGAATCGACTCGTAGATATGTAATAGGACAATACGTGGTCGGACGTCACCCATGTTCAGTAGAGAATCACCTGTAATCCAAAGTTCGGCGAGTAGTTTCTACCCATATATGGTCAGACCATTCAGTAGAATGAGACATTCAACGATCATATCCCGTAAGCACAATTCTACAAAATGTATAGAGATTCCAATGTAAAGAGAACTTCACTAGTCACAGTCCACATATGTCCCATTGTCACTCACCATGTTATCACAGTATGTACTTCTCTTCAAGCGTGCGAAGTAGAATAGCCCACTATGGTCAGACGTCGCTTTAATAGAATCTGAACACCTTTGTTTCTTCACACACCAAGTAGCATAGCCCCAATTTGTTCAGACATCCTCTCTGGAATGCATGCATCCATATCCAGTCACCAGTCTAGTGAAACAGATCGATTATAATCCGCCCTGCACACTAAATACTCTATTATCCAGTTACGTGAAACTACAGACCCAGCAAATACCCACGCCTTTATCTACCCGCGAGCCCGTACTTTATCTGCTCCTCCTACCTCGAGCACCCATATGCAAAGTGCGATGTAATTCATTGTTGGAATACAAATTTCTGCGCCACAGGGCTTAAGCGTAATCCATACCGTCGAAGACAGTCGCGCGACACGGGGAAGCAAGTTCACGGGAGCACGGCGGATTAATCGCGGCGGAACAGAAGCCGACGATGAATTAATTTAATGTACCGCGTACGATTCCACATTAGTCACGCGCAGTTACGTACGATATCTGTTGCCACGCTCCTGATTACAGGCCAGGAACGTGATCCTGCTGCGCCGTCGCATCTAATGTATCCGCTTGCCCGGTTATTACCATCCGCCGGATTATTACTGTAATTGTACTCGTTGCGATTCGCCCGGCACCATCGTGTCCCCGTCCAACGTTTAATACGCCGCGATCGTTCGCGTACGAGCCCTCCGCTTAAGGATAGAAATGACGACGCGCAGTCTCGAGCGACAGTAAACGAGCCCGTCGTTGATGCCCGTGAATTATTATTTTATCGTGGTCAGCGTAAACGGGGCTGCTGCGAAATAAATCAATGGACATTTAAACAAGAATATTTCACGAAGGAATTAGCTGAATCGTGCAGAAAAATCAAGTGGCTCGTTACCGAATTGCAGCCGGTCCTCCACACTGTTCGCGGGGCCATTATATTATGCGCCCCCGTTCGAAACATCGAAATCCCCGATGCGATTACGGATGGTATTATTGCGATGACGCTCCCCGCGGAATTACTCCAACGGGGCTCGTAAAACTGTCCCGCAATGGTATAATTTTTACTGCAACGTTTATCGGGCAAAATAAATGAAGATGTGGACGTTGAATGGGACCGCTGAAGCGGGGCTTTTTGTAATAAATATTACGGGAATCGTGTTGCCGCGGAATTGTCTCCTGAATTCGAAGTCGTTACATCCCTCGGCCTGTCGCTTTTACAGATTAATCCTCTATTCGCGGAGCTTAAGAGAACGAATTTTTCGGAGGACTCGGAGGAACAAAACCGCGAGTTGAATGAAATAAAGTGAACAAAGGACACGGGTTTTCTACAGAATCTCTTTTCCTTCAATTTTCTCGGTTGACTCTGTGTCAGCCAAGGAATTCAGTCCACCCAATTGTTTCGCTTTCTTCTGGCTATCTTTAAATATTTCTCTCTAAAGGAACGATTACGACGACCAGATACATTGTCCTGTAATTTCGATGCGGTATTGAAACTAAGCGTATCGTTCCGTAAATAATGCTTGCTAGTGTAAGTGTTTCCATGGACTGCACACACGGGTAACGGTATTGTACCGTTGTAATGCTCGTTAACGGCTGAGCATTGCGTTAAAAACTATATAAAACCGACTCGTGGAACGGCAGACGACTGTCTTGAAAATATTGTACATTGAATTTAATCTGCATTCTGTAACTTGAATGAATTACTTTTGTATTACGACGAAATCCTAAGTTGTTGCGCATTTGCTACCATTACAATTACATTATTATGAATTTATTATTATGAAAAGTAGAATGTCGGAAAGGAAACAATGAACGCGCAGGTAGTTCGATTTTAATCAGTTTTTTGTTCGATTGGAATTAAGTGAACAGAGGGGCATTGTTCGCAGGCGGACGCAATCGACAGATTCGAGTGGAGAATTTTTAATTTACTCGGCCGGATCTGCGGACGGGTAATTCCGGGGCATTTTATAGCAGCTTGAGTGCTCACAATACACTGCCCACCGTCCATTCTTTATCTCCTACCCTCTCTCTCCCTCTTTCTCTCTCTCTCTATCCATTTTTTTCTACCCTGCCAGGCGGCGGGATTGTACGAAATGGAGCTGGAGGAATCCGATTTTCTGGGTGTTCAGACCGCTCGGCCAGAAAATGACTTACAAAACTACCCCTGCAGACATGACCACCATACACCATACACGATTCTTTCGAAATTGAAGGCACTCGTGATTTCAGTTCATTTACGGTGGCCGCTGGCCAATGAAATTAACGCGAACGTAATCAAGAAAATTTGCACGTAATTAAAATCCATTCGGCTGTATTCGCTGCTCAAAGTACAATTATTTCATGGAATTGTGAAGCCGGTAATTAATTAATATTATTCCTGACACTAGTCGGAACGATGACAACGTACAAATAAGCAATCAAACAAGTATTCTCTCCGCGAAATAATTAGCCCATCTGCTTGCTGATTGTAGAATTCCTGTCTTGTTCCCATTGTATGTAATTCCTTTGAACGGAAAGAGAAGCCGTGGTTCCGGCGCGTGGGAACGGGCCAGGCCGAAGGGTTTAATAATTTATATGTTTACACGGAAGAAAGTGAGACGGCCGGGCAAAGGGCGCAGTCTCAATTATGGAGACGCCAAGCACCCTCCGCGGCTTCCTGGCAGTTAATTATTCAGAAATTGGCGACGAGCCACACGTCGCTCCACGGTGCATCAAGTAGTCACACGTCTCGGGTAAAATGGCCAAAGTTCGAGGGTGGAATTCCCAAAAAGGAATTTACACGAAAATTCGCCGCGATGAAATCCAAGGCCCTCACTGACTTCCTCTATTAATTACACAACCCCGTCGTTCGCAGCAGTTAATTAGAATCATGGGAAAAGTTCGCGGACACCTGTTACTTGGTTAGAATTATTCGTTCGCGGGATTCTGTTCTCCGCGAACGACCTTGTTGCCGATTGGGCGGATATTTTGCGAGCTACCTGTGTTTATTACGCACGATACTTTATTAAACGCCCGCGGCGGATCCAATCTTGGCTCTAAATTGCCCCTTAATAGTTGGGCATCCGTCCCCCTCCGGTGTGCGAGACGTTCTCTAATTTGAGCAGATTATTAAAATCGTATCCCCGTGATCCTCGAAATGAAGGATCGCCTCCGTAGGCAAGCAGCGACGAAACTTTTCTCGTAAAATAAATCAGGCCGTCCCATCGTGGTAACTCGACGCAGCCTCTCCCTCGCCTGTAATATCGGATATTTTCTTAATAGTGAAACTTCCATGGGAACCGACTACTGTTCATCCTCACGAACTCTCTGATAAATCAGGACACGGTGGCCTGCTGCTCCTTCGGTCCCCTTTTCATTCGATCTCAGTCCCCCCGCTCGCGTTTACTCTTACTTAACCCCCACGTTAGACTTGTAAGATATATCTGCTCCACTTGTTGAGGTACGATCACCGTGCGTTATACTGCTTTCGTTACGGAGATATGTACAAGGTCTGTTAGCTAGGTTGTGATTGTTACCTAAGTTCTATGTCCACAAGTGACCTAACATAACACGTATTGCTTGTTTTCGTTGCAGTCACTGCACCAGAGACTATATCGCCGTATATTCCGGCCCGACGACATCCAGTACGCTCCTGAAAATGCTCTGCGGCAAGGGGAAAACGTCGTTGACGTACACGGAGCAGAAACTCCTGGTTGAGTTCAGGTAATCATTTATGCATCCCGTATGAAGTCCCGTCAGTCGATACGGTAGTGATGAACTTGGCCTGTCCGCGAAAGCCAATGTATATATGCGACACGTTTTATTTTTCTAGAACGGGTCCTGAGGTGCCTCCCTTCGATTACAACGGCTTCGTCGCGACCCTGAGCTTCACCGAAATCACAACAGAGGCGCCGACCACTGTCACCGTGGACACCGTCAATAAAACATGTAAGTGCACACGAAACGAACACGCCCCGTCCAGTAATTACGTTCCCTCCTGTCGTCCACGTTTACGTTAAGCGAGTCGATCCCAGCCCATCCGTGAAACTTTGCCTGGACCCGAACGAGAGGGGCAGAACCCGCGCAGCGACAACGTTGAATCCGATTTAACGACCGTGACGGATGAACACTGAAATGAAACGTATTCGTTGGTCGACTCGGCGCGCTTCGTTGCGCGGGTAATCAGGAAAGAAGGGGCTGCTATTAAACCTTGCCCTCCCGATAATGAATTCCGATCCGACCGTGTATCCCAGTTTCAATCAGACCACGACATCCCCGAACTGGGTCGTGCTTGTTTCAATGGAGCTCAAGGGCCCCCACGTCACCGCGTATTTTACAGTGGACACGATCAAGTCGATCGGCGGCGGTTACAACGTGCGGTACAGCAACCGGGACCTCCACGACCATAGGAAGGACCAGGGCACGGCGACCAGCAGCTGCGACCTGGAGGTCAGCGGCGAGAAAGTCAGGGCGGGCCACCACGACACCAGAGGCAAGCTCAAGTCCACCACGTGCCGACTTGTGCTGCGCGGACGTGCTTATGACACTGGACACGTTTCCTTGGCCAGCTACAATCTCAGGTAATGCCAGCCACCCATTCGCGACCTTACAACCTCCACTTTTCCTCACACCACACATGGCTGGCTTGTTCGCTGCCTTGTACTTTGTAACGTCCTCTCTCCCTAGTTGTTGATTTATTTCTCAGCTCATTCCTTTGGTCCTTGAGTTACCATAGAATGTTTCATTAGAACGTAGGAGTATAGGAACATAGTGGAATGGTCTGACTTATCGTGCACCTGTTCTACTGCATTGCACTGTTACTGCGGTATGTACTACTTGAGTAGGAATCTGTTTAACATCCAGGAGTTAGTATCTCTGGGATACTGTTGCAGTAATCTCAGTACATAATCTCTAGTTAGAAGCCGTTGGATTACATCGATTTCGTTTCCGTGAAAACGAAAGGGATTATCTTTCAAGAAACAAGATTCCCCGTTTCCGCTTCCCACTTGGTTCACATCTCTTTCGCTCGTTCTTTTACGTACACGCGCGTCTGCAGGCAGACGGCCGAGAAACCGTGATCCGGCGACATGCAAGCGATGTAGCTCGGTCACAGTTTTAAGGCGATTGCATTCGACCGTGGGTGGAGAGTTAGAAGCCGGTGGAAATGCAGTCACGTAGCGGGTCGTGTGCCGCTGGTCCGTGGCTGGAATTGCATTTCATTTGTTTACCTTTTTGGTGGAGCGGCTTTTGAGGGCCCTCGATACTGAGCGCAACTCCTGTGAATTCGTGCCGTGTGTGGGGTGGCTCGTAGATCCTGACGGATCGCGTAAAACCAAACACGAAGTTTCGTTCATTCTGGTCGTTGACCCGCGGTCCTTCGATTTAATTACTCCTCGCCCATGGCCCGTGCTGATGGAAAAACTCCGGCAGCTAGGCCAAGTACGACCCGTTAAGTAACGTTCGAGTTAGTGATCAATATGCTTCGTCCCTCGTAATGCACGAGAGTACAGCCCCTCGCAAGTGAAATTTGTATAGCCCATAATGAGAGATGCCCAGGCAAGCCGAACGCCCCCTGTAATCCACGCAAATGCAGCTAACGTCTTCTGTAACGCTTTGCAAACCACGAATAGAAGACACTTTTTGATCATCCAATATCCCAAGTAGCCCAGTATGCAGTGCAAAAATTCAACTGAGAAGCAAGCACTCCGTCTTAATCCGTTTAGACAGCCACCCCCCGTTTGGTTCATCTCGCGAGAAGCATTTCTCCCGGCCGTAGAAGAAGCCCGCTTTCCACTCGCCACGTATCAATCAGCATAACTCATCGGAACGCGCCGGCGGAAACCTCGCTCCTCCTCCGGCCCTGGCTGCCGCGGAAGTAATAGATACGAAGTAGCACTAAATCACAGGGGAATGCGGCTGGCTCGTGTCCCTGGGATTTTCAATTATCATGCACAATGGCTGAAGCCCGCGGACCGTGCACTCGTGGCTTTGCAGATATGTTCGCGTAAGAGATGGAACACACGTCGGCCGGGTTTCGCCTGGATGCCCGTTCCTCCTCGGCGGAACTGTAAGCCGGACCGTAGCCAAGGAGCGAACGTAACCCCCGTGGGGTCTGGAGCGGGTAGATATATAACCGGGAATAAACTAAGTGGAGACACGCATAAAGCCGCGCTACGAGACAGAGGGGCTAGCAGCGTAAGAAGAAGCGAAGGGTTTATTGACGGCGGGCATTAATTTTGAATGGAATATTGTAGATTCGAGCATCGCTGAGCGGGGAGGGTGGTTTCGCAGCCAAGTGCTCCTTGGAAATCTACTCGTTTCTTCTCCTTTCGCTTGGAACATTTCACCAGTCCCGTGTGTGTGTTACAGGTGGCAGTTTGACGGAAGTATTAGGATCACGGAAGAGGAAGTAGTTGGTTGAAATCCCAGTCACTTCTGTGTCCCTTTTTTTTTAGGTTTAGTAATTCGTTCGATTTATGATCGCTTTATGAGTTGTTTGTATACTGTAGAGGATTACTGATCGCGATCTGTTTCGACTCTCTTCTCTGCGCGATAAAATACGTGTCACGCTTCGCGAACGATTTATCGAGGCCCGCTGAATCAATAATCGTCAGCTTAATCGCGCGCTTCTGTAAAGTCTGACGCGACAATACATGGTTACACGCGTAATCGGATCTGAACCCGATGCCTCCGTGTCGAACAGTAAGTTCGGGGATCGTGCTTGCCACGATAGATGACTGCGCGAATCGCGTGGAGTTCAACAATAAGGCAGCCTTGAAACTGGCGTGCAAGTTGGAAATTTGCTCGAAAGAGGTGCGCAACTCGGGAGGAAGTTTTGATTGACGAATTCCGCTGTGAACTGTGTTGTAATTGACCTTTCTCTGAGGAACGTTCTTCTATTAATATAGCATGCACTTTAAGGTTGCTCGAGTGGGTAAAACTTTGGATATATTTATTGAGTAATGAACAATTTAGAATTTGTAACAGAGCAATTGGGCTGTTAATCTAGATTGCAACAGTTCCATTTAGACACTGATTTGTTCCAAAAGATTTATATTTTTCGTTGCACAAATTTACTCACCTTATTGACATATGTACCGGTACTAAATTATTTAACGTTCTCCAGCTTGCTAATTTTTTCCACCAAAGCTCATCGATCAAATATTTATTCGGAGGAAACTACGTGCCCGACGCACCAATTTTTAACCGCCTCCCGCCCCCCATCCATCCAGTCTGCATTATTTATTGTGATCGATATGCCACTAACACCTCCGCTCCTCTTTCTGCTTTAAACTCGACGCCTTTAGACAAGCCTTTCATGGCCAGCCTTATTTACATTACACGGCGTATGAAAGTATATATTAAAATATTTAATTAAATTTAAGATTCAACTGCCTCGAAGTCAATGGAGAAGCATTCAGCCAAGTTAATTGCTCGTTAACATCGTAGTTAGGCTTCATTCATCCGGGGGAAATGAAACACTACAAAAACATCCAATGAACACATCTTATAACCGCGTCTTTCAGTGCCACTCGAGTAACCACACTTTAATCACAGTATACAAATTAAATTAATGTACTTAATGGTTAAAATGTGCTTACAAGCTCCAAGTAGAGCCCTTAAATCCCTAGTCAGACCGTGTGTCTGTGATTCCTGATATTTCCAATTGGACCCTTCCTCTTCTCCCGCGACCCTGCCGATTATTTCACAAAGATTCTCTATTGATCTTGCAGCGCCCAGTCGTGCCAATCGGCGATCGAAGTATACGACGGCCTTCCCGAAGGAGGGATGCTTGGCACCGCAAAGTCCCTCGAGAGAATCTGCAGTCCTGCGCAGAGGCTTCCACGGGAATTCGTGCAACAAGATACGTAAGTGGATTCTCCAGTTATTAGACGGTAGATGCCGATGTGGTCTACCAGTACACAGCTTATTACTCGGGATACTCCCTAGTAAGAAGTCCTCGAGATTCCGCTCGATTCACGACGCGCAATGCGAACCTCTCCCGCTATCCGCGCCCGTCGATCGTCAGAGATTGCCAAACTTGCAAAATTAATGCGAGCAACTCGTCCGACCCGCGAATTCGTCCAACATTCTCCAACAAACATAGTATCCGCTCTGACAGTCCCAAGCTAATGACCATCATTCAGTAGTATCTCACATTATCGAATCAAAGATTTTTCTTAATTACATTCCTTCGCTTGGCCACGACTAGTCTATACCTACATCAAACTGACACAGACAACTAATAACCCTGAACACCGCCAACAATCCTATATGCATCATAACTTCTATTTATTCGCCACTCGCGGTGCCATTGAATTCATTCGATTCCACGATGAATGCAACGGGACACTCGTTCCCCGCGATTTCCTTCAGTTCGATCTAATAAAACGCGCGGACGTGGAAAGAGGGACGTAAAGGCCTTGCATCCGGAAACGCGGGATTTTATCGAACCTCGAGGCGAAGCGGACACGGACGAGACGTAATCAGGGAACAGCCCCGTCCTATTCGGCATTGGCGGATCGAAGGACAGGACGCGGAACGTTGGCTGGCGTTCATCTCGTCGGGAGCCCTGTATGAAACATGACTGCGCGATACACGCCGTATCCGCGCGTTTACATTTACGTCGAGCACAGGCTCCAATGGAGGAACATGAAAAAAAGGGAGCGGCAAGGGCCGTCCACGGCATAGATACTCGTTGCGCGTCCAGTATCTCCGCCGCCGTTTTCCATATTGAAACGAGGGCTTTTTATAGACGCGATCCTCTCCACGACATCGTAAACGTTTAATGTCGATCGATTTGCTCGTACGCGTTGTAACGTGCAGTGTCGCTGTACCGGACAGATTCTCCTCGCCTTTGTGACGTTCCCTCCGCGGGTAGGTACTCGCCGCGAAATTTGAATATCTGTGGCGGCGCCGCGACACGGGAAGCTTTATTGCGGATATTTCTCCCCTATCCTTTGCGGCCCACTGTGTCGCGCCACCGCAGGATCGTAATTTTCATTTCGCTGCCGGGAACTTTTCAAACGGATTTTACCTGGAAATTATTTGCCGCTGTACCATACGGGGGATACGTCTCGCGATGGTAACGTGGATATTCGAGAGCAAGGCGGTTCGATTCTGACGTCCCCTTTGCGGATCAGATATTACCGGCGCGGAATTAATATTTTTCTTTCAAGTCGAAGGGGAGGTACGTCGGGGGTGAATTTTTGTGATCTTCTTTCTGAAGCGCGCCCAGGAATCCGTGTAAATAAAGGCGAAGGATATTAAGGTAGAGAATATTGAGTTAATCTACTTAGGACAGAGGGAGATTCTAAAGGGGGGCGTTTCAATTAAATTAGTATCCGTCGTATTAAAAACTGACGTTCGAGCCGCTCAAAGGGAGCCCGACCGTTCGATTTTAATCAGATAAATGTCAAAGTGGCTCCGCGAAGAATCACACCGGGTAGAATGGAAGTATCTGCCGGGCTGGGGAACGTGACGAGAAATCCACCACGAGAAAGACTTTCCCCCGCACATATTGATCAGCCGGCAGGGCACGATCTGAATGGGTCACATTCCAAATCCTTTCGGCCGAGATCGATATTCGCCTCGGTAGCCGCAGAATCGTTCTTCCAGGAACGAACCATTCAGGCGGTGCATACGCGAAGGGAGGATCTAATTGTAAGATACGAAGTGGCTTACTAGAATAATAGTAATTCGAGGATCGCACTCCAGTTTTCGCATCTAATATTCATACTATTTCAATCGTTAACGGTACTAGGCAATCGTTTTCGTCGAAAAGAAATAAATTGAAGCTGTGGACTCGATCTTTCACACAATAGGATTTAAAAAAACGTATTTATTTCGCCAAAAATTTGCTTTATAAATGACGCAACAGATGGATCATTAAAGAGGCTTTTTAAAAAAGTTTCTTTTATTTTCCACCTTCGAAATCGGGATAAATTGTGTCTTCTTACAGTAAAATCTAAATTACTCCAAAGCTTCCATTTCAAGTCCATCATTTTTATCTCATTTCTTAAGTAAAAGAACATCGTCTGACTCCAATGAAGCTCGAGATTCCTGAAAACTTAGGTTCATTCGTTTCGCCAGGGAAAAAAAGAAGGTATTGCGTCGTGGAAGTGCTCGATCAGGCGGTCGTAATTAAACCGAGGAAGATTAGCGACGGTTGGCGGATCGATATCTCGGGACGGTGCACGGGGTTCATGGGGGTTAAGGTCTCGCGAGATGGGGTTGGTCAGCCGGCCGTGGAAAGAGCACAACTCTTAGGAGGCCAGCCGCCGACGAACAAAGTATCGCAAGCTCCCTCGAGGGAGGCGAGGCCGGCACTGTACGAAGCGAGGCCTGCGGGAACAGAAGTAAGTGCAAAAGGGACTTGGTCGGAGTGCACGGATGCGTTGCATGCATTATGCAAGCGCTGGGGAAACGGACGGACGGCGAAATGTCCATACGTTCCTCGCGCGGTGGTTGATATACACCGACACCGTCGAGCAGAGAGACAGAAGAAGGTGGGGAGCGTTTCCCAAAAGTGATTTCGAGACGGATCGATCCTCTATACACGGAACTTTTTCCTCGGGAACTTTGAGGTACGGTCACGATTTGTATATGCGCTTCGAAAGTGAATAATGGAAAATTTCTTGTTCGAAGAACAACTATGGCGAACGACGGGAAGAGATTGTGTTCCCGAGAATTATGATTAGACTATAATGAGGGGATTACGATTTCACGTAAACTTCCATGATTTTCAAAGCGTTCAGTGGGATATTGTTTCGCGCTGTACAACATCGTCGCTTAGTTTCCCTGGTAAACGATAATTACACGTGGAACAGGATTCCTGAAACTTTAACGATCCTCCGCTCTCGTTTCCCGCGCTCCGAAGTTTTGATAAATTCTCTGGACGTGATTCCCCGGCGCTAGCCCGCGGGAACTGTCTGATGCCCGTGCGGTAGGGAATAAATTGCAACTCTTTCAATTTAAAACCTGCGACGCCCTCTCATTAGTATTTGCGATTGATTTAAACAAAATCTTCCTGCATATATAATCATATCTAAACCTAAATCCCTCGGCAACTTGATTACAAAATCGTTTCGATTCTCCGCGAAGACACGTCGCCCTTCCAAAGTCCGAAGCAGTTCTCCTGAATTGATAAGAAAGTGAAGTTCACCCAGCTAGTTTCGATTGCAGCGAAACAAGCGCAGGTCCAATTCCCTTGGAAACTCGTTTCCATTTCGCGTGAAAAGAAACATTCTTCAGAGACTTCGGAGCACTTCCAAGTTGAAACAAAAGTTTCTTGTTGTAAGTATAGAATTATACTTCCGATTTCAATAAGGATTGCGCACGTCCCAGCCAGTTTCGCAGCAAGACCGTTCAAGCTTTTCATCGAGGAGCATCCCTCTGTGTCGGCCATCTCGACATTTTTTAATCAGCCTTAATTTCTAACGTAGCCAGGCGGCCAGCCAAGATTTATACTTAACTACAGCTACCAGGACGACCGTACGTGCCTATGGGACTGTCACGTGTTTTATGCCGGCTAATCTCGTAAAAATTCATGCAAAATAACGCTCATGTTTCATCCCCTCGCACCTCTTGTCCCCATCCTCCTGCCCCCCCCCCCCCCCTCCCCACCCCCCGCGTAGCCGGAGGCACGTTTTCCATTGTTCGCGGACACACCGGGCAGATCTGCGGTGTCCGAGTTTCACGATGCATTTAAAGCAAGTTTAAAGCGGTGCAAGACCCAGCCAGAGTATTCTGCGCGGAGTAATAATGCGATCAGTGTCGTTGGGAGCTTATCGTTCGTCCGGGAACAGGGAGCAGGCCACCACTCTGTCGCTAGCCAGGGAAAAAACCTCTAACGAGCCAGCCAGGGGGTAACTTTTTCGGGCTTAGTGAATCGACCACGTAAATTTCATTCGACATGCATTTTATAATAAATGTTAGCTCAATATTAACTTACACCTCTCTCTGTTTAACGCTGGTAGCGAAGGAAATATACGTATTATCCTAGTTTCATAAAATCTAGGATCTGTGAATGGCTTTGAGTCGCAAACCTCCATCAAACAAGCGCCGCCAGTGATCCTTACCTTTTTTTACCATAATATTATCTATTATCTTCGCATCTTAACAGTGATACTTATCTTGTTAAGATCCCCACCGTCGCAAAAAGTTTCCCGAAATCCAAGGGGATAAAAAAACCTCGATTTCCGCGATTATCCAAGCGAGTGGGGTGCAACACGCGCTGTTTAATCCCTGTCCAACCGTGGACGTGATACATCGAGGATCAATCCAGGGGCCTGGGTATCGTGTAATTCAATCTACGCGCATATCGTGTCCAACTAAAAGCCACCCCTTGTCCGCCGCGGAGCGACTAATGAACCGGCACAGATCGACTGTGTCGGCTGATCAGATCGGCCCCTCGTCTCGGCAAAATAAACTGGCGCGTGCGAGAACGTTTTCAGCGACGATTACGCCCATGCACGCTTCGACTCGCGCGCCTACCGCTGCAAACAGCATCGGCCCGCACCGGCGCGAGATCGAGCGGGTAATTTCCAGTTCATGAGGCGACGATAATAATTGATCGGTACGCGTGACTGGAACGGCGTTATACGCGCCATATTACGCCGCGATTTGCCCGCCATTGTTTCCACGACGAATTAGAATGGTTTACTTTGGCGAGGATTTGTTGCTCGTTAATCCAGCGCGGGAAATGCTAGCGCAAAGGTCCGGTTTGCCATTTACCAGTGGTATGGGATCGTTTTCGGTGGCACTAGGGTGGCCCTTATTTTAAACCTGTGATTTCTGTTACTCTCTCCCCCTAATATGGTTCCATTTCATAAAAAAGTAGTCCCTGAAAAGATTATTGCAATCGGACAACAAGAAAGGGTGCCGACCAGGCCTTAAAGTTTCGAATTTGAAGAATTTCTCAAAAATGGTCAGCCGTATCGATTTTTTGTTGAAATAACATTAAAAAAAGCATTCAATTTTCTATAATTACTATATTGAATATGGCTATTCAATCACTATTATCTAAAAAATAGTTGGAAGCACGAATAAATGATATATACAGTAATTGTAGAAAATTGCATGCTATTTTAATATTATTTGAACAAAATTTCGATAGGTGTTACCATTTTTGAGAAATTCTTTAAATCCAAACTATGTACTGATGAATTCTAAACTTTAAAACCTGGTCGGTACCTTTTCCTCGGCTATCTTTTTTATTAAATGGCACCGTTGTAGGGGATGATAGCAAAAGAATACAAAAAAAATTTGACACGTATAAATAAGGGCCACCCTAATCAGCACTCGTGTTAAGAAGAATTCTCTTAAATTTTTCTAACCGATCACCGCTTCTTGTAAATAATATTCAGATCGGTTACTCGGTTTTGTCAGTGATAGACGCGAAGCGAGATTGAATTTTTAGGCTCAAGCTCGAGAATGGATAGCAAAGGTAAATTTACGCGTACGTAAGAAAGGCTGATATAGCACTGGGTGATGATAAGGGCAGAGTGCTGTGGGAGATAGATCGATCCATAAACCCGTAGGGAAGTGTTGCGCAGGGAGTATTTTAAGGGATCAAGAAGCTTCTGTATGAAAATTATCCGTTTCGTGTCTAACTTGCTCTGTCTTCGGCGGGTGCTACACTTTGAATCGACGTGTCGACTATGTGCAAGTACATACTACTTAAGTGGAGAAGTTCGAAACTAGCCCGTCACTTAGGAGGCCTAACTACAAACTACTCCATCCACTCACGCTATTATACAACTTTTCCGCACTGACTACCTCATTTTACCCCTCAAAGCTCTCCAATTTAAATAATTTCTTTAATCATATTTTATGTTCCATGCATTTTACTCGTCTACGACTATTTCATTCCACATTTTCGGCTGTCATACTGTCTTCTGCAGCCAGGCAGCATTAAAAGTTAAAACAGCAGAGCACTATCCTGCAGCAATGGAACGAAACTTTCGATATGACCTATCAGAAAGGAAAGTTTTGCAACAGAGTTGTACGAAAGGGCCGAAGATGTATTTGGTCCGTGGGCGGCGCGTTAAAATCTCGTTCGACTGACGTACGAGTTATGATCGGTGTCGGGAAATCTCCAAGTAAAGCAGCGGGAGAGGCTGACTCACTATGTTCTCCCCGTCCGACCTGGTTTGCACAGGAAAAGTACACACGGGTCCGTGCCCGTGTGACGTCCGCATATCCGAAATCCGCGAATGAAAGTTGAAGACGTGCCAACTGGGTCGCTTGATCTCTCGCTCTGAAGAGAGCATCGTACCAAAACATAATCGCGATGCTTCTGCCCCTGCAACCGCGTTCCTAGATTCACTGGAAAACCTGGTACGGTGCTAGTGCGCGATCGAATGAGAAATCATTCCCAATCTCGAAGTATTTTTAACCAAAAATGATGATGGAAAATGCCTCCTATTGGAACTTATTTAAAAGTCATTTAGCTGTCCTCGTTAATCGTACATATCGATGAGAAAATCGAGTCTCAACGCGTACAGCATATGAAGCAATATCGTTGAAACAATCATTCGACGATTCTGTGCCTGAACTTTTCCCCCCGTCCATCCATTCGTTCCTACTCGAGCAGTTTCGTAGTTTCCACGCGAAACCGATTTTTTTTCTAACGATTGCTGGTTTGTTTCATATATCAACCGGTGCCATAAATAATGACCGCTCTCTGCAGTTTGCTCGAACTGCAGGGCGCAATTGTTGGCGATAAAAATTTTTATTCGAAATTCTCCTCGTTATTTACTCTGAGTTGCTGCTGCCTAACAAACGTTCCACACCGGGATTACGAATTTTTTTAAATTTTTAATCCAGAAGACTGGATGGCACGCCTCGCCTTTCCTCGTTAACACGGCAGCGGAAACTCTTGGTGAAGTTTTAGGACTTGGACGATTCTGCGAGCATAGGCGTGTATGGAACGAGCGATTTCGTTGTCGATAATGCAGTTAATTCCCGTGCCTCGTACTTTCCAGCTTCGTGCTATAATAATTGGTGAAAAGTTAGACTTTTGCTCATTAAAACACTGTATTATAACAGAACTCATACTTCAACGCTGTTCGATACACAATCACCACCCCATGCGAGTATGTATTTAATCATACACGATGTCAGGACTTCACCACTTCTCTTCGAATAATAAGTCAAATTTACTAGCACCAATTCAACAGATTAACTTACCACATACTTATAGACATATTTGCCCCACGAGTGTACAAAAATTCCCACCGAAATTCTTCTGGAAACCAGTTAAGATCCTAAACCTACCAGATGCTTCGATTTACCATCTCCTCAGTCGAATACAACAAAAAGAGTAGTCCACATCAATGTATTCTGCTACTGCATTCCAAGTAGCTGGGATCGTGGCCAAAAACTGGCCTAATTTATTCGCTTCATTAATAACTGTCGTTCGATGCCGTGGCAAGACGTTATCAAGGGACAAAACCAGCCGACAAACATTGACTTATCACTGTACACTGTCTCATAGAGGATTCAGGGGCGGGTTATCGCGAGACAGTGTTCCCAGGACGTCCATTTACAACTTCGCCGAGCAAAATGGAAGCGAACGACGTGGAAAATTTACATGGCGCTTTGTGCCGCCACTTGCCCAACTTCCAGCCGTGCCGCGCTCACGTTAGCTTGTCAAGTATGGCGCTTTGACATAAAGGCGCCGGCTTCATAATTCACGGGGAAACTTCCTTCGGGCGCTTCGACTTAGCGATAAAGGAAAAGAACAGAACCGCCGGTGGAACGAAGGAGCGGAGAGAGCGGCGCTCGCTTCTCCGTCTGTCCTCCCACACGAGAACCTTCTCGAGTTCCATTCAGTGCCCTCCAGGAACGAATCGAAGGGGCCATTATTCATAATGGCAGAGCAAAATGAGGCGCGCATAGAGCTCCGCTGACTGGGGAGGAGCGAAAGTGACTCGATGACGGCGGGAAAAGCGTAGATACAGGAAGATAGAATCTGATGCTGGAACGTCAATCAAGTCAAGTCAACTCCAATTTCTGTCAATCTCAGTCAGCTTCGGTTGACGTTGATCAATTACAAGGTCCTCCTCGATTTCCAGTTACCGACACCATCAGCCTCGAGCCCATCCAACGAATTACGACGCAACGGGTCTTGAAATACCTTTCACGCGGCAACAAATTCTAGATTTTATTCGAAATTCCGCGAAATGATCGTGTAAAAGGTGTTTGCTACCGAGTCATATGCGCTCCGTCGCGCTGAACCCGAACGGCATCCTTCGAGGCGCATCCCGATGGAAGATAGAGCCGCGTTCTTTACGACATTTCTGATAGCAGGTGTGTGATTTACACTCGATCTCGGGGGAACGACGTGTTTTCCTGGATGAAACGACTGCGAATCCCGCGCCGCTCGCGGGCCTCACGAATCATTGCCGGCTACGGCGCCCGCGTAAAAACAAGACTCTATCCCGGTTTTCTCTGTTTTTCAGAAACCTCGAGCCGAAAAGATACTCGTCTAATGGCAGAGATATGACGGTCGTTCTGCGGCGAGCCTCGAACAGCCCCACCGACGAGGAATACATGGACGTCTCTTATTACTTCCACGACGGTAAGCCGACTACTTTTGACATCTTTCGAGCAGCTTATCGGTGATACTACTTTCATCCTGTTACAACCCGGTTTCCAATAGCGGCCCTGAAATTCTTGAACGCCGGTGGACGCCGTGGCATAAAATGCCACATGAAATCTTTACGCATTCCTGTTTCCTCCGATCGAATTTCTACCTTCTCCCTTGGGAGGTGTAACTTCCTCCTCGCTCAGATTTGACTTCTCCAGGCTCCAATTAAATTCAATTCATAAATCAGGAAAATGGGAGTACGTATATAGTGATCGTTATTGCTTAATGTATTTATGAGAAGGGCTGCGTTAATCGTTGTTTCCGACGAGACAAAAGGCAATAAGGGAAAGGCTAACGGAACGCGGAGTCCCGGGCGTTGAAATCGCTACGTAAACCGTCTCTGATCGATAAATAATTAATTGAACGAGTACGTAGGCAGGGTGCTACATGTAATCAACGGAATTGTTTGATTACGCCAATAATAATAATGTCATCATCGGTATACAATCTCGTATGTTAATACGAATCGATTCCGCAACGGCATTTACATAGGGCGACGGGAATTATTGCAACCGCGATGGAATTTCACTTCTTTAACATATTTCGCGGTATAAAATCGAGCGCGATCCTGGCGTAATTTCAATGTAACGATGCTATCAATTCCCATGGAGCTCCAACGCGCCCCGCTATCCGTTTAATCCAAGCTCGTAGCGTGCGCGCGCAGACTTACCCCGAGCAAGGCGGGTTAATTAGAAGAAAATCGATGAAAAATTTAATTAAACGGAACGAGGACGAATTTACGATCTCCGGTGCCGATTCCCCGTTTCCATTTCCGGGGATGAACAGCGCGCCAAGTACGATCGATATATCGGGACGGATATAAAAAAAAGTGGTGGTGTGCGTGGTCGGTGCGACGTGGTAATTATTTCTGCCTGGATTCTTCCGCGCGGCTTTTCGCGCGCTCGATGCCCTTGCCCGTCGCTAATTACGCCCGACTAATTACTGGAGCAACGATCCGACATATCGATACCGATGCAGCCCCAGCCCCTTAATCGGATGAATATAGGACGTGTCGGTAATCCTGGAACTCGCTTGGCTCAAGGCCAAGAACGCCCGACTATCCGCAAGGCGCATTTACAGTGTGTTACGAGGGAAAAACGATTGAAATCGTGATTTTGATTCGACCGCACGATAAATCTTTTATCGCTTCGGGTGTCTTTTTCTGCTGCAGACTTTCTTCCTCTTCTTTTTATTTAGGAAGTCCTCCGAACGGAGGTATTGTACAGAGGGGAGAATCGGTATCGCAGAATTTGTTAGGGGTTCTTTTATGTCTGAATCGTGGAAAATAGTCCAACAGAGGTTCGACTCGATTGTTTTAAACCCCCCAGGGCTTGGAGCTTGTTTCGGCCGCGGTTTTTCCCTCAGAAACATGATCCTCTGGACGGGAACTACCGATCCCGGGGTGCTCGAGCTAGTATAACTAAAGTTGAGACCGTGGAAGTGACATATCTGTGAGTTTTTAGATTGGGCTGATAGGTACGAGGGGTAAATTAATATCCCCGATTAATCGACATCGCAATAGGAACGAGAAGCGTCGACGCGCTCGGCGCGAATAGTCTAAATGAAATTACGCTCGGGACGAGTATGGTGCCGGTGCATGCCGGTAATTTTATTAGCTTTTATAGAGTGCCCATCAAGCAGGAATTGATAGCGCGAATTTATCGGTGGCCGGGATGAAGGGAAATCACGCGGCCAGGCGAAAAATCAGTCCCCTGACAGGCGCGTAATGATAAACGATGAAAACCGTCGTACTTCCGTTAGAAATTTAATAACATTTCTGATCGCATCCGTGCGTGCCTTGCGACAGGGTTAATCGCGCCGGAACTCCAATAACCCTCTCAGAATATCCGTGGAAAATATGGGGTGTATTTAAATGGCGTTATAGCGCACCGGGCGAGTAAACTCGCCGGAAATTGCGTAATAGCCTGCGGCAAGTTAAATCACGGCGAATTTCGCGACACGATTAGAATTATCGATGCACGAAACGGAGGGAGGGTGCAGGTACTTTAAAGGGCCCTATCGAACGTACAATATTTCTTTCATCTCACGCGCTGGATTTATTCCCCGTGACTGCTCGAAGCATTCAACCCCTAATTGCAACATTTTAAATTCCACAGAGATATTGTGGAGCGATAGGATGCTCTACCGATCATTATCTCGAGTAAGAAGCAAGTTTTGCAACGTAGCGATTGGAATGGAAATTTCCTAGAGACGGGAGAGAGATTGGTGCATCGCGTTACGCGAAAAGTCCACTCGCCCCCAGACTTTTTGGCTGTTGATTGCATTTTCCAATCGGAGCCAGAGAGGCCAGGTCTTATCGATCGCGGCACTCGGCGTGTTCAGACACGCGTATACCACGTGTAAACGTAATAACGTTGACGAACGACGGGGACATCCGTCAATCAACGTCAAACCTATGCCGGCAGTTTGTCGCCAAGCCGACTCTCCCGTTCGTGTCATTTGCCCCTTTTTAATACGCAGTGATTTTTCCGGCTGGCCGTCATTGTTCCCGCCCCGCCTGATGATGCCAACACGCAAATTGACACCGCTCGCTAGGCAATTTCGCGAATCAGATTCACGGCAATTGAACATTCACTGGGCCACTCGAACGTAAGGAATTGCTATTTTATTTTATTATTTTTTTTTTTTTTAATAACACGGTGAAATTCAAATTGTGCAATTCCCTGTCACCATTCGAGCACTCTGCATTTCCAATTGCTGCAATATTATTTCACAAAGGGTAACTGAAATAATAATAAAATAAATAAAAAAGAACTGATAATAAAAGGGCGGAATGATTCAATTGTGAAAAGACAATACTTGCCACTCAATTTATTTTTGCACAAAGAATTATGAATTGCACTTGAGATTTAATCACTTTCACCCCTGGTAGGAACACTGTTTCCGGCGAATACATCGCGATGCTTTTAGCAATCGCAAAGGCATCTCGGCCCGCTGATCAGTCTCGATATAGTCATGCATTTATGCATTGGATGGACGTATTATACGAGCATCGACTCCCCTTCTGTATTAATTGAATATTCCTTTGAGGATGTTGAATACCATCGAGTACGCAGCCCTACGATTTCCATCCCCCTGGAATTCTTCGTCTGGTTTTAGGGCCGCTGTCGGCGCGATACCCGCAGACAATCTACCGGCGCATAAAATTTTATGTCATCCTGAGAGACCGATTTCCTTATAGGAAAACCCCGGGCCCGTCCCTCGACGTCTGTTCACCCCGAATAAGACACGCGAAATTTTCGCCCACGAAACGTAAAAATTTCGCTTCCGTGGCAGGGTCCGCCGGAAATAAAGGCGGCCGTGGCCGAGGGCAGAAGGGACAGGGGAAATAAATTAGAAGTTGGCGCGGGGTGAAATTGGAAAACAGTGGACGCGGTATCATAGGTCAATCTTCCTTATAAAACTCCAATTTCATTACACGAATAATCCACCCTGTAAATCTAGAGTTCAGTTAGGACAGACACAGAACATTCTTAACCATCGGATTTTCGTTGCAAAAGTCCCTCGGAAAATGCGCATATCACGCAACCTCGCGCTCAGGTATATTTTGCCGTGTAATTAAGAGACTTGACCGACTTCGCAGTAGCGTAAAAACGCTTAGTAAACTGCGCGAGTCCCATCGCTAAAGGAAAACGCTGGGATGGTGCAAAGTCTTTTTTTTTTTAAACATTTCTTCGAAACGCAGCGTGGCGTTAAACGTTCTTTGCTACGCACGAGCCGGGCAAACGACCGGCTGGGAAGCGGAAGCTTTCTCGGGTGGGGAATAGCTTCGACGCATCGGGACACGATGAAGTTGGCAGAAATAAGTAGGTACGGCATCCACGCGGAATCGCGAAAAGGCGAAAGTTTCGTTTGCATATCGAGGAAGGCTCACGAAGCGGAAAACAAAGTGCCAGGGAAAGATCTCCCAGAGATCGAACATATCGAGGGCGCGACCTTTCGCCCCTCGACTTCGATTCCTTCCCCCGTGTTCGATTCCCAGGCGTCGACACCCTTTCTCGTGTATCATACGCACGCTTTCCACTCGCGGTTTTTACGATCGATGTTCCAGGTTATTATTCGATGTCGCGGGCTGGGAATTTTGGTTGGCCCGTTTTAACGCGCGCTCTCGAGCTTTTAGCGCGACCGCGAGACCGCGTTTGATGTATCTCGTCGACGTTATTGAAATTTGCAGAGTTAATTTCGCTGTAGTATGGTGCCGTATTCGAAACATTGAGATCAAATTAATCAGAAGTAAAAGTGCTTGTTGACGCGTTCGTGCATCATCAATGGGTCGGGTGGTACTATTGTGGGATCAGGAACCCCCATAGAGTAAGAAAGAGCCCGGATCAGCACGCGGACAGCTCTCGAGTTCGATTCCTGGCGCTTTGGGTCGCGTCTCCTTTTTCCGTGGCTCCCGACTAGGGAATACAATTATTTAAGGTCATTATTTACTATCCCGGGATTTTTTGAAGTCTATCTCTGGATTCCGGAATTAATCCCGGGATTGGGTAATAGAATATTTCAGTAATAAAAATGATTTATTATATGTTAAAATTCTAAATCTTTATTTAATGTAAACAAACTTACTTTCTATCATTAGTCTGAAACATAATATAACAATAAAATCATTTTTAACAATAAAAACAGTAGAACAATGAAGAATAATAAAGTCTCAATAAGTAGATAATATCAGTAAACCATTATGAAGATTTTTGGAAATGCGAACGAAGAAATAACAAAGCACCTAAAGTACATATCTACAATGTTTTGACTTTACGTGTTCAGACAAGTTGCGAATATCAGAAAAGTGAAAATATCATTGTAAAAATAAATACAGTCCAGTTTAGTTATATGCGACTCAATATTATTATTATTATTGTCATTATTATTATGAAATGACTATGTTCATTTATTCTGTTTATTTTTATATTTTTCTGATGTTCATAAAGTAATTCACATTTTTAAAAAATCGCGAAATTCTCGGGATTAGGTATATCAAATCCCGAGATATTTGGAATCCAAAAAACAGGCGGGATGCCGAGATACCTACACTATGAACCTCACCTGTCAGTTGCGTTGTCGTTTGAGTTATGGCGGTTTATCTTAGGCTCCATCGAGATGCGGCCCGTAGAAAATGTTTTTAATCCCTCCGACTGGAATTCCATCAGTTACGAACGACGTCGTTGTCGATATTTCAGAACGCGAGGGTGGCACTCAACAGCCCACCAGCGTGTGCGACGTGGAATATTACGGATTGACGTCGCCGGTGAAGGGTTCCGTGGTGCATCCGGAGCCTCACCGATTATTCGCCATGGAGGGGCCTATAAAATGCAGGCAGCACTTCATTCCAGCGGCTAATCAGTCAGTCATAATTCGAGTAAGTGCTAGGATCGATGCTTGCCTAGCGGGATGAAGGCTTGGTACACCGGAGTAGAATGAAACACCTCTTGCTCTGTATTAGAAATTCTATTGTTCATTTAATTCCATTATCTTTCTATTGGCTCGAAGGACAAGTAAATTGTAAAGATTGCCTGAGATGTCGCGAGAGGATTATTTCAGAACCTCCTGGAATTTCCAAGGATTCAATCGAGTGTTCATATGATTCAGAATTCTAGATAGTAAGACGGCGGTGTGTTGCTTGAATCGCAGGTGGAGAGCAGTTCGAAACAGAGCCCGAACAACCCTTGCGAAACCAAGTGCGGGGACAGCGGCTGCCACTGCGTCAGCAACAAGTCCCTGGAGAACATGGACCACCTACTGCTCGTCTCTGAGAACGGTCACATCGTCACCTGCCTCTGCGGGAACTATCAGGTGAGCGCGCTACCAAGACATACCTACTCCATCTTCGCCTATGCAGCAGCGCATTCAGCTTCCTCGGAGGAACGAAATTCCCACCTCAGCATCCTCTAAAGAAAGAAGTTTAGTTTCCTTTTGAAAAGGCATTTAGCTTTGTCTGTTTAAAAAGAGATATATCTTTCAAAGGAATACCACGTTTCGCTCGCAGAATGAGGTACTTGCAGAACAATTTCAAAATGTTCGTCCAGGGGGTGGGATTCTGTGTGAGAAGAGGCTTGAAATAGTATTTAGTCCGTTTTTTAATATCCCCCGCTGTTGTCTTCCTTTTGCGTTCTCCGTGTCGCGCATTATCGACGAAAAGCGAGGGGAACGATACGCTTCGCCAATTATTAAGCCGTTCCGAGCGTCAGCCCCTGCGATGCTCAAGCGTTCGCGGAATGATAACATCGGGGAACGGGGCACGGCGGAGCGTCAATGACCATCGATCGTTTAATTCGAAAAACGCTCGGCAAGCACCCACGACGCCCCGTCCCCTTTTATTTTCTGCCGCTCGCGTCCGACTGCCACCGTTTCATTCGAGTTTCATTCACGGACAAACGGCCGCGCTACTCGCCCGATTGTATTGGCTGTGGACATTGAATGCTCCTCCCGTTCTATTCAACGTCTGCCCCATCAACCGGCGGGGAATTACTTCTCGAGCGATTTCACCGGCTTGTGAATAAAACAAATAATGTGTAGGAGCGAGGCTGCAGGTGAAAAGGTAGACAAACGGAGGAATAATTGTTTTTTCCTTTTTTCCCCCCCTCTTTTTATTTTCGACGAGTCGAAAGAGGATCTCTCTGTTGAACAATTTACGATACGTTTGTAGAGGGTAGATGGGTGGATATGCTCGGACGCAGTTGGAGCTCTCTTCCCGCGAATCTCGTACTTGCGAAACTTTTACAGTCGTCTACTTGTTTTAGAACGGATCGCTGAACTCCGCGTTTCCGTTGCTACTGTATTGGGTTTGGAATTAAAAACTCTGTGTCGGTGGAAGGTAACGAGACCCTAATTCGATCCGCGAAACTTGTACGAAATTAATTTTAATTCGGTTCGCAGGCTTCTCGCAAATACTGCTTCTGTGGCATTTGTTAAAATCTGCTAAGTGTTAGGTGGCTGTTTTAGTAAACGATCGCGCTGATATTTCATATCTTTTACTGAAGCCTGAATAAACTCTGAGGTTATTTGATACAAGCCTCCCCTATCTCGAATCTGTCGCACAGGATTGGCTGCCAGTTGGAATCCGTAGCTGGACACCGGTGTACATCGAATGGTCGAGGTCCTCTAAGGCAGGCCTCAATTTCCGTGCGGCTTACGAGTTTATCAAGGACACTTACTGCGGCGATCACACGACGACCAAGGCAGACGGCGAGGTCAATGGCGGTGACCTGGCTAGTACCGGATTAAAGCTCAATCAGTATTATCAGCAGAGGTGCACGTGGATCCTGGACTCCTTGACGGATCGACAGCTCACCATCGAAGTGAAATCTACACAGAGCCGTGAGAAACTACCCAAGTTCTATCCTCTAGATTGTTAAAGCGCCGCGCTAAATTCTCTTTCCCTTTACAACCGTATCTTTCATTTGTAAATAAGTATCTTCATTCCTCGCGTCTTAAGACTTTTTTTAACTCCCCATTGATAGGGTAATATCGTTATTACGTAGTTGGTGGGGCCAGGTTAAAATAATTTTGGTTAAGAGAATTATTAGCATTTACACTTTATTCGGTAAAATATGTGATTACATTTACATTGTCGTGGAATTGCAAACTGCAAAATTGGGGAAAGGATAGTATGTTGAACTTAGCGTCAGCGTCCGTGTGGATTTAACTATTTCTGTGCGTTCCTGGATGTCCAACAGCGAGCTGCAGTGCGTTTTAAGTAGAGTAGCCCTATTATTAGTCAGACGCGGCGTTTGAAGCAATACCATGCGTACGATTCTTACTCCATTCTGTTACTTGACCATTCACAGCAGAAGGAACACCTTGTGAGCCCTTTTCCCTGGTAGATATCATATTTCTCGTAAATATTCTGCAATCTGTCGACACACGTAGCCTACCATTTATTTCTGTAATATCACTACCTTCCATATATTCCCCCTAATATCCATCACAATCATGGCAACATCACGTCTCTGAAATTAAGCAAGTTCCTTAACTTGCGACACCAAAGAACGCCCACAGAAACCACGATCCAGCTGGTAATTCAGGAGAAAAGTCAAAGACAACTGCTTGGTAGGGCGATGCTTTGTCCCTGCCCTGACTCTGCCCGCCGAATTCCGTTCAATTCCACCCTTAGCTGGTCCCCTGGAATTTCTGTCCGCGCCATTGAGCCCAGTATGAGTGCGAAGCGATCTCAGAAGCCGACCAAAGAAAGGGCGAAGTAAACAGAGGGAAAGCGGGCCGCGAAAGACTAGCCTTGAAAAACGAATGTAGGCAGGAGTCGAGATTAAAGGGGCCACCAGATTCGCCGGGACAACGGGAACCAATCTCCTTCGAGTCTTTAGACCTCGGCTCTCCTTTTTCCCTCCCTTACCCCTTTCCAACAGACATTCCACCGTCTTATCCCCTTTCCTTTAGTCTTCCTCCCTTTTTCTCTCGGCGCGAAAACGAGACTCGAGACAACGCGAATTCAGAAGCAGGACCGGTGCTGTTTCAAGCAACCGAACCCCGGAAACGGCTTTCACACACCTTCATTTTTTGTTCTTCTTAAGACCCCTTACCGAGAATCATTCGCCCTCGTAACGATTGCAAAGATCGAGGGGCGAGAGGTTTTCTTTTGTCCTTCACTAGTGTTTCCCCCGAGGAGAGCACCTTTTGAGGAGTGGACAGGCTATAAATGGACCACCCTCCATCTTGTACATACTTTCGAGGAAAGTTTCGGGCGTCGGGATTCTTTCGCGAATGATATTAATACGTTATTCGACAATCACAGTGGTACGCAAGAGATTTTGAATTTACCGAAGTGCAGCATTTTACCTGCATTCTATACTCGTCGATCAGCATTCGAACGTTTGCCAGCAACAAACAAGCTACCGATTTCCCGATAGCACTGTTTCCAGAAAATCCGCGGAACACGATCCATCGACAAAATCGATTCGCCATTGTCACTATAGTCGGGTGGGCAGAATTTTTTTACGAGTCATTGGCATTCAAACGTTTTGCCGGCGAAATTATTGAAAAGGTCGCCAACTACCGTGAAACGAAATAAAAAAAAAAATTGCTTCCCCTGTTGCCACAATGTATCAACCGTGAAACGGGGGGCGAGGATGAAAGGGCTCCGTGAGTTTTACTCGATCACGTGTGTATTTTTCTCCGCGCGACCACGGGGCTAGTTCGGTCTTGTTTATATCGCCGCTACAAAACCAGTTTACCGTTAAAAATCGTCCGCGAGCCAACAAAATAAAAGGAAACACCGCCGCGCGAAAATTATACACCCACCGCTGGATGACGATAGCGAAACAGCATCAATTATTCTCGTTTCTCGATGATTGCGGGGAACATTGATAGCCCGGCACGACAGTTCCCTCCCTTGTCAAATGTTGCATCCGCGGCAATTAATTCTGAAACGAGCTACCCTTAATTGGTTGCTCGGGATACAGATGCGTTTCACTCTTGACCCGGTGCGGCGCGTGGAAAAACGAACGCTCGCATCGATAACGGTTCGACGATTCATCACCCGTTCGTCACGCTCTCCCTTCATGCGACTTCATTTTCACACTCGTACTTGAGTGCTCGATCGATGCCATTACCTCCGCTTCCCCATTACGATTTTCCATCAATATTTTCCAGAGCTCTACAGTTCCCATTTCCTTCGTTATGACAACTCATTCTTTTGTTCTCCCTCTCCCCATTACACCATTTCGGCATATACTGTTTCAATTTTCTATCTTCCTTATTATCCATGTTTCTAGAATGAAAGTTTACCTCGAAGTGATTTTATGGTGTCACAAAGGCCGTAGAAGTTTGCATATTTATTCCTGTATGAAGTGAAGCATCATTGGCGCAATTTACACTACCCTGGATCTCCCACCTTTAACCCGATAGCGGTGTATCGTTTCTCAACGATTCTGCGCTAGGGAAAAGAGATTCACGACGGGCCGGAAGCAGTACGTGTTGAAATTTTCCTTCTCGTTTTCTCGCCCCCAGGTCCCTGCACCGCCTGGAATCTCACGATACACGAGTACAGCAAGAACGGCGATCCAGCGGGGCAGAGATTGCACACATTCTGCTCGAGGGATACGCACAAAAATTTCACCCTGCCCTGGAAGACGAACACGGTGGTGGTCAGGTAAGTTTTCCCCGTGAAACGTAACTGATTAATCAACGAGATTGCTGAACTAGCTAAGGGCATTATTTCGCGATACTTGCAGTGTAAAAATCGTGAGGAAATTTTATCGTTAATTGTGTATGACCGAACGAACATTGAAATTTACAATATCGTGAGTAGGTCTCAAAAGAACGTGCATTTAAGAATAAAGCAAGTCTTCATAGTTGAACTGATTTTATTCGTGCTTTACAATTATAATCGTTCAGTATTATTATTATGAAGCGTCTTTATTGCACAAACAAAATAAGCAACAGAAAAGAAACGAAAAGAAGAACACGAAAAGGCGAGGTTCAGTCTGAAAACTGTTTTCCAACCGAATTTCGCCGTAGGATGGATTTATTAGGGAAAGCTGAAAGCATGATAGACACTCTTGTTCGCAGACTGCAAGCCCTAGGAAGGACCGCTCCAGAGTACACGATGAAATGGAGGAGTCAATCGGTTATCGCCAATACTCACAAGAGTGGACCATCGCCAGCTCCAAACCACGTGCTCAACTCGACCGGAAATGGACCCCGCGGAACGCTGGTACTAATTCTCATCGCGATACTCCTTGTCTACACGACCGACTGTTGAGTGGATCGACTCAGCATCTCATGTCTTCACACGTTCCTGTTCGATGAGAAACAAACTATACGAACGAGCCTAAGGTTTGTCTTTATAGACCTTTATTTACACTGTTTAGGTAATAAACGTTAGTGCTTGTGTTTTCTTCAAATTTGCCGCGAATTTTGCTTGGAAATAGAAGGAGCATTAGTTCAAGGAATCAGGAATCAGGAATCAGGAAACTTGAAACTTCTAATCAGCTTTTAATATTTTAAGCTTCCATTGTAATGCGTTCTATGCTCTATGCGAGTCCTTTAGTAATGAAAACGCATTGAATAATGGCAGAGTTGTATTGGAATATAGCACACATTTTCCATGCGCATGGATCAGAGTGTAGAGCTTTAGTATCGATAGAACTGGCCATGCATTACAAATTTTATCCACCAGCGCAGGCAACAGGTTGTTTCTGAATTGCTGTATATAAACACAGACACGGTCGTGTATATTCATCGTCCTTATTTGCGGGGCAAACGCGTACATTTTTTGGCGCGCTCGACGTGTAACCCATTCGGAAAGCGAAAAACGTGTCACAAATTTATTGAAAGATGGCACACGTGTTCGTTCGCGTTAAACTTGAATTTACCAACAGAAACGGAGTGTGAAATACTGCATGATAGCATGGGATTGGTACAAAATTCGTAGAAAAGCGTAAGTTTTTCGAATGTATTAACCTTTAGAGGGCCGGTCGAATGTATTAACCTATAGTGACCACCTAAGAATTTGGATACATTGTCGGCCATTTTGGTGGTATATATACATAAATTTTAAGTTAATAAAATTTACAATTTCAATGAAAAACTCCTGACCCTCTAAAGGTTAAGAAGGGAGGGATATGGTGATGGAAATAAAAGACACTTTCTGCAAATTGAGTTTGTTTATTTTTCATAATTGGTTATTACATAGTTTTGCATATTGTTTGCGTACTGGTCTTATTTTACAACCACGTTACCCCTAAACCTTTTGTGTCATATTTCTGCACCACGACCACAAAACTTCTACAGCATATATGTTTACTATCTGCACACTACTCTCTCGTCACTTTAACACACATCTAACGCTACACCGTTTACAGTCCAGTTCACACATCACACTTCAAGCATCACGCGACACACTACAGTACAGCACACAACACACAAAATTGTAAACCGGAATTTAGCTTCTCACGAAAACGCAGCAAGATTGCAAACCGGAGTTGGGTTTCTTACGAAAAAGTAGTAAAATTGCAAAGGACAAATTTTTACAACAATGTTGCAAACGAAATTACGGTGTTCGGGCATCAAAATCCCTATTTGCAACTTTGTGCATTTTCTCGAGAGCTTAATTCCGGTTTGCAACTGTGTTGCACCTGCAAGAGTGGCAATGTTTCGACCCACAGCTTCTCCTGCAGGTGCAGTGCGAAAATCTACCTCTCTTGCAGGTGCAAGAATCGTGTAATGAATTTCGGAACAGTCCATTTCTGAGTTGCCGCACCTGCAAGAGAAGCCGTGGGTCGAAATTTTGCTTCTCTTGCAGGTGCAGCGCGAAAAACTACCTCTCTTGCAGGTGCAAGAATCGTGTAATGAATTTCGGAACAGTCCATTTCTGAGTTGCCGCACCTGCAAGAGAAGCAGATTTTCGCGCTGCACCTGCAAGAGAAGCCGTGGGTCGAAATTTTCCTTCTCTTGCAGGTGCAGCGCGAAAAACTACCTCTCTTGCAGGTGCAAGAATCGTGTAATGAATTTCGGAGCAGTCCACTTTTGAGTTGCCGCACCTGCAAGAGAAGCAGATTTTCGCGCTGCACCTGCAAAATAAATTTTGTGGCAAAAAAAGCGTTTCTCACAGCTGCAACTAAGTTGCAAACCAAAATTCTGCTTCCACCGAAAACGCACAAAGTTGCAAACCGATGCTTTCGTTGCCGAACACCGAAATTTCATTTGCAACATTGTTGGGAAAAATTATCATTTGCAACTTTGTTGCGTTTTTGTGAAGCGTTAAATTCTGTAGTGTAATGTAGTGCAGTGTAGCGTAGCGTAGTGTAGTGTAGTGTAGTGTAGTGTAGTGTAGTGTAGTGTAGTGTAGTGTAGTGTAGTGTAGAAATAAGTTAAAAAACTGAAGATATATTTATAATTATATTACAATTAACGAAACAGCCTTCTTCGGAAACATTTACTATTGCGTACACAGCCAAATCTTGATGCTAACTATGGTTTTCAGGAGAGGGCAACTTACTCACCAGCGCCTTTCGCACATTTCTGGTAGCACGACAGCAACCCACCGTTGGCCTCTCCACGTATAAATATAAATATAGCGAAGTTAAATTACCAGGAAGAGGAAAGAAGAAGGAAAGCAGATGGGAGAACGCGATGCACGGATTTGAAGTAGCGAGAAACACACAAACTCCACAACGTCACCTCTCTCTATCACGCCAAATGCCAAAGTAAACGTGTAAGAAGTTATACGGTAGTTCTCTTTGTACATACGCGTTAGGACTAGTAGGATTTGTACAGAATATCACGAACGAATTCGTTCGGACCGTAAAGCGCAATTCCGTGGACGGGGGGCAGATTGTATTTTAACGAACGAGCTTCGAAGGCCCGACGGGTGCTTCTCGATTAATTGTTGCCGCGTTATTCCGGAAGTTCGTCGGAGTCTCTTCTTCCTAGTCTCTCATAAAAAAAAGTAACTCTCGTTTCCTCTTAAAGTAAAAGAAGTCGCCGCAGATTGCATGTTAAACGAGGAAAGGACGGAGAATAATATCGACGAGAGCAGACACTCCGATCAGCTTCCGGACACCGCGATTAATCGTTAGGATAAGCCGAAAGTAAGACCTAGAACGTGAATGTTTGATGTACACATAAATGAGCCGAGCAACCGTTGAATTAAAGACAAACAGATTGATCGAATTGAAGACTACAGAAAAAACCATCCATCCGTCGCGAAAGTCTCCGCTGGTTTCTGTAATTTTAATGTAACACGACATTGCCACTATTATTTTGTACAGAACGTTACGAACACTATTATTCGTTGTACACGCCGGTATCGAGTAGCAACACGTATTCCGCGGGGAATCGTACCACTCGTTCACTCTATATTGTACGATAATACTAAATGTACCATTTTACGGCGAACTAACTACATACTTATATAGCGCAGTTATGTTGAGAGAGATTTAATGCCTGTTAAAAGCGCGATTCGCGTACCGCAAGATTTAACCGAATCATTACGAACCTTCGATAACTATCAATCGCGATAATATGTTCGATAATATTTTCCCTATTCCCGTAGAATCAAAATATTCTAAATTAGCATTTCTAAGTAATTTATTTGTTTGTTTAGAGTTACTTCTTACGGTTAAACTCTCGTCCAAGAAGGATTCGCGAGAATGGAAATTGTAAAGGTCGATGATAAGATGCTGGCGGTTTTTAAGTATAATTTACAGTACTGTTTAGATATTGATTTGTAACAGTGAATAGAAAGACTGACTTGCTCTGCAGATTGTAATTTACGTCCCCGTGAGAAGGCTGGTAATGATCGAACGATTAACGCAGACGATCGAAGGTCTGGCCTCGTCGGAAGTTAAGGATCTTAAGATTTGTATAATAAACGAACAGCTCGCGCGCGGATACCCGCGAACCTCCTTTTTGCAACCTCGTCGAAACAGAGATGAAAGTCACGATGTAATGGCACCGTACTACAACGAGGGTGGCGCACTATGAGAGACGAGAGATGAAGAAACTATTAAGACGCACACTTTTTAATCGTCGCAATTACCGCCACCGAGGCCATACGATTCACAAGCGACTTACGTTCTCTGTTGTACGGTTCGAAATTGTACGAAGCAAGAGGGATTGGAAATTCACGACTCGACTATATTTCCTTTTAACGTTGCCACGTACTGGCAACGATTGCGATACGATTTGTTCCTTATACGAATATACCGATTTTGCACAAGACACGTCTACCTAACAAAGTGGAAGATACATGTTACATGTATGTACTAGTCGCGTATATATAAGTCACAATAAATAGTCAATTGTTTCATATAAAGTATGAATAAAATAAAATGAAAACCATGCAACGTAGTGATTCTTTCAAGATCTCTCCCTATTCTCCTAAACCTCGGGATCCTTCCCTCCTTCTAAATACATCGCAATCGTTTTACTTTTAAAAAAAAAAGAGGACAATTTATTCACATACAAGGTTTAATACAATCTCTACACATCTGTATAGTTATAATTTGCTAAAGTCGGGATACGAAACATGTACATCTACAGGTAACACGGTTGCAGCTGATATTCGGATGCATATGGTGAAGATCTTGAATAACAAGTTGCTAAAAATTTCGTAAAATTGGCACAAAGAAAAACGACACCTCGGCTCGATTAATTATTGCACACTTACCGCGCGCGAGTAACGAGAAGTGGGCACATCTAGTGGAAATATATATATGTACAATACAGCTACTTTCACTATTTTAAAAAAATTATCAACATACAATATATCCATATACATATATGTATAAACGTTCATGGACACAATGGATTGTTGGACATCACCCAATGCGAACACGGTTAGTGGAAAATAAATCTAAGTCGATCGACAATGTAACTTGATATTACACAACGCCGCCTCCACGATAAATGTTTTTAACGTATTTCCATTCAACGTGCTTTATAGAACGATTATCTCTTAGTTTAGGTAATACTTATTGACATTGATTTCGCTATAAGTGTCTACGAGCAATGGTCTAACGATTTGGACAATATTTCGCCCCCACTTTTCTGCTACACTAACAATTCGTGTACCTCATATCAGCATAACGGATGATTGTTCAACACTTAGTACATTATTAATCGCCTTTCGAAGGTACGAAGTAACTGCGGGTGATACCTATCCGATTGAAAGCTCGAAAGACAACTTATTTCTCAAATTATTACATAGTGTCGAACGTTCTCTATTATCCTTTCAGTTTCGTATCATTCGCATCTTATTAAAATCTTAATATTAAAAGAAGTTTATGCAAATACAATGGAAAATTGCTCGATGTTTAATTAATTCAGAATGGAATACTTACACGCATAATTTAAAGACCTGTGTGTAGTTTGATGATAATCGGTATTCATTAAGGATCCCAATGACAGAATGAAAACCAGGAAAGTTGTAAAAGCCTTAAATAAATTTACGAAAGTATTTCGTGGTCTCTAAGTATGCTGTTTCAAACTGAAACTAATTATACAATCGAATGGGAAAGAATGTCTGATAAAAGTACCTCTATTTTACAATCTTAAAATTATATAGACACAACCAAGAAACGAATTTGCTAGAGTACAAAACGAAATATTAAACATTTATCTTACATATCCATCTCATGGATAAGAACATCAACATTCCTAAAGACCTGTTAGACAGGTGGAGAAAACGTTAAAACCTCGATATATATGCAATTCAGATATGTTAATTTATAGAGTGACACTTTCATACACGCCTCTGGCTATTTATTCGATTTAACTACTTAAGATAGAAATTCTCCACGATCGATAAATTTTAAGTAACACGTACCTTTAACAATTATCACGAATCATTTCATTTAAATAAAACTGTGCGAGACGGAAATCTTTAATATTTGTCCCAATTGTAGCGGCGCGTTAAAGTTCTTCCAACCTACGCAACTAATCGCGCTTTCCTTTCGTTTTAAAAGAGAAACAGAAGTTAATATCCGCCGCGATAAATTCGAACAACGCCGCTTTCTTTAAAATTAGGAACAAAACCGTAGAAAATGCCTCGCGTTGCTGTCGTAGTGATATTCCCTGTGTCTTTAAATGCTTCGGAAGAACACACTTATGAAAACTTATGCATCGAATATCATGTCCGAGTATCAAATTGAGATTCATGTGTAATTAAAAACAAAAAGAACTCGTGAAATAAGCTTATACTACGTTTACGTGGGTGCGGTCTGTAATAATGCGGATGCAGAATTCAACAGGCCTAGCCGCTGTTTCTGCTTCCGTTGTTCCGTCATCTAGTAAAAGAGATGTCGTTCACAGGTGTGTCGTTAACAGACCTCTTAATTTCATTAATCGAGGAGTGACTTACCTGATCGCGAAGATCGGTGAGTTGTTGGCATAGACATTTCACTAACTGTTGCGTAGATTCTAATTGAGACTGTAAACTTCTTAACTCTACTTGTTCCCCTTCACCCTCGTCCGCCGCCAGCGACTTGGCTCTTAATCTCGGGAACCAGTCGAGGTTCCGGTCCTGTAAAAAGTACACAGAGCTTAAAAGTTAAGGCACGGCTCAATTTTTTGAAGCTCTATGGACTATTACCTTCACCATGGCGTAAACGTACGACTCGGGCCCCGTGAATTCTGTTGGATCTTTCACTTTCACTAGTACGATGAAATACAGGTAATGCCACATATTATGCTCGTGCTTCACGTGCTCCTCGAACGAAACCGTTTTGTTATCGAAGGACGATCTGTTCAAACCTGTGAAGAAGTAACGTGTAATCATAGGGAAACGTTTAACGTGGAGATTTGTAAACGCAGTTGAAACAGTTACCGCATATGAAACAGGTGTTCTTCAAGATCAATTCCTTCTGCTGCTTCTCTGACCTAAGATCAGCGAATGTGTCGATGATAACACCGAAAATGAGATTCAGAACAATAATTATCACGATGAAGAAGAACAGCAAGTCGTATACAACTCTGGCAACAAACAGCGGTTCCTGAAATGAGATAATACATTAATTTTTACACGATAATTTTGTACATTGTCTATTCCTGCACTTACAGTGCTTGAAGGTGCTCGTAGAATGTCTCCGATACCTCCACCATTCCTTAAACCTTGATTCAGAGTTGTAACGATACACATGACCAAGGAATCACATGCTCGCTCTTTAAAATCTCCGCCACCGTTGATTACGTCTCCTCGACCGCCTCTCGCATTAACTATGTAACCATAAAAAGATCATTCGAATTAACATCCAATTATATTCGTAGATAAACCAATAGTGTTTTACGTTAAACGTTTAGGATACCTTCTCGAATGTATCGGGTCATTGTTTCCGTTGCCTCACATTTCTCGTTGTCAGCAATATCGCATGTGCCCATACTTCCCTCCATATATGATGCTGCAATTACGTAGAATATTAAGCCTCGTATGATTAAAATCGCAGTTACAAAGTACGACACAGAGACATGCACTTACACACGATATCTTCATCGACCGATACTAAGAAATCATCTTTGAAAAACATGAAACCGATGATGGAGAACATATAAACTAGAATTAACGCCAATACAGCAGTGAGTATAATAGATCTTCCATTTCTTGTAACAGATCTTATTACATTGAGCAATGTTTCTTCGCGATATACTACGTCAAAGAGCTGAAAAGAGAGAAGTTTAGACGCTTCTTTTCACTTGCACCTCGCTTATCCCAGTATCCGCATACTTACTAAAACTGAGTAGAAAAATGGATGCATACAAATGCCAAGGACGCAAAATATAAGGTACGATATATGATACAAGATTTCAACGTTCGTCAGTATTTGTTCCAAGCTCTTCGTCAGTGTGCCCTGATTGCCTATAATACTTATAAGATGTACAACTTTTAATACAACCTGCAAAACAAATACGTGAGATCGTAGAGATAGTTGCGTTTGCGCTTAGAGTTGAAAGCTAGGAGAGAGGCATCTTATATATTTACCGTAACGAAGCCAAGCAACCATAACGTTGGTTCTGGTCCAATGGAAAAGATCAATCGTAATATCGTTGAGGCTACCAACGTTCGAATACCAGATTCTCGCGGTAACGTAATGACAATAACGGCGGACGAGAGCATTACCGTCCAAATCAGAGCAGACAAATGCGAACTTAATTCTAAAAAAGAAAAAACAAGGAAGATAAACATATAATACATTTTAACTAAGTAAATAACTTTCTACGCAAATTTGAAGGCTCACTTAGCACGGAATCCACGAATGGGTAGAAGAAAGCTACGATAAGGTTTATGAGTACTGCACAGTTGAATAAAATATTGCTCCACAGTGACATGTAACTGCTCATCCAAAATAGTACTGGTTGTCCTCTAAGTTTCTTTTGCCACTTCATCTCGTTAAACATATCCTCGGTTCTCTCGAAGAAATCGGAAACCTTCGACCCTTGATCGTCGCGTTCCGTAGTGTTCAACACTTTGATCTTTGTGTCCAACGTAATAAGTTCGCAAATCTCTGGAATTGGGAACACAATTTGCTCCAATGTCCTATCGTGCCTGACGATCTGAAAAGAAATTATCATTCCGTAAAACATGTGAATGCAACAATGTTATATCAACGTTCCGCGTGTCGCACCTCAATTTGAGCTGTATGAGTTGCGTAATATTGCAATGCCTTGTTAATCTTCGGGTCGGCATTATTTTGCTCAGACGGCTTTAACATTGATGATAGTTCTTTATTGTGTTGCGCTAATTGATGGCACAGGATGTAAATATTGTGTCCGACCTGTAAGACAATTTCATGAATGACAAAACTGTTATTTTTATTAAGTGTACTATTCCTTAAGAGCCATTACTTCTTTGGGCGATACTCCTTCCTCGCCGTCTGTAGACGAATCATCGACATCGCCGTCGTCATCTAAGGATTCCTGGTGGAATGCGCGACACGCAACATCGACCAGCTGCTTCGGATTCATATTATACAGAATTCTCTCCGCGTTCTCGCTGTCACCCCTACTCTCCATTATAGCTAGTAACAATTTGCTAGCATTATTCTTCAATTCTAACACTAAATCCATTCTAGTCTTCCCCAGGGGATTAATATCGTTCAAAATCAAGGCAGTTATTATATCTAATCCGTTTGACTCGTGAGTAGCGATGCAATTCTGGTTATCGTGGCATGGTCCCTGACAATACTCCGTCAACGTCTCCAAAATCTGATTGATTAATGCAACGTTGTGCTCATTAATATACAACCCTAGCAATCCCAACCCGCCTGTCGTTGAACCGCAAATGCAGTCTAAGAACATGAGCGTCTCTGATACCAAATTGAAGTTGGTCTTGTTGTTTTGATTGCGAAGGAAGTTCTACGGAAGAATAAATAATATTCTTGATATGTCGATTATCATAACGTTATACTATAGGCTACGATCGAAACAGTTACCTGCAAGTCGCGATTATGATTTTCGCAGAGCAATTGCAAGAAACGTAGAATCGGTTGCATGACTAAAACTTTCGCGCTCAATTGCGCCTCGTCCCTTTCAGCCCCAGCTGTTCCACCGCGATGCCTTTCCAGCTTCTCGGCTATCATATCCTCCAATGCGTTGCCGAGAGCTGCGTTAGTCGTCACGTCTTCGCCAGAAGCGAGGTTCCGAACACTCGCATATGCTTGTACCGTGGAGGATGCGGCTTGATTTAACTCTTCTCGTAACTCATCTGTTATTACTATTCCGTTAGGTTTTCCTATGAGATAAAAAGTATCAATATAAGCAAATACAAGTGCTAGTTAACTGGAATACTCCTTTATTATACCTGATGCACGCTTCTTTGATATCTTCTCCATTTCCTTGCTCTGCTCCTTGTCTTCGTGAGCTTTAGCTGCTATGTCGGACGTATTAACAGTCACAGTGGATTTGATTTCTTGCTGAGCATCTTTCATCTTGTCATAAAACACCTAAAAAGTATATGTTTTAAACGTATTGCTCTCAGCGTTGAAATACTGTGATATTGCGAGATATACCTTGAAAAACGACTGGCTCAAATCATCACCCATCAGTTTATTGAAAACGCTTTTCTGTATAATGGGATTTCCTCCTTCTAATAATGCAATGCCGAGTTCTATAACTTCCACAAATATGCTGGGAGAGTGCACGCTTTTAATAATTAATTCCACCACCAAGTCCGATGCGCCCTCGCGGTCGAGATGACTCTGAACTTCGTGTAATGTTCGGCCCGCACGACTTAGGAGTTTGGCTGCCGAGAGTTAAATACTTAATGATGTACATTGTAATGTAACCAAGGAATAAATTATGCTTCAAATATCTATTTATACCCCCTGGTCCGTGTGTAACTGGAGCGGTATGAGAGACCCCGATATCTACATTCTCTGGTTTCTGGAGGAAAGACTTTCCAAAGTAGCGTGCCAAAAGATTGTTTCTCAGTGCGTCCCCCTATGGAAATGGAAATGGATTGTAATTAATGTAACGGGACACGCTTCGATCGATTGCGATGTACCAATACATCATGCACAATTCATAAAAAATTCAATATATTTCAAAGGGAATGTGTGCATTATTTGCAATGTATTAGAGAACTATTGAGCTTACAATGAAGATAGTTAAATCGTGTATTTACATTACTTGTGCATTAAGAGAATGAGATATATTTGTGCAATTCGTAACGCGTCGGTTTCTTAGCCAACTTTGCACGTATTTATATACATGTCCATAAAATGAAGAGTAAACGCTAATTTGATAAAGCAGACGCAGTTGAATTCTAAAGACTTTGAAAATGCACGATGCAAAAATTTGTGCGATTTAAGTATCTGAAAATTTCGAGGAAAAGTGTAAAAAGATTGGTACGCATTGCATATCAACTTTATAAATTATGCATTCAAAAGTGTTCGATATAATTAAGTGGCTGAGAGCAGCAGAGTTAAAGGAATCCTTTATGTACACATATTTTTACTATCTTCTAGCAAAAATATTACTTAGTAACTTAAAACACAATCCTATTTCTAAATGGGAAACTTCTAAATCTACGTCGCTGCTCTCGTGTCTAAAAAATTGACTGCTAAAATTAAATCTACTGACGTATTGGTACACCCTAACTGTAACAGAAGTGTATATACATATCTGAATATAATATCGTTGCTTATTATTTCTAAACTCTATGCCCATACTGGAATGTACTTAGAAAAGATAGTTTATGCTACGTAAAATAATATTTTAAAACTGATTGTAAATTTTGATTCACGATAAGTTGAAATTATTTAACTAAACATTCATTTCAATACCCACACCGTCAATAATATGTAAAGAAATCAACATCTTTTCAGTGAATCGAGCCACTATCGTAAATCAGAATTGCTTTAAAATATGAAATCACATATCTATGCTTATATGTTTAAAGACGAAAGGTAACAAGAGAAGATAAGATGAGAGTAGAGAACTGAAGTGAATGTAATTAAATTAATCAAGCACATGCATAAGGAACCTACACAACGTACATTATAGTTCGTACTGAAGCAAATGTCAATGTATCAGATAAAAGAAAGGATATAAATTTTTACAAGCAGCTACTGAAGCAAGTGTTTATAGATGCATATTTCATAAGATCGTGAAATATATAAAAATGTTTACTGTGACTTTAATATCGCGATACATTGGCAGGCGAATTTTTTTTAATCATCCATCTGGATACCCCGTGTGTGTAAATATACCCATATCGAAGCTCTTGTAAATAATGTAATAAATAACGACAGAGTGATGGTGAGATAAGTTCTCAGTAACGTAAATTAAATTCATATTGCCAATTCATATACGTTGTGCCCGCAAAATTACCGTTGTTATCTACTTTAATTTTTACCCGCTCTTGCTGAGTCATTTGACGAGTCTCAGACTCATCGACAGAGCCTGTTCCGACTTGTGGCTCGGTCTTCTGTTCTGTCTCTTCTTCTCCCGAGACACCTTCGCTCTTCGTTCGCAGCATGAAAACATCTTTACCTACATATCTATTCTACGAAACCTACTCACCCACTGTCACTTAAGTCTGTGTCGTGTGTTCAGAGAAGCTTATTATGTCTTTCTGTCTCGTTTTGCATATATATCTATGTTGCCAACTAAATACAACTGTTCAATTGCGTACTGATCGTCTAAAGTGCCGTGAGAGAACATATGGGCATTTAGCTTTTCGGCAAACATGTACGATACAAATGGATACGGAAACACAAATTCTTTTAACTTCAGGTTCAACTAGAGCTTGGAGTAACATGTTCCATCAATAGTACGAGGTGCGGCGCTAATTAACGGCAACAGATCCTAACTGAGAAGAACGTATTCTCAGAGCTAGATTCCTTTGGATTTAACGTGTAATGACATTTTTTTCATCTCTGAAACAGTAGATCTATGCAGACAGTTTCTCTGCTCAATTTTGCGAGCAGACAAACGTCATCGGTATTCCTGAAGACATTAATAAGTTAAGAGCAATATACATTGCGCATACATTGTTGTATCCAAAATATCCATCAACGGATATGCGCGAAGGATTTGTCACCGCTAATTAATATCAATAACATTTTTTCAGAAACAACTGAATGCCCTTTTCCACAATGTCGTGATTCATCTCTGTATGGTAAATGATTCTTGTGACTTCATGCAAAAACGCAAGGCTATGAAACTCACTTTTTCTCCATACTCGGGGTCAATGGCCATCATTTCTCTGAGAGTCCCCAGCACTTTTATACACAACTTCTCTTCTTTCTCTTCGAGCAACTTCTCCGTGTGTTTAATTAACCTGGTGAAAGAAATTGTAGCCGATTATGCATAGCAAAATGAGTTAATATAATTCTAACTGTTGGGGAATATTTACCTTCGAATGAAGCCTCCATTTTCACAACCCTTTCTAGCATCAGTCGCTGCTGGAAATAGTAATTCTGGCCGATAGAGAATGTCCACTAACAAAGACAATTCTGACTGAACCAGCGGTTTCAATTGCTCCTCCAGCAACGATACTATGTCTTGCAAACCTTCTATAATACTTCGATCCAAACGCATCAGCTAAAGAAAAATACATTATTCTGTAATGAGTACATATAAAGCCGCGTTATTCTTCTAGCGTACACTATCAGTGTTTTATCATGAGGACTTTTCAATCCCATAATGAAAGACTGCTAAACTTTGTCTATTTACATACAGAAAGCAAAGTGAAAGTATTCTATAACACTACACCTCTAAATCAGTGCTAGCTTCACTACGTTTCAATTATAAAGCTATGTTAAGCTGATAATGTCTTTTTCAGTGACTTTTACCTCATCTTTACTATCCTCCTCACAAATCAAGTCACTCTACATGTTTGAAGATTATATATAATTATAGATTGTTCACAATCGATTTGATAATTCAAGTAAAAACTGACGAAATCCTAGATAAGTCTTAAGTAGCATTCATTATTACCTGACTTTGTGTGCGCTCTATTTTCGGTTGCTTTGCAGCTTGAAGCCATTTGCTCGTTTGCCTACTGAGCATCGCTGCTTTATTAAACATAGAAGCAACTTGGCATTCCAAGTCGGTTGGAATGGCTATACCTCTACCCTTAGCTGGCATTCAAAATAAAGAGAATGTTGTTTACATGGTGGGCGTAAAAAGAAGTCGCACGTTTCGATGCCACTATCTTCATTATTGAATGTTAGTATAGCAATACTCGCTTACCTACATCTGACAATGTTCTTATACAGTTTTCCACATTAAACCTTTGACCAGCATTTAACCATGAACATTGTGAAACTTTAAAAGCCGCGTGGAGTAACTGAACGAATATGGGTTGTCGTGTCTGTTATAAAAAATGCAAATATCTCTTAATATCGTGAGGCAATTCAATTGAACAGCTAAAATAAAAAAAAAAGTATAAATACGATTTATAAAGGCATATATTATTATAAATACACCATGACAGTGTTTATTAGTTGTTCATCTAAACCAAGCTATCAAATATAAAGCAGCTTGTGCTCTAATCTCGAGTGTTTAAAAAATTAATACATTCATCTGAATATTGTTAGGAATTTATTATCGTTCTTTTGTTATTTTTGCATTTAATGTAACACACTCATTGCCAAGCAGTTCCAAATAAGAAAGTATTCCCATAAATATTGAATGCTAGATTCATGCTGTACGAATTACAAGAGCATAGAAACTTTCTGAACTGATAGATGCTAGAGAAGAATACTCCACATATAAAAGACATATGGTTAGTACCCAAGAGAATTTAAATAACAAGCTTGCTTCATTCATCCAAGACAGTGAATGTGTTAGTAAAATTTCCTAGAAACACATACTATATTTCGCCGTCCCTAAAACTCGACCGTAGACAGTAGCGTTTGAAATCTTTCTAACATTCACGGAGTACGCGTGTGCTTCATTTCTAAATGTTCCCTATTCATGCCGTTCCATATTATGTATCCGCGATAATACATTGCGAAGAGACATATGTATGTACAAGAATTATTCCGGGTTTCGAAATCTACGTGTATCATGTATGTACAACGAAGAGAACATTACTAGAAGCTAGCTACCCTTTAACTCGAAACTTCGGGACCTAGTATATCCCTCTAGTATGCCACAATATGCCATGTTAGTATTACTGTGTATTTACAAGGGCTCAGTATTGACCGAGCATTCTTGAACTTGGTACTCACATAGCCAGTAAGATTACTATCAGTATTCCGGTCACTCTCCTTGATGCTCCAATATAGTCTAGCCTCGTGCAGGTGTTTCTATTAGTAAATCAACCCACCACCATATAGACCCAGCACCCAGACCCAGTAAACCAATGTTGATGAGTCAAAGAAGGCCAGGTGTTGCATGCCAAAAACACAGAACATGCCGCTGATGCAATCACCAATTACCAAGCACACATCAAAAAATATATATTGCCGCTATGATAATCGATATACAGTACAGTCTGGCCTACCGCGATAGGCGAAATGAATAGAATTGAAATAAACGAAAAAAAAGAAAAAAAATATACCAATATAGAACGAACTAAATAGACGAGATTGTGTTCAAAAGAAGTGACAACACCTATGCATGTTCGTGATATGTACTTGGCTGCTATGTCAACTTAAATTAATGTGTTCCTCATGCAAAGCAAGAAATTATCAGATAAAATAAATGGCAGAGTATTTGCACAGATTTCCCACACTGTTAAGTATATGTCAATTGTAATCACTTATATCTATTGTATGCTAACTTATTTAATTATACTTATGCTACGTAGGTACGTATCTGATATGGCCATTGTTCTAGTCTTTTACGTGATACGTTATGCTGATGCCTATGCTAAGCCTTTTTTTAAATTAATATTGTGTTCGAACCGTTGCTTTCAAGGGGAACTAATTTAGCGATCTCATGTTGCTTTCTACTAATTACCTCTATCTGGATGGACTTCAGTAAAGTAATGCAACACAATAAATAATCAATCTTAGATTAATCGGTTTTGTACTCGTGTAAATGTAACAGCCATTTTAACGGGATGCAAGCACCTTTGCCATAGAAATATAACTACACTTTTAGCGAATCTTGAAAAAATCATTTTTTATCGCTTTAATGTATGTAGAGAGCTCGTGCAAAACTTTATAATATCCGATCGATAAACTTCTTTAACGCAAATCCACACGATTAAAAATAAATGCTCCTCGCACGATGCATGATAAAAACGTAACGTTACGTGAAGATATGATTGATCTGTGCCATGATTAAAATCACAAAAACACATTCAGCAAAAAATGATCTTTTTTCTCTGCCCCCTAACTATTGAAATTTATAAACCACTGTGCTTACATAATTGGAAATAATGAAGGTGCCATATCCACCACATAGATATTGATATTAATTTAAAAATCTTTTCAATAGGCTTGTACCGATCACACCGCAAGTTTAGTAAAATATATGTATTTATGAATACAGTGTGAAGAGGAGATAAGAACGACAAGGTTCTTACGAGGTAATATAACGGACGAATACGATACCTGCACTGTGGTGCTTTGATCTGAAAACGGGCTGCTAAAGAATGTCGTAATGATATTCATTAGACAGCCTGTCACGTAACTTTCTAGAGAGGTGTCAGCGTGTTCGCGATCGTGCGTAGCAGTTGCTATTATACCCATGTCCACGATGAATGACTTCTCAAACAACGACCACATATGGTTGGACGTATAAATTTCTTTCATTTCTACTTCTGTGTCGATGTAACAGTGGTTGAGGAAGTTTATGTATGCTTCCTTCACCTGCCAAGATATTCAAACGGGAGTAGTAATCTTCTACAACTTCGCTCGAGGAATAAGTACTCATTGCCATCGCGAACTTACCTCCGGTATGCAATCCGGATGCGACACCATAGCAACAATATCGTCTAATGGTAGGAGACTGTGGCATTTAATTTCAGTGTTAACATTTTTACCCATCGTACAACAAGCCAGCAGTTTAACCAATTCTACGTGGTACCTGTAACACGCGTTAGTATATAAGATATAGGATGTAGCTTATTTCCAGATTATATCTTCGAACCGTGCATACTTCAGTGGACTGCTTTCATCCATCCTGTGCCTCTCAGATCGCATCATTTCTACAAAGTGGTTGAAGGAAGCCCTGTCGTTATAGAAAACTAGAACATCTTCACCAGCTTGAACCAGCTGCAAAAGCAACAATCAATTTGAACGTGGTAAAAGTCTAAACGAAGTCACTGGTATATATGTATGTGATTTCTTACTTCTTGCATCACCATTTCCTGGCACTTCCTGATGAATTGGTTTTCAGCTTTTACTACCGTTTGAAGGAATTTCAAATATTGGACATGCTTCCCGTGAGTTTCTATGCAATGTACGAAATGCTGTATGACTTTGGCACTGACTTCATTGCACAGGGTCGAGTTGTCTTGAAAGATACTGCACACGGTCTGAGCTTCTCGTATCCCGGGATTGAGGAACAGATCCAATTGTTTATGCAACAGGACCTGATTTTGCTGATTGCCCAAGCAGAAATTTTGCAGAAAATCGTGTGCCAGTCGCATTAGCTCGTTCATTCTAACATCTTCCTTAGTGTCGAATGGTACTTGCAGTAAATCTAAGACGACGGTGTGCACCCCAACGTTGCGCAAGAGTCTTTGCTCGTGTTTCCGTGGCTTTGTTTGTCCGCCTATCGTCTGAATGCATAGTTTATTCATGCGGATCAGAATTTGCTGTATCTTTTTGTATTCCTCTGCCTGGTCTGAATGCAACGGCGGACCAATGTCTAAATCTATAGCAGATCCTATAAATTTTACAAGAATTAGTTCTCAAAGAATCTAGAATTTATTTAATACCTAGTTACGATATGTATCTTTCTCATTGATTATTATTCAAACCTTTCTTATCCGAGGTAGATAATTGAGGCGGTGCTTTACGAGGAGTAGCTCCCTCGTCTTCCTCTTCTTTGTTCTTCTTCTTTTTACCACCATGCTCTTCTGAAGCTTTAGATTTATATACCCAAAGCTCGGATTTCTCAACCGACTGGCGCAAAACGTCCAAATCGGACTTTATTTGCTTGTAAGACTCAACGTCGCTGTCAGAAACTAAGAGCTGCACCTATTCACGAAAACCCAATAGATTTATCTCTTCTTCACAGAAAGAGGTACGATAATGCCAAAATTAGAGACAACGTACTTGTTTAAATGCTTGTAAAACTTCTTGTCTCTGACTAAAATGCGTAAAGAGCAAATGCAGTGCCCCAGAAACTAGCGGAGGGTAATCGTGCATTGCTAAGTGGAGTAAAACGCGCAAAAACGTTCTACCACCCTGACCATCCAAGTCCAACGCTGCGCACTCCTCGCTAAATAGCAAAATTATTATAACACTTATCTAATGCCAAACTGGGAAAGCTAATATAATCCATTACCTGCTTCCAAATATGCCCTCTGCTTGTGTCCCTATCAATTCTAAATCGATAGCCCTTTGACCAAGGCTCAAGTCACCAGAGGCTCTCTCGGTTTCGTCGAACTCTTGCTTGAAAATGCTTAACAAGCAAGAAATTCTGTAGTCCAGTCGAACGTCAAGTATGAACTGTAAAATCTCGATTATCTTCAGTTTCGTATCCATCACCAATGGATATTCTTTCTTCGTGAGCGGTTTAGGCGTGGGTGAACTACTTCCAGCTAAAACTTGTCCAGCGGAACCCAACGTTAAACTCGTCATAACCGCTCCCATATCGCCGATGCACCTCAATACACCACCCTCAGCTGCGAAAAGTAGTAATAATCTTAACTAAGGAAAAAGCGTTCGTATAGAATTGTTCGATTATTTATATACATGTACATAAAAGTGAACTTCAAATGAAGCTTCGAAAATCAAAGTAGGCATCGATGCTATGTCTAGCATCTGCACACGTAGCGACACATTTACATTGGCGGGTATACTATTCGCAAATTGCAGGGAAGGAACTGCTTAAGAAAAATATCAAATGAAATAAATAGAAATACAAAAAATATTAACGGGTGACATGCTTAAATTAACGACTGAACAGAACCTGAATCCAAAGTCATAAATGAACTTGAACTGCTAGTAATTTATACTAGTATATTACCTGTCTCCTGAGAATCCACAGAATCAGCTTTAAAATTTTCCAAGATAAATCAGTTAGTTACACTTAATACACACATTCAATATACACATTTATGTATTTGTTTTGTAATACGTGCTACGAAATTAAGTATGTGAAAATAATACCGGGAGTGCACTGTAGTATTTACGCCATTACGTTATGTACATAAGTATTGAGAAGCTGAGCTTCTTTAATCGGTGCTGTACATTTAGGTGTTGCAGCAAGGGAATAGAGCGTAGTATTATTCTCTCATGCACGGAAAACGTAGGGTCTTTGGAAAATAATAGCACTGTACAAGGAACATTACGTTTTTATATAATCCACGTGATATTAGTGTAGTGAAATCGCTCTGTGAACTACGAGTCAAATAAATGAAATTAAACTATCTACTCACAATCGATATCACCTGTGGGAATTTTTCTCTCGGCTGCATCGTTTTCCGAAATACAGTCCAAGATACTGAGCAACGTTTTCGTAAGCCTTAAAAGATCGCTGAAGCTGTAGAATCCGAAATAAATTAGATCACGCGCCAGTTTGACCACCTGGAAATATTACAATACAATTAAGTAACTGTGATCCCTTGAGAAACCATATAAATTAAATGCACACTTCCTTACTTCGAACGTGAGCTTATTCTGTTCCTGGTCCGCGAAGGACCACATCTTTGCGACAACGTTACATAAATAATCTTCCACGAACATTATAGTCGAGCTGAACTTAGCACGAACACCTTCCTTATTCTGATCACGCATTCTATTTGCATCGTAACTAAGGTCAAATAATATGTATTGCATAAAAGTTTCAAAATGTACGACGCACATTTCGTATACTGTAGAAAATTGTAGTCTTTACGTACTCGTTAATGCTCATTTTCGAAGGGATTTCGGACCAAAGGCGAGCATATTTCACTGGAGTCACTTGCTCTTGCGGGTCTCTGTCAACGTGAAGATGCAACATAAGCCGAGAGAACGACGCACGCAGTTCATACGGCACTGTCTCGTCCTCCATACACCTAAACGTTTAATTCAGATTAATCGTAACGTTCGAGTACTCTGTGTTAGAAATGAACGTGTGAGAAACTTACTTAAGTATAAGCCCGATATCGAGATGCGGCGACAGATTATTTAACGCTAAATACTGCCTGTTGAGACACATATTGCTGAAAAGATTCAACTGATGCCTATAATAGTCTAATATCGCTGCATCTTGAACGCTGCCTACTTTTGCCCCTCTTGATAATTCGCTCAAAGACATCGACTTCTGCGCACGATATCGAATACTTTAGAAATACCAAATGAATTTTAAACATGCATAGAAATATGTAAGAATGCTGACCGTTCCATTGTTCCACACAAGGAACACTTCGTATTCCTCCATAACAGTAATTCGTGGCTCACCATCCTCTTGCTTTTCATCGAGCTCCTCCACTTCCACCTGAGTCTTCATCATCCTAAAACGAGGCGTCAGGTATCAGCGTATATAAACGAAGCAGCCATTGTTAAAAAAAAGTGAATCTACTTTACCTAGTTTCTAATAATATATCTTTATTCTTCTCGCTTAATACGCTTTTGCAAATTAACTCCTGGGTCACGGCGATTGCTTTCTTATTAGAGATGCACAGGTCTGACAAGTAATCTAAAAATCTGGACTCCCAATTGTGCATGTTCTTCCTAACCAAACCTACGAACGTCTCGATTTCTGCTGCTGTTATATGCTTCTCCAACAGTTTCCTATTATTGTGTAAAAGCGCGGTAATGGTATCCTCCGCTAGGATGTCGTATCCAATTTGCTTTTGCATGAAAGCAAAGTGTTTGGCAATATATTCCTGCATTAAAACATTAAGTAGAATAAAAGTCCTGTTACTGCGATCTATAAAGAATAAATCGTATTTAAAGAGAACAAAGTAGTACCTGATTTTTCCTGTAGTCTTGTTGAGAGAGTCTTAGTATTCGATAGCACAATCGAAACATATACTTATACGGCGCATGCCTTGGATCGTTCAGCTCCTCTATCCTAAGAAATGGTCCCTCGCCTTCAGCAGACTCTAAGAATGGAGCCTGCAAGTACAGCCCTTAGAGATACACAATTCCAAAAGCACAAGCGCTAAAGTACACGACAGATTGTGATACCTGAAGTATTTTAAATAACTGGCCGAGTATGTACTGCTCCCGCAGTAACTTCTGTCGGTCCCTCACAGCGTTGGTAACGATTAACTCTAAAGCTTCAGACTTATTCTGCTCGTTCTCTAACCCAGCTATAAAGTACACTATGTCTTGCAATAAACTAGTCACAGCTCGCCTCTCATTGTGCGAAATGGTGCCCTTCTCCAGCTTGCTGCTAATGGAAGCTAACACCTTGCAGGCGTCGTTCGCGAAATCTAGATCGCGCACCTCTACGGGCGATACGGATCTTAAGGCGAACGCTTCTTTATCCTCCTTGTTGATAGCGCAGCCAACCTTAAATACCAATCGTTCAGCGAGGTCAATAAATTATAGTCTTCTGTAACAAGCTTGCGCGATATAACGAATAAAGGGTACCTTTGACATAACAGGCTTCTCATCATCTTTATCAATTGGTACGCTGGTTGAATGGACCCAAGTGTTTGTACATATGTGATGTAACCTAACGAACGATGATTGGGGAACCAAACTGTCGCCCCTGGTTAACGTGGTCGGATCCAATTCGAACAATGAACTGATTTCGTTGCTGTGCGGAACGGATACTAGTCTGTACGCTGGTCCTGGAGGATCTACAAGGCACAGTAGAAGGCGAATTCACGAGACGTGGCCACGTTATAGACAGTTATTACACAGATATGCAAGATCTTTCTACTGTGTCGCCTGGTCGTGTTGCAGAGACACGCAATCCCTGAAGACTACGTTACACATATCTATCTTACCACGCTTGCCTTTTGTGGTCTCACGTGGTTCGTCGTTGTCTATTTCAGCAGCCAAGTATTGGCCCGTCGCTAAGTGCTTGAATCTGAACAGGGAATTCCAATGGCCAGCTCCTCCTCTGCAAGGATCGTGCTGCACCACCTGCAAGGAAAAACGGCTGCTTATTCCAACCCTTCCATTCAATAAGCATACCCCATAACGAGAAATCTTCGCAAATTAACCACTCGAAGTTATCAATCAGTCCTCCCACCTCAACCTCCCACAAAGCTTTGCTGCTCGTCGCTGCTGTGGCACTAGTCCTGCCAGTGGTTCTAAGAAACACGTGCTGCTTCTTCTTATACTCGTCCATCGTGAGAAACTTCTCCTGTTCCGCGTGGAACAGCCTAACGACGTCCCCGCCCTTAAGGATCTCCTCCTGGTTCTCCCTGTGCTCCATGAACAGCGTCACCTTCCACGACGTCGCCGAGTTAACGACGTTCACTTCCTTGCACCCCGGATTGTCGCTCAGCTCGTAATTAGCGGCCACGTGCAGGCCCTGTCTACCAGCGTTCACCGGCTCCATGATCACTTTGTCGCCCACGACCACGCTGTCGCCGTCGCTGCGGAGCTTGTAGAAGGGCATTATGTAGAGCCAGGAGCCCTCGTTCCCATTCGCGTCCAGGTAAACCCTCATCGCGTTCTTCTCGAGGAGCGCCGGCAGCCTCTTGTTCACCGTCAGGAATTTGTTGGACTTGAGATGCAGCAGCTGGAAACAGCAAGCATCTCGTCAAACGGACTGCGCCCTGACCACTCTACGAAACTAGATGCATGAATATGAGAGACAGAGAGGTGCGGAAGAGGGCGGCTGAAATAAAAAGCGCGAAGTTGCTTAATGTCACATTAACTTTCGAGTCTACGATAATTCCCTAACCGACTGGCGAGTAGCGACACAGATAGTCCTCTCCCCGCTTCATTATTGCCTCCACGTAATTAAACATCTAGTGGCGTTCACAGCGTCCCGTGTCTCTATCTCGGCTATCGCGTCGCGACGATGTTGCCTCCCCCCTCCCCTGTCGTTGTTGATATAGCCGTCCTGGATTTAATTAATAATTCGATCATGTACTTGAAACAGTAGTAGGAGGCATTAATGTCTTGGGAGGCAAGTGGAATCCCGCGTTTGCGAGCTGAACCGCATTCCAACGTTACCCTCCATAATTCAGGAACCGCGATAGCTCGGAGGAAGTGTATTCTGTTAATTGGCAATCAGTTATCGTGCATTCCGCGCTGCTTACGAGATAAGTTGGCGAAAAGTATAACAACGCGATATGCCGGTGCTACTCCAACGGCGATAAAAATATAGGACGGAAGCTTTATTGGGGATTATTCTTCCATTTCGACCGGAATTATAGCCGCGCTTTCATCTCCATGGAGCCGGTAAACTTGGTTTGTGCGTAAAAGGGAGTGTCCTTCGGTGCTAAAGCGGAGATGACCTTTTCAAGCGTGAAGCGCAAGGTAAATTGATTTAACTCCGGCCGTAACGAGGGCAATGTAAAAATATATGAAAATATTAGAAAAAAACAACAAAGCGTGCTTGCACGCTCACCTGGACGACGTTGCCGTAAGAGACCACGGTGCCCAGTAGTTTCTTGTTCTCCGTGTCGTTTTGCTTCTTCTCTATTTCAGCGGCATGCTGAAATTAATTGTAGCAATTATTATTGCTCCGATTACCTTCCGCGCGCGTGATATTCAAGCCGAGCGGGGTAGCATAATGTCAAATTAATTTATGGATTGAATTTTAACGTTCAATTAACTCACGTGAAGTCTTTTTAGCAGCACAGCATCCGTGCCGCTCGCGCTCTGTTTCGCCGCTTTCCAGAATTGCTTCTGCGCGGAGTAACGGTTCATGGGACATATCTTGAAGAGGCAATCTAAGGACCATTAAATATCGATCTTAACATTGAATCAAAAAGGGGAAAAGTATCGTGAGTAAGTACAGAAGTTGGATGATAATCGTTAATGAAAAATTACCTCTGAACTTCTTCGGCGGATTTGATAAATCTCCAGCTTCGGGACATACCACGCACCTGTCGTCCACCAATCTGGAAAGCAATTGAAAAGTTCGCGTGAAAGAGACTGTGCGAGGAAATTTCACAATAGCCGTGCAGCTATACAGCTCTGCGATGAGCAAAAGTTACACCATTCACAGATTAATATTCTTATTATACTGCCATCCAAGAATTCTATACAAGAAGGAGAATAGTTCTGACCCGTTTAAGTCCAGAGGAAATTAAATTCAAAGTATTCCAATAATTAAACTACCCATACAATTCGAGTATTCAGTTCGAGCTTTACTTTTTGAATTTTCAAAGAGATCCACTTAACAGTTCCCAAAGAGTGCTTCGAAGTGCGTTTAAGCGTCAAGAAGCAATTGGGATTTTGTTTCTTAAGACGTTGCTAAAGCTGCAATGCCACAAATGAAGAATATTTCTGAATAAATTGTCGTGGAATAAGTGTGGTCCAGGTGGAACCAAAGCAACGCGCGAATCGATATTAGGGCAGGCCAAGTCTTGCCCGGGAGCTTTGAAGCCACATAGCGACGAGAGCTTTCATCTTCCAAAATATGAGCACTGTGCTACAGTGGCCTCGCTCTCCTCCCTATAGGCCAACGTTAAGTACTATCTCGTGAAGCAGTATCTTATTTCACGATAGTGCAGTGGCCCTAAGAACGTAATAAGTTATGCAGGGTTACGGTCCTTACGAGGTCGAGGAACTTTCCAGCAGCAAATGAAGATGTACGACGTGACCGTTGAAACTTTCCTGAGACGACGTTTAACCATGTGGGAGAAAACGGAAACTTTGAAGATTCAGCAAAAACTATTTCTTCCATTGGTTAGCGGATACATATTTTATAAAGGAAGGGTCGAGGAAACACTGATATTTCTTGAAGCAGTATTGGGAATAATATTTCAAAGTTTCAAGCTTCAAGAACTCTTTCAGACAGAATTCCATGTTTCGATGGTCCACGGGAATGTAAGTGCTTGTTTAACTGAAACTCACGTCCGTGCGTTTTCTGTTTTAGAAACCATCGACGTCTAGACATCGATTTCAGTAGACCGTGGAAACAATGATCGAGTGTTACTCCGCGTTGATAAAAGCTCGTTTGCAACAGCAGACCAGAAAGCTGCCTATTGATCGCGGAATCGCGGAATTAACGGCAGAATACTCTACGGTTGATCGATGGACGATAAGATACGAGGGAAGAATGATTCGTCCATAAATAACCAACGGCCGAATGGCCTTTTATCGAAGCTCTTCGTGGACGTTCAATTACACACTTTCACCGCCACCTACTACCCTCGTAAGTGGCCACATCGCTTGTTGTCGGTCACTAATAGAATACAAAGCTCGCTAACGAGATTTCGTTTAGGTTTCTCATCCGCGGACGTAAGCTCCCTCAACTACCTCCAGAGCTAATGTATGCCCCGCGAAATGAAGTCACCGAGGCTCCCTGCGCTTCACGCAGAATAAAAATATTGTACGAGCGGAATATATTAATCTCGATCCCCTGTAATTTTCACTTAAAATTAATCGAAAATCTTGATCACTGGGCGACAATAAAAAGGCACCAATTTGTAGAAACTTCCATAAAGTGGTTGCAAACTCGCAAAACACATAAAGTGGTTAAAATAAATGGGACTTCCCCTGCCAATCTACACCTCGTTTCTTCGTCTAAAGATTAGAGGAGTGGCCTTGAGTGGCCAGCTGATTTTACGCCGACTATAATCTAGATACACATACGGTCCAGAAGCAATTGCAACTGAGGTATGCACACAATTTTCCGCGTTATCTTTACAACAGATGTTCTGCGTGACTTCGCAGCCATTCCAACGCAGATTGTTCGGTTGGAATAAAGGGCGAGGAGGAAGACGTTGAAGCTGAATTATATTGCAACGGGTTTTATCAACCCCCATATTTGCACCTGCAGTTTATATCGAGGGCCTGCACGAGTCTCTGCGCGATAGAAATATAACATTACACGGTATTTCCTTCATCCCCCGTTTCACGCACAATACGTAAAGCCACATAACCGGAGAGACGGCTCGACCAATATACAAAAGCCGATATTGCTGTCTCCAGTCGCCTCCACCATACATCTACGTAGCTATGATTGCATTGGGACCATTATTGCTGTTGAGGCACCAGAAACAAGAATGACGTTCAATTCTATCCTACGCCTCATACCAACCACATAGAAACTCAGAGGAGGAGCGAGTTGCCATTACGAAAATATTTTACCCTTTGCAGCATAATTACAGCGTCCATTTCAATGGACTAATTATCAGGGAGCTATTATTGGTGAAACAGAGTGCGTCTTCGAATGCAACACGTACCCACAGCGTTTCCTGTCCAATCAATAAATCAACGTCACGCGCCCTCGATAATTTTATTAATACCCCCGTGGAATGGTTAATTATTACCCAGCCCGTGGAACGCCGGAGAGCGCCGTAAAAAGGGAAAAGAAAATGTCCACGTTCCAAGAGGCTAAGTTCGCGGATAGTGCTGGCCGGGGAACTCGGCATTGACGTATCGATGGCAATCTAATCTGGTTAATTAAGTGCTGGACTCGTTGTGCAACGCTCGCACGATACGCTCCAAACATCCCGAGAAGGGAAAAACAACCTAGCGAACGGTCTATTCTGAATGCTCTTTAAAACCACCGCCTTATCGTAAGCCGGGATAAGCATCGAGCCTCGCGGAAGCTTACCAAACAGCCGGGCTGGTTTGAATCTGGAAAGTCGCGAGCAATAATTCCGCGACAGGTTCGATATCTTCTTGGTTGGACGGGGGAGCAGACTGTTGTCCCCAACATTAATTACATCCCTTTCATCCGCAGCCAGCTGATGCATCACGCGGCTCCGCTGCCGTGGCGAGTGACAAGTGCACGGGCAATTCGCGATACCGTTGGAGAACAGGAATTAGCAGACACTCTATTCACCGAGCCGGAGATTTAGTTTGACGAGCTGGTACCGGCACCGATTGTATCTCCCAGCCACCTCTATACGCTGCCATCAATCTTGCAATAGTACCTACGGATGCGGAGCGAGCATCCGTAAACGTTGCACAGCTTTTGCGCCGTTCCACGTTTCTCGACGGTGAGCGAGTCGAGCTTCGATCGAACCTTACATTCTTTATGTATGTACATAAGATCCCAATCATACTTTTAGTGCTGTAAGTTGAGAATTCTTTTTAAGGGGCTACAATACAGCTCCCCTGAGGAGAGAATTTCATCGGGATTTTAATGATTAAAAACAAACTGAGGCTTTTGAATAAAAATCGGTATGATAAAGACTACTTAGAGAATAATAATCGTGCCAAGTTTCATTCAAATCGGTTCAATAATTTTGAAATATCATTGGCACCGATTTGTAAAACATAGTTTGGAGAGAATAGCGTTTAAAGTTTAAGGTACAAGTTAATGCAAGATAATTTTTTTTTTTGAACTTACAGAAAATCGTCGATCCCGGGGTCATAGAATTGACCTCCTTTGATGTTGTAGCTTATACGAATTCTTTATTGGACAAATCGATCGGTTCGGCCCTTCTAGACATATGTAACCCCTTATGAAGAAGAGGAAGTAGAGTTGCAGGCAGAAGGAAATCGAATAGCCGCTCGCAGAAACTGTGAAGAGTTTCCTGGCTTTCTACACCATGCTTCTATGATCTTTGTGTGTGCGTTTTGTGAAAGCATTTACGATTGATATAATTAGATAATCCGTTGTTAGGATAGGAAATGTAGGTTTTTAAATTCTTAACTTTCTCTGCAGTTAGATTCCAGGTTAAGATTCTCCAAGGTTCATCAATCGCTACGAAGACCACCTGATAATTGGCCGCCGCGAAAGTGAACGCACGATTGCAGCTCGTGGTGACGGCAACTTAAATCCGGCGTTACAAACGGCTTTAAACCGTTCCGAGCCGAAGGTGGAAGGAAACGTTCTAAATTCTAAAGTATTACGCGCTGTGTTTGTTATCGTAAATCATGCGGGTGCTTTCTTTGTCTTTGCTGCTTAACGATGGAAGCGCTTTATCTTCGACTAACGTTACGCCGTGGATGATAAGATCGAGTGCACGAGACTTACGTCAATCGAACATGCCGCGGGGAAAACATTCGCGGACTCGATCGTCGGGATCTTATTTAAAAGCCCATTGGCGGCACGCTGGGTCCCACTCAAGTGGGCAGAGCGTGCCTGACCTATTTTCTCGTCGAGTGGCCGAGGGATTCGAATGGGGAACTTGGCCATTGATCGCGCTCTCTGCGGATCGAATCGCGTTAGAATCATCCGCCGATCGATTCCTGCGCTCCCAACACGTTCCCAACCGCTTCGCTTTTCAACGTCTAAATACCGACGCTGAAACCGAAGCACTTCCCTCGTGAACTTTAAGACTTCTCGGACGACCCTCGTCAAATTAACGAGAAGAGAACTTTCACTCTAGAAACTAAGTTTCTTAGTGCAACACGACAGGCAGAAGAATCTGCGAAGAATTTACTTGTACCTCTGTAAATGCAACTTAACAAGAAGGGTAAGAGAAAAATCGGGAATGTCCATTTTTCGTGATTTAGAGATTTATAGCACATTTTGTTGATGGCAACTGGGATCACAAAACTGTCGAACCAGAAAAGGTTATAACTGATTAAAAATATGAAATGTCTCTGCACTGGAAATACGGAATGTCCCCACTCTTTGTCTGAGTATAAGCTTCTATTCTCAAGATAAAGCAAGATATTATTTACCGAGAAAACTAAATTCATTGAATCTTGTTTCTTTCCTGATGGGCTAAAGTATTAAAACTTAATTTTCTCGATCACGCTGTTTCGTGACATTCCCCGTTTCTCCCCTTACCCTTCACAATAGACACTCAGTAAAATCAAATACACCAGAATCCCAATGTAATCAAGCACTCAAGATACTCCTTAGCCAATCCAGAGATTACTGTCTCCATTCTGAAACCGTAGGTAACTGATAAATCGAGAAACAATTGAAAGGGGATTACAGGTCTCAAGCCATTCTATCTGGCTTCCACCGTGTCTTCAGTTTCATCAGTTCCCTCGAATCGAGAGGGCATCAGGAAGGAAGGAGTCGCTTAGGATTTCATCTCTAGTCTTAAGGAAAGCGGTGTCTGTTTACTGACAGATTATTTTACCCCGCTTTCCCCGATAATGGCGCCAAGATGATTAACGTCAATAGCATAGACACCCTTTGAGATGCCTGCGCAAGTGGAGTACCCGATGGGCGGAGGGGCAGGGGTGATTACAAAGCGATCGCCTTATTACCTGACGGTATCGGCGTCCTATCTTTACGTTCCCTCAAACCATCAGAGCGCGCGTGTGATGCACGCCTGCAAAGAATAGAAGGCTCCCAAGACCAGGGGTGAAAATATATTCAACGGAAACAGATACCTCGGGCAGAGTAGGGGTTTATTGGTAAAAGGATTAATAACTTTCCTGCGGACGTGCCGTCGTTTAATGCCTCGTCAGAGTCGTTTCGAAAGCTGGAAAATACGAGCACCCGCATGTGTCGTTGATTGCGCATGGACGAGCTGAAGTTTCGATGCGTCCACAGCCAATGCACTTTGCAGAGGAATGCAATATGTAACGTGGATCGCTCGCTCGTTGTTTCGACTTGGGATTATTTCTGGAGGAAATAGAAGCATTGGGAGAAAGGTCCCTGAAGTGGTGTTGGTATTGGATCGTAGGCTTTTAAAACTTCAAATGATCTATGAACTACAGTGCTGGAGAATCTTCCTGGCGTGGAGGTTTTAGCTTTTGTAGAGATATATCGAACGAAGGAAGCTACACGAAACTACGAATGTTGCATTTATGAAAACGAATATTGAAGAAAGAGGTTCATGGAGTTTACGCGTTACTCCGCACGCTTCTGAGTTTCTTTTTGGCTACGTAGCACGTGTCTTTAACTCTCAAGTAGCGTAACTCCTTAACCCGGCGAATACACGAATGATGCAACAGTCGAATGTTTCGCTTACGTTAATTCGCCGTGTGTTTTCCTCCGCTGGCACCTCAAGATCCAGGATTACGTATGCAAACACCTGTCGCTGGTGCACGCGGCCAACTGGGGCCTTTTTGCATGGAACCGGTCCTCGACGAGTAGGAACTGCGTATAATGGCGATTCTGACAAACTGGCTGAGGTGTTGCAGAAGGAAGGAGACTCGCAGTCTCTTGAGATCGACAACGGGCAAACTTCCGTCCTACACAACGAACTTTAGAGAGAGGCACTAAATTTGATTCGTCCTAATTTCAAGGAAATGTTCAATATCAAATCCACTGCGGTTTGAAATGCACGCGAGTGCGAGTCTATTGGAAGAGCGCGCCGAAAGATTTCAAAGGAGGCGATATCGCTGTTTGCACTGAATATCTAATCGTTCAGCAGGTATAATAGGGAACAGTTTATACCGCGGTACGCCCAGGGCAGCCTGAAGATTTCAGTGGCTCTAAAAATGGGAGACCTTCCCCTTCCGCGGGAGCGCGACAGAAAGATGGATCGTTCGCGCGTGAAATGTAAATAGCTGGATAAATATCCTGAGATCGGAGCACGTTGATAGGGGCACCAGGGATCGGGGTCCCCGAAGACTGACTCGAATCTGAAGAAAGTGAAAAAAGCTGTTAAGCTATGCAATCTTCGTCCGAATCTGATCCGAAGCTCGACCTTGACTTATAGGGTGAATACGTGCGATGTGAGTGTTAAAATGGGGTAGTGAGATCTCGCCAAAAGATAGATGCAATATATCTACACTTTATCTAATTGAATAAGTGATTGCGGTTGATAAGTTTAGAGTGGTGTAATGGGGTAGCGAAACGATACAGTAGGGGTAGCTAAAGGGTGGAGTTCCGGGGATCTTAAACGGCTACTACCTACCCGCTGCAAAACTCCATCTTCTATTTTAACCACAGAAAAATTTGATTCATTGAAGAAACCAGAAGCTCAAGAACATATACATATATGTAAATATATGGAAATTAACGATGGTCCCTGGACATCCTACTGCGACTACTGAAGAAATCTTACTATATAAAAATGTAGGTCATTTGGAATCCACGTCACCAGTGAGCGCTTAATTATAAAACACTTTTCTCTTCAATTTTCGACCACAAATAACACTCGCCAGGGTCCCAGTTTCGTTATTAATTACTCCCACGTCTTTTGAGCTTGTTAAAAAGCTTCTACCTTGAGAAAGAGCAAACAAAGTGACCGAAGAATTTCTGTTCCGCGTCCTCGATTGCGGAATAGAGGAGCACGGATGCGGCAGACTGGTGGCGGCTGAAATATGGTAACTAGCCGGAATGATCCGATGAATATTCAACTTACCCGAGGGTAGAAAGAAATCCCGAGACGCTTCCCTCCGCGTAGAGGCTGACGATGTCGCCGAGGTGGAGGAAGCTCGCCGAGCCGAGGATCTCGCCCATCTTGACGCTGTTGCTTTCGAGTCTCTCGGTGCCTCAAAGTCGAAGAAATTCCGCCTTTCAGCCCAGTGAATTATTCATGGCTACACCTGCAACAAACAGAGGCGATCGTTTAATTGTGGGCTAGAGGAAATTCAACACTGTTTGCGTCCGGTTACTGTGCACCGCGCTCCTTCATTACTCGGGCACGGTTCAGGAATGCTTTCAGTCGAGGGACAATAAAAATAATGGTCATATAAATGGACCACCCATTTGACCTTACATTAGAAGAGTTACAAGCATCTTTGTATTCGATCGCATTGCGTTTAAGTGGCCGAAATGGTCCACAGGCGTTTGATTATTGATCTTCTTGTGCGTTCCATAGCCCCAGGTGTTTTTCAAATACATTGGCGGCTTTGTAGATAAACCGAAGGAATCTTTGAGCTTTCTGAGCAGATATGGGTTACACGAGTCTCCGGGAATTAAGAGAATTCTTAGTATGCAATGCAAAGCAGAGGAACATGGAAGCTAATCAAGCTTAAAACCCTTCTGATTTACGTCAGTAACATTTTCAGAGACTCATATATTTGCCATTTACAGCTCCCGCTATCTGAGTACCAGAAACGATTTATCTATTAAACGCTACTGCAAACTGTCTGTGACCTAGTCAGGGAGCGATCCATAAACAGGAAAAAATGTGAATCCCGTGGCTAAATCGAGTAAACGCGACAGATTAATCGTGTCCGCGTAACTTCCAATTTGCAAGATGCAACCGCCGAGGTAGGTAATTGCAGCCATCAGAGGCAATCTTGCCATAAAGATTTTGCATCTCTACAGATTCCAGTTCCATCGCGTCGCGTTTCTTACGAAACAGATCGGCGTAAACTCGATTTCGCGATGGAAATTGCCATCCGTCTCTCTGCCCAACTGGATCCATCCTGAAAGCGATACGGCGGAAATTGGTTGGCGTTGTGTTCTCCATCTGTGTACCGAACCCGGTCTTTGGAAGCCGTTTCAAACGATCGAACCGTCCCCGGTCTCTACGATCCGGCGAAGCACGATCGCGCGCTCCTCCGAGAATTGCGAAGTTTTTACACGCGGTCTGTGAATCCGGAAGATAGAGTCGCCGAAGCGGTCGGTTCAATTAATCGCAGCAACGTATGCAGTTGCATCCGCGCATAAATCAAACATCTCCCGGCACGTTATCTACCTTTGTGCAACATCATCGATTTCTTCTGCAAAACTGAACCCAAACCAATGACGCTGTTTACACCCAGGCTAAGGTTGAAGGTCGGTTTATTTCCAGAGGCAACCGCGATGCTTCTTCTTCGCTTTTATGTAATGATCGAAGATTATAAATTATAATCATCCTCCCATTGTGGTTTAATGAATTTACTGTGAATTAATTCCTTCTGTTACGACCTATGTACATATGGATTAACGTGTGCTTTGGAATCGTATGGTTTGAATTTTGTGTAGAATTGTACCTATTGATTCGTTGGTAGCGACTGGAACGATATGCAGAAGTCAGAGGACACTATTTTCTCGTTTAAGGTGTCTATATCTGTCCCCAGCTTCCTTGTATGTAGCCAAATGCGTTGCTTCATTCAGAACCGCAACGTTCTATTCCCGGTGTTCATTCAGAGAAAAAACCGCGAGGAGCAGGGACGCGTACGTGTGACTCAGATGTATTCATGCTTTTTAACTTCGGCTTACAGCGTCTGATACCTACCTTTCAAATGGCCACTTATTGGTAATTTGTCTGTTAAGAACACGGGTGCTAATTGAGCTTTCGATTTCGCGCGACATGTGTTCGCGAAGGAGGAAACGCGATGCAGTAGAGGCAGTAATTAAGGAATACTCTGCAAACTCGATTAAGATTGTCTCAAAGTCTGAGGCGGCTTTTGGGAAAGGCTGAGTAGACTGTAGCGAAGGGCGAGAGTTTTAAGCGAACGAAATTGGGAAACGTTTAAACACAGAGGCTTGCGACAACTTTAAAAACAATTCACTTTTTTTCATGTAGCGAATTAGCAGTACTATTAATTAATACTAGAATTATAATACTATAATTCGCACATGTAGCGAATTAGCAGTACCCTGACCTGGACAATTTTCAAATAACTTTATTTTATTCGAAGTCCCTACAATTATGCTATTTCACCCAAAGAACAAACAAGTCCTCACATCTATTCTGACTTCCAATAAATATTTGAACAAAATCGCAGGACACATCTCTTTTTCGTGGCGAGTAGATGTTCACATTTTGACCACCAAGTTCTGCAACGTTTCTAGGAGGAACCTGCTCTATATGGAAATGAAGGTGAGCAATTTTGCCGGGAGCGTTACAGCACAGGTTTCGCGACGTTGTCTGAAAAATACTGCCCGTCAAGATTGGACACGCGAAGTGAACCGTTGATGAAACGACACGGCTGATTTATTGCGACCGTTTCGTGTATTACTCGAATGCCTGCCAACAAAGCGTCAAGCCTGCCCCACGCGGCCCGCTAATCTCTCGTTAATCGACTCGAATAATAGAATTTAACGTGAAGCATCAATGAACCCCCGCCGCCCTCGCTGGCGACATAATATTCACGAGGCAACAGCATTTTTGCCGTGCACCCAGGCGATATCGAATTTCCATCACGTTTCGTGTAGTGCGTACGAAGAACGTTGATTGAACACATTCCATCGACGATATTGATTAAAAGTTTCTAGCGAATCTCTTCACCATTGCCACGCACTGTGATGGGGTTTCAGATTCCGCGAGTGCAGTTTGAAGATGAAATGGAATGGGAATAAGATTTTGATAACTAATAAGACAACTAATTATGCGGTAATATAGTGTGTCCAGTTATGGATGTTGCTTGTTGAATGATGCTATATTGCTTATGGGCGTAATGGATATAGCGCCGAAAGGAATTCGAGATATTACAAGCTGAAAAGGGGCTCAGGATTTCACAGCGGAGTGCATTCATGCGTCAGTACGGCTTCATTAGATCGTATTGATAGTCAATTGACGATTATTGTCTAACGGCTGGAATGAATTAGAGATGAGAAGATAAAGGAAACATCTGCGTTTCTTTTCGCACTGTCTTACTGGTTTTCGGTACTGTTTTTCGCACGTGGAGCACGTGTGCCGAGTTTTTCTGGTAGAAATGCGATTAACAATGTCATGGGGACGAATTAAGGAGCCTTTAATCTTCATTCTACTTCTATTTGATCGTAATACAAATTCGGGGAATATTTCAAAAGAAAAATAAATAACTACAACATGCTTTAAACTGGGGATGGGTTTGTCGATGAGTCGAAACCTCGAAACTGAAGAAAGTTTTGAGTTTTGAGGAATCGAATACCTCGAGAATTGATAAATTATTTTTATTATTATTATTATTATCAACGGAAATCCCTTTAGAATACAGAGAATATAGAACATAAAAATATTCTTATATTTTTGTTTGTATCTTGTTTAATCTAGTCAATAAAGATTTATGCAAAAATTTTGTTGACTTTAGTTCTTAAAACCAGATATTCCACTTACAAAACAGAATCGGAACTTCACGTTTCGAAAGTTTCAGGTTTCGAAAGTTTCGAGTTTCGAAGCCTTACAAACTATCGGGTTCGAGTTTCGAGAATTTAGAAATTAGCTTCGAACGCACCCCTATGAAACGAATTTATTTCTCTTTCCCCGAAGATTGACCATGAATCAAAGTATCACTTGCGATGCCGCGCTCCGCACCAAACGGCGCGTTAAATGAATTCCTAAAACTGGTACACCTTGGTATCTCCTTTTCGAGCAGCCCAACCCTCGCCGCGCGTTTCGACGGCCGCGCGCGAAACAATAAAAGGCTATCTCGTTTCGCGAAACGAGCGGTATAATTTTCATGAGTTGCGAAATCCGCGGCTCGCGCGGGAACACGTTGATCGCCGTGTCGCGTTACGTCCTCCCGCAGTTTCGTTTTTCCCCACCCAAGGTTTTCCTGCCGCGGGCGCGAGCCATTTTCCGCTCGTTACGTTGTCGCGGCACCGCGAGCGATCGATCGATTTAACGCGATGCACATCGGTATCGACGCGCCTACATATGAATTCCATGAATATGCACATAGGCACACTTTTATATGCAAATGGAAGAGGAACTGGGCATTTCACGTGGAAAATTCATGACTGAGAGTGTCAAGGTTCTGTTTTTTCTTTTATATCATACATGACCGGCAAAGCAGAAGCGGAAGCTCGATATGTTAGCTCGAAGCTAGCAAGCGTCCGCCACCGTTTTCGCGACATATCAGCAAACAGTGTAACTTAATAGATCCAAGAGCATTTTAAAATTAATTAAACATGACAACCCTAATTTGCTGCTTGAGAAAAAGGGAATTATTTTTAAAGTTGTCTCAAGCTTCTGGGTTTAAAGATCGCCTGGTTAAAACAGAAAGAATAAGAACGTTTTGCCACCCTTTCAATTTCTTTCGCCTAAAATTTGTGATTCCCAACCGGTGGGTCGCGAAGTGTTATCTGAGGGGTCGCCACGGTATTCTTTTTTGATATTATAAAGTTAGAATTTTATTCTAAAATATCTATTTTTAATGTGTTTTCTTTGGGTTATTAAATTTACCTTGCCTCATATGAAGGTGCGGGGCAGATTATTTGATTATTATAAAAGGGGATCGCAACTCAAAACAGGTTGGAAAACACTGCTATACATAAATCCGCTGGTGGCCATACCGCGGTCGAATAAATAAAATCACGCATTTAGTTCAGATTCGCGGAAATTACACTTTCGCAAGTGTTGCATTGTAACGTTTCGAAGATTATTGTTCTGAGAAAAGTGGTTGCGTGGAAATGAAACTCATGTGCCTGAGAATTAATTGTTTCTACAGAGAACGATCTAAAAATGCTCGAGAAGAAACGAAGGGTAGCAGGGTTTAAAAGAACCGAGTCTTTTTACGTTTCTATTCACTGATTCTTCCCCGCGGAGTTCTAAGGAAAAAGTTCTTTTCCAGATACGCTATTTATAGCCTGCCACAGACCATGGAGCTATTTGTTTCAAGGAGCCGCGTATTGTAATGTAGCAACGCTAATGATCGAAAAAGACTCGAAAGTTTCAGTGACGTCCCAACGCCAAGGAGCACTACGATTGCCGATTTCAAGATCACACTGCTATTTACTCGGGGCCTTGGCTGACCTTGTACGATAAGTCATTGAACTTATCTCAATATTCCTTGCCACTCTGCGCGACCTTCGTTGCTTACATCTTTCTTTCCACCATCCATTTCCATTACTTTCCCCAAATCCTCATCCAAATTTCAACCTCGCATATCGATAAACGCGCGAAAAGACTCTACCATTCGAATGCTCGACACCTGCCAATTAAAATAAATTCCGTCCGCCCCTTAAGATCCATAGAAAAACAATGTGCAATATACTTTTCGACCGCCCTGTGTATTCATACGCGCGCAAATAAACGTCAGCGGTCGGAATACATAATATTTGCCGATCAAACAGCAATAAATTTCAGCCCGCGTTTAAAATCCGCATGGATGAAAAAGAGGCAGATATTTATTCGCTTCGGGAACCGACAGGCGGCACGCATACACAAAAATAACGTTACTCACGAGACCGCGCACGCTGAACAACGGATACGCCGCGCGATCGGAACGGAGAGGGGGTGTTTGACTTCTCCGATGAGAAATTCAAACACCGATGATCGCGAATTGCAGCGTCCGTACACACCACCAGCCGCCCCCACTTTTTTCGTCCGGCGTACATTGAAGGCAGATCGAAATAGCGGTTGGCCTCTGTTGATCGTCGAGCTGCTTGCGTGTCGCCAAATACCGATACCGAGTCGGTGGATTCGAATTTGAGGAGAAAACGCGGGTAGAAAAGAAAGAAGGGGGACAAGTGATCTCCATCGACGAACGGTGTGTGTCGTTAACCTCTACTAAGCGCGCTCGACCTCCCCCGCGCAAGTTGCACCGATCCGTAAAATACGGTTGCATTTTGCACCGAAATAAAACTAATAATAGACACTTCAAACGGCACGCTGACGTAACGGAAATGGACGCACGCTCCGCTCCAGCTTCCTCTTTCCCCGCCCCGAATTTCACTGATTAATTCGCTTGGAAAAGGTGTGCAAAGCGATACACATATCGAATGTAAATTCGCCCGGGCTAAGCAGCAGCGAAGTTACTACGCGACGCTCCGCGCGACAAAGTTAATGCAAATATCGCGGGCTCGTTGCACGCGACTGTTATCGTGGGTAACGTCGGCCTAGTCCAGACAATCCTATGATTACGGCGATAATTGTTCTCGGATTAAGATATTGTAGTAAATGCGCGGGTTTCGTCGAATTTCAGACTCGCGATGGTTCGATGATAATTGTGAAGTCGATATGCAGGGTGGAGAAAATGGGTCAGGATGACTGGGTATTCGATTGCAGAGAGGTAGCGATCACGCTGATTTCTTCCAGTCGTATGGTAAATCGCGGTAAATATCGCTGGAGGGGAGACAAATAAAACGCGCCAATCGGGCCAGGGAATCCACTTAACGCGACCAGAGGAATGTTTAAATCCGAGCGACTCTATTACCCGATTTATTCGCGGGGAATAATAGCCCGCCGCCTCCGTCAGCGATCGAGAGAGATTCAAACGCGTAGAAATTAAACTCGCACGGGCAGCTAACGTCAAGTGGATTCGTTGAAAAGATCGCGGCTGTGGCTGTCAGCTGATCCCCGATAGAAGAACTGGTGACATTTTTATTGCGAAACCCGCGTTTCCATTCGGACAGGCCCTATCAGTCACGAATACACCGACTGGTTGACGAATGGAAACGAGTGGACGTGTAAAATCGGTAGCGGCGCCTTTCCGCGTTAACGCTGCACGGAATCTAACCTATCCGGATGCCAGCGAACGATCGGCTACTTCGAGTGTGAACGACCAGCAGAAAAAAAGCGCAATAGCTTCCCAAGGATATTCGACGTTAGGATAGAGAGAGAAGGGAGAAGCTATACAACTCGGGGCGAATGAGACGAAACTTGCACTTTGCACTGTAAGCGTTCCGAGACGAAAAATAAAAAAGGGGAACAAGAAAACGGGACATGTTTACTCACTTCTCCGCCGTCCGCGCCGTTCCAACAATTTCGGTGGCACTTCACGCCTGCGATGGGAATCGTGTCCCCGAGGCGGTGTCGCGCCGGTTCTGTGATGCTGGGGCCGCTTCTTCTGGAAGCTGACGATTCTTCGAGCACGTCGGCGATGCTTCCGTTCGTCCCGATGCACGTTACAAGCGTACGCGATCGCCCGCCTCTTCTCACGTACGTGTCACGGATGTCCACGCGATACTCTTCGCGGCACTAAACGATTCCAAGTGCTTCGAGCTCGATTCGCGAGTAGATCGGCCCGAAAATCCACTGGTCACGGTGGAATCTCGACGGCGGTGAACGACTCGGTTCGCACGGTCGCTGTGTATGACCGATACGCGCGTAAGTACGTGTACACGACAGCGGAAGGACGATGCACGAGGAAACGCGTCCACACCGGTCGGTGGTTCTGGCACGACTGGGGGTACCGGCCACGAACGCGCACGAGCGCACGCGACGCGCCTTCGGGCGCCCTCGGCATTACATATGGCGGGACAGTCACGTCTGATCAATCTAGTCGCATTTCTCTCAATCTACTTCCTTAATCGTTCTGTCACGGTTCAACGCTCAAACTTGCTGGAATGATAATGTAATACTGTGACCACGTACAATTGTTAATGATACGAACAGTATGTTTCTTTAAATTAATAATGTAGAATGTAACTTAAACGCTGGTCGATGGTATAGATGTTTCCTGAGAAAGATAGGCAGTAATTTTTAAAGGAATTTGATAACTCAGAAATATAATTATGTTGGACATGCCTATTAGTATTTTTAAGATTTAAACACATAATTGTTAAATGTGATTGTAAGTCTTGTTCTTCTAATGGAGAATGAAGGCTCTACCTACGACTGGTACATTGTCGATATTGCAGTTGTTTACGGATAAATCGAAGGCAAGATCGACCGACACAGCAGAGTGAACAGTTCTGGCGGTAAATTTAAATCGCTTCGATGTAAAGAAGGGCTAATAAACTTTTCATGTAAGAGAACAGAAACAATTGGAATTTTACAGAACCCTAAGGGAATCTTAGGATACGCATTGTTGGGCCGAAAATAACATGCACGAAGTTGATCTTTTCGTTTTATTGTACCAAAAAATTTCATCTCGTTCAATCATTATTAATTCAATATAATATATTCATCCTTTATATTTGTTATATCTTATTTATAATAAATATTTGTAATAGTGTAGTGTTCATTGTTATTCTTTATTGTGTCGCCATGAGCCATGAGAACGTGGAATCAGCGAGTTCTTAATTATCGTTATACTATACTAACTAGAAAGACATTTTGTGATCCTTAACAAATCCATGAAACGTGTTTTAAAACAGAAGCACGCCGCGTCGTCGCTTCTGCGCGTACCTATCCTCCATATTTTTCGTTCGCATTGAAAATGAGTGAAATGCGGAGACACTCGTACATCCTTGTTTCCCGAATTTTACCAAAAAGTTTCTTCCGTTCTATCCCCCGAACCCCTCTGTCCGTTTAATGACGCGAGCATTCCAGACACACATAGACAAATCCGTATATTAAAACAATAGTTACCTAAGGAAATTTTACAACTAACTTAAGGCTCTAGTCCCCTTAAATCAGTTCGAATTAGAATTTTGAACGAGGAAGCTCGATCTCCCGATCCCCGGGCGAGCAATTCGATCGGACCGTTTCTCCCCCGAATCGGTTGAATCGCGATCAAGATCGCGTCGCTCGCTCCACCCCCTCGTTTCACTGGTATGCACTCGTGCGACGCAACTGATTTTAATGTACTAAGGCCTTAACGTGTCAAAGCAGCGGAGCTAATTACCGTTACACAGTAAGAAAATATATATACCTCTACGGACACCAATAAATCCGATCTGACGATCGGTACGCGGAACGTGTTTACAGTTCCGAAAAACATTTTTTTTTTGTCAGCTACTATAACCGATCTCCTGTCGCTGGAAAAAACATCCGAACAAGTGGCCCGAACGGCATTTCCCCCCCTGGCGCTCGTCTCCCGCCTTTCCCAAATTTTCATTTCCCACGTAAAGCTTAACTTTTTGACTTTTAACGAGCTGGTCTCGATCCCCTGTAAACTCTGCAGTACTCGCGCGATCTACGATCACCTGGACGATTTAATTCCGATCGGCATGCGTCCCCGACATTCCCCAGAAAACTGAACTGAACACATTGCGAGTGGATTAAAGACGAGTGTTTGCGCTAATAACGACTTTCCTCCCGCTGCCCCTTCTCGCGTTGCCTCGCGGACTATTGCCGCGGTTCGGTGGCTGGATCTACTACAAAGTTAGTGACAATCGCGGTTCAATATGTTTCAGCATCTTAATGTTACACCTAACGTTACACTCTATAAGAGAATACCATCTACTTGACGCGCACCTAAGTTTAAAGCCCGATCGACTCGATCTCGTTCGTCGTTTGATCGAGCCGGCGATCAAACACTCTGGACGAGCCGCGAATGAACGTCGATGAAGCCGTCACCTTGCCTCCGCGCAACCGAGACTCGCCGATTGGAAACGCCTAAAAGAAAATATCCTTCGCCCCGCGCTCTCTTTAATCCGCATTATTGTGCATCTCCCCTCTCATGATCATTCATCACATATATATATTTATATATTTAATTGTATTCGTGTATTACTATTATTCACGATCGGCTCGCAAAACGATTTGGTAGGATTGTTGTCCCTCGGCTTCCGCTTTCGCGCCACCCCGTCCGCCCTCAGGGTACACGTGTGCCTACGCTTACAAATCTGAAAATATCATAGCGCATCTCAGTGCTTCAGGCGTACATTGGAAAATATATTTCCGGACTAGTTATCCGTCCAACAGAATTTTAAGATCGCTGCGTGGAAGCGGAGCAGCTGCCTCGATCATTCGCTTCCCGTGATAATTATCGATAGAAAATAACGGGCGACTTGTACGTTTCCTTTCTGTCTTTAACTACGCTGAAACACTTAATACAGAAACTTTATATTGAACAAGTGTACGAGTCGGTGTTGCCGATAATGGATGTCGATCGCTTGAAGTGGCAATGGGAGAGCTATTCGCTGGGTCACATCGATTGTTAATTACTTTAAATTTCGGGATCTTAGCCATCGTTAGCATCCATCAGTTTCGCGCGCGGCTGCTTCTCGCGCGGGCCGGCAAGATTTATAGAAACGTCGAGCTCCGCCCCGGCTACCGATTACAAAGAACGGCGAGCCCCCGACGTTCAGGGTGACCGGGAAATGAACCATGCCGACGACGGGGTCGAATTAAATATATTCTCCGTGAACGTAACAGCGTCTCGTTGTTGGATTATTCATCTGTAAAACTAGCTTCGATCGCTCCCGATCGGACAATAACGATAAGATCTGTATTAGCTTTAATCAACCATTATTGCGAATGCGTACGTTGGCATCGTCATTTAACACATTAGATAACATCGATGATATAGTATTATGAACGAGTAGCAAAAATATTGCTATTTCCTTGCCTCGACGAGAGTTATCTTGAAGGTGGGGATTATCGCCCGCAAAATTATTTCCGCTGGCAACGCGGCCGATCTCTGTTGCGCCGCTGGGAATTAATTTAAAAAACGGGGCAACGCCTGCCCGATTGACGGAGCAAGGATAATCATGCTCGACGAACGAACCTGCGGAATTTAGAATTCCATCGAGTGCACCGAGACCATCGCAGCCCCGATGCGCTCGACAAGGGTGTTGCAGCAGCCACCGAGCAAGCTCCTTCGAACCTTTAAAACGTTCCAGACGCGTTAGAACTCTAAACACCACTATTCTTGCTCTGACAGAGGGAGAGAGAAAGAAAGAAAGAGAGAGAGAGAGAAAGAGAGAGAGAGAGAGAGAGAAAGAAAGTCGAGCTGTTACGTAGCTACGACGAAAGGATCGTAAACACTGTGAAGCTTAATGGAAAACTTATGGTACAATGCGAAAGTGTTAAACGAGCGATCGACGTTTGTCGAAGCAGAGCTAAAAAAAACTCTCGCTTTGGATCAACGAAAAATGATTCACTTGGTGAAACAAGTGGCATTGCTCGTCGCTGCTAGCTTTTGGAGTTGTCCCACGGTTACATACTTACGCATACGCTTCTCTCTTTACTCGCTCGCAAAATGTTAAATCAACGGGATCGTTATCATTCAGCCGGGTGGCTGGTATCGAAACATTCGCTGCTACTAATCGCCGCGCGCTACGTCTCGACATAAGTAACGACTCCTTTGTATTATTTAAGCATAGAAAATGAACGCATACAAGCTTTGAGGATCTTGGCCCACTAAGCCACGCCGCCGGGTGTTCGCTGCCTTTTACAAGGTGATGCTGTTTAAGCAGTAGGTATTCCTAAATCAGACGTGGCAACGCAGAGGCCCTTATTCTTCGAACTTTTCGAGAATCACTCGAGACACGGAAGCGGGAGCCTTCTTTCGAATCGCTGGAACACTCCCAGACTCTGTTGCAAAGATCGACACTGTAAGCGCGATGCGAGAACTGAAATCTACCAGGGGCATCGATAACGTTTCTTACATTTTACGATTCTCGGGGAGGGGGCGACGCCATGTTTTAACCGGGGGAGTACTCGATGCGTACAATGCCAACGAACGGGCCACGTGAACTAGAAAAGGGAAAGATAATGTGTAGCGCGATACAGATGGCGAACGCAAGGAGAGACAAACAACACTTGCGGGAAAAAAATAAAAAATGATTATTAAAAACTATCCTTTCGAAATCGGTTAAACAATCGGTTAGTAAAAGAAATCATATACATATAATGTGCGAATACGATCGATGATAACGTACAATTAAACGATAATCCTATGTTACATGTATAAAAGTAATAACGTGAGATCTGTGGATACGGCTTTACTTCGATCACTGTGTAATTTACGGGGAGGGAAACGCAGACTCTACGCTTCTTTCTCTTCTTCTGCCGTTCTGTTTTTTTGGTATTTTCAAGCAAGCGACGTGTAAAATACTATGCCTGAGTGGCTCGGGAGTGGCTAATGGAGAGGCGTTAAAGCTGGCACGCCAACTTCGCTCGAGGTTCGCAGTGAGCGGAGAAAAGAGCTACGAGAAGTTGCTACGAACCGCTCATTAACGAATACAATCGCCTCCTTTCGCGTATCGAATCCGATAAACCAGGGTTAAAACGCATCGCGCGGGACGTTTCCCTCTCCGATATTTGCTCCCGCCTGGAATCCCCGATGGACGCGCGACTATCGCAACGGCGCGTGGCGATAAAGCGACAGAAACGAAAGAAGAAGTGATGCGCAAAGCGATCGTACATAATCGTTAACGGTGGCCGGCGAATGAGAGGCAGAATGCCCAATAAGCCATAAAAACGCCGTCGTTGGTTTCACTCCATTTTAATAACCATTTCTCTAATCAGTAAATACATTTTTCTATACAGTTCACCAAAACGGATAGAGCCGCTGCGAATCGTACGAGAAGGTCCGCGACTAATCGCGCCTTAAATAAATCGTGATAATGGTAAATCGCCGAGAACGACGTGTCGCCATCGCGTGAATCGTCGGCGTTCCTTAAATAAAAGGAGAAAGAAAGAATAGTAACGATTAAAATTTCGGGCGCGGCTATCGTTGCGCGAGCTTCGGAGACTCGTCCCCTCGGCTCGGCTAAAATAATTAGTAAAATAAAAACTCTGCACCGCCACGGGCCAGGCGCGCTTCCCCTGGAAGTATGAAAGCCAATGGCTCTCCCTCGACAACTGAACCCCGGTGTATCCATCGGGATTGTACGAGACAGAGCGTAGAAAATTGTGTTCGCAAAAGCGGGTACGATAGACGCGCCCATATACGAGTAGTGATAGAACGATAATATTAAATTCATTTGTTAAAAACTAAGGAGCGAAACTACTGGAAAATACAGACGAGAAATTTCGATCTTTCTTACAAATTGCTTTAGGTGGACGTATCGTTCCCCTTTTCTTCCCGTTTTTCCGTCCTCGTTCTACCCGAACGCGCTCCAACAAACACTCGAACGACCATTGAAGAAACTTATCGAAGCTTATCGCTGCGTTCTGTTTTTTTTCTGATTTTTTTTCGTTCTTTTTTTTTTCTTTTCTTTAAATGTTATTTACTCCTATATTCGAAGATTAAAAGCACACGCTGCTGCAGTAGCTGTCGGAATCTTCCAAGCGACCGATCCAATCGATACGTTCGGTTAACGCATAATTGCTCGTCGTTTTCGCGGATGTTTACGCGACAAGACTTTTCCCATTTCCGTTTTCCTTCTTTTCCACGGAGACCCATAATAATAAGGCACAATTTCCTGCCTGAGAAGGCACTAAAAACATCCATGCCTATACTTGTACGTATAGTTGATCGTATTGCATATAACCACGCAAAAAGGAGAGAGATCAATTTGAAGCGATTTACAAACTAAACGAAGATTATTGTGCACCAAGATTTGTACAAATATTCTCGTTGACGCGGGACTCGATATCGTCGTGTATCATTCACCCTCCTCCCCTCTATTATTCCCTCGCGCGAATCGTCACCGGTAACATCCGCTTCCCTTTAAATTTCATTTCCATTTATAATTCCACCTCCCCGATTTCGCCTCACTCTTCCTCCCCACATTCTTCCCTCCCAGAGCCGAGCATCGCTAAAACCCCCGCTTCGCGAATAACGATACACAGTGCGGTGCCCCCGATCGCGTATCAAAGTTGCCTCTAAAAAATATCGATCGTATCAAAAGATTTGTTAACAGAGATAAAATTGCGCGCGTCGCACAGCGCCGTGCTAAAAGAACGCGTTTCCGTTTCTCTTACGAAGCGACTCTTACTTGGGCGGAGAATTTTGAAGACTTTAGAAGCTTCGCAAGGAGTCTACTATAAATAACCATTACTCTAAGCGATATTTGCGATAAAAAGAGAAATAATGAATGACGCTTCAGTCGTCGGTAGCGCCGCGACGCTGTTGTTAGGCCGCCGCATTGAGATCGCCACTACCTTCTGCCGCGTCAATTAAATCAACGTCCATGTCCGAATACTGGTGGGTATCCATCGTTGGGACCGGCGCGGCCTGGTGGTCCCCCGGTACGGCGAAAAATCGCGTGCCCGATGGAGTCGCGCGCGCCTCGAGGCAGGTGGCCGAGGAGGACGTTCGATAATCCAGACGCGGGCCTTCGATCGTTCTCCTTCCGTCGAACACCGCCGATCGGGCGGATTTCAACAGCGGTTGGCACGTTCCGACACTAAGATCGCAACTTAAACGCCGTTTAAACCGTGGATGCGTCCTTAACACTGCCGTAGAAGCCGTTTCCCGTTGCTGCACCCTACGAGGGAAACGTTCAGGGATGGTGATGACAGAACAAAAGGAAATGGACCTAGTACCCATGTTCCAAGTCTTTTCCTTTCTTTTTATAAGTACGATCTTGCGAAAGGGAAGGGGATAAGAATAGATAGCCTCGAGTGACTCTAAACTACAATCGTTTCGGAATTGGAAAACCATACGACGCACAGCATCGTCGCCCACCCCCTCCACCCCCCGCCCCTCCCGATTAGCGTGCGGTCTCGAGGTTCAGATTTCTCTGGCGACGGGGTACACGCAGGTTCGAGTGGCTTTTCGTGGAAGTTACAAAAGAGTCGTTACCCTGCACGAATTTTTCGAAAGCGCGAGGAACGGATGAACGTTGACCGGGGACAGTACTGATTTCGGATAGCGCTCCACGGTAGTCGGCCGTGGACACGCGTGTCGTACGTACACAGAGACAGAGGGAGTACAGATTGTCGTCAAACGAAATCGACTCTCGTGCTCGTGCACCGTGTTTGACGCGCCGTGCACGGTTATCGATGATCGGGAGGGAAAAAAAAAAAGAAAGAGAAAGAACGAGAGAGGGAGAGAGTGTCTACGTGCATGTAAAAAAAATTTAAAACGAGGAGGGATAACCAAGCTAAAACAGTAAAGAAAAAAGCTCTCCCCCGCGGGAGAAATCGCCTCGTCGCTTCCGCGGCACGATCTTCGCGGGAATCGCGAAACGAAAGGGGGCGACGATTCCGCGACTTGTTACGGGCCGGTCGATGGCCAAAAGTCGAGGAGGGCTCAGCAATTTGGAAGATCGGCGCCCTGGTCGATCGGCGGACCCGTGGAACTCGCATGGCAAACGATTCTCTCTCTCGAACGGCGAAAAAGGAACGGCGGGCGCGCGTCTTTGCATCGCCGGCAAACGTCCCCTCGATTCAACGACGGCCCGGACGAGCCCACGCCTGCGCGTGGAGAGAACTCCAAAAGCGATTTTCTCTCGTTATTCTTCCTCTACATCGTATAATCGTCGTCGTCTTTCCGTTTCATTCCTTTCGATGCCTACCTTCGCTCTCCACTCTGATTAAACGCCCACCCTTTCCCACCCCCCCCCCACACACACACGACGATAAACAACGAACCTGGTCGCGACTCGAATACGTTTCTACGAGACAATAGAGAGTGACGAGAGTCGCCGCGTTGGCTGAACCGATAGTGAGGTCCGGTGGTTCGAGAATGTAAAGCATCTCTCTATTTGGTAGGACGAGCGATGTCGGGTTTTACAGGGAATCGAGATTAAGGATATGGGTACGGATGGTAAAATATTTGGTTACAACTCCATGTCCTGCGCCTCGTCCTCGCTGAAGTCGCTCATCGAAGACTCGCTGTCGGACGACATCCCGTTTCCGGTGCCGCCGTTCTCCTGGTCCCTTAGCGCTTCCTCCGTCGCGTATTTCCTCACGTAATCTGCCGAGAAATCAAGAAGGAAATTGCATCCCGGCTACTGTACACGAGTCGGCAATCGAACCTGGCCGTTCCAGGTTCGGTCGTTATTTGCGCGTCGTCGCGGGATAATTAATATAAAGAAACCTCATCCCCGGCGGATGATTATCGCGCGTATATTTCTAACAGCGTGACAAACGTAGTCTCGGCTGCCCCCTCCACTCACCTGCTACCTTCTTCTTGTACTCCTCAGGTTTGTGTAGATACATGGCCGCTGCGTCGCCATTTAGGGGGTCGATTGGATTGGGATATGTTAACAACTGGGGTAAGAAGGACTCGAAGATATTCGATAAATCTGCAACAGACGGCGAAGTATCCATGTTAGAGGCGAGCGTGCCGAATCCATTGATGGCAAGTGGATGATATAAACGGGGCAGGGTGGTTATATTTTGGAATCGGTTGCGTTGGGCGTAGATACGTACCGTAAAGGGCAGTCCAGGCCTGGTTTATTACGTCTAGGCACACCGTGCCGGAGACTTCGTCAATGTTAGGGTGGTACACCTTGTTCATAAAGCCGATCGAAGGAGATTTGAAGGGGTAGTGCTCGGGCAAGTGAACCCTCACCTTCCATATTCCACCCTCGTAAGGCGCTGTAACGTTAGCACGAGCATATATTTAGTAACCGTCCTACTCGGCCCGTCGAGTGCTGTTTTCTTACATACAAAACATTCCGCCCAAATACACCGGCATCTATATTTTTCTTTTCCCTTCCCCCATCACATAGTATCGACGCGGCGGCGATCACGTTGCACCAGGCAACGCGTTCGAAAAGATCGAAGAAACCGAAAGGGGACCGGGTGGCATTCGTCTCGATCGACCGTTCCATCTACGGAACGATCGGTATGCCGCCGTAGCCAGCTTATTTCCAGGCAAACGGAACACGGCTCCGGCGATTTCAAGCCCGATTATCGAAATTGCAGATACAGTTATCGATGATATTCCAGCAGCGGCCCGGCGGGAGTCAGAGGCCGTGCCCGTAACTCGCGATAGATCGAGGAAACTGGAACGTTCAACGGTAAAAAACCCCTTGGAACGCGTCATTCTTTCTCGCAGGGAAAGGGACAGGTAATGGAAGGGAGAAAGGGGGGAAGGTGGTCCCCATTGTCCACCGAAAGTCTGAGACACGAGATGTTTTTAGATCCGAGCTAACTTTAAAACGCCCTCCCCCCCACGCCAGGGTAAGATTCTAGTATACCAAACAATGCAGAATCCGGGCAAGACGCGCCTTTGTCCCGCTGCGAACTGCTCACGACACTCGGGGCCGATTATTCCCCCGGTATCTCGCGAATAAAAACGTCAATAAGATTGGGATTAAACTGCTGGAAATGACTCGAGCGACGTTGTCGTTCGACACGAAGCTCGGTATACTTTGAAAGCTCTATGGTAAACGTATTAATGGATTGAGTACACGGTGTGTCTTTTATTGTCCGGTACTCTGTTCGCTCTCAACAAGGATTTCTTATTGGAAAACAGCGCACGCGTTCCTTTGTCAGTAACCACTGAGTACGCGATCTTTAGATCCGTCCTCTTAATCTGATTTTCAACAGAAAACGGTCCCTCTAGTGGGAAGCTTTGCGAAAGCTGCAAGTTTCTTTCGTTTCCTACGAAGTGAGGCATTGAGAGCAAAAACGGACTAACTGTTATTGAAGAAAATTTCTTATTTTATATGATTAGCATTATTGCTACTAACTCAATTTCGCAGAAAATGTGGCTTAGGTATTCCCTTTTTGCTCTGAATGCTTGAAATGTCCCCGAAGCGGGACGTTCGACCGCGGAGCGTAATCGACGACTGGGGACGCCCGTGGCAAGCAAGAAATCTCCAGGAGTGAAATCTATTTGCAATCGAACGCGGAGTGGGATTCCACCGATTGGTCGGCACACTGGACAAAAAGAGACGTGCAACTTCGGGAAGCACGATACCGAATTAATCGTCGAAAAGCAATTGAATCGTGCCGGCTCGAGCCTCGAGGGGCGGAAGAAAGCAGACGTGGAAGCTATCGAAACGCGGACCGCGCGTACGTTGCCGCTGCGAAACACTGGCGCGTCTCGTTATACGATAAACTACCTGCACTAGCCTCGAGATATTTGCCTGGCGGTATTCGACGGGAATATCGCGATCCGGGGTCGGTGAATTAACGACGGGCAATTGGTCATCTTCTAAATTAATAGCGTATTATCGTGGAAACGTAGAAATCGTGCTATCGCGTCGTGATTGCATGTGAACCGGAAGAGCCCTCGGGCGTCGAATACAGGAGCAGCGAGCCCTGCCCCAAGGCTCCCAATATGCCCGACAAATCCTCCTCCCCTGGTCCACCTCCGTCGAAATTAAAGTGGTAATTAATTAAGCATAAGCAATCCCACTTGACACTCCGGCACCTTGCATTCCAGCGGCCTGCCTAATTAGCGAAGCAGTGCTAATCCACAGTGACGAGAAATGGTCCTGAGTGTATAAGGATCGACCGCGAAGGGCGAATTCGCGAATGGTCGGGCGAAGGAAAAGGTAAGCTCGCCGTGCGGTTCTGGTTTGCTTTTCCGTCATGGCGGACCGACTTTTTCCTTCGAGGATCGCGAGCGCGCGCGCGCCGCAACATGCACCTCCGCGCACGCACGTGCATTGCCTGGCCCCGGGTAGACGTGTAGGCGAGAAACGTGACCCACCTGTGCGTGGACGCGCGTGCACACACCGCCGCGGCGGATTCACGGTGAAAGTATCGATATCCAACGCGGAATCGGAGCTGGGGGGGAACGCAACCAGCCGGTGTTAATGCCTATCCGGCGTTGCGACTCGGGCGAACCTTGACTCATCCCTACCCCGTCGCTTTTTTCACTCTGTTTTCATTATTATCGCGATTAAGGCAAATGGCCCTCGGTCCGGGCGGCCTCGAGTGAGAGTGAAAAGCGTGCGACTGATGATGAGGACGTTGCACCTGGGAAGGACGTTCACCTTATCGCTGTTAGTATTAAATAAATTCAGCGAGATATGTTACTCGGATAAAAAGTACCGCTGTATACAAGAACCTAAATGCAGCCTGCAAAATGTTGCACTTTTCGCGGCTACCGAGCACACTCGAGTGCATCCTCGTCCTTTCACTTCAGTTTCCCTTTCTAGTTCTCTTATCAATTATCGCTATCGCTTCGCGGATCGTATGACGAGCCAGGATAAGCCCGCAGAGTTTCGACTGCCTTTAAGGCATATCTCCGTTAATTACCTATTATTATATACGGCTGAATTTTTTTTAAGAACTGTGTAGTTCTGTTATACGTCATCCTTAAATAAAGGCATATAAAAAATTGGCCTTCTAGAGAAGAATACCCTCTTAAGAAATCGTACGGTCAAAAACTGTTGTAGGTATTCCTCTCGCGCACGCCTGACAACGTTCGTCCTACCTTGATACTCTCGTGTACCAAATGGCTACCAGCGTTCATAAATAAACAAACCGCTTTACCGTGTCGCGTTGCATAACGGCTCGACTCTTTTATACGAAATTCGACAGGGCTCCTGTTGATTCCAACTGGGTCAGACTGACAAAGAACCGCGGGAGGGCACGGGCGCGACGCATCGTCGAACGCTGCCCGTTTAATAAAGATAATTGCCGGAGCTGGATATAGGTAACACGGGTGCACAGACAGGAAAACATTTTTCGCCGCGATTCGTTCCGCACGAGTTATTCTGCATCGCGCGGTACGGCCGTCCCCCGGGAGGATATATTGATTTTTTATTATGGAAATCCAGCTAGTTTGTCCCCGAATTGGCTCCCTGTGAAAGCTTAACGAGCCCCCGTTTAAACCCGCCCTCTCCCCTGAGTGCATTCAGCGTAATGGCGGGAAACGAAAAACACGCGTATCGATCACACTTTGTAGTTCTGTCGGAATTAAAAAGCAATTCCAACCCGGAGACACGATTGGGTTAATAAAGACCCAAGGACCGTACCAGGATTAAGGGAGTAGGTCTTCTAGTGTGACTGCCCGTTTTTCAATGCCACCTTTGGCAATTTATTTAAGAAAAACTATATGTTTATACTATTTGGCGTTTTGCCTGCATATTAAGGAATGTTTGAAGTAATGATCGGCATTTTTTTGAGCTTTTTGATCAATCATATACATAGATATACATAAACACTGGTGTAAGCTTCTTCAAAAAAATTCTTTTCCCGCGAGCGATGGTGTGGAGACTGTTATAGTTACCCAAAATGGAAAGACTGAGGTTTATTTTCTTTATTGTGGTTGTCACTGTGGTTGCACCCACGGTCGAATTTCTATCTCGTCAAAAAATTATTTTACAGAACGAAAGCTGCTAAATCTGTACTGTTAGGGAGCCTCTATGATATTTTCCGTCAGAAAATAATTTTTTTGAAGAAGCTATATGTGCGATAAAAAAGCTAAAAAAATTCAGAGTATTACTTCAAACATACTTTAATATGCAGGTAAAACCTCAGACAGTATAAACTCACAATTTTCGAGAAATAAATTCCCGAAGATGGCGTTGAAAAACGGGCAGTTACACTAGACTACCCTATTAAAGAAATGGGGAAGTGTTTGGGTCACTGCAGTCTACAATTTCCATGGGATAATCGATATTCTTAACGGAGTTCTCGAACTTTTATTAGACACAGGAGATATCTGTCGACGACTACAGCAACCGTGTCCATCTTCATTTATCCCTGACCAGCTTCTTGATCGTTTCGCTGAAGAACGAACTCGCCAGGCAATTAACTGGTCGTAAATCGTTCTGTTCGCCATAAAAATTCAACGCCTCGATAAAGACTCGTTCCCTCTCGCGGCGCGGTTCGTTTAATTCCAGCCATTTTATAATTTCCCCGAATGGCTGCATTAATTTTAATTAAAGTTATCGCGAACGTTCTCCCTTGTTTCATTGCTCGTAGAATTCTATGGGCTGTGCCCCTCGTCGAGAGCGTTTAGAAAACGAGACAACCGCTGGGTTTATTTCGCCTCGCCGCGGTGTTATTCGATATTTTTTTGTCTCGATTCGACGACGATTGAGCAGAGTCATCGATCCAGAATCAACTAATCGCGATGGGTAGGCTCGAGTGGCCAGAGGTCGAGCACACTTGAGGAAATATTCCTCGGGGCTCGATGAAAAACGAGATACGAAAGGACAGGGTACAGTTATCGAATGAGTAGGAGATAATCCTACGGTCGATTACGGTTCAGCCGAACGGAAACAGGAAGTGGTCGGCTCCGGTCACGGTGATCGATCCGCGATCGAGATTATTTACAAACCCCCGACTTGTCGGTTCACCAGAATATCACGAAATCCCGTATCAAAGTATGTACTTTGATAAGTGAAATCATGGAATATCGTGTCAGATATATCTCGATACCCAAAATCCCGAAATTCGGTACTAAACGGTCGAGAATGATGGCATCCGGCGCACCGAACGTTTCACGGGTCATATTCCAATCGCCAGAAATTATAAATACCGTTCGCTAATGATTTAAATATATTTCGAGAGCTCGTTTAGTGGAACGTCGGAAATTCTGGCGTCACGAATCACGAGGCAAGCTCGCATACGTTAATGTATGATAATGAATTAAGTATCTACGCGATTGGCCACCGAAATTCATCCCTCCAACCCCTTGCAATAATTACGAGTCCTCTTACGAAGCTCCTAATCGATTACTGCGACTGTTCTACCCCAAGCCTCGCGCATTCCGCTTCCAATCTGCCATCAAGTCCTCCAATGGGGTGCCAGCGGAATCGGCGGTAGGTATTCCGATTCCGCGACTCACCTTCACGAACAATTGATCGGGCGCTTGTCGTCGGCCGAGCGAATCCGACCCATCCTGCCTGCCAATTACGTAACGAGTGTCTCACCCCCGCCGAGGGCGTCGATGGCACCGAACCCAACACCTCCCGGCGGTGGCCTCTGCTCGCGAACGAAAGTTGCATAACGTCAAGAGGTTCGCCATTCTAATTTTCCCGGCGCGCGCGTTTCACTTTCAGTGCCGTTTCCGCCGCGGATCTCCAACCCCCGTCCCCAATTACGGGTACCGCGAGGCAGGGGCTGCACGCGCGCTTGCCACTCGTCGCGCGAGCAGCATTGTCGCTTTCCGCCGTGCCTCTCCCTGCGCTCCGCAGGCCCAGAGACGCAGCTCGAGGGTTTCCAGCATGCCGCGCGACTCGACGCCCGCCGGGAGACGCGCTCCTCCGCGGACGTCCTCCCAGCGGGCGTATACCTATATGCGGCAGATGCAGTTCGATACGAAGCTGAGGAGTTCCCTCCAAGCTTGCCCCAGTGACCCAGTTTTTCCCGTTGCCGCGCGCCGCGACGGCCACGCGGGACCAGGCTACGCATTAATTTTCCATTTCCGCGAATCGACGTGCCCCTTCCGCTCGGAGACCGGGGAGAGCGGCAGCGCTCCTAGGATACGCGCGGGGTTACTTTTCATTCGATTAAATGCGGAAGCCCACGGCGAGGCTCGGAGTGGGGTAACTATTCGGGACAGGATTTCGCTGTTTCGAACGCCGCACCGAGTCCGACGCTGTCTAAATATTTTCCTTCACTGCCGACCGTCCGGGGGAGCTTTACGAGCTCCACGCCCCCATCTGGCTTTTAACCCGATTCGACGAACGCACGCGGCGCGAGAAAGGCGACCACCATGGCTCTCCTGAGTGTCGCAGTCGGGATTGTTGGGGATTAGTTGGGAAACGTGGCAGAAAATTCGCATCGATCGTGATACTCTCATCTAGCCCGGGAACATTCGAGATTTCGCCTCAGGGTGCATAGGGAACCGTCCCACCGCTCGCGCCGCTCGTCTCTATCGATCTAGAGTCGAGATTCCAACGGTACCGCGAGCGATGGAACAGGTAGAAATTCCCGAGCGAAAAATACACACGGAGCTCGACGCGAGCGTTGTGTTTCGTGGGGCGGAGGCTTCGCTGAAAGTCGAGCTGAAGCTTCGGTTTGGTGCATCGCCGCATTGCAATGTTAATACCCCTTTTTCTCCGCGGAAAAATATTGGACCACCGAACACGATAGAACGAAATCTCGCTGAACAGGAATTTAATCCTCCGCGCCCGGCTTATCAACGTCCCCGCGACCCCATATCGCCGCGTATGACATGCGATCGAGTCTACGAGAAAACATGGAGCTGGAGAGGGGGCGAAGGTCCCTTTTGCACAACATAATTCGCAGCCGTGACGCAGACAGCTTCTCCGCGTGGAAACTGGGTCACCTGGAAGCGTAGCAATTTAGACGCGCCGAGGGAAAAAAAGGATAGGTTCGCTGCGTTTTCCAGCTCATAACCGGGAAGGATTACCCGCGTGCCCGGCCGTCTATCGGATTTGCGTTGTCCATATTTATCTTGTTTTCTTCTTAACGGCAATTACCCACTCCTCCTCCTTTGACCAGCCGCGAGGCTTGGTCCCCGAGGTAAGGATACGCGCCACACCGCCGGCAATTTATTTCGCCGGGAATTAAGTACCCTCGCGATATAATCCGCTCGCCCATCTGGCTTTTCTGCGCTCCCGCACCTCCTGTTTTATTCCAATTAATTAACCGAGATCTCCGCGTCACCTTACTGGATAATTAGTTGCGGAGTAAAGCGACCCTGGGAGGGTGATCGAAGAGAAGCGGTGTTATGAATAAATCAGACGTAACGAATAAGTTCCCCGTAGCTAAATATTCATACTGTAATTTAAGAACTCCGTTGCTCGGGCAATTTGTGCACTGGGAATGGCTTGGTAAACTTGAAAGGAGCAGAGCCGCGACCACGTTCGACGGATCTGATCGCGCTTCCATCGATGCCCGTCGTCGCGAAGGGAGCGCGTTTCGAGAATGGAAAAAATTCAATTACCGCGGCGTCTCTTATCCCCCCGGCAACGCGGCGATATCGCGATAAGGCTGGCAAGCTATTGGTCGCGCTTCTCTCGCGGCTGGGAAGAATGAAAACCGGGACCAGGGATATCACTCTGCGGAATGCCTGCGCGAGACAGAAGCGAAATGCAACGCGAGAATTTGAAAAGCGTTTTCCTCGAGGCGGGTTAACCGGGGGGCTGCTTATCAATATCAATTCACGTCGGCCGGCGAATTAACATGACAGAACGTTAAGCGGCGTCTATAATGACGCCGTAGTTTATCCCGTCGGTGTCGTCTGTTTTAAATTTTTTTGATATTTGGCCGAGCCAGCGGCAGCCATGGATGAATAGCTGTGCGCAAACGCGAAGAATAGTTTTGCATGTTCTGGGCGAAACCGTAGGAACCACGGTTTGGTATATCCTCGGGTAACGCGCGTGTTTAATTATGGAGCACGCTTGGGGAACGCGTGCCACTGCTCGATATTCCAGGCGAATCTTGATAGCTAGTCGATCCTTCAATTTCATTTTGACAGAGTGAGAGGAGGGACCTCATCTCTCATGGAAGCCATTGAAATCTCGGTTTCCAATTTCCTTGATCATTCATTTCACGGGGAAATTAACAGCGAGGAACAATGCGTGGGTGATATATCACTTTGCGCATGATTAATGTGCGGGAAAGTGAGTCTGGTTGAAATGTTTGTGAATAGTTGATTGGGCAGGTGTGATATTTAGAAGAATAGTGTTATGAGGATCATTTCCTTAGTCCTGATTTCAATTTAACGAGCAAAGATTTGGTGGGAGGAAATTTTGGAAATTCTCGGGGAGAACGCATTCGTGAGTCAACCCTGAATAGCCACAAGCGGCAAACTAGCTTGTAATAATTAAAATCTTCATCAGACCCAGTCATTCGCTACCGTAAGAGTTGTTTGCGAACTAATATTCGTACCTGTAGATTACACACGTGTGCTCGTGACTGTTTCTTAATAACAACGTAATTTCAATTTAAATAGTAAGTTCCAGTTATAGCAGTCCGGACTTTAAACACCTGTCGCGATAATAGGAAGAATGTTTGCTTCACCCTGCGATGAGTCAAGCAAAACATGTCTGAATGCTCGCAGAACCCAATTAATCATTCTTCCAATCAATTTTACAGTAAAGGAACAATAATGCGAGAATTGCGAAAAGCTGAACCGTTGTGGCGTTAACGAAAAATCGTTCGGTTGGAAAAACTGATGAAAATGGAGTCTGTTCAGCGTTATTTCAATGACACTGACAAAATTACCCTAGTGATCAAAATTACCCCAGGGATAAAAATTACCTCAGCGATCAAAATTGCCCCAGTAATCAAAGCTACCCCATTTGGCGGTGCCTTTATCCCCTTCAGGTTTTCGCGAAAGACAATGTCACACTTAGCAGCAGTGCAGACGATGCGCCGTTCGATAACAGCTAATAAAATCGCGGCAGCGTGATGAAAAGCCTCATTGTATACTAAGAAAACATTTATATCCTCAATCTACGTCCGTCAGAATTTTATGGTTGTTTTTGATGCGTTCGTTGCGCTGATACTCGTCAGGAATCGTCCGCCAGTGAAGATCGTGATTTCTCGTTGCTTTGAGAAAAAGCAAGCGTATATCTCCCCCGTTCGACAAGGTTGCTCGATTATGAAACAAAGGTGCAGCTTTAATCCCTCGCAGCAACCATTAGAGTCCCGTTTCCCACGAAATATTCAATATCTACAGAAAAGTAGATCCCCGCCAGTAACGCTGCAATCTAAATTGCACGGTTTGAGTGAAAGAGGCATGAAAAGCGAACGCTGCAGCCAGATACTAAAAAGTGCATGAGATCCTAACGCGGCTACTATCTAATTAAATATTTTCCATCAAAGCTTTCCCTTGCGCCCGAGATACCTATCCTCCTCAAAGGAATACAAGCCTTTAAGATACCAAACTGATACTCCACCTAACACTTCAGTAGTTAAATATCTATAACTCTAAGCCAGTGTTTCCCAACCTTCATTGAGTGGCGATCCCCTTTCATAATATTCAAATAACTGGCGACCCCCGTCCCCCATATCAGCTAAGGTAAATTTAATAAGGTAAAGAAAACACATTAAAAATAGATATTTTAGAATGCAATTCTATCTTAATATTATTAAAAACGAAACGTGGGGACCCCTCAAAACATTTCACGACCCACTTGGGTTTGGCAATCACTGCTCTAAGCCCACATAACTCTCCAAATAAGTTTCCAAACCGAATCCACCCACGCCACTCGCGGTTTTATTCCAAAAATCTTTAGAGACCTAATCAGCCTTCCAATTATTTCATTCACCCTTCCACTTTTAAATTCTAAATTAACCACACACCCCATAATCGACAATCGCAACAATCTTGCAGAAACGCCATCAATCTGTATCGAGTCCTCGACGGATAATCGCCATCCGCGCGATTAGCACTCGTTATCATCAAGAATCTCGTATCGAGCGTTGGATCAACGACTATCTATCTCTATACAGCCCCACGGCCGAGGAATCGGCGTGTTTGCCGGAGTGCCGGTAGCCCCCGCTGGAGAAAGGAAACAAAGCAGCGACGTGAGCTTTGCGACGGCTTAACGAACGGCTGGGGGAAAAGAAAAGTCGTGGACCGCTGGCGAAAACGGCGGCAGTTAGAATGCACGCGAAGTCGACGGAAATTAATTCCGCGACAGAAACGACAAAAACGAAATTACGGCCCGACCAAGGGAGGGAAAGAAAAAGGAAGTGTCGCCCAGCCGTCCTCTGTAAACGTAATTCCACCGACGCGTTTAACGGCTCGACGGTCTCCGCGAGCAGCCGTAGCCAGACGATTATCGAGGCTCGTCAATGGAATTAACAGTAGCCGGCACTGATAACGCCGGCCTGGCGAACATCTTTTTTTATCTGCTCCAGATGCGTTCGGATGCGTGCTCGTTGTAAACAGAACGATTGAAATTACAGTGGAAACAAGATCGCGGATTGTTCATTGAACAGCTGCTGAAGAGGTGTCCGATTGGTCGATTTCAACCTGATCGAGGGGACAAGGGGTGCAGATATTTTGCAATCTACACCGATGAGTGTGGCAAAATTGCGGGCGAGTGATACGATCGATTCAAAGGGGTAGAATTTTCAGCTGTGAAGAAAATCGATCCCTTAAAAATCCTGAAACTTCATTGGCTCCCTAATCGAGTTCGAGCACCGAGACTTTGCTCGGAATCTAATTCGCGTCGCTTTTTAAGTGCACCGCCAGAAACAGAGCGATAGACCTTGGGCTCGGCCTAAGGCAATAACGAACCTCTGGTGGACAGCTTCCGCGGCTAATGAACTTAACAATATTATAACTATATTTCCGTCGGTGACTTTGTGATTGATCGACGAGGAACGAATACGCCTGAATGGATCGGTGTTTACCCCTTTCCCCGAGTAAAGCTAGATTCACACTAACCGTCTGGACGGCGGTAGAATGACGGCCGTCCCACTAGTGCGATGGAGAAGTATGCATCTGTGTCTCTGTTGCGCTAGTGGGACGGCCGCCGTCCTGCCGCCGTCCAGACGGTTAGTGTGAATCTAGCTTAATACAGTGAAACGCAGACGAACGGTGAAGTTCAGGGGAGCAGTCCCGCTATGGGCAGACTTTGGCAGTGTCTCCCAACCATTTTTGAGTCGCGAACCCCTTTTGTAATATTCAGATAACCTGTGACATACCCTCCCCCATATAAGGTAAATTTAATAAGTTAAGGAAAATACATTAAAAATTTTAGAATACAATTCTAACTTACTAATATTTAATTACCTCATTACACGCGTTAAATACACTTAAAGGTATTTAATGTATTTAATTATCTTATTTAGTGCGACAGTTGTGCTTTTCATTTATAAAAAATCAGTGTTACGTGATTAATAGAATACGACAATGAAGCCACATTGAAATAAATAAGTGCGAAGAACCGTAAACTAAAAATAACCGCGGCGACCGCCCCGAAGACCCTCGGGTTGAGGACCACTGCTTCAGAAAGAAGACCGTCCCGGATTTCGATGTGAACGAACGTGAAACACAGTATTTACATATAAATTATATCTGGGAGAGTTCCTCTCTGGCGGATCCTCGCCTAGTATCCCTTGCTTCTTTTTGCGGGTGCGTTTTTCGCGACCAGCTGAAAGAGACGAGGGAGACGCCGAGGAATTCCGCCGGCGTAAACGAGTCGCGGAAACGCCTGGGACCTCGACGCTCGTGAACACATGCTAATCAACGTCCAGCAGCGTTAAGTGCACTTCGGATTACCGGAATCGGTCGCGTAATTTGTCTTGGTTTAGTTAACGGGAGCGGGCGAGGAAGTGGTTCCGGGAAATTGTCGGGCGGGACGTGTGCTCGAGACTGCTGAAGGGTTGGAAGCGATCGGGACGAGATTATGGTGGGCTCGGAGATGACTGAATCGTCCGATGGGCATAGTTTGGTCAAAAATAGCACTCGAAGCTCGCGGCGACGTGGTTGTGGGGTATTAATGGAAGCGGGAGGCTAGGAGAAGCAGCTTGTCTCTATAAACCTCTGAGACACCGCGAGTGGGGCAACGTGATTTCAGGGTCCGCGTTAAAATTAATCACGCGCTTGAATGGGCGCGATGTGCAAGGCGAAAGACTACTAGGAAACGTGCCGTGTTACTTTCGTGGCGGTCTTCGAGGGGGAGGTGATATCGAGCAGGGTTTAAAAGAATCTGTTGAACGCGTTCGATGGTAAGAGGGGCGTCGATGAAATCGATAAATTCCCATCTGTTTCTGTGGATTCGAGTAGATCCTGATTCTTCCCTGGCTTTTAAACTTCTCCTCCGAATGGCTCGTGCATGGGCGCGCGGAGCGCCAAAGCCTCGCCTCGAAGAACAATAAACTTGTACCATAGCCGCTCTGTTCTTTCGATCCTTTTGGATCCTTCTTTTAATGGGTTCTGCGCGCCCGACTCTCTGCCACGCCGAGGGGATCGCGAGAACTGAACAACAAGCTACGAAGGGGATATTTGGAATCCCAATTTAGAGATATCGTTGGTGTCTGTGACCTGGAGCCGCTGCTAACGATAATGTTGGCGATAAGGATTCGACGCGAAATGTACTACGATGTTCTACTTATAAGCGGGTCCAACGTTTACTGTACTACAGTTGGAAGAAAATCAAGTGGTCGCTTGATATGACTTAAAATATAGAAATACAGTATGACGTTCAGTTTAGCAGAGTCACAGAATATTATAAAGAACTGGTCACGAAACGGCTGCCAACCCTGTAAAGTTGCTCCGTTTCCACCCTCCTGTCTTTGTAGGGGTAATGTAGCCGAATATGACGACCTCTTCTAATATGAGACCCCCGATTATCTCCACTACAGAACCCTTGAATATCATAGCAATGCTATTTCTTTATTAACTAACCTAGTATTTGTTGTTTTGTCCGCACAGTGGCACTGTAATTAATTAAGCGTCTTGAGCAAGCGCATATTTCTGAAATACGTTGCAGAAAGTTTTTAAAATGGTTTGATTAAATTACACATACGTCTAAAGTGGTAAGTGTGTAATGATTTTCACAAATACTGTTGTATAGTGCCTGCAATGGAGTTTACGGCTTACACTAGTTGCAAATCATTAAATGATGAAGACTAAACTTCGAAGCTACTTAGTAATAGTTATCATGTAATTATTTCCGAATATGAGACCCGTGAAAGTTCAACTGATAATAGTGAAGAAGAAATTGTTCTGAATGATGAAAGCGATCAAGAAAGAAAATTATGATGCAGAATGCTTGTTTTTTACAAGTCTTAACACTTTATAACGTATAAAGTGTTATGATGACCGTGGTGGGCCCATGAAGACTTCGGTAGTGAAGAAATAGATTTCAGATACCTAATTTATAAAAAAAAAGAAAAGAGAAAGTAAGATTCAAGAAAAAACAAGCTGAGTCTTATATTAGGAACCTATTTTTTTATCTACGAATTTGAATGACTTTCATTTTTATTTTATTATGAAGAAACCGAATATTTGTTATACTACTTTTCAGTAGCTTGCTAAAGAACACATATTCTACTCTTAAAACGTGTATCAAATTTGAATAAAACTGTTCTTACTAAAGAGTTATGATGTTTTTAAGAAATGGGTCACATATTCAGCTACTTTACCCTACCAGTTGCAGGGCTATTTTTCAACCTAGTGTACCCCACTTTACGTATCATATCACAGCTCGCCATCCACTTGCATCGTCGATACCCCGCCCACGCGGTCCACAATATCAAACTTAACGACGACTTGTCAATAATCGTTAGTAGCGCCTCCAGCATCACCAACCCTCGATCGTCCGCCAAACCCATTTCCACGCGTGGCCCCGTATCGCCCCCCTGGTACACGGAGCATAAAGCTACACGGGCTCCAGCATCGACGTTCAACAGAATCTTAGTATTAGAGGCTCGTCGTCAAAGTGGGTCACCGCGTGGAGCACAGTATCCCCGATGTGTATCGTCGACCGCCCGTTTACAGGCATTTCCAAACGGCCCTACGCTTTTGTGCAGTAAAACCCGGCCGAACATGGCGACGCGCGCCCGTCACAGGTACCGACGGGGCTCGCCGAAGAAAAATGGCACCCAGAGGGTCTAATGGAAGCGGAATAAATTAACCTTATCGAAATACCCACGGCTGTTCTCTACATCCTGAGCCTCTCTCGCTCTCCCCGCCCTTCACACTATCCTGTGCCATCGTGGTTAAATCAGTTTCGCTCCGACGAGGGAAAGGAGAGCTCGCGCGACACGCGGTGACGAGAGACACTCGACTGGCACACATGCAACTCGGCACCGTTAATCTTATCAGCGCACGCTGTCGCTTCTGCGATCAGACATAGAGTAACTTTTACTTACTGCCCCGGCGCAGTCCTGTAATCACGGAGAAAACTAGGAGAGACACGGATCCTCGTCCAAGGAGCTCCAAGGAAATGGCAATTTTTTCTCTCGATTAAACCCCGCGCACCGTTGGCTCCTCGGGGCGGACTGAATTGGAATAGACGTCGCGAGAGATGGGTCTAGAATTTTCCACCGTCCACCTCGGGACACAGGGTGAGTGCAAATGAATTTCACCGAGGGAACACAGCCGCGCCCGTGCGTGCCATTATTCCCGGCTCCTCCGCGGGGAGACCGGCGGTCGAGTGACTTTCGTTCGGTAACGAAGCTTGCTCCGGTGCGCGGTGCGAAAAGAGTGCGGCGATCTTATCAGACGGTGTTGCCTAAGTCGAACGGTGTCCCATTCTTGGAAGCTCCGAAATAGATCTGCCCCTGTTCCCAGCAGCCGCGCCCGTAATGGTTTAATTGCGAAGGGCTCGGGGGTACTAGTAACCGTGTGTACCGTGCAAACGATATCCTTACGCTGGCTTTGCCGCGTGCACCTCGCGAGAGGAACGTTCCGGCGGACAGCAATAACGAAAATAAATACGAGCGCAAAGGGACGCGGAGCGGCCGCGTGCTCGTAACGCGCGTTACGCAATTTTCCTCATTGCCGATGTAGAAATAAAACGTGGCGAGTGCCGTTCAGCCGCGAGATGGGCGTGAGCCGCGCGACACCTTATCGTTCGCACAGTTGTTCGCCTCTTTGGAATTTATTTAAAAAAAGACCCGCTGTCTCGCAGCCGTCCGCGTCTGTCTGGTAACACGGGCATGCCTCGTGCCGATCCGCCTAGGAACTCGGCAGGAGAACGTTACGCGTGCGTCGGTGTTAATAATTGCAAAGCAATTCCACGATTGCCGGCACTTTCCATACGAGATACACACGTTTCGAAGAGTTTCGACGGCGCGACGCAATAGCGAAGCTTTGGCTTGTCTGCCTTCGTTGCCACGGGCACGCCGGGTGCTCGAATCTTCTGCACTCCTAAGCACGAGGTCCAGTTTAACCGTTGCAATTGCTCGGTTCTGGGGAGTCGATTAAACATTGGCGAATTGAAACGTGAATCTGGGGCGAATTAAATATTTGTGATTGAAGATAGAGTTATTGCTGTTGGATAAAAAAGAAACAGAATATTCGAGAGCATATATGTGATTGAATAAGGGGGTGGGTAGGGGCTGTATCCGGGAAATACGGAAGCAGGAATATAAACGTTCGAAGTGGACCGTACGTGGATTAAATTAAATACCAACGGCGCACAGTGGGGCAAAGTGACGAAGTTTGTGTCAAAATCAAAGAACTTTTGATAGAAATGAGATAGAGCGATGATTTTTTTTTTTTTAAATTAAAGCTGAAAGATTGAAGAATAAGGGAAAATTAAAGAAATTATGGTACGAACGTTTGTTAACTTTGAAAATCTGTGATAAACTTGAAATATTACAACAAAATTGTGTTTTATCCAATACCATGTACGGTTAGATTTTTTTCTTGACATGTTGTACATCATTTCCTGTAGATTTTGTCACGCTGATTTCAAATCCGTTCGCAAAATTTGGCTACTACCTCAGGATTTTGGAAAGAATCGATTTCAAGGTTAATACAGATTTTCAAAGTTAAAAAATTTCTTTAATTTTCCCTTATTCTGCAATCTTTCAGCTTTAATTTAAAAAAAAATCATCGCTCTATCTCATTTCTATCAAAAGTTCTTTGATTTTGACACAAACTTCGTCACTTTGTCCCACTGTGCGGCGCTGGGCAAGATGTGTACTTAATGCAGCGACACGGTCACACCGTCTCTAACATTTAAGTCTATCGACCCAACGGTCCGTTTAAATACATGCTCCTCTAATTGTTCCGATCACTGCAGTTCCCCTCCTCCTCCCATCCCCAATATGAATTCACTTGGCCGGCGCGGCACGATAATTCCGCGCGCTCCCGTAAATACCGTGCAAACAAAGGGCGCAACAATTAATTGTTGTTATCGCCGCGAGCAGCGGCGTATATTAATCACCGAACGCAAATAATTGCGTCGTCCGCGGTTAATTTCCAGTCCATGGACTAGTCCAGCGGTGGCTAAGCGCCCCGTTTATCTCGCCGTGGCAACCTTTGCTTTCTCCGGCAGCCGAGTTCTCCTTTCATGTTCGCCTCAAAGAATTAATGAAATTACACCAGCTGTAAGGTGGGGAGCGCAATTTAAAACGGGGCGCGCCGCGATCTGATTTAAACGGGGCAGGATAAACCGCCGCGGTTCGACTAATTAGCGCCCAAGCTCGCAAGCTACTCGCAACGAAAACGCGGCAGCGGGGACACGCATCGCCGTGCGTCGTTCCGCGACGAAATCCGGTAAGGCGATAAACAAAATCTGTCTTCCCTCTTTGCAGGGGTATAATCGACCGCGTCGTTCGGCTTTATCTAAGTGCAACGATTATCCGCGAAGGAAGAAGTGAAACTCCACGGCCTGTGGCAGCAATTAGCGATATTCTGCAGTCATGTAGGCAAACCCGTCCCCGCGGATGCTGTCAGACAGGTTGAAGAGGCGAGGGCGCGGACGGTTCGGACTTTCGATATTACACGATCTTAAGCACGCGTTGTCTTCGTCGGAGTGCTCGTTTAAATTCTCCGCGCGCCGCGATCACCCTTTGCTCCGAGGCCCGGCATCGCCAGAGCGATCAGCTGAGTTCAAAGGGATGATTCTCCTCGGCGAACCGTCGAATCAGGGCCCGATCTACGGAGGCGCAAACAGGGCACCTGTCCAGAGCGGCAAAATTGGTAGAAAGAGAAAATTGAAATGAATAAAAAAGTAAAACATTTTGAAAAAGCGGTAGAAGATAGGTAATATCTACTTAAATGTTTGAATTTAAAATTAAACTCATAAATTGTTTTTAAAGCACCCATGTAATGACTAAATTTTTTATGAAGCAGAAGACTTTTGTTATTCAACAAGTAACTAGAGAAGTTTAGCTTACTATAAAAAATTATTTATAATTAAATATAAAGGATGACAAAAATCGTGTTTGCCCCGAGCGGCGGGAAACTGCGTCGCATTCTGCTTTAAATTCGGCGAGCTTCAAGCGAGGGGTGGTCCTTGCCAGGGGAGATTGAATCCTCGAGGGTCACGCGCGATAGAGGAACGCAGATTTCGCTAGGTTCGAGTTAAACGGGTTTGTAGTATCGGCGGGCTGAGCGGGGAGAAAAATCAGCGTGTGTTTGATGTAGGAGTGGTGTTTGCCAATCGTGAATGAGGACCGACTGGTTACGGCAATCGGCGTAACACACCAATGACCACGCGATAAAGGCAATCGATTGCTTCACCTATCTGACGTGGCATAATGAAAATGGAAAATTTCCCGAAGGACGGGACCGAAAACGGGTGAAATTCGCTGTGAAAGCCGGCTGCCTCTGTGAAGCGTTCCTCTAGAATACCGTTTACCACGATTAATCGTTAGTTATGAATACCGATCCGTTATGCAGCACGCGCTGATATTTATATTCGTTATTATACAGGCTCCATCGTGGCGTAACAATTTACAAACTGGCGAGTTAATTAACGATACGAGAGAGGGAAATGAATTGCGAGTGCGCTGGGAACGTGCAGGACTCGTTAACATCACGGAAATACTCCTGGGGAGGTCGAACAACCATCAAGCTGAACGTAAAATTATTAAAATAGAAATACGAAATAGGTATTCGGTAGGGTAGAGCGGGGCGAATCGGAGCACAGGGCGAATTGGATAAAAATACAAATTTAGTCTATATTTCTTGCATCGGCGATAGAAATGAGCATTCCAATCGTTCGTAGTACCTCGTCCCTCTCCCCCGCACCTAACGCAATAGCCCGTCAATTATTTTACGTCATTGTTTAGAGCTAGCATACGGTTTCAGTCAGATAGACGCGCGCGAACGTTAGAATTTTGTTCCGAATCTAACCTACGTAATCTGTAATTTAGTATTTAAAATAAAAAGTAAGCTTGAAAATTCAAATGTGTTTATGATTATTAGTTTGCACGGTGTCCAAGTTTAGTATTTGATGTATTTTAGACTATTATATCATAATATATTTATGTAATCTATCACCTTTGAAATTCTTATGTACGGGGCTAATCGGATCACGTCAATTTGGGCGAATCGGATCACTCTTTTTTTCATTTCAGTATTTTTATGATTATGAATATGATAATTGTTTGTAGGTATACAGATGATTCTACATAAAAAAGACCAATCAGGGATCATGATATCAACAAAAAATATAAAGGAGCTGTGATAAAAATTAAATCTAAAGAAGAAAAAAATAAATGAATGGTCTTAAGATGGTATTGTATTTACTGCGGTGAAAAATGAATTCGTCCACTTTCAGGAAATTTGCTGAGAAGAGTGGTGCCACGAGAATTCTGCTGACAGAGGCGACAAAAACAGCAATACCCTTCGTTTAAGTTGATACTAAAGATTTTGTTATGAAAATTTCAGTTTTTTGAGAGATTCCTGGATTATCCGATTCACCCCAAGTGTTGGGATATTTCTCACATTTTTATTTTTTGTTTGCAGAAGAAACATTTTTAAGTGTCTATTATATTTCTTATTATTAATGTTGAAGCCAAATGTGAACTGGTCACGAATATAAAAAAATTAGTTTCTTAATGTTTGACTATTATTTTTTTACCATCAAACACAAAGTAATCCGATTTGCCCCGTCCTACCATAAATATGCAGCACAGTCGAGCGCGATCGTAAGACGGAGATACTAATCAAGCAGTATGCAACAGAGCAATGTGCAATGGAACTAGTTCGGTCAGAAACTAAACCGCTACAAAAATCGGTTAAAACCGCGTTTCCACGTGTGCGATCGATCCACGGTACAAGAAACTACACCCGTGACTATAATACAATAAGGCCCGATCTAGCTCATCCGTCGCTCTGCTCAAAAATGATTTTCACCGCCCTTTTATATTTAATTTGTAGGAGCCGGAAAAAAGGGAAAGCCACTCTGCCGGGACTCGAACCCGGGCCTTCCGCGTGCTGGCCAGCCGCCTAACTTTTTTTTTTGTAAAATGTGTTTATTTAGCCAAAATAAATGTGCATAACAATATTACAAAACTATCACAGGCATAAACACCGCCGAACTTGGCGCCTTGTAACATTAATAATTAAAGGTTAAACAACAGGCTCACATGAGCGCTCGTGCTTATAAAATAAAGGAACTTTGTTAAACTATTGACTAATTTGTACGTTTGTTATTTCCCACCATTATCATGGCAGCTCAGTTATATTATACACCTGGAAAAATCGGCGCTAAACCAGGTGGCCAGCCGCCTAACCGATTCACCCACGGCGACTTCCCGTGGTCCCTTAGTTCCGAACTCCTCCTAAATGGACGCCACCTATATGTGCTTACACCACACACTAGGCCGTTGCCTAAATGCCAGTATGCCTACTACAAATTACGAATAATTATTTTAAAATACAATCTTTGGCGATGGGTGAAATTATTTGTAGCTATTTTCCTTGAATAACAAAACCCTTTTTTTTCTGACGACCCTTGATGTTTTATAAAAAAATGAATATTCATAAATCACCAGTTAACCAATTTTGCCACTCTGCCTTACTTGCGCCCCTCTAGATCGGGCCCTGTAACATAACTACTTACTAACGCCCACCGCAGAACTTATCGGGAGTGCTCGGAAAGAAGAATTCGACGCAGCTAGAGGAGACGTCTCGAACGGTCCGCGTCGCGTGCCCGACAGGTGGGAGCGTGGCTTAACGCGTCGAAAGCGATGTGTCAAGGAACTTTCGTCGCTGGATGGTCGTCGATCGATAATGCTTTTTGCACGTGTGTCGACTAGCAACGGTCGAAGGAAAGCGCATATACACAAGCACACAGGCGCAGGCTTTTGCACACTGTTGCATAAGTGTATCCGGCGCGGAGAGGAGGCGACCTTGGAATATCAAATGCCAGAAACATACAATAAGCACGTGAAACGGCGATTCGCGAGCCGCTCCTTCCTCGCGATCCGCCGCGGCCATAAATTATTCGACGTTTTCGCGGGGCAAGGCTGCCGGGCACCAGGAAACGACGGATCGAGTTAGCGGTTGCAACGGCAGTTGGCGAAGCTCAGCAAAAGCTCCAGGCCACCGTATCGGCATCTCGTTTGTCGCGCGCGTCGGCCAAAGTTGAAACGACGATTACGTTCCCGCGCGTCTCGGGAGACGCCGAGCTAGATCCCCAACGGCGATTATCGCGTAAGGGCGAAATCGTCGAGTCGATACCTCGCGGCGCCGTTCGGGACGGGATGCCGAATGAGGCGCGACCACCGAACACGACCCACGGATCGGTGTTTTAATAAATTGCCATCCGCTCGCGGCGGACGTACAGCTTGTACGAAACGTCTCGAGATAACCGTCGCGATAAGATACTAATGAAGAAAATATGTCGCTGCTGTTTCGCCAAGGCTGCATCAAGGCCGCCCTCGGTGTTTTTAAATGGAACGTTATATTGCCGCAGTATCTTGGAAATAAGAAAAGTGGGAGAAATTCAGCGCGGCCCAAAGCAAGCTTGATGTAGAGCAACGGCACCCGAATTCATTGAATTTCTATTATTTCCCGTACTTTCAAGATACTGGAAGATACCCCTTGCTGCCTGGTTATCAGTGGCGGATTTAAGGAAAAGGGCCCAGGTGGCGAACGTTCAGAGGGATTCGTTTTCTTCCGAAAATGAGTCCGGCAGTTTAGTAAAAACTGGCTAAGCGTAGTTGTAACGTAAAAAATATATAGTGTTTGGATAAAATCGTAATTTCTATTCTTTTGAAAATAGCGCCCCGGGGGGCTTCTTGGACAGGGGCCCAAACGTTAAATCCGCCACTGCTGGTTATTATATCGTGTGCTTATTACATCTTCGCTAAGAAAGCATAGTCAGTTGCATCCCTTGGAAACGTATTGATTATTGAAATTCATTCTCTTGTCTCGTATTTCGACGATTTCACACTACGTTCCGTGTGTACCAAATCGATGCAGCTTACTTGATAAAAATCTAGGTGCGTGTTATAGAGATATAAAATGTTGATACTTACTGCCCCGTGGACCGTAGAATTTGACGGAAAATTCGTTTAATCCTCCTAGTATCGTCACCTCGTGCTTGCTTTCTATTCTGTGTTGGATCGTGCCAAGTTAAGGAAGACAATGGATCTGCAAGTAATTCTGAAAGGTATTCGGCTAAAGGCGTGCAAGCTCGTCGCGAGAAGTCCGCGGCGGCGAGGCCGTTCGAATAGCAGGCGAAAACACGGCGAGCAAATATTTAGCGTCGACGAGGAAACGGTGCAATGAACTGTGGAAAACCGACGGCGGAATGAACCGCGGGCGCAGAATCGTGTCAGAAGTCCACTGTAACGTTATCTTGGCGATCAACGCGACTGAAACTAAAGCTCGCGTGACTCAGCGAGATCGCAACACTTTGCGCATCGCGTTAATCGAGGGGGAATTAAAAACATTCGTCGTAGAGAATGGGGTGGCCGGCATCGATCGGCGAGCCTCGATCATCGGTCCCGCTTGTCCGCCGTGAGGTTTCAAGAGGACTTTGCGAGGAACGAATGTTGATTTCTAGGCTTTTCTAAATATAACACCACGCTAAATTTGGGGGAAAATGATTCAACACCACTGTCACTGGGGACTGCAATTCGAGAAGGTGTCTGACCACGTAAAGTCTTTCTGTACTTCGTGACGCAACACGGTTACACGTTCGCATGAAGTGTTACAAATTATTTCCTTGGGAACTGTGAAGAATAACAGAAACTTTTTTTTCTTGTAATTAGTACCTTCAACTGGACTGGGACTTTTTCCGCGGCGAATAGAGCACCTGGGGCTCCGAGATATACGAGGACAAGGGGCGGAATTTCATGAGTTAACTAGCAGCTTTGACCTTCGCGTTTAGTATACGCAAAGTGTACCTGGAAATATCCTCCGTTGAGGAAACTTTGTACGGGGACCATTTCGCCCGGAATTATCTCCGACAGAAATTCTCGAATGCGAAGGAAAAAGCAGAACATTTATGACCACGTCTGACTAGCCCCGAGAACATAGCTCGCAGCGAAGTATAATTTCAGAGAAACAGCTCTCCTCGAACGCACCTAATTTCCCCGGCGAGCGGGAGGCAGGGAATAATGGGAACGTCGAGGTGGAAACGAAAACAAAAGTTCCCGGGCGTATTTAATAATCCAGCGAGCCGCGGGGTCGGAAATTGTCAAGCACGCGCCGACGAATTTCAAGCTACATTTAATTTTAATCACGACTATCTTATTTGCCCGGCATCCCGTAATATTCCATATTCCGCCCGGGCGGTTACAACGCGCGGCCAACGTTCTCCATCGCGGAATAGATCGCCGCGCGGTCTGCGCCCGTCCTGAAATTCATCCGATGGATTATTCGCGGCGGAGTGATTCGCGAGGATGCCCGGGCTCCTCTTGGAAAATGCCGAGGCGCGAGCGAGGCGACTGGAACGGGGTCGGAAACCGAGTTGGAAAACAAGCAACGGAACACGCCAGAACGAAGCGGAAGAACGGAACCAACCGCCCAGCTACGGGCGAAACTCCGACGAACAATATTTCGCGAGGCGTGCATTACATCGGGGCTGAAATAAAATGGGAAAGCAGAAGTGTGGGCAGAAAAACTGTGAAAAAGGAGCTCCCTAAACTGCGTGCTTTAAATTAAAATGAAGACAACGTATTTAAATACAGATCTGAATTGCGTATCTAATCATCTCTACCGTGCCGCGTTCTGTATACGAGAATATCAATTTCAGACACTCCTTTGACTACCACAGTATCGGTTCCGTCACCTCCTACTTGCATACGACGCAGGTGCGCGAGTAAGCAGCACCGTTGAAAAGGAAAATCGAATTGCGACTATGTGTGTCACGTGATTCAACGCGCGAAGTAAACCGCTCTCTTGTTTCGGCAAGCGGTTATCCGCAAGCGTTACGGAACACTCTTTCGCTGGTGGGGGCAGGTTCGAGGTTTGTCACGCGGAAGACCGCGTCCCCCCGTGGGACGCAATGCCGCGAGGATCTCTGGGTCCTAGTGGCAATGGCGTTGGCCGCGGGCAAACGGGCATACAGCAACGCCAGAGACGCGACGCACACGCCTCGAGCACGCAACGGGAATAAAAATGAAAAGCCGACACGCGAGTTATATACCAACGGGGACGATTTTCATCGCGGGGCCACGCCTGCTGGCGGGACACGTTACATACACCGCCGGAAGTATCGTTACGTTTTCGACGTACGCCCGAGAAATTCCATTGTCGCTCGCTTTCACGAACGGCTCGCGGAAGTCGGAACACCGCCGCGATTAACATACAAATTAACACGGAACACACTATCTAGACGGGGGAATTAATTCCGTTCGAAGCGTTTCGTAACATGATTATCGGGAGCCCGAAAGAATCGATTGGGATCGTTACGGATCGCTGAATCGTGGAGGAGAACCGCGGGGAAGGCAAATAAGATCGAACGATTGAAATCGGAGTGCTAATAGAGAATTCTACACAGATCGATCTAGTATACTACTACTCGGAAGGCCTGATCCCTTATGACTAGGTCGTAACCCAACCAGGAGCATTCCTGGTGAATATCAAAATTACTGAGAAGCTAATTAAACTCGTTCCGCCCCGCACAAATATTGCGTATGATGTAATACTGTACTTTATCCCTTGCGCACAGGCGTAATTACAAAACTTTTGAGGCGACTCGATTTCCCTTGTCGATTAATGAGTTGAAAGCTTCGTTTACGATCGCGGATGAACAATTACAACAATTCTGCATTAATGTCACGCGGATTAGAAATCACTGGATCGAAATATGGGCCAAGTACTGTTTCACCGAATGAAATTCAAAGAGTGATCGATAGATTTCATTCACCTCGACGCAAGGAAGATTCTCGTATCGCAGGGTGCACTATGGACAAAAGGAAGAGACGGGAAACGATTGCTCAATCCCCGGAGGACAGTTACGGAACATTTGCTTCTGGCGCGATGTTGTTGTTTACTAAGTCGAGGCGACCAGCGTTTCACTAACAATAAGAACAGCCCGACGGTCTGCCTCTCCCCTCTCCGGCCACTTCCCCTTCCTATGCAGCTTAATCCACGACAGCCCCATCCTTGTTCCCGTCCACCTCGCTGTCTTCCTCCCCACTGCGTTCCACTGGCTTCCACCGGCTTCGAGGGACCCACCAAATATTCCCCCACCAAACGAGACACAGAGTCTGTACTAGCGGCGCGTCGTCCCCCGGCGACGCGCGAAATCGAAATAAACTGCACGTGCGAAACGGCTTCACCTTTATCGGTCTATCTGCGCGCAGAGCGTGAGCGGATCCTTCAAAACCGACAGCCAGAGCCGCGCTACGCACTTGGGCGCGTGTTATTTTTGGAGAGACGCGCCTTCGAGATCCACGCGGACTTATCGACGGTGTTCGATAATTCTTTCTAACGCGACGCACGTAAACGACACGCGTGCTCGGTCGCCGCTCCAATTGTAAACGTGTGCGAGGGACACGAACACCGCGGCTGCTCGAACGTCTTTTATACACACAAGTTCCCTATTCCCTTTCGTTTGCGTTCGCTTTAATATACTTCGAACACAGTGAACCTTTCGCTACCGAATTTCTTCTGCCATTACCCGACTACTCTCTTTGTTTACTCCCCCACTCTCGCGCAGTCTCGGCCCCACTGGCTTCTAATCTTATTTTTAACTCCGACAAACGCGATAAAAAGCGATACAAGTGAAATGCCCCGTGAGTGCGACGCGTTCTGTTTCTTTGTTTCCCGTCGGTTAGCCTTGATCCCCCTAGGCCCGAATCGTAAGCCGGCGAGTAGAATTAGTGGAATTGTTCGGAGAACAGCGGCGTGACGACACTTGTCCAAACGAGAGGCGAGCGGTCGTTAACGATAAGGGAGAGAAAGGGAACCGTGCGTTGCACGCGTAGAATGCGTAGATGATGGCCGATGTGTTTCCTAACCGTGCAGGAGAATTGTGTCGATAAGAGCGGCAATGTGACTCGTCGGATTCTAATCTTGCTCGAAAGGGGACGACGCACATTCGAAGTCGCACTGACAGCGAAACGTTTACGACTACGTAATCCTGACCTCAAACAAGGCCAAGCACTGCACGAAATTATGACCTCGCCTCAACCCCTCTTTCCCTCTTTCGCGGTTCGCGGCGCTTTGAAATTTCGCGCGACAGATGGTCGGACCAGATTAGCCTGCGAATCGAGACACGGGAGTCGCTCAAACGAAAGTAGAGGCTGAAACAGACGGACATCAGCGATCCGAGGAGCATTAAGAAGCCAAGATCACAAGGGAACTTTAATCGTTCTCTCGAATTTAACACAACAAAAGACGCCCGTAAAAGTTGGAAGATCGTTAACTGCGCGCGGTTCTGCGCTCTTTCGAAATTGATTTTCTGGAAACCGACCCAGCCTCTTGCGAGCAAATGCCATTCCACATTCTCGATTCATTGTTTCCCCTCCCTCGCCCCGGACGAATAAATTCCATTCGAGTTGCGTTACACATTTCATCCCATAGCCTCGCGTAGATCAAACCTTTCCATCGCCGCGCGCGAATGAGAATCGAGCACCAGGCAAATATCCGCGATATTTATTAACCCCGATCCCCCGATGTTTTAGAGAACAATAATTCGAGGCTCGTCGAGCTGGAGCGTTGAATGGAAAAAAACAGTACCCCCCGGCCCTCGGGATGCGGGATTGAAAACGCGTGCACGCTCGCTGATACCCCCGTCCAGGCAGAGAGAGCGAACAAACAGCAAAAAAGAAAAATAATAAAAACAACAACCGTATAGCGAGTACGCGGCTCCGCGCGCTAGTGGCTTCGAGGGCCATTATGGTGAACCATTAACCGTCCATATCGAGCAGCTCGTTAATTATCGCGTAATTGATTCGCTTGATTTCGATGGACTGGCAGAAGGAATCTTCCTAGAGGGCCACCGAGTATCGCCGGCCTGTAATTGAATCACTTCCGGGACCGCATCCCCACGTGTATGTCACCTGCGTGCGCGCGACCGTCAGATAGCTAATGGAAATTATGGGGATACACAACGTGCCGAATGTAATTTACCACCAACTATGCAATCGCGCGCTGGCGCAATGCAAATACGACAGTCGAAACGAAAGTGCCAGTAGCACGAGCAGGCTTTTCAGAAAGTCGTGTGCAGTATCCCCTATATCGACGAGGCATTTAATAAACGGGACTAAAGTGGAATAGAAATATCCGTCGCGTTGAGAGAATTTTAGAGGAACGCTAGATTTAGAACTATGCGATCGGGCGAAACTGTTTGTATAGCCGGATTCGATCTCCATTTGTTTTCTATTTCGACGCGAGCGTGGGGGATGGGGGTGTCGATTTAAAAGGGGCCATTATCTCCGCGAATGATGCGTTGTTGGAATATCTGGACTGGTGACGTATTTATACGTACCGCGCAGAGTTGTCAGGTAGCTCTGTATGGAGATTCTGCTTGGGGAAGACAATATATTCGTCCCTTCCCCTTTGGACAGTGTACGAACGATGAATAGATCGCATAATATGAATAACGCTGGGACAGCCGATGGTGGATACATATAAATATGCGGTTGCAATTCTAGAAGAGGAAGCGAACCTTGTCATTCGTGTCGTGTGGGTGTTCAAGGTGAGACACGCTTTGCAACACCGTGGAGCATTATTTTTAATTGGTCTTCGATTTGTGTGGGTAAACAATGTGCGCGGTAAGAGCGAAATAGAAATGAAACGGCGGACGTGAGACGCGTGAATATTCGAAGGTCCCAGTAAATTAAAAATATCTTCTTCTGGGCGTTGACCGTGTTACTTTGCAGCGAGTAAAAGAGTCTCGTTATAATAAGAGCACTGTCGATACAGTTGCAGGTGATAACGGACCCCGCGGCTGGGATCAGGGAGTTAATTTAATCGGATGTGAATACCGGCAGCTCGCAGGTGCGACAGCGGAAAATGAAAATGGAGAAGAGGAACGCCCGCGGAGTACATATCTCGGCGCACAAAGCCACCGCGGAGGAAGACAAAGAATTCGCGCGTGCCACCAGAGCGAGTCCAGGAGTTACGGGCGAAACAGTCGTAGTTTCCCTCGACACTCGCGTTTGCGAAACAAACCCGGGCTGAATATAGAGCTTTCGAAGTCGACGCGTCGCGGAACAAACGAAAGCTTCCCGTGGAAGTATCCTCGGCCGACGAAAGGATCGGCGGAGCAACACCCGTCGAAATTAATTATCGCGGATGCTAATGCGTGGAATTAACTTTCACCATTACGCATTAACCGTGGCTCGTGCTCATCGCGCGAAAAGCGACGCGTTGCCTCGGCAGGACTATCGCCCTGTTCGTTAAACTTTCCTCTGTAAAATTGCGCGATTCGAGGCGAGGGGGAAGGAAAAGGGAAGGCACTGTAGCGAGAATGACAAGCTGGAGGCGGATGCCGGGGAATATGAGAAATTCCAAGGATCTTTGAACCCGCTGTGTCATCTACGAGAGAACGTGCTGAAAATCATATCAAAACGAAGAACATCCTTGAACACCGTACGCGAATAAGACAAAAAATTCCAGAGATACTAGCTTCCTAAGAGGAGAGGCTTTTACAGCCGCGAAACGGTCAACTTTGCAACGCACGCTTTTGTTCGGACCTTTCTGCTCGTTTTTCCGAAATCTGGTTAAGGTAGTTAACCAGTTAACGCCGACAGCGTGTCAGACACAGGCTAATCCAGATACGAGATTATATATTCGGCCCACGAATGTATCCTCTAGCTTAATTAGTATTTAAATAATTGGATGAAAAATTCTGTCTGTTCGAATACTCGCTGAAGAAACGTTATGTACACACAGTCGATGATAACTGTTAAATTAAACGCCGAAACTTGTGAAGAGAATTTTCGATTTAGTTTTAAGACACCTGGTATATTGGAGCTGGTTATAAAATCTCGAGTGTACTAAAAGTAAGTTATGGAAGTATGTATAAAACTATAAAGTGTTGGAAAAGACCACGAGGAGTTAGATTCGGTCGAATTCGCTGAAAACGGAATCGCGGGTGTTGAGCACTGGAAATTTATAGGAAGCGAGCATGCAAAGACGCTCGCGATACGAAAATAGAGTGTTGTTAACGTTTTACGTGCACACGCGGCGCAGCAGAGAGAAAGAGAGAGGGAGAAATACTTTCTACAAATTTAAAAACTTGCGAGCCTCATGTCCGAGGTGGGTGGACGGGGGAATGGATCGAAAGGGCGCATCCAATTCACTTTGCCCGTCGAGGTGCTCGCAAATTTCATGCGAGCTTCAACAAAGACTGATCGACGTCGCGAGGCACCAGGGAACGCTATATGGGAACTCTATCGTGGTTCTAGAAAAACTGATGCACGCGGATCTGTCTGCGCGAGGAATGATAAGTGAAACAAGACGCAACGTTAATGCAAAAATCAATTCGTTACGGATCGAGGTCGAAGCGTGCTCACGTTACGAGCATTACTCTCCGATTATTCGACCCGTCGTTTACGTTACGTCTCGGTTGTAAACAATGTAGCTCGATCTCCGTTATACGCGGTGTGGCGATATTAACGATCCCCGTTGCGACGATATTCGTTTGCACGACGATTGGAAATAACGAAAACGTCGGGCACCCATTCGCGGAGGTGCACCTTTGTTCTTTGCACCTGACTGAATTGGTAACAGCGCGCGCAAGAGGGGACGGAAATTATTAGTCGGTGGCGTCGCGCGATTTGTCATAGATAAGGATTGTTTTTCGCGTGTAAAATGGGTATCGATCGCGACGCGTTTGCATCGGCGACGGGCCACCGTGGCGCTTTATTTTTACGTTCATCCGCGGAGTATTCGTCACTTCGCGTCATTCCCGAAATGTTCCTCCCGCTCGGGTCGAAACGCACATCGGTGACGCGAGCCTCAATTACCGTTCGCCGCGCCTCGCTTCGTTTCAAACCTACATGGCACGCGGTGGCCTCCTCGACGCGGGGACTTTAAATATTCATCGTACGCCAGGAACGCGCACGTTCGAGCGGGATGCTCGCGACGTCGAAGCTTGTCGGCTCGATGGATAGACCGAAATCGAAGACGCGTCCGACGAGCGGATGATAATGATGATAAAAAAAGGCGAAGGGGGGGGGCGGCGGAGTGGGGAGGGCCGAGAGAAAGAAAGAAAAAATGAAAGCTAACCTCAAGAAGCTGCGCGGCCGCGTTAGCGCACAAGATAAAGCTGCGCATGAACGAGCGGACGTGGTGTCAGCTGGTTAAAAACAGCTGGTGCGCCCCGTCATCGACGGAACGAGGAGTTAAATATCCCTCGTCGTCGTCGTCGCCGTCGTCGTCAAACACCGTTGACATTGCACCGCGTTGTGCTCCTCGACGACCTATAAACCAATCGTAACCCCGGTATAAACAACCGATTCCGCCGCCGTGCAGCAACACACTCGCATATAACGTAGTACGTAGTCTTGTTGCATTCGCAACCATGTGCAGGAGGCGCGCGCTCTGTTGCACTCGACTGCAAACACGTGCGACAGAGCGAAAGAGAAAGAAAGAGCGAGAACCAGAAGTGGCGGGCGAGAGGGTGGGCGGGGACGCGTAAGGAGGAGGGGGCGCGGTAGGGGGATAGGGAGAGAGAGAGAGAGAGAGTGAGAGAGGGGAGTCGCGGAGTGGCGATGTCAAGGGAAGGGGCGTAGAGGGGGAAGACGAGGAGGAAGGGAAAAAAACGAAGACGGGAGAGACACACAAATAGCGAGTAGGAGGAATAAAAAGTGAATTTTCAAGGATACAATTTGAGAACGTCCGTGTCCATACGTCGTTTTCCAGCGCTGGGGGACGACATATTTATCGTCTATTAACGCAGCAGAGCCCTTCGCAGCAAGTCCTTGAATCAGCTGAGCTCGATGGTCGTACCGAGGAAGGGCCTCTGGCTGGCCCACGAATTTTTGTTTATCACCGCGGTGAATCCACTGAGTAAACTATAGTCTTTCACCACTGTGTTACAACACACTCTCGTTTGCCCGTGCCTCTGTGCGGAGGAGTTATTCAGCGGGCGAGAAGGGACGAAAAAAACAAAGACACGCGCGCGCGACGCTCGCTGGTTTGGTCGTTCGGACGGTCCAACGCTCGTCCCCCCCGAAAGGAAAACGACAGGAGAGGCTGAATGCCGCGACGTCAGCGTTCGCCGATGTTTTCCACGGATCAACGGGCGCACGGTCCTTCGAACAGCGACGATACACGGACGGTCTTCCTCTTTTGTCCGTGCGAACCAGCCGAGAAAACCCACGGCAGCTAGAGGATCATTTCATAATCACTAAACGCGACCGACCCCCGTCCGTAGACCTCGTTATTACCGTTCAACACCGTTTCTCCCGCACACAGAAAACAATCCTTTCCCCTGATCCACCTCCGCCTCCGCCACTTCGAAACGCCTGTTCTCGTGCACCCCACGACCTGTCAACTCACGGACTTCACCACATCTGATTCCGTCTCTGCACTGGCCCTCTCTTGCTCGCTGCTGCTGCCGCTGCCTCACGCCGTCCCACTGTATGCGCGCGCACGATACAAAATCCCTACTACGATCCGCGAATCGTCTCTAATCCTTTCGATTCGACCGATATCACTAGGCTCGCGTAAAGCAACACCGGCAAAACTTGCTATTTCTTTCGTTCTCTCCCCTGTTATTTTTAACAATAAAATCACAAATTCAAATTCCGTAATCCAGAGAAACGTAGCGATATCCCGAAGCGGAACGGTTGCTTGAACGGGAGAAAACGTTGTTAGTTCTGAATTTTATCATTGAACGCTTCACCTGCCCACGGTCAGTTCGAACGGACATTGTTCCACTGTACATACGAGCACCTATATCCGCGCGCAATATATGAATCGAACGGCACGTTTTCGTTTGATTAAAGGGAATACACTTCACGCGTAATGCCTAACCATTTAATTGTCCGATAGTACTAGCGGCTTAAACCTCGGGGCGACGATAATGCTCCGAACGAGAAATTAACGGAAAAACGTTTATCTGGATTTTCGAATCGCGGGCTCGTTAATATTGCGATCGAGGAAGGAATACACGTTCGTAGGAAGTCACTAGTTCTTGGTAGCACTGTGAAATAACCAGTACTAATGACGTCGTGCGGTCATGGAATTTGAATTTAAATTACATAAATGACCAATGTTAACATATTCGATGATAGAATATGGTTAATAAGTGTCGTGTGTATGAATAATGCATAAATACCTTTTCGTCGCGGCGATATGATATTCGATGTTCGTTAAACCTTGGGAAACTTGACATACGGAGTTAACCCTCGCGCACGCATGTTAGAACAAGTTATATGAACGTGTGCTGCGCTGAGGCTATAAAAGAGAATTTTGTTATACAGGTGTCCTTACAAGAAAATATACTGCAAAGACGGTTCAAACAAAATTGAATTGTTCAATAAGTCGGATATCGTACGGTTTACGTTTCACGCAGACGTTTAATAACGTGGAAACAAAAGACGGCGGCTACGACGGACACATACAAAGGGAATCGTAGTACGTTCTTATACACAATGATTCGCATACGTAACGTGCGATACTACGTACGTAATGTTTAAGAACTTTGCGAGATTATTCTAACAAATCGATTTATTTAAAAAATGTATAAAAGTTCGCGTAATACACCAGAAAAATCTTCGAATCGAATACTGCCCTGAAGTTTGATAACACAAGTTACGCATAAGAATACGAATCTTTTGTAAGTACTACTAACGCATTACATTTCAGCCGCGTTGCATTTGTAAAATTATTCAAAACATATATGACGATTAATTGTATATAATACAAAGCTCTCGTCGAGATTATCATTCATCGACGGGGTTCATTAAATACGTTAATAGTTGCAGAAAACACTAAGTAATTCAGCTGTTTCAAATACAAGTACTCTACGTAAGTAGCTAATGTGCATTGAGCTCCATTTAAAATCGTCACGGGTTATTGCACCTTTTTCTCTTCGGTTCTACTTTGTTGCATGCACGTCCTAAAGTCTAATAATTATATTAATAACGTAGCAAAATCCGCACAAGTTTTTATGAGATCTATATAGTACTAAAGTAGAGCTTAATAAGGCCAAATATAAGTTGATATTTTTCTGTGCGATAGCAACGCAGAGGAAATCAAAGGGAATATTGGATACTCATTTTCAATATAACGTGGGTACGAATATGCACGTTCACGAATATTAGTTAGAGATAAATGCCCAATATTGATATGTACTCTAAAACGACGGAATAGATTACTCATTCTTAAAGAAAATGGATCGTGTAAGATTGCTTAATTGATTAAAGGTTACTACTGTAAACATGGCGATGATACTAGTCCAGTGTTTGGGGTTTCTAAAAGAATCTTACTAAAAAGATATCGATTAGATTTGAAATGGAATGTTGCATAAAATAATTATACTACATATTATTCTAACGTAATCACGCATGTAAACGAACGTAATAAAGAATCTAGAGAGAAAGCGATGAGTTAAGTACCTGTCCTAAGATATCGCACACTGGATACTAGCTTGGATCAGAAAGTCGACGAAGCTTAAAAAATATTGATTCTAATAAATAATTAATTTTGGCATAGGGAGATTACTTATAAGAGTATTATCAGTCACTGAATTCCCTACAAATATGGAGATACTTCGATTTGACCATATTCATAGTTGCGCGCGATAAACGTTTAAGTACAAAAGTGTTGACTGGTCGATTACCATTCTCCTACTATTTTGTAAAACGTACATACTATATATTTACTCTACTGCTGTTTTTCGTGCGAACGCTGTCAGGGACAACATTTCGTTGGGGTCAGTTGATAAACGCGAGAATTCTATTTCTTCGCTGATACTGTTTTCTGTCGAAAAAAAGAGAAATTAAGCAGAGATTAAATCGAAGATATAAATTGAAGATAGTAACAAAGAAGGGGAATAATATTTACCGGATGGTTCGATTGGCCATTGTTTATGCGAGGGTGCGTACAAGCACAACAGTGCTATGATGTAAATGTTCCACATTCCGTATACACCGGTGAAAAATGCTGATGTCATTTCTAAGTGCAATTCGTCATCCCACTTCCATTGGCCCTCTGCAACCTGTATCGCGTATTCATTTAAACAAACGTGTAGCTAATCGATTTGCCTGATTCAACAACACGAAATTGTGATTTAAGTACCTGGCCGAGGATAAACCCAATAACGGTTAAAGATGCGCACAACAGCGTGGCTATCATCAGAAATTTAAATCGATATATCACACCTTCGTAATGCAAGCGTCGCGCTGAGCTCATGCTAGGCAACGCCGCCCTTTTGGCGCTGATATTCATGAATACTTTCCATATCATGTAAGACAGAAATATTAAATACACACCGGCAGATATTCCAGCTAAGATTATAAATGATAACTGTTTCTCTGAGGTCAAGGAATTTAAAATTCTGTAATTGGATAACAGAGATAAGAATTCTTCTATCATGAAAGGATACAGCGAATTTAGTACCAAGATCTGTGACCCAAATCGAATAGAATGGATTTCTCAGCTGTACTCCACGTTCGCACATGTCGAATACGAACAATGACATGCATCCAATGCCCACTGCGGAAAGATGACGCCAATAACACTTCAAGGAGTTCCTTTGCTCACCTTCCTATTAGCGACGAATATATTATATGAAAAATATTTCTACACTAAAGTGTGGTCACGTAACAAATAGACGACGTTATTCTTACCTGAATCTGTTTGTATAAGGAACGACGTGTAAAAAAATATATACCATTAGTATATTAAAATACATATCCGATCAACCTTACAGAATCGAGTTGATACTTTCACACACCTATTTTATATTCTTACCATAAGATGTTCTCCGGCAAACACAAGCCAGAAAGACAAAAGGATTGCATAGAACACCCCTTGCCTGATATCGCCCAGCAAAAGCATAAATGGCATATCATACGCGAGTGTTAAGTACTCCAAAGGCACTAAAACGTGAGGTAAGAATTAAACATGGCCAGCTCGTACGCTAATAAAAGAAATGGAAAATGCATAACGCACTATTTAGAAACGTTAGAGCTGTGCCCAGTGCTAAAAGTAAGTACTCCAGAAGAGCTGGTGACCTCGAAAGCATATGCACTCGTCTCCAGTACCAAGTAAGGACGCATATAACGATCGGGAAATAAGCAGTCTTTAGGCTCACCCAGACTTTTGTAAATCCACCGTTTTGGTTGATAGCCTGATTTCGAGGAATATAACATTAGCCTGACCCTTTCCGATTTTACGTTTACACGAAAATCTCATTTCCAATATGTGTAATATATTTACTAGGGATGGGCTTCTTGATGCGTCGAAACCGAAGGAAGCTTCGAGTTTCGAGAATTCAAAATTTTGCACTTCTTTCGTGATCCGAAACTCTCGAAACCCAGATGAGAAAAAATATAAAATCAATAACTGAAGAAATACTATTATATTTTCGTTTGTATTTTGTTTAACTATGCTCAATAGAGATTTTTGCAAAAATTCTCTTACGCTTCAGTTCTTAAAGCCAGATATTTCACTTACAAAACAGAATCAATACTTCTAGTTTCGAGCAGGGGTGTCCGGAGACTTTCTTCCAGGGGGGAACAACTTTGGGATGATGGTAAAGGGAAACATCCCCCTCTTGCTATTTTTAAACCATTTTATAGCGCCAATTTAATTAAAAATTTAAAACTAAAATTTAAAAATATTCTCTTTATAAACTTAATAAAGAACAGTTTTGAAAAATAAGCGATTTTTTCTCAAAAGCCAGGAGAAGCCAACTGCCCATTTTGCTTCCCCCCTTGCGGACGCCCATGATTTCGAGAGTTTCGAGTGCTTCGAAGCCTCCGAAAGTTTCGGTTTCGATTATTTAAAACGGAGCTTCGAACCCATCCCTAATATTTACCGTTAGCCATAAATCCGTGATATGCCCTAATCCTTGGTTAATGTTCCGATCGGTGTCAGCGGGAAGACGAATATTTAAGAGATAATAATCGTGAAACAGGGATCCCAATTCAAACAATGGTACCACGCTGCAGTTATAATGATACTGTTCCACAGCCTGTAAAAATGGCACACCAATAACAATCGTATGTTACATCTACAAGAATCGCATTGATTAATTTGATAATAATTACATCGTCGATACTGCAATCCAAGATTCTTTCTATCACAGAAGAAGCATACGGCTTCCAAGCGTCTTCCGGATCTCCCTTGTTCCTGTAAGCAAGCCTCGCATCCAGCGTTATCTTAGTTCTGGGAGCTGTGGAAAATCGAGCACGATATTTACAATTGGATTCTAATAATAGAAATCTAAAAACCCATATTGCACGAATTACCAATTTCTATCTGACTATGATGGACAATATCCACTTGCATGACACCTATTAAATTCTGCTGCCATCTGGAATAATCGAGCTGCATGCTGTTCCGAGGCACGGGCATCTGAAACAAATAAGAAGCATTAAAATTTGTAACTGAATCTCGCATAGCTTTCAATGCAATCAATTTTTTTATACCTGAAATGTGTAAACAACTTGATACGCCTGATGATGGCTGTCAAAGCTAAATTGGTTCATGTCGACAGCGTTGCAGGATCCCTTCCCCCTTGAATAAAACCATTTTCCTTCGCCAGGTTCAGATCCATTGACACGAATATCCTTGCAAGCCGTGCTAAGTATATTTTGACTGCTAGCGGGTGTTGGAGCTGGAAAGATTAGTATTGCTAGAAATGATCTTTGGTAAGAGGCTTTAATAAATACATCAACCAATAAGATCCCTGAATTGGTGTTTGAAAAAAAAGATAAGAATAAAAGGCGATATTTAACTAAACCAGTCTCTACGTCTTCGCTTAAGCTTGCAAATCGAGAATGATTAAAGTGATTTCGAAGTGCCTGACATTACTTTACTCACCAATTAGCCCGCCTATTAGAAAACAAACTATTTGAGCGACGATCAGTAATATCACGAGCACCGAAAGCTTCCGGCCGCTCAAATTTTCTATGATAGTCCCTTGCATCTTTCAACTCGAGCAATGTACTGCAATTGTTTACAAGAGTGTCTATTTAAAGTACGATGCCGCTGAAAAGGACGCACAATGCGGACGCGATCGTCCAAAGAGTATGTGAAGAGCAGTTTAACGTGCTTTTCGAGTAACTTGCGAATTTCAAAATGGAAGCCGCGCTGTACCAACGTTCGCAGGTATTATTGGTAAATTTACTAAAACGATCCCGCGAATCGATGCTTTTGCACTGAATTCTGCCAACGACCGTTACGGAGCTTCAAACATAATGGGAGCGTTATACTGTTCTTCGCCGAGCTTTAAGTTCTGATTTGAAAGACTTTAAATGTCCCGAAAACTTTTCATGGATTATCGAATCGCGGCGCTTGAGGGGCGTCGATTTTTTCATTTGAAAAAGAAGTCGATAGTAATGATACCGATCGACCGATCGACAGGGTAACGTTCGCACGAACGACCCGACTAATCGAGGGTGATATCGATTCATAAATTAAGTCGGAGATGCAATGGACATTGCACAGTGCATCTCCAATCGCTATGAATCGCTATTAGAAAATGCTGTATGACGTAGGGACCGTAGGGATGGATGCGAATGGAAATGGGAAGCGTGTTTTGTCCCGAATAGTTCTACCCCGACGAGTTATCAGTGCTGAAGTGAGTAAATGCTTTGTCAACTAAGTGCGAAAAACCTGGCACGGGATAAGTAACGATAACCGTCGTGGAGATCAGGTTTGCTTCTAACCTTCTTGCCAAAAGCATACACTACTGTTTTATGCCTGGATTGTCACAGTCTGCTTATCAAACAGACAACGTGAATAGAACGTCTCGTACAGTACTTACATTTCCGAACAGTAATTGTTGATATTCGATATACACGAAATGGTACATAAAAATATACTTGATACGTATACACCAGAAAAGGCTACCGCGACGTTAGCGACAGTCGCATACCTTTATATCTTTATGTTCAGGAGCCGGCCGAATCTGCGGATTTGGATTTTGTTTATGACGATGCGGACACACATGCCAATGAAATCGCCGAGTTATACAGTTACACGGAGGAGCAGGAGTTATCTATTAATCTTACCGTGAGTATACACGCTTGCAATGTGCATGGGAAAGAACTAATAGAGGTCGGGTGTAATTATCCTCAGGTGTTCGAAGAGCAAATGCGATTATACAACTTACGACCTTGGTGGCAAAATTTGACCAAAGTTGAACAGCAATCCGTGATTTACAAGCTACTAGATCAATTAGAAGTTTCTAATAAGAAATTAAGGATGAAGGCGGCGCGCAGCATTCTGTATTTAGTTCAGGGTTGCTGGGGCGAGGTGCAGTCTGATAAAGAGCAACAGGAGTGGACGAGAACGAATGTAATGTTATTGTACGAAGCTGGAGTTTACCCGGCGTTTGTCGAGCTTCTTAATATTGAAATCGAGTGAGTCCATTGTTCCACGCATAGGAAATTTGACTGTTAACGGGAACAGCGCCCTCGAATGTACATTCTGTATTTTTAATTTCTAGGAACAGTACGACAGCTACCTCCGCGATGAGGAAAATAGCTGTTAGTCTTGACGATTCCACGGATTTAAGGTTAATTTTATCTGTTTTATACATTATAACGGAGATAATGAGGGAAGAGATGAAGGATTTAGAGAACAGTATTTATAAAGCTAATGTTGAATCTTTTAAAGAAGATCTAATAAATCCCTACGGCGAAGAGTTGCTTGTAGTCAAGCTTCTCTGTATGGTAACGTGCTTTTGCAGTGGGTCGGCCCCACACTTCCCGATGAAGAAAGTTCTTTTGTTGCTGTGGAAGTTGATCTTGGTATCTCTCGGCGGTATTAATACGCTGAGGGAGTTGAAGAAACAATATCGCGAGGAGGCTGGCCTCGACACCCAGCAAGAGGATACTATAGAAGTTGCTAAGACTATGAGACCTAGCTCTCCTCCTATCAATGCAACAGATCTGATTACCATACAGAATGAGAAGAAAAGTAGCAATAGATATAGACGTGTACGTCACTTCATTCTATTAAACTCTACCGGAACTGTTTCTATATTCCCTGGTGTTATAATCCTGTAACTTCTTTTAGCAATGTCTGATCAAACAAACCTCATTGGATGAACCACTTCTGGCTTCGGGATTCGAGCGCAGAGAACTAGAGAACGATATGGCGAATAACGAAGGCGAAGGAGAGATGAATGTATATATGAGCCAATCTGGTTGGAATCAAACTTGTTACGAAGAACAGAATAATCAACCGCAAGTGAGGCCTAGCACTCCGCAACTTAGTAAAGGAAAAGGTAATTTACTATCGCATTTATATTTCGATCGTCAAATCTTTTGTAATTAAAACTTTCGCTATTCAAGACAGCATACTTTCACAGGTTTGCCATGGACACCAAAGGTGAGACAAAAGGACGTGGACACTTTCCTCGAAGTATCGAGACTAAAGTTTGTCGGGTACATATTTGAGAAAGATAGAGACACTTTGGCTGGTCTGCCACAACCGATACACGAAGGCGTTAACACGCTTAAACGAGTAAGTTCGATATTGATACATTTCGTTCGTGAAAACATCGTAATGTAATATTCATTCTTCTATGTTTAGCACATGTACACGTCTTTGGCTGAAGTGCAAATACAAAAGGAAGAAGAAATAGCCAGAAATCCTATGAGTACTCCGGAGCCCCCTATTTGTCAAACACCGACAGAAATTTTGTATCAGGCTATGCTACCAAATCTACCGCAATACATGATCGCGCTGTTAAAAATTTTACTGGCAGCTGCGCCTATCAGCAAAGCTAAGACAGACAGTACTAACATCATGGCTGATGTTCTGCCAGGACAAATGCCGTGAGTTTACAAGCTTGAGCAAAGATTGTTCGAATACGCGTGAGATAACTTCATTCTCTTGTTCCTTTCAGTATGACAGTTTTACAATCGATGAAACTTGGTATCGACGTTAATAGACACAAAGAAATCATCGTTAAAGCAGTTTCCGCGATTCTACTACTTTTGCTGAAGCATTTCAAACTGAATCACATATATCAGTTTGAGTTCATGTCGCAGCATTTGGTATTCGCGAACTGCATACCGTTGATTTTAAAATTCTTGAATCAGAATCTTGTAGCTTACACTGAAGCTAAAAATGTGTACGTTCTTATTAATATTGCATTATCATCTATCTTTTTTTTTTTAAATTTTCTGGTATTGAGAAAAACATGCTATTCCTGTCTGTAGCATTCCTGTCTTGGATTTCCCTATTGATGTTATCGGTGAGCAACCGGAGTTGACCATAGACAACCTTGAAATTGGGGACAGCCAAGAGTATTCGTGGAGAAATGTCTTCTCTTGTATTAACTTATTACGTATTCTTAACAAACTGACAAAGTGGAAACATAGTAGAGTTATGGTAAATGACATGTTTACTAAAATCATCCTCAGTTCTCGACGGGCTTTAACTTTTTTCTGTCGCAGATGCTGATCGTGTTTAAATCGGCGCCGATATTGAAACGTACGTTAAAAGTTAGACACGCAATGATGCAACTGTATGTCTTGAAGTTGCTTAAAATGCAGACTAGGTACTTAGGACGGCAGTGGCGAAAGAATAATATGAAAACAATCAGTGTGATTTATGCGAAAGTCAGACATCGCTTGAACGACGATTGGGCTTATGGAAATGGTAATGGATGTGAACTAAATAATAAGTAGGGATGGGTTTCTCGAAGTGTCAAAACCTCGAAACTCAAGAAAATTCCGAGTTTCGAAAGTTTTGGAGCCTTACAAAGTTTCCGATTAGAGTTCCAAGAATTTAAAAATTAGCTTCAAACCCATCCCTGCTAATAAGCACAAATACTAAATATTTCGTCACGTATGAACAGTAGATAAATAATCTGTTTCGCATATTCTTAGACGTAGAAGCACGACCATGGGATTTCCAAGGGGAAGAATGCCAATTACGCACGTGCGTTGATCAATTTAACAATCGACGATATTCTAATGCTCCCAAAGAGAAAGATATGGAACCTGTTGATACGTCTGTTACATCAGTGCTCGGAGTAAACGTGGAATTAAGCGACGAGTTTAAGCAACATTACGAATTATGGTTACAGCAAGAAGTGTTTCAGAGAAGTATTAACTGGGACGAATTGTTGGATCCCGGGGCGTGTGAGATTTAAATTTCGAATGAGTGTAATATATATTAAGATCGTATTTTCATCAATTCATAGACCTGGATCAAATCTAGACATTTCTACAAATTACAAGTGTTCAAAAAGATTAAAGGAGGAAAGAGAAAACATTGCCATATCGATGCGCCAGAAACTGAATTTGCATTTGGTTTGTATACACTAAGAGCTGGCGACTGGTCCTAATCTAGCAGATGTTCAATAAAAAAAAAGACTAGTGAATTTTAAAACGACTGTTCACAGGAAATGGTGTAATTCTTTTCCATTCGTTTTTGTGTATTTAATTCGTGCAATGCCCATTGCTCGCAGCAATGTTTTACTATTACATAATTGTAAGCGGACATATATAATCGTCTCTTACGTATTTACGAAGGATTTAGGGTAAATTTATTCGATCGTTTTTTACATTTTATTGTATTTGTTTCTGTAAATTAATTTTTAACAATGTGCTGAATAATCTGCGAATGGAATGACACGAACTTCACGTATTTGATATAATCTTTGCAGTGTGACAGTGGTAATTATGTACGATGATAAACCCTACCGTGATATCTACAAAAATATGGATGTTAATGTGTACGTGTTGATTTAATTTGAACTGCATTTTTGTTTTTGATTGAAAATTTGCTAATTTTGTAAATCAAATATTTTCACCGTTCATTATTCAATGCAGCAGTGATGCGTGCTTGATTCCCATATTTATGCGTAGCCGGTCTCTTTGTACGAGGTGAAGGAGTAAAAGGAAGCGAGAACTGAATAGCACAGAATGTCACGGACATCCATCGATTCATAAAACTTCATGCTTTTCTATCACCACCATTACGTCACTTGATAACCGATTATGTAAAGTGTAGATCGTGTGACTTATAGACTGAATAATTAAACACTGTCCCGGTTTATTTACCATAATGTATAATTAAAGAAATTCAGCGCGACATATTCCACAGTTTCTGTTATTTCGTGTACTGTACAGAATAAATTTCATGTGATCGAAATCGTGTTTAACTCGGCAAACGTAAATAAAAACTATGATCTACATGCAACTTGTCATTCTTAAATTGCTCGAATAAATGTTCGAGCTGCTATCCCATAAATAACGCTGGTTACGTAAAAAGATATATAAAAAGACTTACTAACGATCATTGTAAGTCACATGTTACCCGAGCCTATATAAATATGCAAACGGAACGATCAAACTTTACGTTTAAAGGCACTTATTCAATATGTATATTTGCGCCCCAAAGACACTCATTCTGCCAGTAAGAATTGCATTTCTAACTTTGCCCACTTAAAACCCCGTATTCAACAAATGAAAAATTCAATTTCTCAATAAATTACTTATATAAATTACTTATGTACGTATATAAAATTTCAGAAAGGTACCTTGTTGTATAGTGGTATAAAAATATGGAATGCTATGATCACAGATGACGAATCGTACGTACAGATTATCGCGTCTTGTATACCGTGTGCGCATTATTCAATTAAATGCATTGAAGTAATTCCAGGATCACGGGTTGATCCATTTATACGTGCCATAATAGGCGAAATTATTTAACCTCGCCATTTCGTCGGCTTCTTTGGGCCCACGCGAGCCGTACCTAAGATAGAAAAAAAAGTTCGATACAAATAATTTCACAAGCAGGCGAACACGAGTGATATAAATTTCTGTGTATCGTCACTTACTTATACGGGATTGGTTTGATCTCTGCGTTCTCTATTTGATGAAGTAACGGCGTGAAGATCCTCCATGCTTCTGAGAGTTCATCGCTCCGCACGAAGTGCATTTGCGACCCGCAAAATACGTCCAGGATTAATCTTTCATACGCGTCGGGGAGTTTTAGATCCTGTCGATTAAAGCATACATAAAATCCTGGTGCCTTATTGATTCCTTGGGAAACGACAGCGTGTAGCTTTCGCGCTTACCTTGTATCTAGACCCGTAAGTCAAATCCAACTCCGTTTCTTCCATATCGAAGGTGATACCGGGCGACTTCGTCATCATTTTAATGTACAACGCCTCGCCGGGTTGCACTCTTATGACTAGTTCGTTCCTCTTCGCTTTCCCGTCGAATATATCGCCGGGCACGTCCTGATACTGTATTCTAACTTCCGCCTTCCGCTCGTTCAGTGCTGATTAATAATAAACGTACTCGTTAAATACTAAGAACCAGTGTTGAATTAATTAATAAGCAAAATAAGCACTTGCTTAAAGCATTAGAAATAAAGGGGGCAGCATTGAAATTTTTTGAATTTTAAAATCTAACTTTTACTAAAAACAGTTTTTAGTGAAATTATCGGGTGTGCCTAAGAAATCCTACGTTGCGTTGAAAATTTTGCAGAAAATCTTTTAAGTGCTTAGGACCTCTAAAGGTTTTAATTGAGCCCTGCTAAAAAATCTTTTTCTGGATTAACAGGAATCTGTGCTATTCACCTTTCCCGCATCTAAGGATGAACGGAACGCCGTCCCATCGCTCGTTATTAATTTTCAAAGCGGCCAGCGCGAACGTGGGTGTATTGGAGCCAGAAGGCACAGTGGGATCATCCAGATAACCCAACCGTGCTTCGTGCTCGTTCGAGTCAGGATTCCCGACGTACTGACCCAGTACAACATCCTCCAACTCCAACGGTTTCATGCACTTTAGAACCTTCACCTTCTCGTCCCGTATATCGTCCGGGTGACAGGAGGCGGGCTTCTCCATCGCCACCAGGGACAATATCTGCAGCAGGTGGTTCTGCATCACGTCCCTGATGATCCCGAACTCGTCGAAGTACCCGCCTCTACCTTGCGTGCCGAATGGCTCTTTAAACGTGATCTGCACGGAGGCCACGTTGTCCCTGTTCCAAGTTGGGCTGAATATCCTGTTGCCGAACCTGAGGGTCATCAGATTTTGCACCATCTCCTTCCCCAGGTAGTGATCGATACGATAGATCTGATCCTCCTTGAACAAGGACGCCAAGTGGTCGGATAGACGCTGAGAGGAGGCCGCGTCTCTGCCGAACGGCTTCTCTATAATTATCCTGGTCCAGCCTCTGTAAAAGGATCGTCCGATTAGTATTTAAGCCCGATGTACAAGCTCCCGATGTATAATACACACGTACTTATCGCCCATGCAAACGTTTCTGATGTGCACGGTAACCTTTTCGAACACGCTCGGCGGCAAGGCCAAGTAGAACAATCTGTGAGTGACCTGGTACGCTTGCTCGTGTTTCCTCAGCTCCTTGTTCAGCGTCTCGAACGACGCTTGAGAGTCGTACGAGCCGGCTACGTAGTGATTCAATCTCCAGAACTGCTCGTACTTCTCCTCCTGCCCTGGCTTCACCTTCATGTACGGGTGGCACTTCTCTCGCAGCTGAGCGATGGTCATGTTGGTCCGGGCGTAACCGAAGAACGTCGTTGTTTTTGGCAGAAGGTTGTCCCTGAAGAGCCACCAGAGCGTCGGGTAGATCTTCTTTCTAGCCAGGTCGCCCTAAGTTCATTGTGAAATTCATCGATCAATCTCTGTTGCAATTGAATTATTCAGTAGCGACTTAAATTGCCGCGTAAAAAGGGGAATGATGTTTACGGAGGCTCCAAGGGTGACGAAAACATGAGGGTAGAGGCCGTCGAAGTGGGTGCCCTCCAGGTGATCCATTTCATCCGACTTCAGCGATTGCCTGATGAACCGCAGGCTCTCCTCTGTGGATGCTTCTGCGACGGAAAAAAAAAGAGATAATAATCCGTGTCTGAATGTTTGAAAGGACTTGCAGATTCCATGATAAGAATTTAAATAAAACAAATGTATATACACAAAATGTATGCGCGTTATTATTTACGAAACGTGTCGCAAGATACGCGACAGATTTCGCGCTCGTAATCATTTTTACCAATTATAATTAATCCATTCCAAGATAACATTTAAAAATTCGGTATTAAGCAGATAAGTAAATTAATGCATTTGTAAATATGATTGGTGTACGAAAATAACAATCGACGGTAAAAATAATAAACGGACTATCAAAATCTGACTTTCTTTTAATAGCATAACAATCGAAGAAATGGTTGGTACCGATCGGTGGCACACGTTTTACGGAGTGCATATGTACAGCTATGTAGTATTATATTGCAAAATAAATGAGCACCTCAATAGTACACACGTCGCACATTATTCGAAGCAACTTCTTTTACAAATCTTACGTAATGTTGGAGAACTGACCGCATGACTGCTAACGACATTGTTTTTCGTTGTCGCTGTAGAAACGCATGCAAATACGTAAGGTAGGAAAAACCTGAAGTGGCTGAATAATGATCGTTCCACAAAAATCATACATCAACATTAATTGGCTATGAACATACTAAATACACTACACACGCAAAGAGCACGATTCTTAATTCTCCCCGTTGCACGATCAATTTAAAAGATTCTCCTACTTAATTGATAGTAACATTAGTATTCCGAATAAAATAATAATAAAAAACACAAACTTGCTCAACAGTCCCCCGTACTTTAGAGCAACAGAAATGGAAGTCGTACCGTCTTTGCTGTCAATTTCCTAATACAATCCGTAAATCTGATTTCAACAGGTTTAATCACTTCGATGCACACGTCGGAAGGTACATCGATAACGAACGGTTTATCGTAAAACTACATACATAGTTATCACAGACACCGGTGCAACTTACTCGACATGGTGGCAATGGGATCTTCTATATGAACCTTATCAGAGGAAAATCGGAAACGTGATCCTCCTCGAAAGAGCGTCGTAACGGCACGGAAAGGCACTCGACGTCACCCTCGACCTACCGCTTCAACCGTCCGACTCTGACTGATCGCGGCAATCAGCGCGGTGAGCACATATTTCAGATCTGGGAAGATGCACGGTGCCGACTTACAACAAACACGCACCTGAATATCGGCCCAGAATATGCATATCTAAATCGAGGGTTCCCTTGACAACAACAGCTTCTTCTGGTGTACCTTCGACGCGGAGGATTTTTAACCCTTCTACTTCATAGCTCTTGTGCGTCATCCTAGCAGTAGGTTTATCTTTTATCTAGTTGTTCAGGGCGATCGCGGCCGCTATCATTGCAAACAGCCACTACATAATATCTCCATTACACTGTGGCTCAGTCTTTTGTTTCTTTTTTAAATCTGGTTCGACTTTTATGACAGCCTAATGTCTTGCAATACTCCATGGTAATTTTATACGCATCGGCGATTAAGTAACTTAAACGGCGAACTTTCAAGCGACCTTCCTCGTTAATATTTTTGCGTGTCATCGGGCCACGAAATTTATTCTTCCTCCACATTTTAGTAACTGTTCGCTATCGTGAGGATACTATACCCTGCGCTACAACAAACTTCTTTTTTAATTAGCTATGTCCGTATGTATGTCGATAGATTGTAGGTTCTCGTAAGCCACGCAGTTATAGAATTTAAACGTAACAAACTGTCGAACGACCTTTAGTTGCTGCAGTTTTTATAGTTATCTCAGATGTAAACATAGGGAACCGCAATTGGCGAACACTTAAACGACCTCCCCCATTAACGTATTTAGCTATCGGCATTTATAACTTACAACTTGCCAATACATTTTTACGTGCCTTTACGAATCGCTTTCTGTTGACTGACTGATCGGCGCCACCGTCCGACAAACAAATAACATGAAAACTCGTTCCGTGTCGGATACGTATAATATAAATCGACCTTAACAGCTCATTCGATCGATTTCAAATTGACAACGTACAGTCGAAAATGTAGTCTCCAAATTCAGAACGATAATCACGATTTCATTTATCGCTAAATCTCTTTAAAATCGCACCTTAGAAGACTTCCCTACTCAGCAGCCTGTAAACAAGTGGTCGTACCGAAATGGTCGCCACTCGTGTCAAGGTGATCCCCCGACTGTTTCGGACAGCATATATTCGCTAGATCCCACCGTTTCATCTTTGTTTAAGTATCCATAATCACGGCTGTATAAGTATCCACGTAGACCAGCGTTTCCCAACTAAATTTCGCCACGGAGCACCCAACCTCGACAGTTTCTTTTAGTTTAGAAAGGGTTATAAGATGGAAATAAATCGTTTACAAATAGAATCAACAAATTAGGAACTTTACCAGAAGATAACTTTTCGAGCAACTCTAAACTTCGTACGGAAACGGTGAATTACTGTTTAAAAATAATCTGAAATACGTACGTTCGATGGATTTCCCTATGACGGGCACGGGAACGTATTATAGACTGAATCGAAACTGATAGGGCGCCTATCGTCAACATAGTCCCACAAGTACAGACATACCGCAAGTAGATTCACATTAAGTGCTCTATAAAGGTCACGAGATATCTCCACCGCCTCTGAAGACTGACCCAAGCGACCAATCCTTCAGGGTTTTTTCTTACAAAAGAGGAAAAAAAAACAAAGATTTTCTAACAAGTCTCGAAGATCAGATGTTGACCCTTTCCAGGGCCTCTAGAAAGAATCGCGATCGAAAAACAGCCACGAACCTCTTTGGTAGTTCTACGTACGTACATTTTAGTATATAAAGCAGAAAGTGTTTGTGTGTTTGCCGCCTTAAAACTTTCAAACGGTGTGGGGTCACGAAATGTGTTCCAGCTCATTATACCTAGCTAACTCAGGTGACGATTTTCACAAAAAAAGTAAAATTTTTTTTTTATATATCTAATCAGAATCTAAATTTCGGGCGAAGCCGAGTAATGAAGCTACATATATGTACATATCTAGTATCACGGAGGAACCCGCGAATGCGGTAGGATCACATTGTCTCCGCGGTCAAGGACGCGATGACAAGGAAAATATATGGCGAGAAATCATTTGACGAGTTCCTCGGTCGTACGAGCATTTTTCTTGAATTCCTCTGTCCTCATTGGAAGCAATTCGCATAAACCCGAGATATCGCGATTCGATATCTGCTTCGTACACTCTTTCATTAATTATCCCCTCGCTTATATACTCTATATTCGTGCCTACACGCTTTACCGTACTAACGTAAGTCGGTACATAATATTTATGCATTTATACTCTTACGCATTTGTGAGCACGCGTTCGTGCATCTCGCGAGAGCCAATGACTTGGCAGTAGCAAATGACTTTTAGATTGTACGCAGAGTCGTTCGTCGCGGTACTTGAACAGAATCGGATGATTCTGATCGCGGAATTTCTATTACCATGCTCCACGCTGAACGGGCCACTAAGTTTTTGAAAATCGCGGCTCGACTGAGCGTACGCGTGGTCTGATAATGTTTTGTCCGCGCGCTTATCAACAGCAACACGTGACACAACTCGCGTGATATTCGTCACATGGTGCTTCGGCATGATCGTCGATATTGTATACGCGCATTTGTTCCTCTTCTCCGCCCTGAGCTACAAGATACTTCACTACGACGAACGCACGATTATCTAATCATTTCTGAAGAGATAATCTCTTTTACTAAAATTCAATATTTTTAATGCGACCGCTGTGCCATGGGAAGCGAATGTATACGCGGTTGAATATTGTTATTTCATGTTGGAACGTTCCACGATAAACTAATGATACAGACCTACTTTTCGAAGCGACCTGCGACGAATCGCTCATGGCATTCGAGTATTGCGCAAGAAAAAGAACGTAAAAGCGTGACGCTCACAGAGGAACAGTTGTATAATATAAGCGTGCGGAATGTGTAGGTATCCGCGATTATCTCAGAACTGAAATAACGGTTCATTGTAATCGAAAAGTTGTATTTCTGCGCGCCATCGGGTGCGTAGGAAATTTACTGTAAATATTATACTTTGCGATAAACAAGCGAGCCCCGTCGCCTACTCTTTCTCGTTACTTTTTATCGAAACACGCCACGGATGGAGGGAAAGACTATCGTACCATTTTATCATGCCAATATGTCGCACAAAAAAACATTGATTACGACAAAGCAATTTAATGGGATAAAATTCTGCTGCACGATTCGTCGGTAGCTTGTTAAACATTCATGTAAGCGTACGTCTATGCGTATGACAATGTTCGGGCGATTGCATGTAATCAACGTGCAATCGCACGATGCGATACAGTTATCTGTCCAGTCGAAATGTATGATCGTAACGTAGCTTTTAATCGCTACTGTTTATCGAATATAATATAAATGATACGAACGCAATCTGCCACCAAGGGACTGATTGAGAATGTGTTAAGACATGGAATAAAAATCGTACGATGTTGCAACTACGATGAGTGATTAAAAAATAGATAAACTTACTCCTAACTCTTTCCATCGTGGATGTACAAAAATTATGGAAGATATACTGATTAGTGATGTTATAGATCGGCTTGATAACAGCGAGCCGTTATCTTCGTCAACAGTTCGTTTGATATTTTAGGAAGTGCTCCGAGCGCCGTCGAAATGGTAATACGACGTATCACTTCCTCCCACAAGGTTGAGGTTAAGCATAAAAACGGAATGCGACGACGTACGCGTGACACTGGTCAACTGGTATTTCAGAAATCTGTTCCCAAAGCTCCCTCGTTCCTTAGACTTCCCGCCTCCCTCCATTTCGATCGACCAATCTCTCGTTTCTTCTATGTACTTTCACTTTTATGCGCGGCTACTACAAACATCTTAGGAAATTGAGGGAACAACGAAGTAGCCTCGCATGTATGCACGTACTTTTCGAATTGTATTGAGTAATTTCTACGGGCACGCAATTGAATAAAGAATAAAACATGGCTGATAAAAAAGTGATACAATCACTTCGACCCCATAAAATAATACAACGCTGTACTCCGAAAGTATTATCTGATACGATAATGTTCGTGTAAATGGAGAACCTCGCGTTGAATGTGTTCTACCACTACAGCGATTCTTGATCTTCTGCTGAATCCATACGACGGAATTTTACGACGTTCCCGCCATCTATTATACAAAGTATTTTCCTCGGAGGAAATATATGCAAAGGTATATTGGCAAGTAAATAAAGTGATAGGTTAAGAAAATATATAGTATAGGATCACTTGGATATTCTCTAATAATTATCGTAGAATTGTATTAACGAACGTATTTCCGGTATTATGGAATTCTAACCTTAACAATCCTAACCTTAAATCTTTAGAAGTTGCATTGTATATTCGTAGAAAATGCGATTGACCGCGGTGTGTTTCAAATATCATGCGAGAGTACCTCAAAATGAGAAGAAGGTGCCATTTAAGGAGATGGTCCCCCTTAAGCTACAAAATAAATATGTAGGAGCGTCGAAGAATGTGAAAGGTAAATGTTACGCCGTATAATGTATTATGAAACTTTTTAAACCGTAATAATATGCTTCTAATTGTTTCAGAAAAGAACTGTTTGTATGAAATGTCATTGCTGTTCGCTTGCTTCAAGGATAATAATTTTGATAACCAGCTGTGTAACCATCAGATCGAACAATTTCAAAACTGTGTTACAAACTTCGAGAAACAGAGAAAATGTCAAAAGGAGTTGCAACAAATAGGAGTTCCCACACCTGAAACTGTAAATTTCACAGACTCGCAACTGACTTATCTATTACGAAAATATCCAACTATATAATTACTTTAAGAAATATATAGCAACGGTGTTACATGTAACATATTTATTATAGTAAAATATTTACCATCACGTTGGATTATCATTACATTCCCAGTCTCATTGTTATGAAATATTCCTTTCATCTTCTTAAATATGTATATCTTCGTAAGTTAATTTCATTAAAATATATCAACGAACTAAACAGATTACGATATGTCATAAAGCATCTTCTGGTTTGCTTCGCTTGTCTGTCTGTGATTTCAAACGTTTCAAAGCTAGTCGAGTGCGGTAGCCTGTATGTACAAAATAAATGAAAGTAGCTCTAGATATTTCTTAAACTATATATCACTTGAAAGCAATTGTACGTACGAATAGAATCGTCGCTGTTGCAAATATTAGTAACTTCCTGTATCGTGCTTAGCTGGTTCTCGATGCGCTTTAGTGCTTTATAGTTTTCGATTTGTTCATCTTTGTAATAATAGTAAGTGCAAAACAATGTAACGGCACATAAACTAAGAGCCACTTTTCTATACATCCATGTTGTATTCACCAAGCTCTCCTAAATTAAAAGTAATTTCTTAATACACGAAATATAAGTTACTATTGCTTTCACGAAATCAGTGAGACAATACCTTATTATCAATGGAATGGGACATAACTTTATCGTGATACTGAACTAACATTCGCTCCACTATAACATTTACGCTTAAAATGGTAAACAGCGTCATTCTAGCATCCACGGTCCTTTTGGAAGAGCTAAATAAAGCGCACAAAATACAGCTAACTGCGTAATACATGATAGACTGGAACCAGGAGACTTCCCCGATAATCCAGTTTTGAAATGTGCGTAAGTAAGAGAAGATTTCGAACAATAATTCCCTTTGCTCCTTTGCTGACTCCCTGCGATTGGTAATAACATAGAGATCTTGTTTACCCGACTACAAACTCTTGGGCCTTATAAACTTACTTGAAATCGTTTACCATGGTATTAACACTTTCAGACGAGGACTTTAACACAGTACCGAGTTCCTTCCCGTGATCTAGAAGATCGTTTTGCATCTTTAAACTCTCCCTTTGACTTTCGAGCATAGCTCCCTGCATCTCTGAAGATTCTAGTAGCTGATCTTTCATTAACGAGGAAACTTGATATAATCTGCGAGTGAACGAATAAGCCTCGTATTATTTATTTTCAAATTTTTGGTAACCAGTCAACGTACTGTTTAATGGTGTTATCAGTTTCCGCTTGCCAAATCTCGTAATTCAGGTAGAAACACATGTGCACAGTGTGTATATAAAATTCGTTGTACACGTTAAATGCTCTGTCTGACATATTATTAATACAATCTCTGAAAAGTTAACAGGCCTGTCGTGATGGAGCTCGACAAAGTTACTGCATAATTTTCCAGGATAATAAAATTTACCGGCGTTGGCTGGTTGAACTGCTGATATGACAGTCGTAAGCTTTATGTCCGGAGTCTTCCAAAAAGCAATGTGTCAATTGAAGAGCGAGAAGCGAATGATCCTCGTCGTTTAAATTATTACAGTTAACTTTCATCGTTTTCAGAGCATTCTGCCAACAAGTTCCGTGCCGAGAAACAGACGATTTTGCTACGAAAATAAAGTTCATAAGTAACGTACTGTTATAAATGTTTTTACGGACAGTAGGGCTGTTCGTGTACTCGAATATTCGAGTAGCTTGAAATTCGGACCGAGCCGAGTACTCGAAGAGAAAAAAAAAGAAAATCGTCGGTTCTCTTCGAGCCGCTCGAAAAAATTGAAGTACCGAGTCAGGCTCGGCTCGCTTTTTTCGAGTACTCGAACAGCTCTGACGGACAGAGGCCAGTGTACCTTTTAACATTTGATATTTTTCTTCCCCCATTTCCTTCAGTACTGCACTTCCATCGATTGCAATGGAATAAGAAATAGGGAACAGTAAAAGAGCGATCATTTTCATATGCTTTCGCTATTTCGAACATTCACCGGCAAGTATTCGCATTGTTGAAGCAAACGAACGTTACTTTTCAACATATGTAACTGACTTACAATTTGAATGCAACAGGTGGTCGTACAATGCGTTGCACATATATATTTTACAACTGCTCACAATGCGACAAATTATTCTAACTGGATTACAAAATTACATTTAAATTTGAATTTGTGTACGAAATGTAAACCGTCTGTGTAGCATGCGTTCTGTATTTATAATCACCAATCACCATAAACGTTGAGATCTTATGGCGGATTCTCAAGTAAAACATCGCGATTGAACCAACAGAGTTAATCAGAATCACCTAAATTATTTAGTTTACCTAATATCTATGTCCGATCCATTGACATGTCATTGGTAAAGAATAATTTATTGCAACTGACGCCTGAATCTTCCTAACGTGCTTCCTAAGTTTCCATGTAAGTAGACTAACTAGAAACCACAAATGAAATTCCTCCTCATTTCTCCATAGAATATCTACTAAGGGCGGTATTCTCAGTCGTTGCTCTTTCTTAAGATCGCCTTAAGCATGCTTAAGCATTTACTTAAGACTCCATCTAGATTCATAGTCGGGAAATAAGCATCGATTCAAGCATTTACTTAGTAAATTTAACAATAACAATTATTAAGCAAATGCTTAAGGTGATCTTAAGAATAAGTAATGACTGAGAATACCGCCCTAAATATATACTGTGAAATGAAAGTGTCGATCTGTGCGCCACCACGTCTGGCGCGAAGACACTAGCAATTTTAAATGTCCATACACACCGTCCCCTGCTCGACACGACAGATTCACGATATTTCATCGTCATTCTTTCTCCACATGCCATCAAACTAAACCGACTTAAATACATGAGGTAGCGATAAACACAATAAGCCTACGGAGGAATGTCGCAGATATTTAATCGCTCAATTTCAATCTAAACCATTACTTCGATTCTCTTTTCGAATAATTAAGACGAAACCATTTCGTATTCCACTGCCGTGCATCGTTGAAACTACTTAAAATGTATCAGACATACATCAATTACCACGGAGCTGCAATGTCTACCGAAAATAAAGGAGATGTCTCGCTGATTTGCATAGACAAGGGACACTGATCCCACATGCGAAGGATCTTCATTCCGCGAAGAATCCCCTGTAAGCCACGGAAACGTCCGGTGTTTTGTACGCGATTCCCGGGGCGAGGGTGAGGGGGGCTGCAAAAAGACAACGTGCGACTGGAGCGTAACTGGCGAGCGGCCAGCAACTTTTGCCATTGAATTTGGACGGACCGAAAATAAGTGGTCGGTATCGAGACAGGAACAGCGACACAGGTTCGATCTCCTCGTTCGCCCCCCTCGAAGACCGGTTTGCCCTCCGGGCGAACATCGAAACAGTTCGCGGGATCATTGTTCGAACGAGCTGTTGCCCAAGCGACTGGCGGCGACAAGAGGCAACCACGTTAACGCGAAGCCCACTCGATGATCGAGCATACTCTCAGTCGGTGCGAGTCTATCCACCTGTTTTATGCATGCACTCATCGAAATTGCATAGAAAATTATAGAAATCTACCGTCGAATGCGATTCAGAGTATAAGTAACAAGGAAATCCTCATTCGCCGAGTCACCAAATCTGAATTAGAAATATATCTCCTATACTCTTTTAATAAGCTGCTAGCCTCTCGGAAATAAGCAGCATTCCAAATACAACAAAGGGGACTTTTACCATCGACCGACGCCACTCGATCCTTGACCTACCGCAAGCAGCAGACCTAATCGAGATATCGTAACGCGGACAGTTGATCTGCCCGCACCATTACACCGGAAACGGTAAATTTGGCCACGCACTGAAGGCTCGTCGGAACGAGCAGCCTTGCGGCGGAGTACCCAGCGGCGAGTGATCTTCGCGGAGCGAATGATCGGGCAGAGCCGATGACAGAAATCTATAAGCAGACGCCGCCTGCGGAAGGTAAGATATTATTTACGTAGCTAGGATGAGAGCGAGAGGGCGATGAATCGATCACCAGCACCACTGGCTCACTACCGGAGTATGTATACGGGAGGCGAATCATCCACGGCTAGGCTGTTTGACGTCACCCGCGAGAGCCGTGCACCGTTCTCGCTAGATTAAAAATAAATGCGACCCGGAAAAGCAGTCAATGTCAGATGATTGCGATCCGACCTATGCTGGATTCCCAACGTAACACTCCAGCCACCCCCCCCCCCCCCCCCCTCCCCTTGATCCGGCCCAACGGCAGACGAACGGGATGCAACCCTTTGTTCGATGCTCAGGTCGAAACTCGAGCGGTTAATCCGGATGAAAATACCGAGGTGGATATCTACCTAAGTGTGACACACTTAGCGCGCACGAAAATCGATGCCCGACCACCTCGCGTCGAGTATCAATGATTAACGACTCGTTTAGCGGCAACTGTACGTTGGAAGCTGTACAGCGGAGTAACAGGAGACTGACACGCCGTTACCATGATTAATTAACCCTCGAATCTATACCGAAGAATCAGATCAATCCGCGGTTCGATAGCACCGCGGCGTCATTAAATTACAACGCGGTGCTCGTCGATGACGAAGGTCGGATTGATGGATCAACTATCGGGGAGCATCCTATCCAGGCTCTGGATGAGGTATCGAACGATCGCGTGGAACTACGCCGCCTGGTACACAAGAGCTGCTCGACTGAGTAGAAATGGACCATCTAATTGGCTCCGCTATTGTCAGATGCGTGAAAAGCTGCTCGAAAAACGAGTCGAACGTGTAATCAAGATTATTCAGTGAATGCATGATTAAATGGGGGATTCTTGGTTAGGAATGTTTTTTTTCAGGAAAGTCTATGGCGTTTCGGTATTCTTCCGGAACGGAAATGAAGTTTGGTACCAGTGGAGAGGAAGGAGAGAACATATATCCTACAGTTTATATAATATGAGGCATTGAGAACAAAAACGGAGTAACTCACATTGGAAAAAAAATCATTTTTTCCTATTATATATGATTAGTACAGTCTTTTAGAATACATTATTGCTACCTACTTACTTAATTTCCCAAAAAATTGGGTTAGTCCGTTTTTGCTTTCAATGCCTCATATATATATATATATCGAAGACATATATGAAATTGGCTTATAGTAGGTTCAATAGAGTACAATGAAGCCGCGAAACCACTGACCTAAGATGAATAAATTGATAAGAACAGCAAACGTACCTGTTAGCTTCGACCGGTGCACATTGACTTCTGGCGGTCGGTGTTCCTTCGGGTCGGGCGCGATAATTATTATCCAGTTGTGCGGGCTTGAAAGGGGATTAGGGAAGCGGCACGACGGACGGCTATCTCCCGAATGTGAAAGGAGCCAGAAGGAAACGGGATTCGCGCGATCGGCGTTGAGGAATCGTGGACGGTTTCCTTCGCCGTTGCCTGCTCCTATCGAACCACGGGGAGAACTCTCGAATAGCATAATCCAGAAGCAAACAAGTTTATCTATCTTTTATACCGTTGGGGGTGAATTGTCCTACGTGTTCTCGTTTCTAATCGATGCGAGTCAACCTCCCCGCTCGAGGCGCGCCACCCGAGCAGGAAAGCGGAGAGGTTCGACGATAGCAATCGAGCCCCCGCGATCTCTGTCCGGCAGCGGCTCCCCGACGGAAATTTCCGTCGCCGGCGTACACCTCCGTGATTTAACGCCTTGGCAGCAGGCCCGAGTCCGCGGGTTCGTCTCCCCAGATGTCACGGAACCTTCAACGCGCGGAACCAGCGCGCCTGTTTTCTTTATTCTCTCGTGTTTATTCATTCAGACGGCCGAGAGAGCTGGAACCGCTTCATAAAACTCGTCCAATTCATTCCCCGTCAATCCTCGTTTGCTAGAAAGAAGCGTGTGCCGATAAATTCGCGCGACAAGCGTGAGATAAACAGGAGGACAGGAGGGGAACCACGCCTCTCGTACGTCCGTGTGGCGTGTATTTTTACGCCGCGCGTAGCCCACACCATGAAAACGCAAACAGCATTTCAAGCAGCGTTTATTTCGTTTCTTAATCAAGTCAGAGCGGTTCTTTAAAAAATCAGTTTCGCGTTTTCGTGACTCGCGACGCGGGAACGCGTTACAATTTACGCATCGTGTGTTCGGAGATTCTCAAAGAGTGTTCGTTCCTTTTCTTTTGTTCAATATGATGGGGGGGCGGGGGTAGGAGAGAGGGGGGAGGAGGATGATAACGGTGTGTCTTTGTGTGTATCTTTGCACGCCGGATAAACGCTCGAATCATACCGTTTGTATATACTTTTTCATACGTATTTATATATGTATAGGTTGCGTTGCACTACCCCCACCTCGACCGTTCTGCCAGCAGGGGGATGCACAACGGGCGACGCACCCTTCCACCCCGACGTTCGCCCCCCCCCCGAAGGGACGCGACCGCGACTAGAAGGGTGTCGCGCGCAAACGGGGCGAGAGACCTGTGCCGGACGCAACGACGAGTGACGGCTATCCGCGGTACAATAATTATAATTACGTATTCGTATTATTCATAGTGATGTAATGTATGAGTAAAGAGATCAAACGTTTGCATTGTCGCTTAAGAAAAAAACCACGTTAACCCTACGGAACTTAGCGCGTAAAATCATACATACTATGCACGGGAGGAGAGGGGGGGAAAAGAGAGGAGAGGAAAAATGAAGAGGAGAAAAAGGGAGAAGAAAAGAGGAGAAAATAAAGCGATGCTGTCGCGGGCACGGCCCTTCCAAGCGGTCGTGGGGACCGTGCGCGATTATTCTCGATAGAAGACAGGTCGGGTGGTATCGCTGCCGCTGCAACCGATCCGGAAACGTCGCTTGGTCGAACGCGTGTCGGGGGCACCGAAAGAAATGTCATCGAGCTCGTCCGATTCGCTGTTAAATGTTAAAACGACCTTCCTCCCCCCATCCCCTCCTCGGTCTAGGAGAGGTCGATTATTCGTTTTGTTCTTTTACTCATGTCGCGCGTATATGTGTTTGTGTGTGTGTGTGTATACATTGTATATACAAAAACCTAAGTACACGATACAGACGCTCGCGTGAACGTACGCTTACCGGTCGTTAATAGTCGATCGATTAAAATTAGACGCAACGCACGGGCAACGACAACGCACGATGCAATGGAGGTATTATAATACAATGCACGAGTGAAGGATGACGACGGAGTGGAGTAGGGTAAATACATACATATCTGGCGATGTGAAAGACATCGTCGTTCTCCCATTCTCTCTACGCGTTGCAGCGGCCTGGTCGAACGTAGGAACAGTTCGCTTACGATTATTAGAAAATATAGAAAAGGCCTTAGAAGCGGGGTGAGTCGACTAAAACGAACGATGTTACGGAAGATAGAGAAAAAGAAACGCATTATATTGTGGAGCGAACGGATCACCGCTCCCCTCGGACACCGGCCGCGCGCGCAGCGACCGCGCGTAGAAACGTACGTGCGCCAACGAATTCCGCGAAGTCTCGTCCAGGGAGGGGTACGCGCGCGCGCGCGCGCATTTGTGTGTGTGTGTGTGTGCACGCTTTATATAGGATCCCAGCTTTCGTATTAACGTCACAGGTGCCCCTCGTAGCAACGAGATTCGAACATCCTGCGCGCTTCTTTTCGGGCTTCTCCACCCTCGGCTCCTCCGTATCGTCTCGATACAGAAACCCTGTTTGCACGGCTATCAGTCTCGACCTCGCGTGCCGTGTACTTTATCGAGCCTAGGCACGATCGTTCGCCGACCATCGCACGTCCATCACCTTCGATCTCGAAACCAGTGCATCGACATTGCTGTCGCCCGACTCGCTACTCGAAAGTCCGTACAGAGCGGCGTTCCCCGCTTCGAAAGAATTCAACGCTTGTTTACAGACTTCGCAGGAACTCGCGAGGCTTTCTCACCCGCTGATCGGTTACGAATCGAGACTAGTATCGCTGGATCGTAGAGCGTGCCCGTTTCACGGAGGAGATCAACGCGACTGTCGAACGGGTGAATTCGACGACGTATTATTCGGCGATCGAGCACGCGGATGTATAGAAAGACGGTACGTATCACGGAGAGGCTACAAAAAGATAGGGAACGCACTGTTCGTCGAAGGTGAAATAAAACGTCGCGATATGGTGCGGCGCACGATCAATTGGTCGTTCCCTCTGGAAGAGAGACGCGGAGAGCGAAGAAGTGGATACGCGCGTATCGAGATCCATCGTTCTCGTCTCTGGGCGAAAACAAAGGGAGGCGAGCAGATCTACGGACGATTCTACAACCTCGACCTTCTCGTTCAGTCTTTGCTTCTTTCCTTCTCGTTTCCTCCGTCTTCTTTCTCTCGGCTCGCTTCGTGCTCGTTTAACACCGAGTCGTCGCGGCTCAACTATCCTCGTACCCTTATCTATTACGGCTTAAATCGATTACCACTAGTCGTTTAAATGGATATTATTTATTTTACTTCTGCCGCCTGTTCCGCTCGATGCCGGCACGTATTTCGGTCGTGGATTTGGAAATTCTTTCGCTCGGAGACGGTCGAGGCTCGATCCCGTCGGATCGGGAGGATCGAACGGCTAAGGACGTGCCAGAAATCGGGCAAGCCGGGGCTCCCTCGCGTTTCACTGTCAGAACGATGATTGAAGCGCCGAGGAAAGAGTGGGGAACGGATCGGAAAGAGGGAAGGTCACGGAACGAGGCGGCCGCGTTCAACGAACTTGGAGCCACCGCGCCACCGCCGATCTGCTCAATAAATCTGCGTCCCCAGAGATTAATTACGAGCCCCCTTAATTACCGGTACAAACGCGAATTACAAATATACATAAATATAGATATTGAAACAGTACTAATTTCTCGTCTGCTTCCTCCCACCTTCCTTCCTTCCTTCCTTCCTCCACCGTCTTCTTTTTTCTACAAGCTATAGAATTCTGTATCAGCTCAAAATAATTAGAGAACCACTTGCCTGCAGAGCGAACCGGCTCGTTCTAACGGATAAATGAAACGTCGAAAACAAGTGGAGAACGGTGCACGTTTAACGCGTTCTTTGGTATGCGAGTTACCTGGCGGTTAATGGTATTTAGTGGGAGAGTTCAGGAAACGTTAGTGAAATAGATGCAGGTAACAGAAGCTGAAACTGCGAAGGATTTACTATAAGTACCACCCCGCCTGTTATTAGATATTGCGAGGCAAGTTTTCAATCAGTTCTTGGGACTCCACTGGGAACTTGAGATTCTTGAGGAACTTGCACCGATGGTACATTTTGCACGGTAGTTCCCAAACTTCCTTTCACCCTACTCGCAAGGATAATTCTCCAATTACTTTGAGCAATCCGTTTCCCTCTATTGCTCCTTTCCAACTTCCGCCTGTAGCTACAGTTGCCTTCGATACTTTTATTGCGACCGAGGCCGAAAAGAAGCCCCTGCACACTAATGACGAAGACCATCGCAGATCTTAATTATTCGCAGGTCTGCAGGTACCCTCGATGGATTCATAAGTATTAGGCCACTCGCTGTATTTGAACCAAATATGACATTCGGTACTTTTCACTTATTTTCTGGTCTTAATTTAAAATACCAAATAAAGTAAAATTGATCAGAATTAACACGAAATTTATGTCCAATAAATTCGCAACATCTTTTACGATTATTCCACACAGACTATGTGTCCTAATAGTTATGAACCACAGCGCACATCCTCGCCTCGATGGCAATCTCTAAACTCGAACGGCCCTTATCGATCACCCTCCAGGCACATTGAAATATTCCTTAATATAATACAACGTGTGTTTACGTTGCAAAATCTACAACAGATCCTCGGTTTCCCGATACGTTCCAACGCACACATGGTACCAGACGATCGAGAAGACTCGTTCCCTCGATCCCCAAACTGTGCGCCCAGATCTCAGCCTTCAATTTCCGTTCCCCTGGCCGAGCGTCGGGGAAAAGTAAGTCCTGATTGAAACTCGAAACACGGTTCGTGTTCTTTCCCCGTCTACTCCGGTTTCGTTGCAAATCACTCCAAGTAGGTTTCGGTATGTCGTCGTCCTCCCACGCGACCGCCACTCGCGTGCCTTTAGCTACTGGTAGCGCAGAGCCGCTCGAACGCAATCACTAGCTACGATTACCCACGAATAAACGTTGCCCCCCGATCAATCAAACGTCCCCATCGTCGTTGGAACGCCGCGCACCCCAGATTCCCACGAGCCATGGACAGAAGAAACGCGAGCGCCGCGTATCGAGCCCCGCATTTCCGTCGGGTTGCGCCGTGAAAATCTGTAGCAACCGGGAGGGGGGATTTATTTTTAATTGGAGCAGCTTTGATGTCGGCGAGGCGCTTTTATAAAATTCACCGTTCGAGCGGCTCGTGCAGGCCTATAAATATATGCGCGCCGTGTATCGAACCGATCTCAATCGCGAGGGTTGCATATACGTTTCGATGTACCCCTATCCAGGCTGACTTTGATGGTCAACGAAAAGAGCGGCAGTGCAACGAATTGGAGATTTTAGGGTGGGTACGTTCGGTGCTTTTTTTCTTCTTAGTTTAGAGAAGCAGGGGATGTTTGGAGGCGGCGCGGCGAGGGGGGTGTTGTAGGAAGCGGATGGGGGAGAAGCAGAGGCGCGGTGGGAGCACGTCGCGTGCAATGTCCGCTGTCTTATTTATTCTTGACGAGAGGAATCCTCGGGACGTGTGGTTCCCAGAGAATCGGGGCGCACCCTCGTTTGCCTCGACTTCGGAATCGACCGCCGCACATCCTGCCCGTACATTATAAGCCTAAAGCTATCACTTAAACCTCGCGACGGCGTCGAGACGCGTTGCACGAGTGCTACGTAAAAAAAAGAAACGATTAAAAAAAAAAAGAAAAAGAAACAACGAGGAAAGGAAAAGATCTGCGAATGTTCGCGCCTGTGCGCAACAGGCGTCCGGTCGATACAAGCGATACTGTATACGAGCTTCCGCGCGCAATCTTCTTCGAGATCAGCCGACGACAGTACGACACACGCGACGGAGACGCGCACGACGCGGTTTTTGAGCCGAAGTTAGCGACGTGCTACGTCCGGCGCGTGGCGTAACGCGGTTTAATCACAGTAAAAGCAGAGTGAGTGAGTGATCGATAAATTAAGCGAACGAACTGGAACTCGGTCGATTACATCTGCGTTAATAATAAACAGGAGGTGAGTAGCGGTGTATGTAAACGTGTCGACTCGCGTACCTGGCCTGTGCTTATCTCACCGCCCGCTTCGCCTTTCGAACGAAAACAAAGCGGGGCGACCTCGCGCTGTTTACAATGCGCCCGTACAGCGCGTACCGCGCGATGAGTACGCGACGGCGCTGTCGAAATGTTCGTGGAAAGCGAGGGAGTAGGTAAACGGTACAGGCGCGCGTTCTGGTACGCGCCTGGCGAGAAACATGGGAGCAGAAACTTTTAATAGAAGACAGAGCGCGTATCGACGATCGATCTTGGATCGCGTTTAACTGCCGGGGAGCGCCGAGTGAATATAAACGGATAAAGGGGACCGCGAAGATCGATCGACTTGCTTCATCTCCACTTCCTCGACCAGGGGGGGGGCCACTTTTGCCGCGGATGCGAAGGTTCGCTCGCTCCCTCGCGAAAATTAATCGCGAATAACCGGTACGAGGTGGTCTGTGATTGCGTGGAAGAGGTGAGAATGATGGGACAGAAGGGGAACAGAAGAATGGGAAAGGATAGAGGGTTCGTTAAAAGGCGTTACGTATACCGTACACACATATTATATCGTGCAACGTTCCACGAGACCGTCTCGTTCTTCCTCACTCCCATGTGTAACGCGTTTCAGAACTGGGCTACTTCTCACTACGCATGCGTCCCTCGTTACCGTGGGCGCCTTTAGTTAGCGTTACAACGTAGTATATAATATATACGCACTTCATATATATAATGTATTTATATATATATATATAGATTTATCTATGTTCATCAACATGAACCCCCAAATACGCCTAAATTCCATATCACAAGATATCCCCGTTCATTATCACGATTTTTCTTAACAACACTCCGTGACTCGCCGTTTCCCCCCTTCTGTCAACCTTCCCCCGACTATCCTCGCGAGACCGCGCTTCGTCGCTGCTGGTTCTCACCTCCTCCCCTTTCTACCTGACGATCTATCTGTCAGCCTCCTCTTCTTTTTAGCCCCGTTACGCACATGCGACAAGTTGCCGGCGATCACGAGGTGCACGGGGATATATGGGGTTCGTACGCACTTGTTCGCGGCGAACAACAAAGGTTTCTGGTCTCTTGTCGACCAAGTTGCCGGCAACTTGTGCGTAACGAGGCTTAAACCTCTTCCCTACTGGTAGTTCGCCGCGTAACTTTTCCCGCCCCCGTTTCGGACCCTTGCCCGTCCACTACCTCCTCGCGGTTCTCGCGGCCGCCGCACACTCGTCCCTACTAACTAAAATTAGCGCCAAGTCACTCTTTGCGCCAGGGTCGCCGCGTGGAATAACGACACTTCCACCCAGAGATTCGCGAGCGTCGATGCTTCTTTGTCCTTTCACGCGTCCTGCTCCGAGCGTCCCGGTCGAGCGACTGAACGCGAATCGTGCGAACCATCGCGAGACTCTCCTGCTCGTCGCGGCGCGATTACGAATTCGTTTGCTCGCGGTAGAGCGGCTGAAGCAGGTACAGGTCGATCGTAAATTAAACCATCGAGCGGGCGCGGCTCTGACCGAGGCCCCGGGTCGATATCTCCTTGTGTTTCTGTCGATTAGCTTGCTACGATGCTCCGGACATGTTCAAACGCTTCAGCGATTTTACGACAGACCTGTACATCTCTTCCAGCCACTGGAAAAAGCGAGAGATCACGGTAAGGGAGCGCGAAATGCAGAGTTTCGAGACCGTTTTCTAAATGCCGCTGTACGCTACCCATTTAATCTCGTGGTGGATCCGTGAGTCGAATGATAAATGCCGAAGCAGCAGAGGAATGAGTGTAAAAACGATAAAAAGGGGGGGGAAAAAAAGGCAGTGATAAAATGCAGAACACTTATTGCTGAGTATTCACACGTGAGAAAATCAATCGTACCGTTGATTGAAACTTAATACTATACGGCAGTAGTTAAAAGGTATGAGTTCGAAGGATGCTGATTCTGCTCGAGAGTGCCGGACACAAATGGTGGGTTTTTTCTGAGGTGTGGGGTGATTCTGAAATGACGAGAGTTAGATGCCGGGGTCTCGAGCAGCATCCAGTGTAAAAAGTCGGGCCGTAAAATGCCGCGAATATCTCATTCAGTAGGAAATTAAATAAATTAAGCTAATCATGCCCAGACAGAGATGGGCAACGGTTCAAAGGTTAAATATCTGAGCGTGCCTTTGCTGATACTGAAATCAGACGGTCTGCCCGACCGTGTATAATTATAAGTCGCTGATACGCGTGGCGTATAGCTCCTCAGTCGATCGTGTTTGATTCGTCATTAATTTCTGTACAATCTGTGCTCATCGAATGGGGACTGGCCGCAGAGGCCCGCGATCCAATTGATTCTATTCGGATCAGCTGGGTCCCCACCGTTCGTCTATATTCAATTCACAATTCTACATTAATATAACGCGGTTAAAATGCTTATTTAAACAGGAAATAATGATAATAATAATAATAAAAAAAAAAGAAAGAAACCTAGTACTAACACCGTTTGCGTGTTATGGAACCTGAAGGCCTCGACGCACGAGCGAGCTCTTTCAAGGAATATTCATGCCGCGATAACGAAAACCAACTTCCCTCGGTAACTAGCGCTTGTCCGAGGAGGAAGAGGAAATCAACGTTCTCTTCTTTCGATATCGACAGCGTTAAGAGGGGTACCGTGTGATCTAAAAAGGCCAGATGACTCTATTCAGAACGGAGGTCCATGCCCTTTGATCATTAGATCGATGCCCGTTTAAAAGAACCCTCGTATCCTTTATACCTCCACCGACGCCCAGCTATACCGAGCGGGCTTCATCGGCCGTCGCAAACCGAACAAACCTTCGACTCGCCACCGTAGGTCAATCGATTCATCGACGTTGCGCGAACCTTTGGTTCACCGGCTACCCTGGGCGCAACAACCTCGTAGGTAGTCCTGAACGCGACGGTTAGGCACGCGAACAGAAAGACAACGTATCGTCGGTGGGACGAATACAGCGCAAGTACGGTCAAGCGGCGCGTAAAGAGATCCTCCTGAGGTTACGCGTCGTCAAATTCGTTGCTCCCACGACCACCCGGTATTTCGTCCACCCACGATAATCTTGATCGACCGCGAGGGGCGCGGCGTCGGGAGCGACAACGTGGCCGATCAAGCGATACGCAGCGCGTGCAGCTATCCCGAGAGCGTTGCGTCTTGTAGGGACAGGTCCTGGGGGGCCCTACGCGCAGCAAACTCGACGTACAAGACACGAAGGTGTTTGTCCCGATTGATTTTCGAGGTTCCTTCGGCGCCAGCGTATTCGGTCCAGCGTGTCGCGTAGATCACAGTAGTATCCGAGGTCGACGACGAGGCCACCCCAACTCGTTTGACGGCGGGTGGATCGTTGGACGGGCACCATAGGCCCGCGGGGCGGTCGACACTGCGGGGCACCGTTGGCTCCTGGGCAAGGAGAGACGTGGCCAGCAACGGCGGCGATATCGGCGACGGCGTGCGCGCCGGGCGCGAGGATAGGGTGGCCCCGTGCTTCATTTCAGTTGCCCCAGGTCCTCGGAACCGTCCTTGACACGCCTGATCACCACCAGCCGGCTCGATCCGCTCGAGGAGCCGTGAGAGATTTTCAAGGGTCTGTGCGATCTCTGGGTTCGGCTCAAACCGTTATTGTGCTGTTGCTGTCCCTGCAATTGATGACTGTGCTGTTGCTCGCCGCTATGCTTGACGCAAATCCAGCTGGCCGGTCAGGACCATCGAAGTAAGGACCCCGAGGTATCCTGGTTTCGGCCGGTCCGCCTTGCTCTGCCTCTTGTCCTCTCGATTCGCGTTTCCTACGTTTCATTGTTCGATTTTAAAGCATAGACACCGTGAAGGGTATGAAACAGAGGCATCGGGGGCTAACGAGGCGGGAGAAGAGCGCGAAAGTGACCGTGCAGGGCGGAATACCCGAAAGCACAAACCATTACCACTGATATTTTACGCTTCGAGGGAGGAACGAGAGTTTCGTTTCCCTGGAACCGTGTACTCTCGGGTGCTCCGCCGCGCGCACGGTTCCGAGAAGTTAAATAGGTTCCGACCGGTATCGAATGTTACTTCACAGTGACCAGGCACTTCCGCCAGGTTCAGAGACTCTGAAGTCTGAAGAACATGATAAGAAAGGGGGCTGCCCGTCGCGCGGATTCACAGAAGCCAGGGGGTGGTATTTGTTTTCGTGGCATTGACCGGCCAGTGGAATTCGCGTCAAGTATAGAGCGGGGCTAATCCTCTACCCATCACCGCCGCCACCGCTACTTATCACCGTCTCAACCACCACCACTAAATAGTTCAGCGACTGATGACTGCTGACGGCCGGCTGATGACTCGTGGAGACCGCGCGGGGGCCCGACTGGCCCCCTCAGCCGCGATCCCGTTGCGGGGCCGTACAAATCACCATTTGGTGGACATATTGTGGAAGATGTCCATCAACTGCTGCTTTACCTCGTTCGAGCTCTCGGTGTTGCTGCTCTGCAGGCTGTTGGTCTTGCTGGAGTTGCTGCTGCTGGAGGCGGAGATCCGTTGGCCGGCAGCGGCTTGCGGCGGCGGGGCGGCCGACGAGACCGGCGGCAGCGTGTCCTTCGCCTCCTCCGGGGGCTTCGGTAACCTACGGCGCAGCCAGTCGTGCTGCAGCGCCTTGCTGGGCGTCATCCTCTCCTCGGGGTCCCATTCCAGGCAGTGATTTATGAAGTCGAGGAAGTACGGGTCGTCGCAGTGCCTCAGCGCCCGTTTCAGATCCTTCGAGCCCGGGGGCCCGCGGACCTTCCCCTTCCGCGAGCAGCCGCCCCTGAGTATGATCGTCCCGTCCGGCACGGTGGTCGCCGTGCAGTAACGGGGATAGCCCTTCGAGTTGATGAACAACTTCGACCGTTTCGCGGATTCCAGCAGGTGCGAGGGCGGCATGCCCAGCACCTCGATTATGCAGGCCAGCTGGTCCTCCTCGTCCTCGCCTGGGAACAGGGGGAAGCCGGTGACTAGCTCCGCGATGATGCAGCCCAGGCTCCACATGTCGATGGGCATCCCGTACTTCAAGCCGAGGATCACCTCCGGGGCCCTGTAGAAGCGGCTCTGTATGTAGGTGTAGACGCGCTGGTTCTCGTAGCAGCTCGAGCCGAAGTCTATCACCTGGAACAAGAGGCACGTCGGGCTTCGTTAATTAAACGGCGAATGAGAAGGCCCCGATCAATGCTACCCGAGATACGGGGGAACGTATGCGTGCCGAATCGCTCGGCCGGCATTTCTCTAGCATCGTTCAGCGTTAATCTATTATCGATAACCTTAATTTTATGTGCGGTATGTATGCGGCGCTGTTGCGTGATCGATAGCTTCGCGTATTTATAGAGGCAAGGGTACTGGATATAGAACAATAAATCTCCCTCGGTGCTGTTATTTGCATTCGATTGTATCGCATCGTTGGGGAAGGTGGTAAGAGTGATAGGAAGCAAATTCTACGCCGCTATCAATATTTGCCGAGAGCAAGCGGGAATAATGAGTTATGGATAAACGTGTTAATTGGAGAGCAGTCGGATCCGTGGTTTAACCGCCGCGTGGATTTTCAGGCGCGATTATCCGGCTGGCTAAGTGCTCGCGGAATGGTGGGTCCGTTGGGTAGTTTCGGATAATCTTTCTTTTTTCCAGCGAAGCTACTTGTTTTCGGTTGCGCGACGAGTCACGCACCATTTCGGGCGGGGAGTACTGTTTTAACGGTTCCAAGCGATTCCGGCGGCACGCTCTCTAGCACGGAGTAGTATATTATTTGCAGACTCCAGCCGGATACACGAAATCTCGAATATACAACTGTCTGAAGTGTATCATGAATAACGTACGTGGTCTGCATGAAGCGGGGATAGCGTATCGTTTACGGCACATTTGGCAACGGGACGTGACAAAATAATGCACTCCCCGGCAACAACATGTAACTGCCGCTAGTAAGACGCTGCTTAGAAATCATCAGAAGTGACTCCATGGAGGCGTTAAGAATATTTAAGGGGGAACACCACCGTGACGGTCGGAAAAATAAGCTTTTTTAAGAATTTTTCCAGGAATAATTTACAGATTTCATATAAAATTTGTATTACCTACTTTTAGTAAAATGTCTTAAGAAATATCGCAGAAAAACGTAGGTCGCTGACGGGATGTGTAATTTTGGAACGGCGGCTGACATCCAATTTAAATCATTTTAAACGATTTTTATAAACTATATTTGCGAAAAAATTCTTGAAGGCTTATTTTCACTTGAATAAAAGGAAAATCGCTATAATTACAGGTAATGGCAGATGAATGTGAAAGGATCTTCTTGATCATCAGACTGAGATCCATAAAAATATATAATAGGGTAAACCAACCAGTGAATGGCCGAATTGTTGAATTTATGGACCTTTGAGATTAATACTTGAATATATTTATGTATAATAACAAAACAATTGGTGAAATTGCATTTAAATTTATTTTTAAAAGAAATTAATTTAAAAAAATAACGATTATAAAATGGAAAACGTGTAGAAGCCCTGTAAATGAGCGCATACTTTTAATAAGAATTGTACTTATTAATGTTTGCTTAATACGCGTAACTAAGAATATGGGATATTAAAAGTGTAACTACACTCCATTTATAAACATATAATATTTTTAAATTTATAATTGACATTTCTTTGCCTAATGGTCATTCACTGGTATGCGATCAATTACTGGTTGGTTTACCCTACGTACATTCTGTTCCAGTAGATTCTTGGAGGATCGGAAACATTTATAATTAGAAATCACAGTCCAACGTTTCAGAAATGTAAGAATTCGTAGATTCATGAGCAGTTTTTCTCAGTTCTAAGATACAGAGTGGCGTTCACTTTTGCAAGTCCATACTTTGTGTCGTGTCACTGACACCCCTCATTAATATCCACCCACCAGTTACGAAGATATTAACGCGAACGCGGGGCTAGGGCAATCGGCTAAGGCGGCGGATAATTCTGCGCGATCTCGTATCTGTTTTCCACCGGCCTACTTTAATATTTCGGGCCGCATCGAGTGGCTCACGTGCGGCCGACAGAAACTCCACGTTGGAATTTATCCAGGATTATAGTGGGCTCGCCTAGTTATCGGCGAACGAGCGTCTACGCGAATTTCAATACGCCAGAATATTATCGCTCGATAACTAAACGGTGATCTTCGAATCAAACTCTGCCCCCGTTTCACCATAAACACAAAACTATACCTCCCCCTGTCCACAGACCAACCCTATTCAAACGCACAGCTACATTTCCCCATAATGGAACATTTATATTCATTCTCACGAAGTACCGTTTCCAATACACTATGAAATTTTTCGTCGTCTAGTAACAGTTATTTAACCCTACAGTGCACACGTAAATTAAAACTGCACCATTGTAAGTACACGTTGGGCCTCACAGGCCCATATCTTCAAATCTACGAATGCGTGGATATTCTGTGAAGAAAATATTTTTAGACTCCATATAATCTATTGCACTAAATCTTTATTCAGAAAAATATTTCTAACAAAATCAAATATTGGACAAATATCTCTTTAACACTACGGGTCATCGTTATCTAAATAGTTATATCTAGTTCACTCGGGCGTGTCAGGTCCCACCTGTGCATTAGGGTGGCTCTTATTTTCAACTTTAGCATTTTCTTCGCGGCATATTTCTTTTATCATTTTTGCATATCTCGATATATACTCCGCCTTAAATGTTTGAAAAATAATCCTCGAAAATAAAAATTAAAATTTTTCATCGCCTCCATAAATAAAAAGTCCTGGAGAAGGATATAAACTTTCAAATTTGAAAAATAATTTTTTTTTAGTTTCTTGGACATTTTTTGAAAACCAGTTGTCGCACGAAAAAAGTAATACAACATAAGTGATGCTCCTTGTCGGATCTACAACTTTTGTTTGACATATTTTTTTATGTAATCAATAACTTGGAGGATATTATATAAAATCGACTTTGTAAACTGTTAAATAATTATTTAAATGTTCAAGTGCCCAGGGACACCTTTTCCCGTTATCCAATGGGGCTCAAACTTTACACAGATTTTTTTTATTATTTGAAACTATTCTGGGGGTGCCACATGAAAATTTTTGAAAAAGAAATTCTCCAAGAGTAAATAAGAGCCACTCTAGTGTGCAATCTAGGGTTAACAGTCTTTTCTTCATCGCTACTTACTCTCAGACCACCGCATCTAGTATATAGACACACAAATCTTAAGAGACATTCTGCCTCCGAAGACGCGTCTGGGGCCGCGCGTACAGTGTGTGTCAAAGGATGGAAACAGGAGTTTCCCCGATCGAGTTCCCCGGGGGATATGTCGCGTCACCATAAATAGTACACGGCACAGCTGATCGATTCTGCGCGAGGGGGCGACGCAAGTTTCCCAAAGGGTGCGAGGGAGCGTTTTTCGAACGGAAGTTGACCCGGAGGGGCCGTCCCGGTTCCAAGTAGAAAACACCCGTCGGTGTCAGCCCGAATGTGGGTCTGCTGTCTCGTTGAGTGATCGTACGTCGCACTCGCGCGGCCCCGCCGTGAAATTACTTTATGAAACAATGTAAACAACCGTCAACATCCGGCTGGGCACGGCGCGCTGCCCGAGAAAGCATACATATTCCTTAATCCGTTCCTTCTGCAACCTAAAACCGCGCACAAGAGATTACGAAATTGCGGCTCTCCGCTCGACCGTTCCAAATCAATTTGCATCCACTAACGCGCGGCTGCAGAACTCAAGGCGGAAATGTGACTGGTCAACAGCCACGAAGACACAATTTATTAAACGCGTATTGGGAGATTGCGCGGGACGGGATTGAGTTATATAATTGGTCGCAATATAAATTTCATTGATTATTGGAATTTAGCTGGCGGAAATGCAGCATTCCGAAGGATATTCAACTCGAGGTCTGACCGAGTCCACTTTTTGTAAAAAAATCAGATTTAAGTCTTCAGCAAATGCCAAGTGCATTATCTTTGAGTAACGACCAAAATCTCAATTTGGGTGGAAAACATTGTTTACTGTTTAATTACATCATTTATTTAATTCTTTCCAATTTCCGTAACTATTTCGAGGCATAAGTCAGGATTTAGAACCGCTATTGTACACACGCAATAAACGAATGAATTCCCACGCTACCCGCGATCGACAATCCAAATATGTATAAATATTCCAAACCAAACGCATCAAGAATGGACTCGTGAATTCTACAAAAAAAAAACATCGAGCGGTGGTTGCGTTTTACATAACGAATTATACAATCGAATATCCCGAGAAGCTCGCGTATTTTATGTAACTATATCGCTGGTAAAAAGAAGATTTCCTATTAACGAACCTGGGATCACAAGAACAATCGATCCGCCAAGCCAACGTTTACACTATCCCGTTTATAAATCCTCGTTACCTAATTAAATTTCCCCACAAGCCCGACGCGTGTCCGTGCCTCCGTAACGAAGCAAACTGCAGCCTCTGCGAGTTACGAAACAACCTTTCGCGGGATCCTTTTTCGTTAATTACCGTGTCGCGGGGTCGGCACCCCCGCCAGCGAGTTTCTCACGGGGGTTCAACCGCCCCGTGCACGTGGCCGTAATTGCGGCGGCGTCTGTCGCGAATAATCGCCGAATGTACGCGAGCCACGCAGCCCGCGGTGCGTGCGTCCGCGCGTTCCGCTGCGGAAAGGGGTCAGGAACCGTCATCCGAGGCTCGAGACTCGCTTTATCGTGGCCCCGCGAACCGAGCCACGAGGCACCGATGCGGAGGGAGGCGCGCGAAGGGAAGGGGGAGGCAGTGTAAAATGTTTATTCGCGGTTTCCCTTTCATTCCTCCGCGGGAACGGCGATAAAAAGAAGCTCATTCCCCTAATTGGAGCGGCTGTTTAGCTTGCCGAGGTAACAGGTGGTGCCTCCGCGCCCGCCACTTATTATACGCGCGAACCTATCCGGAGAGCCTCGAGGAAATCTGTCGTTCAAGATTTCCCTCCGATCTGTCGCTGTCGTATTCTCCACGAAATAATGCTCCCAGCCGGGCGAGGGGATTGCGAGCCATCGGCCACCCGAAGCAGAATTATTTCCAATACCGTTTCGAGTGCGCCCGCTGACCGTACCGAGCCACGCATCAGAATTGTTTTCAATATTTCATCGGCGAAAAAGCAGGGGCCGAGGCGGAACAGTACACACGTACATTTCAGCGTTCCGACCGTTTGTTTCAGCTACCTGGGTAACTCGAATACTTTCCACTGTCGGAAGATTGAGGAACGATATTGAAATTATTTTAGCAAAAGGCGAGCTGGGAAGTTAGGAAGCTTGATCATCAGTGGCACTGATTGTGAGATGGCAGTGGGAAATGAAATATTCTTCTCGAATTTTCATAGTCGAACGCTCGGATGTAATATTTAAAGGCACCCTGTGCGCGAGCCTGTGTGCGTGCAAGGGTGGGGAAATGTTTGCGCTGGCGATCAGATTTACATAGCTTCGACAGTCTGCTCGATCCACCGTAACGTCAACCGTGTCTCGTTGGAAAAATTGCGAGCCGAAATTCGCCACGGGCGCAGGCTCGTAAATCTGCGCCGGGAAACTGTAGCGCCCCGTCTCCCTCTGGCTCTGGCCAATGTGGTTAAACCGATTTTCGACGGTACAATGGTGGAAAAAAAGGGGGCGTCGAGAGGGTACTCGCGGAGAGCCCGACATTTAAAGGGACTCGCGTGAAAGCACGGTGCACGCCTTTGACATCTCCGCAATCAACGTGGTGCACGGCAAACGCGACCGCGTCACGCTGGGCGATCAATTTTTTCCATCGATCGTATTAGACGCCCTTAGGAAACCTTGACCTTTGTCGAAATTCTATTTCCCTGCGAGCCTGCCTCACGCTCGCGAAATTGGAGTGGTGCGAGCAACCTTCTACGCAAAGACCTACCGTCTACACAACATGAGGGTCTAATTCTGAGCTCTAACTGCGCTTCATCCAAGCTCTGAATAGGTAAACAGAAGCTAAGTAGCTTCCAATTCCACGTCGGTGGTGCCTTAGAACGCCTTCGCTTTTAAACACAAGCTAATTAAAATTGCACACTTGCGTTTACGATCGAACATCGAACATAAGAATACAGCGCGAGTTTCAGTGAATTTTCCAAATCTCGGTCAAAGTTCAGCGATCGAAGGAGATAGCAAGGAAAATGGAGTTTCGTTGAAGGGTTAGATTCTAGAATTCGAAGCGCGGCGGAATGGGCACTGGGGAAAGGGAACAACAACTGTCACGGTGGGAATCGATATTACAATTGAAACGTGCGATAACGGAGTTAACGAGACGGCTCTGGATTCACCTTGACACGGGTAGCTGAAACGTATCGTTTAAACAAAAAAACACGTTGCGTAATATCGATCCAGCTCGGTTCACGGCGCGATCGAAACCTGGCGACGTGTCTGGTTGAACGTTAGGCAGCAACATAAGACGCAAACGAGAGCGCTCGTAATTGGTTGTAACGGGAAGGTAGATCGAACGTTTCCACGGACAAGTACGTAACATCGTGTAATTAATACGAATTGGTCAGATGCGCCTTAAGGAGCCTCGTTCTTCCGCCCCCCGATCTATGCAATATGTATTTCTTCTTCCTTTCTGTACCCACATCTCTGTTAACCGTCTGCTATGATTATTCAAACGAAGACCTACAATTCATAGACTATGTTTACGTTGCTGGTAACATTCTGCTGTACTTCGGCTTAAGATCGTCCGATGCTCGCCAAGTGCGATACAGGCGAGGGAAGATTCGCAGAATTCAATATAGGTATCTATAGGAAAAATTGAGGACAGTTTGCTCACCTAATATAAAATGGATATTAAAATTAACACTGATATTATTTATTTTATCAGAATAAATCTAATATGTTCAAGAAGTAATATGCATTTTTCCTCAATATCTCTACTATCTTATTATCTAAAACATTAAACGACAATTAACTTGAAAGTATTTTAAATACGATTCTGTACAGTACTGTTTCAAGAAAGAGGTTAAATTTAACCTCAACTTACCTTTATAGCCTGCTAGCTTTACTACTCGGCTTCGCCAGTTTAGATTCTGATTTTATGAAAAAAGTTTATTTATTTATATTTTTCTGTGAAAATAGTCACATTCATCTGGATTAACTAGGCATAATGAGCTGGGACACATTTCGTGACCCCAGAGTTTGCCGTTCGAAAGTTTTTAAGCGACAGACAAACACTTTCCGCTTTATATATTAAGATAAATCCAGAAAAAACAGAGGCGGAAGCGAAATGACGTTATTCATTCAACTGTTTCGCTTCTAAAGAAGCAATTGGTCTTCACTTTAACGCGCTTTTACGTATAGAGTCTGAAATGTAGTGGCTGCGCCAACTCTCCTGCCCCACCGACTCACCTCAACTAACCCTAGGTACAACGCGACGACCTTCGAGTCTTCATATGCCATGTACAATTGAATACGACCTTGTAGGTTCTTGACACGACGTAGGCGATCTAAGACCCATGGGTTCTAATAATGGCGAGACAGTGTAGAGTCCGTGTCTGACGATCTGGGGTCATCTGACACACAGAGAAGCTATCCTGGTCCTCTAGGAATCAATATACAAAATCTTGGAACGACATCACGCGATACAGTAAACCAGCTTCCATGGGACCCTAAATGAACTCGGCACCTTAATCCCCCAAGCTCGGTATGAACTTTACAATATCGCCTGTATATAAACTCCCATGGATCCAAAATCGTTTACGTCGAAGCCGAGAAATCCATGGGAGTTTGCATCAGAACTTCAAGTCACGTATTTTATTCAGAATCAAAGCCCACAGAGGCCCGTAGAAGTTTGCCTCGAAACTCGCGGGTCGTGCATTTTATTCAGAATCTATTAGCAGACCCGCCCTTGCCACCGCGAAGCTGTAATTCAGTGCCGGAGCTGAAGAACATTTACGAAAGAATCCGCTGTTTCGACAGTAACGTGCGAAAACAACGCCGGGGGGAATCGTTGGGCGTAGAGCGTGGGAGATACCACCACGTGCACACTCGCAACACATTCCCTCCCGCGTGCGTCCATCTACATGTAAAAGTCACGCTCGGAACGGACGTTCCGTACGCAGCTGAGTGATCCACTTTATTGTTGAATCGTTGCCCCTGGGGGCCATAACCACAGGGAACTCTGAGTCATCGTCGCCGACTGCGGGGAAAGCCGAAGTGGCCACCTCGTTACGTTTCTGGTTGCTGCTTTTCAGTTACGATCGATAAACACGCTCCCCCCCCTCTCGGCTGCCTGGCGAAAATATTTCGCGATAAAATCTGGCATTTTTCGCGTTTCTTGCCGGCACGTTGCACCTGGCCAGCCGGCGCGGAAATCGAACGAAAAATGCTAATGCGGCACGGCGGTCGACTTGCACGAGGCTCCTTTGCGCAACCGAAAGACGTTTTGCCATTGTGCTTGTCTACAAATAATGGTCCCCAAAATTCTCCGAAGAAACACACATGTAGGTATATACACTATTGGCCAAAAGTTTGGAAGCTAGGAAGGATTTCTAATTCGAAGTCGACACTTTTCGCGATGACAGTATTTCCAATTCCCAAACATTATAATATTCTATCAGGTGTACACAGTAGCGCGCTCAGGATTTAATATTGGGGGTAGCCGAGTTGAAGGAATAAAAATATTTTTAATACAGATTCCATGAAATTCATTAGGTGATGATAAAAATTTATTTGAAGAATAAAATCTTGCTTTCTTTTCTTTCTACGAAGATCTTGAATTACTTCAGTCATGATTACATTAATCTTTTTTTTTTCTTTTTCTTTGGGGGGTGCCAGGGTTCCCCGGACCCTCCTCTGGGTGCGCCACTTCACGTATATAATAAATTTATTCGTTTCAGGATAAAATCTCCGCTACCCCAATTCATACGCAGTGCTCCCAAACTTTTAGCCCGTAGGGTAGACGTGTCTATGCCTCTGGATTCTAATTAGAATGTCGCTGCCCCATGTCACGTGACATTGAATTCAATTTTAGACTCCTTTTCAGAATGTATTATCACGTGACCAGAACGATAAAAACTGTTGGGTGGCGTGCGGCGGTTCCCCTGCGAAATCGTGACGAGTCCGAGCGCCAGGTTGGTCACGGGTAACAGCGGCGAGTTATTGCCAAGGTCGGCCATTACATCTGACCGGAAATGCTTCGGCTGCCACGTCCCCGTGTCCCGGCTGCGCCGTCATCTTCGGTAAACAATCGACGCCGCGTATACGGTATATCGAGTCAAGCACCGAGCGTAGGTACCGTGGAATTTTAATTTCCCCTCTGTCGTTATATTCGCACTAGAGGGACCCCGGTTACGTCCAGCGTGGCTCGATCGCGCGGAACTCTGCACAAACAGCGGACGCGCGCATCGTCGGGCGCAAATAATATAACAGCGTACAATTAATTGCGAGCGCGAATGGTAATTCCCCGAGGGGAAGGGGGGCACGGAACGGCTGGTCATGCTTTCGAGGAGATAATTCAGCGGGAAGTTGAAAATTTATCCGCGATTCCTCCTGCTGCCGTCGACTTAGGGACGTTAAGTGGAAACGAAAGGCTTTAATGAAGGGAAATATTAATTTAATGAAGGCGCCTGCTAGAAGCACAAACTCAGCTAACGTCTGCTCAGGGGGAGTACCACAATCGCTAATTCTCATTAAAACACTGGCTTCTTTCGGAAGCAACGTGGCATTAATTATTGCCGTCGATCGATGGCAACTATGATCGCACACATCCACGTCATCCTTGAATAAAAACGAAATATTCCTATTCCTCGAGTCTGTATATACAAAATGTATACACTTTTCAAACAACAAGCATATTTTCGCGAAGGTAGATATCACACGGAAGCGAGATATTTTTCACTGCAAAATATTCCATTAGCAACGCCTCAAGGGGTTGGGGTAATTCAATAGAAAATTAAAAAAAAAAACATATTTTTCCCATCGAGACGGTATCGGGAAAAATAACAATCAGAGCCGTGCGGCGATCTGCGAGCAAAATAAGCCGTGACTGAATAATAGAGGCGGGGAACAGGCGGGGGATGGTTAACTGCGTGGGCGGCTGGATTCGGTAGAGTTTTCAAAATATTTTTGCGTAGCGCCGACGGTACGAGCGGTGCCCGGGCGTATTTGCGTGAACATAAAATTGAAGTATCGACATTTAACGATCCGTAAACAGAGCTGTGAACGTCGTCGGGTGCTTTCGACGGCGAGAAACCGGATATTATAGGATACGCCGATTGTTTCCGTTGTCAGTTCGCACTATTTTTCCTCCCCGCCTGCAGTTTTGCGCGAGGCACCCTCCGCTTTCCACCCTCCCAGTCCTAGCGACGGATCGATGCCCCGATATTCGCGCGCTTGGACACGACGATCTGGGACTTGAAATCGTAGTTGGAGAGAACGAAGAGAGTGGAGTGCAATTGAATAGCGTCCGCAACGTAAAACGTGCCTCGAGTATCAATTACACTCGCTTCTTCTGTTGTTAAGCAGTTAACGTTATTTACCGATGTTCTCGGTCGACCCGTAATCAGTATAATTAATGACGGTAAGAGCATGGGGGTGGGGAAGGGTGGTGGAGGGACTCGTAAATATTAAGCCGCGGAAACGCGACTAGAATGGCGCGCGACGTATCGTGTGCATAAATAACGTCCCCTTCGACGCTTTGACACTTATTGCACGCGGTCTTTCCCTGTAAGCACGGGGTGATTCTTGTGAACACGCCGATATCGGTGATGTTTGAGGGCGTGTTGATTGAGGCCCAAGTTATTATTCTCCTGGATGGAGGCAGCGGTCACGTCTTTATGTCGTTTGAACCTTTTGCAGTGACTGAAATGATACTATGTAGGTACTTAGATACTCTTCGAAGACACCTACATACACCTGCTGGTGCTTGCATCTGAAGTGAGAAGACGCCCGGACAAGACAAACTGAATTGCTGTTAATCTTGGACTAGCCAGAAACGGTGACAGACGTGCGAAGAATAATATACCCAATAAGAAATCGTTAATGTAAAGAGTTATACCCTGTTTTCGTGATATTGTAATAAAGACAAATGAAGGGTAATTTATAGCACATTTTGATGGTCACAGCTGGGACTGCAGAACCGTCGAATCGCAAAGGGTCATAAAGTTCAAATACCCCTAAGAAAACATTAAAGATTTGGTACACTGGTTATACACAGGAAATGTCCAATTTGCACAGGAACAAAATACGGAATGTCCGCACTCTTTGCGTAAGCAAAACAAGAAATTATTTAAGAAGAGAAATGTATCAGATAATTAACTTTATTGAACCTCGTTTCTTTACTGACGTACTAGAGTATCAAAACTTAATTTTCTCGACAAAGCTGTTTCGTGACATTTCCTGTTGTCCCCTTACCCTTTAAATAATGCAGAGCCATCGACTACGCCGAAACGCAAGAATAATGTCGATGGAGGAGGGATGCGCGCCGTTTCCCGGCGACTGGCATCGAAATCTTCCTCGTGCGCGAGTAGCTAATTAATGGAATCGCATAAATCAGCGTGCGGGATCGCGGCGCGATAACAGGCTAGCAAGCGCGCGCAACAATAATGAATTATTAACAGGCGGTGGTCGCCGGTACGATTTCACCCGGACTCACGTCTCGCGTTACTATTAGGAAGCCCGGTTTCCGCGGAGCTCTTCCTCGCGACCGCTCCCCTCGTGCCCTAACTCGGTAGCCATCTCTCGTTTTCTTGCAATTACGAAAATTCCGCGGCGAGGCGCATATAAATTGCCGGGTCCCGCGGCGTACTCGTGCCCTCCCCTGGCTCTTGCCGCCGTCGCGGCCTATTTTACTTAACTCGATCGAGAAGTCGCGTTTAATTTAAAAATTCATTAAACGATGGGGGATGCGCTGGCTTTCGTCTCGACCGAACAACGGGAAAAACACCCGGAGCTGCCTCGTACCTGACTTCTCTTCGAGTAGGGCTGCCCCGTGGAATTTACGAACCGACAAACCGGCCGGGGAATTATCCGGTCGATGAAATCGCCCTCGTTGTCGTTGCTGCTACTTGCAGAGTCTGGACGCGTACAGTTCCTCCCTGCCACCCCCCGGTCGCTTTCGTGGCGAAGCGGTTCTTATTTCCCATGTCCGGAGGAAAACAGAGTTGAGAAGACCGTGGTGGTCTCGATTAATTTTCAATTACTCCGGCCCAAGTAATTTAGCCACTCCTGCGCCCCGCGACCACCCCTGTTTCACCCAGTCACGCGAACTTGGTTGCGCTTGACGCGCGATCAGCTTCTGCACCACCCCGAAGGAAGCCCGTCCTCCATTCTTCCACCCAGCCGCGGATATAACCTGGCTCCCGTTTCTTGCCGGTGTGCCGGGGCAAAGGAATCGTTGCATAACTCGCGAAAGGATATTGTGTGTAAGGAACGGATGGATAAGTGGCTATGGGCGCACGTTTATCGTGAACGTGGCCCGCGGATGGGCGGCACAGCGGCTCCCGCTTATCTCCGCCAGCGGGGGCTTGAAATTGAAGCGGACTTGAACGGCTTTGGTAGTGGAAACGCTACTGGTCCGGACGTCTCCATCGCGATGCGGTAAGGTAATAGACCGGTAATCTCGTTTTTGCTCCTCGTGCGTCGGGGAATTAAGAGCGATCTCTGCCATCGAAGCTACGGTCTTCCATCTTCCTATCTATCCTAAATATTTGATTGGCAATCGCCCACTCGAACGCCTAGTAATTTTCTGAAACCGCTTGCGATTGAAACTTAAATTTCCCCGCCGACACGCTATTAACTTCCGCGAGCCCAGGACACGAGGGAGCCGTGCCGGCGCGAGCCTCGCTGATGGAAAGTTTCTGCGAAAAGTTGGGCGGATCGACGAGAAAGAGGCGAGTGGAAACGAGCGTTTCGCCCGTGAAAGAAAATTCCAGCAGCGGTATGCATATAGGCTGCCACGGCGCGCAAACAGATAGCAAAAGGACGATCGAGCAATTCGTATCCAACAGGGAGAACCGGTCCAGCCCTCCGTGTCGCGGAAGTGCCACGGCTCCGCGGTAACGTCCCGGCTCTAACGTCGTGTGCTCGATTAAAGTATCGAAACAATGAACAGGCTCGATTCATTCAGCGATCGATACCGTTCCGCCAACGTGCAAGATCACCGAAGCGAGCCCGGCGAAGACGAGGGGCTGCCGGTGAAAAATCGGCTCCGGAGCCGATTCCATCGGACAGGACAAGCATCGGACGATCGCAGATGTATGCTTCCATTGTGTCGATTGTTTGCGCAGGAATGTCCCTCGCGATTGCGCATGGAAAACGTGCACTGCTCGCCGGCATAGGTGTTGGAGATATTAATGCCAGCAGATCTGAATAATTAGCGACGAGGGGATTAATATTTCGGGAGTTAATCGAGCTAATTGGTTTGAAAGCAATCTGCGATTGATTATAGGCGCGCGTGTTCTCCAATCATTTCTCATGCTACACTTGGCGAACGTTTCGATATCGCGCAAGTTCGTTGTACCATGATTTATTTAAGGGAGGGACCAACGGCCGTGGGAATTATAAATGTCACGATATTCCGTTGGAAACGGTGCGCGGAACGATCGTGTGTATTAAAATACGCCCGGCGCTACGTTCCGTGAATAAACGATAAATTGCTCCGACGGTGTGCACCGGCGATACATGCCTGGACCGGGGGAAAAACCTTAACGTGTAATAAAACGACTGGATCGCAGGTGGATCGTGCTTTAATCGAACAAAACCGCTTCGAATGTGATAAATTCAGCGGAGATTTCCTCGAGCTACCGGGCCCGCTTGTCCAGCAACGGTCTCTGCACTCTCTGCCCTTGTTCGAGTCGCGGAAAAGCGTCCATTAAAGAAACACCGTCGGGCGCATTCGCTTCGACAGAAATTCCACGCGCCGTTCGACCCGTCCTCTCTTTTTTCACCTGTTTTCACGAACCGTCCACCGTCGCGGTTCCGACGATGCCGTTCCATTGTTTCACGGATCAGCCGAAAATCGGCTGTCCGAGGATTTCCGTTCGACGGGTCTGGGCAACTGTAAAAATTGAGGGTAAAAAAAGAAGCGTGAAACCGCGTGCAACGCGTTTACGTGACCACTTCGCGTCCTGATTTAAGCGCCGCGGAAGCGTTATCGCTCTTGTAACAGCGCTCTCAAGTGGGCGCAGCCCAATTAGCCTCGGAACAATGAAGAAAGCGGGGTTCATTCAACGATCGAAACGTTAAACGCGGCGATACGTGTGCGCGCGTGTCCCTCTCATTGAATCTTCGGTTACATCTTGCTTGCAGGCCGGGCATATCTTAGTGGCATTTAAATTATAAGCTACTTGAAACAATTGGGGAATATTGACGGTGGGGGGGGGGGGGGGGTGTCTTGATGAGGCGTTTGGTAGTGTCGCGAAGTTTCTTCTGTGTTTCAAAGAATTTAGAGAATGACGAAGATGCATATCTTAAACTTTCTTAAACTGCGTGTATCTTCATCAGGAAGATTAAAGGTGCAGATCCACGATGAGAGAAAAATACCCTGTCTCACGTGAGACTTTAATCTCATGAAACAATTATTTTATTATTTTAATATTTGTTTAATTATTTTACTATTATTTAATTATTTTATTATTTTTAATTATTTTACTATTTTTCTTTAATTATTCTCTCAGTAGTTTTGTAAAATTAGACTCTCACCAGATAAGATTCGCAATATATTTTAAAAAATGTCTTCCGACTATGCCCATTATTTGCATTTAGTTGTTGCTGAGATTTTTGTCTCGTGATAGAAAAGTCCCATGTAAAATCTCATCGTAGATTCGTACCTTCAGGGTGTATACCCGTTTGAACGCTCGGAAAATGTATACATTTTGTGGATTTTTTTACAAGTCACCAGCTAGATGAAAATTTCCCGTTTTGTACTATCTTTACATAGTATTATGAACTACTTAAAGAAAATGTTTCAGTTAAAAAACTATTGTTTTTCGGAAGTTATGGGAACATATCTGAAACTCTCTCAATTTTAGACGGCTACACGGTGGCCCCGAAAAAAAACTGTATGTCATGTCTAAAATCAAGAATACTAAATTTTTTTTATAAAATATTTTAATAGCTATCGACGCCTATTTTATTCCCATTACGCGTTTATTATAAAAAGTGGACTTTTCTCTTAGAAAAATCTAACTTTATCTATGATATCACCATTTCTTTCGATGCGAACCGAAGAGTTTTCACCACGACTGCGCGGTGCTACGTTATCACAGGCAAACGCACGGAACATCCTTCTGCAAAAGCCCGCAGATAAGGATCTCAGTCGAAACAAACACCCTTCCCTAATCTGGCCTTATCTTCCAGAAGGGGCTGATTCGTGGGACCATATTATCTGGTCGTTCTTTGTCTAGCTCTGCTGGAGCCCTTAAGTTATCGTTGGACCTTGCCCAGCGATGAAGTAGTTTGAATAGGCGATCCTCGAATTATTCGAAGCGGTCGCTGTGAAACGGGGGCGGCGAATTAATTTTCGCCGAAAATGGCGAGCGGAGCCTCGAAAAGAGGAAGGGGCGGTAATTAAAAAGTTTTAATCACCGAAAACGAAGGAGGCTGGTACGGTTACGGGTTAACGAATCCTGCAGGAAAAGGCATCCTAACCGTAGTTGACGTTGCCGCGAGCAATAGCCGGCTGCAATTTTGCGTTCACGCTTTCGCCCATTTTTCCATTAACGGCGCGGGTAAATATCGAGGTTGCTTCCGCGCTGCTCGTCGCTCGGACAACACGGTTACAGCACGCGCATGAAAATCGTCGTTACGAGCGTTCGAAAATCTGCTCGATGGAACGGCCACGTCGAAGTTAGAATGGCACTATCCCGAAACGATCGTGCTACTCTCCTTTACTTTCTTCCGCTATTTTTACCTATTAGAGTCCACTGACCTGCGCACGCGGCTTCTATCTCTTTGTCTCTCTCTCTCTCTCTCTCTCTCTCTCTCTCTCTCTCTCTCTCTCTCTCTCTCTCCCACTCTTTCTCTCTTGGATACTGTAACAAACCGTAAAACAGAGTACCGGTAGATCGTCATTACCGTACTCATTAAGCGTTCAATAAGAAAACCTATAAAATGAGTAACATTATGATTCATTCATTCATATTTAATTGGTACCTTGATGCCTGCCCGTGCAGCCACACTCTACCTCATCGTTGCCATTTTTCCCACTCGTCTAATTGACCATTACGAGGCGGGTATTTGCTTGAAAATCATCGAAATTTACGTAACGGCAAAAGCTTAATAGAATTTCCGCGCGACTCGAGTCCAATGGGAGAAGAATGACGTTCCGGGCTCGACTCCCCTGGGATATGCAACCGATCGGTCCTCGGTGACGTACATTTCCGATAAACTAGAATCGCGGATTAAAGGCGACGGTATCGACGGTAACCTAGGGCTATTAATAGGCGAACAGAGAAACCTATTCGTTCCCTATTTTTACGACCGAGCTACCCCGCTGGTGCCATGCATCTTCTTCGTGGCTTGCGAGGCCTCCTTCTACGAGACTCTTCGCCAATTACATTTAGGCCGTGCCACGTTTAAGTATATTTATCCTGTTTTCCGCATAATTACGGCCACGGCTATTTAAAACGCTCGGGAGGAAAATGTGCCGGAATGAAGCGGCGCGGAAGTCAGCGGAACTGGCTCCTCTTCCTTCCTCTATATCTCGCGTGGCTTTACGCATGGCGATAGTTACGAGGGCCGAGGGGACTTGTTGCCTTACGTTCATTCACTCGAGCAAAAATATATGAACTCTTAAACGGCAGATCTGTGCCGTCCCAGTAATGCTTCCAAGATCGTGGTATTGATCTTTCGACTTTGAAATTTACTAGTCGTTAAACAGCGATATACCTCCCCGGTGCTGAACTAAATTGAGTGCCAATAATCCTCGGGGCAGCGTCTCCAAGGGAAATAAGTCCGAAGGTATTACCCTCCCCGGCATTGTCCCCCGGCTCGTCGCTTTTTCCCCAAAACTTTCCAAGAATCATTCCTCCATCGGCCTACCTGCTGACCCTCGAAACAGCCCTCGACCCTTTTATTCGACGGTCCATTGTCACGGCGAACTTGCCGCTGAATGGGACGGGCCCGGGTCGAGGGAAAGTTTCGGCAGGCGAGATACGAAAGGAGCTAGGGCCGCGAAGATGCGAGAGAGAAGTAGGGAAAGGCTGTCGTAGAGACGAACTCGAAAATAGATGTTGGGGAGCGACCGCGTAAGCTTATATTTAGGCTGGGAAGTGAAGATGTACAATGTGGGAGTAATGCTTAAGGAGAGGATAGCTGGTGAGAAGCGGCTGAAGAAACACAGGAGGCTAACTATCCGCTGCCTATGCAGCCATAAAATTCGTATATTTAGAAGGAATATTTGTCCCCGTCATATATTAATTCGCGCCTCCCGATACGGGAATATAGATCGAGCGAGTTCGAGCTGGTTCGAGGGGCGTTCGAGTGGCATTAAGTGGGTTCGAGCGAGTAGAGATGGGTCTGAAGGTCTGAGCGCGTTGAAGCTAACTGCAACGAGTACATATGAGTAGTATAAACTAGGTCCAAGCGAGGTGTCCTAAAAATTGAGTGGCTCGGTTCGAAAACAGTCCCGAGCAATCAAAGATTGACAATCTGGAAAGCTTCGCTTCTTCTTTCCCACTGTCATACTCTACCTCGTCGGGAGGGCACCGGTGAACCTTTTTTATTTTTACCATCGAGTGGTCTACACAGAGGTATAGGCTGTACACTTGAATTCGAGATAAGTCGACAAGCACTCCGAGACGGCTGCGACCCAATTACTTGTTATCGTCCCCCGTAAATGTATGCGATCATCAACATGCTGCATTCGAAAGAAATGACGTCCACCGAGATGGTTTCCCGGAGGTACGGTTACGCGGAACCGGTGGCCTTAGCCGGCCACAATAATCCACTCGATACGGAATCCAAATTTAGCGATCCTAATATGCGCAGGAATCCCTATGAACGTTAACCTTGGCGTGCATGCGCATCGTATCGGTCCGAGGAGCCCACGCACGTGTGCGTGCACGCGGCAATATCGCAGTATCCGCGGAGTAACTAGGAGTAATAGGTACTTATGGCTCGTATCGAATTCACGGGCCCTCGCCAAGAGTCGATTTAATAACGTTACGATTAATTGACCGTCTACCGACGCGAATACCCTCCCCTAGCTTTTAATCTAATCGCGAGTACAGTTTCAATTATCCCTGCGCGCCGGTCGATACTTCACATTACCGCTCTTTTTACCGCATTGCATTACAATTTGTAAACAGCCTCGGACGTGAGAACGAGCGCGGGGATCGCGGATGATACCTACGTTCGATCGGCAGACCGTATCGGCGAACAAGAGATGAAGAAGAAGCGAGGGGGAGCGGTGCTCGTTTCGAGGAGAATATCCACTTTTAAGAGGAAGTTGGATCGCGCGATACCTGATGATCGGTTGATGGGCGAGGTACTTACGCGCCAACGCCACCGATTCTCTAACTACGAAGTAATAGACACTTGGATGGGGGTCTCATTGAATTGCCGCGACCCCTTGTCGACGCCCGCGTCCGAGGCGGCGATGCGATTATTAATTGGCCGTCTCCAGGTCTATCGAACACCGAGTCTATGAGAACCGACGACGCCTACGAAAGGCCACCATCCTTTCATCGCGCTGTCGATGGGGGGCGAGAGCATCGAGACAGACGTCCAACGTTTCTTTTTAATTCCTCGGGATCGAGGGCTTCTCAAGGGCGAATGCTGTTGAATTGTTTAGGGTGGAGGAGAGCAGCGGTGGTCTTCTGAGACATTTTAGGGGGGACAGATGTGGAGTGTCTTGGAAGAGTTTGACGAGTGTAGAAAGAGCCTTGAGATGGTCTCAAGGGAATCACACGCTTGGAAACACTTCCCTTCCAAGTTTCTTAGTAGTAAACAGTCATTTCACTTTCGTTCAAATTACTGAGGCTCAAAACCTCCAATAATTTCCTCGAGCATTCTAACGAAATTCTGAGCTCAAAAAGGGAGCGTTTCCATGTAAAAGTTAACATACTTATTTCTAGAGCATTTATATTCCACTTGATTCTCCCATCGCTCTAATTCGAGATTGTTTAGTTCCCTAAAAGCATCTTCCACGATTTCTGCCAGTGAATAACGATTGCCAGATTTACGAACCAGTTCAACGTGGCTGGCTACAAAACACATGCCTGAATAATGGACACCTCGCATTTGGATCGATCGACAGGCGAGGAGCACTGGCCACCTCGCAGGGGAACCTACACGAGAAGGAACGAACCCGTTCGACTTCCTGCGCTTTTATCGAATCGAAGCGAACCGCGCGGAAAACTCGGGCCCGATCTTGTTACCGTCGCGGGTCACGTGAACTGGAAAGCGGGATCCGTTCGTGCCTATTTCACGCGCCTCGCGACCGAAAAGTTCCGCGCAGCCGAACCCGGTGCGATGTTCTTGCTGGAATCGCAATGTCCCCCCGATTCCCCGGCGATTCTGTTGCGGGCAGAGAATCGCAAGGTCGGGCTTAATTTATACCAAAGTTTGCTCGCCGAGTTTGCCGTGCAATTAGAGGCATAACGAGGGGCATTTAAAACCCGCTTCCACTCGTCATACTTCTTATCGCCGGCGGGCGGCCAAGTGGCCAGCTTACCGATCACTCCGCCGCGCTCGTGGAAACGCAGGGTGCCCAATACGCACTCGATATTATCGATATTATCGAACGCGATGAAAATAACCCGCCAGGTCAGAGTAATTACGGGACGATACATAATATTAACGGATACTTGTAAAACCTGATTCGCGTGATACGCGCCCGACATCGTCGCCCCACGCGCGGCGCTGCGAACAGCGTCGCGCTGCCAGCCCCTTGAAACCAGAGATGGGCAAAAAAATATTTGAAATAAAAATTTGTGTACGAAATATTTATTTCAAATAATTTTTTGCCCATCTCTCTGCTTCAAACCCTCGTCGCTCCGCGCGAATCGCCGCAAACTTCTGCCTCCCCTTGGTGCAAAACGGTGCGCGCAGGTTTTCTCGTTAGCTCTGCTACCTTTCTGCATTTCTTATTCCATCTAATTTACGAGCGCTGCGTTCGTTCGTTATTCGATTACACGGCGGTGTATGTTGTACACCTTAAGAATTGTCAAAGGAAACATCGCTCCTCATCATTTTTCTCTGCCCCCCCTGCCCCTCGCCCAACATCCTTGTGGCAGTCGCGAAGAGGCACGAAATGATAAGTCACCGTAGTTGATAAAGGGGACAGCGACTCGAAACAAAATTGCGTATAAAAAAAATTGATGATATGGCACGCGGCCTTGACGAGATTCCTTCGTGGCGGAGAGTCGATGAATATGCGAGCGCGATGATAAAACAATGCGCGGGAAGAGGCGCGTTAAATTTGCTTAAATATTAGGAAAGACAAATCGAGCGAGCGGGACGATCAAATATTCCCCGGCAAGTTAAACAGTCGTGATTCCTGGGCGACGATCCTTGCGTAATGTTTCACGGCAATGCCAGAGAGACGTTTCGTACATTTTTAAGGGAATACTGCGCGAAACGTTTCCACTCCTACATTTTGAAGGACCTCGGCGCGAATTGTTCGAGCGCCATTGAATCCTTTCTATGGGTAACAGGAAACGAATCGAATGGTAATAAGTTCACCGTGGATGTTATATCCCTCTGAAATTCGACTTATTTTCCCGCATTCACCTTCGATTCACACTCCATCGATCGCGATACGCCGTGCTCGATTGCCCCGCAATAACTCGCTTCCCCTCTCTCGCGACCTTATTCAAAATATCCGATAATAGTCGAAGCTCGATCTGCACGGTTGAGGAAGCATCCGTGCGATTGATGAATATTATTACCGTCGGACAAAATCGAGCCCGATCGCGATCGACAACGGAATCTATGCGAGCGCTTCCTCTGCAGTTCATTTAAACCAATTTAATCCAGATAATAATATGAATCGAAAGGAGAATAAGAAATCGATTACTCGACTCGCTGGCGGAGCTGCGCGACCTTATCGCTGGAATACGTACCGCGATGCTGTTAATGATTTAAAGTGAACGCAAGAAAAGTGGTCCGCGTGCGAGCAGAACGTACAGTGGCTCACCAGAGTATCCGAACACGATTTAAAACAGTATAACTTTTTTAAAATCGGTCCAAACGACATTAGTTTTTTTTGTTGAGAAAATAGGAGGATTAGTTTGCTAGGTGACGTGTTTCGTCGTTTTTAAAAAATTGCGATTGATCGGAATATCGAAGAAAATAGTGAAGTTCGCTTTTAAATTTTTAAAGGGTGTACGAATATTTTTGTGATTCACCGTAGTACGTACTCACTGAAAAAAAAAGTGTCTACATATTAGCGCAGCAATGCAGTAGCATGTAACACTAATAAGTAGTTCCTGTTAAAAGAAGCCGGGCGCCTCGGAAACAGTATAACACATTCAGCTAGCCACGTGTCTTTTCATCGAATAAAAAGAAAGAAGTTTCGCTTTTGAACTGCGAATGCACGTGTTTCATTTTTGTTAGGGCTCGTAAACCTATTTTTACGGGCATCCCTCGGTGTGGCGCAAGCGGTCGCTGCGTTGTTAATAATTCCGGCCTATAATAGCGGACGTTAGGACTAAGTGGACGCGACGGAACTACACGTTTGCATACTACGCCTGGCAAGGTCGCGAAGGAAGCGGCTTTAGTCGAAAGTTCACGGAGCAGGAGTCTAAATTCTATAGTCGGCGGAGGGCGAAATAATGCGACCACGGGTGCACGGACGTGCATCGTTCCCTGCGCGAAGTTTATTGCAGGGGACAAGGACGCTCGGCGCGCGCGATTGCATTTGTCAATACGCTAATCTTCGAGCATTGTTGTGGTTCCGCGGTGTCTGGATGGCTGGTGGTGCACGTAGAGGCCACGTGTGAGGGAACGCGTGCGCGAACGTACGCCCGGAACACGAAACCCCTGTGTTTTACGTGCTCGTAGGCATATATACACATTGATAGAGCGGCGGTACGCGGCACGGGAAAGCGTATCGCGGGGGCACGCGAGCCAGCTTGTCGCGCTTATTCTGTTTATGCCTCGCGGTATTCCAGCTAACGACGAGTTTCTTGCTCTCGCCCAGAGTTTCCGGGTAATCGCCGAACGAGCGGCAGGAAAGAACTGCCACAGCGGGAGGGTTCATTGAAAAGAAATGAGAAGCTACGGTACGGAAATGAAAAGTTTCTTCTTGGATGGGTTTCAATGTTATTTTTGGAAGCGCGTATTGTAAGGATAAGAAGACTGATACTGTCTGTAAAGTTTGCGGGCATACAGAGAAGAATGGAGATAGTTAAGTTGTATCTATGGAAATTGCAAGCGTCGTTCTATCTCCACCTTATTTCGAAGGTTGGAGGTAGTGGTGGAAGGAAAATCTGTACTGTGAATGGTGATAATTATTTCTTGAAATTGATAGATAGTTGCAAAGTTTCTTTTGGCTACCGCTACTGCACGCGTGTGTACCCCTAAGCTGGGCAGTGAAATAACAGCCGCTTACCTTGATGCCGCTGCATCCCTGCTGCTTGAGAAGAACGTTCTCCGGCTTCATGTCGCAATGGATGATCTTGTTCTTGTAGAGAGCGTCGAGGCACTGCAGCAACGAGTGCGCGAACCTTCTCACCAGCTGCATGCTGAAGCCCTGGAACTTGTTCTTCTTGATCAGCTCGTACAGGTTGATGCTGAGCAGCTCGAAGGTGATGCACATGTGGTAACGGAAGGTGAACGAGTCGAACATGTGGATGATGTTCATGGTGTTGTTCTTGTCCTGTTCCCGCAGCTTCCTCAGTATCCGTATCTCCTCCTGCGCCTGGCGATGGAACCTCTTCTCGTTCCTAACCATCTTCAGGGCGACGTACTCGTGCATCCTGTGGTCGTACGCCTTCACCACCTGGCCGAACGAGCCCCTGCCGATCACCTTCAGCACCTCGTACCTGTACGCCACGTGATCGTGGATCACGTGTATGTAGGAACCCTGCTCGTTGTCGTAGTCGTTATTGTTCGGGCAGCCGATGATGCCGGGCCTCTTCTGGGCGTTCGCGCCTATGAAGTATATCTGGGGATAGAAGAAGATCTCCTGGTGTTCGTACGGCGTCAGCTTGTCCATGTACACCTTCATCACAAGGTCGGGCGTGACCATGATCGTCTTCGGCTTGCCGCCGCTGTTCCCGCTCGAGCTGCCGTCCGACCGGCCGTTCTTCACCACCAGGGCGGTGCTCGGCTGGCCGTTAGGCTCCGCGTACGAATTATGGCTGGACTTTAGCCGGGACTTGAGGTTCGACCTGTGGCTGGTATTGTGCGAGCGCAGGCTCGAGTTCAGGATCAGATTCAAGCTCTCCGTGTTGTCAGTCAAGCTGAGCAGGCTGTTGTTCGCGCTGGAGCACAGGCGCGGCGGGTGAGTGTCGACCATGTGACCGGAATGGTCTAAATGACTAGGCGACGACTCGCCGCCACCGCTAGCAGTGGTGGACTGCTTCAGGGCCCACATCCTCGGCTTCAACGGCGGCAGAGAATTGTTCTTGCTAGACGTGATGTACGTCTGCGTCGAGATCGCGCTCGCGGATACGATCGGATTCGGTCTTGACAGTGGCATCTCGATCGTGTTTGCCGATAATGTTAAGCTAGTCATTTGTGTCCATTTGACGGTGATTTAGAAGCGTTTCTAGTTTCTTATGTTCGGGGTAAAAGACCGAGGGGCGAGGCGAACAGTCTCCGGCAGGCAGTTCCACCCTCGCGTCTACCGCCCCACGCCGGCTGTGGACATCGTCATCTTCGTAGCGAACGTATCGCCGGTGTCGATAAGCTGGAAAACAGATGGACGCTATTCCTCACTGTCCGTTTCCTTTCCCAGCTTCGATTTCTAATGCATCTAAATCGTTACAATGTATTGTCGTTTGGATAAAAAACATTATTGGTTCGTTGAAGTTTAACCCTAGATGGAACGCGATCGTTATTGCTCGTCGTCATTTGAAATCCACCGCAGGTCCACGCCGATCTATCCTCCAGCCGCGAGAGACTCGGTCGGCTTGCCGATCCCGTGGCCTTCTAGCTTCAAATAAATTAATCGACTAACGGTTCGTGAGCGCGATTCTTTCAGTCTTGTCCTCGGTCTCGGTACAGAAATGTGAATGCGTGAAATGCTTCCGTCACCGGCGCGATGCTCCCAGCGAGTCTTGACAATGCACGCCTCTAGACACCGTCCTCTCAATGTGCGCGCATCGTCGGCCCCCGTGGAGGAAGCCACCGAACGCGTTTCCGGATCCCCCCTTTTCCCGTCCCCCTCAAAAGGCGAACGTGACGCGCGAAGACTCACGCGTGCGGCGTTCGAAATACAATCGACCGTCGAAAAAAATATGCCCGCCGTGCGGAAAAAAGTGAATACGAACTTCCGCTCCGATCACGCGAGAATTCCGTTCGCTCGGCCGAAAATCCCTTTTATTCCGTGATCCATCGTTTCCATTGACCCGCGGTCTTCCAATGCTCGTTGGGGAGTGGGCGGGGGAGGGGGAGGGGGCGTGGAGTAATACGTTGCTTGAATTTCAAAGATGCTCTCTCAAGTCTTCTCGCGGCAGTTATAAACGCCGAATTGGACGAGCCGGGGCTTCTCTGTATTTACACCCGTCGAGGATACATCGATATTTGGCGCGTACTTGTTCACATTCACGCTGGTATATTGTTCACATGATAACGCCGTGGATAGAAACTCGAAGAACTTTGCACGGGAAACTTCGCTGCTGAACGATTGGTGGTCACTGGCATCGAGTCACAGGGGATTCCACCGGCAGCGACATAATCGCCGAGCATCAGCCCTGCGTGGTGGCATCAGGCCGAAATCGAGCCACCGCGTTGCCAGACGACATACTGAATTTCTCGCACGCCCGGTCGTGGACCCCGCACGCATGAAAATCGAAGCAAACACCGTGGCGCACGAGGAACGTGGCCGCACCTTGACAACTGTTTACAAGCGTAACCTCTTCTTTCGGCATTAATCGCGGCTACCTCGGCCGGTCCACCCTCGAGCAAAAGCGGGCAGATACGACGAGAGAAAAGAAAAAAAAGCAGGGGACCGAGAAAAAACGGATGGGATGTTCAGGAACGACGGATTCTTTTCTCATAGAGACAAAGACAGCGCGAGACGTAGGTTCGTCGCTTCTGGCACACTGACTGGCTGGCTTAGCTGGCTGCCTGACTTCTCTTTCTCGTTCTTCTCTCTCTCCCTCTCTCTCTGTCCTTCCCCCTTCTTTCTCCTCTCACGCTAAAACCCTGTGCGTCTGTCTCTCTCTCTCGCCGCCACCATGTTTATTCTTTTTGTACCCCCGTTAAACGTTGTGTCAGGACGGTTTAGAAGGGGTAGACGACCAGACAAACGGGCGAACAGGCACGCTAACCGAACGATGCACGACCGTGGGATGGTACTCGGCATTCGATGCTTAGGAACGGATAGAGACGACGGTGCGCCAAGTATCTTCATGGATCTTCACGGATCTTCACGGTTAGGCGACGTAGCACGACGCTTCCGGTGGTAAAGACCCTTCCATCGTGGTATCCATGATCGTCGAGACGCGGCTGTCTTTCATTCCTATCGTGCACGCCTCTACCGCCTATATATTTTAGTATACAGGTGTTTTTGTCGCCCCCTCCCCTGCTTGCTCGGTGTGTGCCTAGCGTGCGTGCATTAACGAAGCTGCACGTCCGATCTCGATTAGCGGTCGGTACGCTTCTCGCGCTGTGCTCGGCGACATTAACTCCCGACTCGATTCCGCCGCGACTTTTCACTGAGGAATACACACTCGCGGACTCGCGAACCACTCAAGCCGCCAGCATTATTTCTCTATTCATAAAGAAACGCCTGCTGCAACACCCACGCATCCACTCTCATGTACACAGACGGTGCGCTTGCCGCACGAACAGATGTCCACACGTATTCCTGTTTCGAAGCCAGAGGGGAGGTCGCAGACTGCGGCTTCGGATAGACGGGTGCGCAGCACTTTGATTCTAGTTCCTGCTTCTCCCGCTGGGGGGACACATCGATACCAATTCTACGTGCTTTGCGTTTAATTTGCTGTAATGGAAATTACTTTTATCAGAGAATCTTTTCCTGCGGCAATCCTCTTCGTAATGTAGAGAATAATTATGCTATATGACGAGAACGCTCGCAGAAAGACAGAAAGACGACGTGATACTGCGAGTCGCTTAGCACTACTCTGTCTACTATGTAATTCATGCCGGCGAGTAGGTTTCGGAGGAACAATGAAGGAGGAATTGGCGTGATCGAATACAAAGAACTTCGTGGAGTTCTAAGAGGGCAGCACGAAGCAACGCGAACATATGTCATCGTTACTGTACACAGAACCTAACTTAACCCTCAAACAGTCATACTGGCGATACTGGCGTTATTTTGACCTGTCAAGAGTACTTTCGTAAGCTCACAGCTGATACTGCATCGTGTGCGTCGTAGAAACCGATAGTACGGCCAAGATGAGTGCACCGAAGACGTTTAAAGAGAAACGTTCGTTTGGTAAATATAACTTCTATTATGTCAATTGTGATTCTTCTATGCGCGGTATCAAACAATTACTGAACGATGTGTAAAGTATTACTTCGCGGCGCTACGCTTCTTCAATAAGCTAGTGTCTTTTGTTTTCTTTCACTGATAAATCGAGCTACGTATTATTTTACAATATTGAAAGCAAGAGAAACAGTTATTTAACGATAGACATCCTCACCATTAATTTTAATTAACAAGTTATATAATATGTTTAACAGTATTGTTGGTATTCCACTTTGCTCTGCAATGTGAGTTGAATTTGTCATGATTTTTATAAAGATCGAAGTATATTGGAAATTTTTCAAACCTTTAGCACAACGAGTCGCTGATGTGGAATTCATCAGGGAACATTATCCGAATAAAATACCAATTATCGTTGAACGGTACGCCGGGGAGAAGCAGCTACCTGTGCTGGACAAATCTAAATTCTTGGTGCCCGATTACCTGACAGTAGCGGAGCTCATAAAAATAATTAGGTACGCCTTAGTATACTCCGCAAAGTATTTAGAGCATCTTTATTAAAAGTTAACGATAATTATTTGTTAATGCTTAACAGACGTAGGCTACAGCTTCATCCAACACAGGCATTTTTCCTCTTAGTAAACCAAAGAAGTATGGCAAGCGGTAGTATGACCATGGCGCAACTCGACCAGAGGGAAAGAGACGAAGACGGCTTCGTTTATATAGTATTTGCTAGCCAAGAAGTATTCGGGCAGTAAACGCTTTAATGTAGCGTGGAAGTAAGTTTGGCTATTTGTGATAAGAATGTTAAACTAATTAATGGCGCGCGAGGGTAAGATAATATCCGGATACTTCGACTTGTAGGTGAAGAGAAACTTTTTTCGGGGATGTAATATGTGCTAAATATTCTTAAGGACCCTTAGAGAGGAGTTTAGATCTGCTATTACATATACCTGCCTTTAACCGAATACGCAGAATCTTTGTAACCGACTTGCAGTACCTGCTGAAATAATTGACAGAACAATCATAATTGATACTTGTGCGTAAAATTGTTATGGTGCTTTGGGCCTTCGACGTACGCATCAATCGTATTTTATATGTTAATGTATAAGATTAACTTAGCTTGTTATTACCGACGGTGCTTATTATTTTCTATGACAACAAAGTAAAACAATGAGGTATCGAACATATCCGGAGGGATCATTCTCGATAGGTAAGAACGTTACCTACGTAAATTTTACGGCTAGAATCCTTAGTTCGAGTTCATTCGGTTTCACATCCACCTTATAGAGCATAATAAAATTGAACAGTGTATGAATACTATTAATTGTATAGTGTAAGGTAGCGATGAGTTACGTTTTAAAGATCGTAAGTCGTACTTATAAATGGAATCGATCATTTCTGTATATATTGCTTACTGTCATTGTGCAAATTATATAAGAAATGTAACTTATGAAAGGAGTAAAGAATTTGAATGTTCTGTAGATACATGGCTGCAAACTCTGTTCGTATTCCAAGATACTGAGACATTAATGAAGGTGTTCATGTGTGTACTTACACACGGCGCGGTATGTAATGGTATGTGATAATGTTATTACAATTGAATAAGTTATACCGAATATACTTGCATTACGAACTTTTAATCACCAATGTTTTTAAATAGAATATATAGATATGCACTGAATTAACGCGATGTAAATTTTCTGATGTAATAAAGACGAATTATTATTATTTTTATTATATTACTGGTAATATCTGCTGCTATTTCATACTTATAACAGGTGAAAACTGAATATTTTGAATTACATCTTACATTTGGAAAAGTCGCAAGCGCACTTGTCTTTGATCTTCGTAAAAGTAAATTATATAAAGAACGAAAGTACCTGGCTTTATGACTAATAATGACTATAACGATTACTCTACCAATAAGACGATTTTACAAGACTCGAAGTGTCAATAGCGGACAGAAATTTACACCTTCATTAGTTTTGTTAACACTTCTATTACGGGAGTTATTTACCCGCGGAAATAAATTGTACGATCTTACGTTTTCTTAGCTGTAATTTAAATGTAATTGTATTCGAATGTTTAAACACGATATGATCGACGTAGCCTTTAATATAATTTAAGATTTTCATCTTGATTTCTGAGACACTCTAGGGCATAATTTGTAATAATAAAAAAAACAGGGCTTTCTGCAAATATTTCTAAATATCTATAAAAATGTATTAGTAATAAAATAAAAGTAAGTTCACGAATTATTAGTATACAATATTAGATGGTACTGTTATATATATATTGGTAATACGACATGTATTATTAATATGTACGTGTACAATGAACAAGTGTACTACACGTATTACGCAAAAAATGATTTGCAATAAATAACATTTTTGCAATATACAGCCTTTTATACTGTGATTCGATATAAAATCGATAGCCCCGAGATAGAATTCATTCCAACGAAAATATCGGTGAATATAACTCTTGATTTCGTGCATGCTCGTTTGATCGGATCAAAGACAAATTTGAACGGCGAGACGATGGTAACATGGCGACTTCCTGTCTCAACATGGCGTCACTTCCTGCAAACAGTTCCCAAGTTTGCCGGGGACCCGGCGCGGCATGCATACAAAGTACAAACTTTGCGACAGAGTTTTAAAATCGTCGATCTCTGTGCAACCGTGCATCGATGCCGGTAAATGCAATGTCGGGTGGGTATAAAGGTGAGCAGTGGGGTTAGGCGCGGGGGGGTAAGAGGTAACGGAAAGGTAAAGGTTAGAAGAGGTTATGAACTCTAACCCACAGTTGGTTGACGAAGCCTAGTTGTTGCTATGAACGCCCAAATGACGCGTAGTCGGACCAGGCATCGTAGTTAATACCAAAAGGTAAGTGTTCGTCGTAATCTTTTTGTTTACCATCGCCCGACTTGTTCGTTACCTTTTCTTCAATAAAGATAACATGAAATCTCGAACGATGACTCGCCCACGTCGTACCAATCTGTGCACGTCCCGCTTAATGCTGCACATAGTACAAAACGTTCGAACCCTCCCTTTGATACGGAATGTTAGTAAATAAAAGATCGCCCTGGCTTTACGCTGGTGCAGCGATCATGTGATATTTTGACATTACCATCCTGCAATCGCGCGTTCTGTCGATAATGAAATCGCTTTGTTAATGATTCTTGCTTGCTTTGTACGGGAGTGAGATATCCAGTTAATTTATGTATTTATCATACGCTCGATTCAGCTACTAACATATTAGAAACTCCGTTTCGAAACGGAACATAAATGTTCCAGATCTATCATTCTAAAAATTGATTAGAAGAATTGGTAACGAACGAAAACGGAATCGTGCGAAACGTTGGGAATAGTGATATTCTTTTATCTTTGCGAACAAAAGCGTTGACGTCATTCTAAATTCGTGTAAAAAGTGACGGGCGTAATAAAGGAGAAATTAACTGCGAGAACGTATAAAAAAAAGAAAGATCAGCGTTGCGACTAGGATTGCAGTTGAACGCAACGAGTAGTATTACAAGTTAAATCTATGTCGACGCGGTGATGAAGTAGGTAGGAGGTAACCTTCGGACCCACGGGCGACCTTTACCTGTGAAGTCCGGTCGTATAGAAATAATTACTGTCGAGTGACTATTCTTCTTCACCGATGCCGTTCCAAGAAGTCTCTAGCTGACTCGAAATGACCATTCAAAAGGTTACAACCCACTGTGATATTTTCAAAAGACAGTAATTTAACCCACGGAATTTCCAACTTCCCGATATCTGGATCCATCCTCGAAATACAAACTTATATAATCGAAAATAAATTCTATTTCTGTCCATTTCTTCCCTTCAATTCTTTTTCGATCTTTAAACTCGTAACTCGGTTTAATATACTCATAATCAGTACGAACAACATTTTCTACATTTCATGTCGCTATCATTATTACTCATAAATTATGTAACGAGTGTCGAATTTTAACAAGTTAACGTCCTCAGCTTTATCCGCTTCGAAAAACAAATTGTACACGTTGGATTCTCGTTGGCAAAGGTGTTTTCCGTATAATAACGTTCTCTGCCTGGGAAACAGGGATACATTAAAGTACATATTCGATAACCGGGTATCTACGTTTTCGCCATTAACCGTTCGTGTTTGACCTATTCTCGATCGACGTCGCGACCTCGAGGCTCCACCGATAAGTCATCGCGGGCGTGTATTACGTGACATAACCTGTAACGCTCGTCGAGAGGCCACTATGCGGTCCTCCACGGCGAATGCTCTCGCTCAGGTAGAAAAGCAGGCAAGCGGGGCGAGAATGCACCTGGCCGGTGTGTCTTGGCGGCACACAAGAGAGTGACCTGCCAACCTGCCAGTACAGCGAACGGTCTGGCTGCGTTCACCTGCGCAAGGTTGCCTTTAAACTCCGACGTGGTGTTCTCGTGCGCGTCTCAAACGCGCTGTTTTCCTGCATCTATTCACCGTTCGCTACGTTAAAACATCACGTTTTCTCGAAACGCGAATATATATGTATACGTAGATATATCTATATACATATTCCGCGCGTATTACCCGCGTGGCTGGCGACGTTATATTTTCAGAACCGTGCGTGACCCGTGAGAGCGCCACTGCCGACACACGCAAATGCGGTGATACAGGTCGACCCAACAGGTAGTGTATTGTGCGTACCGTCCTCGAACTTTAATATAAAACATGTCGCGTGTTTTCTATGGTTCGTGCGAAAGAAATGCGATTTCCTTCCTCACGATTTTGTAGAAGGATATCTTTTTTACGGGCGAAGAGGGACAGAAGAAGTAAGAAAAATTTCTCGCGAAATAATAGCTCCGTGTACACTTTCAACTCTGGTTGACCTTTACCACCTTAACCAACATATTTCGAATCGTTTCTGGATTAACTTCTCCCCGTGGCACACGAAATTCCTCGAATCGTACAATCTCCCGAGGCATCTACGATAAAGTACACTCGCGATAAAATACGTTGATATTTAACAGTGACACGTGTCTAAACGGGTCAACGGCTTCAGTTTGATGGGAAAAAGGGACAGGTGTCAAGTGACTATCGCGAGACTCTTGCTCGGATGCAAAAAGGATGACGTTGGATTTCAAGCGTGACACTTCCGCGAGATCGGATATGTGTGGTATCATTGATCACGGGGGATAGTGTTGTATACGCTTCGAGGTTTATATAAAAAAAAAAGGAAGATGGATAATCTGATTGCGAATGTAACGCGGGGAAACGTATCGCAGCGGGCTTGAAAGTAGCTGTGGTTCCTAAGTTGAAAGTTTATCGGCGTGATTAGAAAGGGTGAAAGAGAACGTTCGGTAGCGCGATGTAACGAGCGCAAGGTCTGTGGAATGTTAACTATTTTGGAGCAACGGTACAGGCACCGTTTTCTTGTGTTACTGCACTGGCGACGGCGGTGACGAAGTCGTATCACGAGTGTATGGAAATGGACCATTCGCTCTATGACAGCCAGTGTGGCACGGCTGTGTGTATCGGTATGCGCCTAACCACGTAGCAACCTACGAACCGGAGAACTCGGGACCCATCTCTTTCACTTCTTAAAATGGTAGGGGGAAAGGGTTGCGGCAGGTAGGGACGGGCGGCAAATGCTCCAGTTTTCATTTTTACAGCCTGCCGATGCTTAGGCCTTTAAACGTTACACTCTGTCTACCCAGGTGGAGCTGGACTATACACTATCACGACTTGACCGATCATATTCAATCTAATGCCCCCGTTCTAATGCCGGCAACGTTATTCAATCTTTACAGAGAAAATGTATTTTCCATCGGAATATTTCCAACCACGTATTCCCTGATTATTGTCCGGCCAGCGTTTAATGAATTTGTATCGAAAAAAGGAATTTATCTTTCTGCAAATAAAATCATTTTAGCAATACAATCCTTACTTTCAATTAGCATTCCGTGAATGTAAGTTGAATTTGAACGGCACTTCTTGCCCGCCATACTTTGCATCGTTAAACAGCAAGTGGGCACCGATTGTTTTGAAAATACGTAAAGCACGCGCGATGACGTGAAGACTGATATATTTTTCGAGTTATGTGTACTCGTATCGATGCATGGAATTTGGAGAATTTTACAGGAGCCCGTTTATCGATTGTTGTTGCAGAGAGTGAGAGAGAGACATGGACAGGGATCATAGGGAACAACGCGATCACGAGAATTTGAACGAGAACGAGGGGGAACGAAAAGTAGGAATGGATTTTCGTAATCTGTCTCATCACCACGGCGTAGATCACGCGGCCGATGTCGAGGCGGAGGTGGGTTTGATATATTTTCACGAGATATTTGCAGGATACTAATTTTACTAAAACTATAATTTTCTTTTTTTTCGCAGCGGGATATGGAAGTGGAACCAAACGATCGTGTGGAGAATCTACACGAAGATAAAGCGGATCAAAACATAGGAAGGAACTTTCATAATTTAGCGCATCATCCTGCTATGGTGGGTTTCGATAGTAATTGATTTTAATTTAAAAGTTGAAGAATAAAGTATTATTTCACGGCCGTTCTTAATTAAATTTCAATGTGTTTACAGAGAGATATGGAAAGGGATCAAAACAATCATGTGGATAATGTGCACGACGAAAAAGTCGATCACAAAATGGGAAGAGATTTTCGTAATTTGGGATCTCACGCAGGAATGGTCCACTTGCACTCTGGGATTGAACATTTAAATAATGTTGACGTGGAGGTGGGATATTCGTTTATTTCTACACCAGGCACTCTTAATTTTAACGTAATTAATTTTATACACCTTATTTATTTTACATTTGGATGGTTTTCAGGTGAAGCTGGCGAGAGACGTTCGTGGCTCCTTAGGTTTAGGGCTATCGTTAGAATTATGCGTTGTTTGCGGGGATAGGGCTAGTGGAAGACATTACGGTGCAATAAGTTGCGAAGGTTGCAAAGGTTTCTTTAAACGCAGTATTCGAAAACAGTTGGGCTATCAGTGCAGGGGAAGCAAAAGTTGCGAAGTTACCAAACACCATAGAAATCGGTGTCAGTATTGTAGACTTCAGAAATGCCTTGCAATGGGAATGAGGAGTGACTGTACGTCTGCTTGGAATATCATATGTAACACTGATATATTTATATATTTAATAATCACAGTAAGTCGCGTACGCAAGAGATAAAAATCTGTGATATTTTAGCGGTCCAACACGAAAGGAAGCCGGTGCTGGGTGAATCGGCTGGATCAAAAGTGGGCAACCGGAGCCCCAGAGTTAAACCAGAACCGCAGCAATCAGTGTCAGAAACACCACCGACGTGGGAGCAGCCCGAGAGCCCCAGTATGGAAGACCAAAGTAGCGACAGCGATCTCAGCGACGCGTTAACGTTAGCAAGGGAACGTTTACTTATCTCACACGCTTTAGATAGCATGGCTAAGCTTATTGGCGATGTATGTTTCATTTATATAAAACAACTCTGCCTGCACGCACATATATCTGTGACAGCAACGTTATTTTCATCTTCTCAGAGTGTTAATGGTTCGAGCGAGCCGGAAGAAGAGTGGACAGGTCAGTTGATCTCTGAAAGGCACACGCTATTCGAGTTAAGAGCGCCCAGCCCAGCTCCCGCGTACTTATCCATACATTACATCTGCGAGAGCGCCGCTAGATTGCTTTTTCTCTCGGTCCATTGGGCAAGAGGAATCCCGGCATTTCAGGCGTTACCGTAAGTAAACAATGCGGACGTCTAGTAGACATCTCGAGCATGAATATGGAATAAAATCGCCGGAATCCGTAGCTCTGCAGTGCAAACAACGCTGGTGCGCAGTTCTTGGGGACAGCTGTTCACTTTGGGCCTCGCACAATGCGCGTACACTCTGTCGCTTCCCAGTATTCTGACGTCGATAATAAATCACTTGCAAGCTAGCATCGCACAGGAAAAAATCACAGCCAGCAAAGTGAAGTCTGTCACGGAGCATATATGTAGATTACAGGATTGCGTTAGTTCGCTTCATAAGTTGCAGGTGGATTCTGTGGAATACGCGTACCTTAAAGCATTGACACTTTTCAGCGCAGGTGAGAAACGATTGTTCAATGTTCACCGCACCAATGTTATCTCGTCGTTATTCAATCTTTCGATTTCTTTTTCAGATAACGTATTGGCTGGTGTTTGGCGTAAGAAAGTCGAGGTTTTACAGGAAGCTGCGTGGACGGAGCTGCAACAGCGTGTAGGCTCCGACAGGTTACCCCGCCTCCTTTTGAGGCTCGCGCCCCTTCGTTCGATTAACCCGAGGGTTCTGGAAGATTTGTTTTTCGCAGGTCTTATTGGTAGAGTAAGCGTGGCTAGTGTTGTGCCTTATATTCTTACTATGCATGACTACAAAACTGAACCTGAAAGTCACATGGGGTGACAATTACTATCTGTGCAATGTAAGTCGTGACCTAACAAAGTGATATATATATGTATATATATACACGCACGTTAATGTTGAATGCCTTAAATATTTTTATACGCTGAGAAGGGTAGAAGGAAAAGTGAAACGGGGCGAAGGTGATCTTTATTTTTCGTAAATGGACTATAATCCTTACGTGCCCCGTTTTAAATAAAGGTGTTGAAGCTCAGGGTAGTACTTTAACTTGTTAATCAGATATAATATCTAGTTTACAATATTCTGATGTTTAACTCTTTCTTTTTTTTTTATTTATTATAAATTCACTGTCTATTGTACAAAACTTTCCATATTCCAGAAAAACAAAACGTTATATTGGTGAAAAGTGTTAGTAGTAATGTGATACATATTTGTTAATGACAATGACATTAATACCATTACTACTGCTATAGATTTACCGATTCATTTAAGTTCTAGCAGTATTATAAAATATAAGTAAAGTAATGTCACGTGTTAGGCGTAGCGTGTCCGATTCAATTTCGATTCAAAATTTATATAAATGGAATACGTATCTGGAAAGTTTTGTATTGGCAACGTAATTTGAAAAAAATCACGCGGGGCAATATTACTATACTTATAATTTAGCGGCAGTAAAAAGATGCGCCCTTGAACGAATTAGTAATTTTGTACTTTACTAATTAAAAGTATTAATTTAAAGAGAATAATTATTTTTATACAGGATTATTGAAAAAGATAGAGGCCTTGTTTGCCTCAAATTATTCTTTCAATGTTGTTACGCGTACAGAAAAAAGGGGAAATCAATTGACGTGTTATATTCGGATCTTTCGAGAAAATCAAAACGCCAATAACGTTATTATTTCTTTGCTAGCACTGCATTTCCGTCCGTCAAAAGAAATCACTGCTGTCTTAGTTTTGACGAAGATCAGAACTCAAGTGTGTCTTTAGATGTATATATGAATTATTTAATCTTTCTGATTATATTATGTGAATATTACGATCGTTATTTCAAGAGAAAAAAGGAAGAAACAATAACTCTACATAAGTATTAGTACAAACCAATTATGTATGTTGTAATTATTAAAAATAATTCTTTAATTTTACCACAAATCAGTCGGGACATGCATAAATTTTACTTATTTTCCTAGCAATTGGTAGTAAAGAGGATTATGTATTGTAAAAAGGATACATCAGATTTCACGTGTCGTTAAAATGCGTAGGGTGTGCAATAATAATGTTTCGTGCAAATTAGAAAGAAACGTTCGATAGTCCTAATGTATTTGCAAGAAAGCAAACGAAATAACTGATATTGCACCCTAGATCGAATATATTTATATCCTACACTGAAGTAGAACACACTGAATTGACTCTATTATGCATCAAGTATTATTTACTTCTTTAAAACTGACAATAAAAGTATATTTTTTATGAAAAATGCGAATAATTACCAGGTCAGAGAAGGTGGAGAAATGAATGTATATGCGTTTACTTAATCGAATGTACATTTTATATCTTATTGTTAATTGTAATTATATACACCTGATACTGGATTTAGGTGTAAGAATATATATAAATATATATATATATATATATATATTATTTGTATGTATTTTACGATTACAAAGCAGTAATGTAGCATTCGTATTTATAGGATAAAAATAATAATCTTGTGTATTTAATGTTATTGATGACATTTAGATCATCGATATTTTTAAAACTACAGCGATACGAATCGTTATTAAAATACTTTTAAACTATCCAGACTTGTTGATGTTCATAGAAACGTTTTTGCTGGTTACGAGATTTCCATAAACATCTTCATCATTAATAAGCGTGTATTATATCTGTAGCAATGTTCAATATCTAGTTAAACATAAGCAACCTCTTTAATTCGATAATCCAAAGATTAAACAACAATACATTTCTTTTACAGATATTCGTGTGAATTATATACGTGTTGACGAGAATCTGATAGAATCCTTAGAAAATGCAAACAGTATATAATAACTGTATTTCAGTTAAGACTACCGACAATATTTCATAAAATGGCTCTGCGGTGCGTTGTATAAAATGACGATAATTTTGCATATACGATAGCCTTGCATCTTTATACGCGGTATCGACTTTAAATACTTGCAATTGTTATTTGTATTCTACCTGAGATATTGTTATACGCCGTATTACACATTATTAGATATATGTACGATAATCCGACGATTCCAATTTCAATCCGCGAAGTACTAAGCGAATAATACGATACAATTAGGAAAGATTCGACCTGTACAACAAAGCTGAAACTCTGTGTAAATATAAAATGTGCCTGTATGAAGAAAAAAAAAGATATTTATATTAAATATAGTAGTTTTGTAATTATACAACTCGAGAGATGCAAGAGGCCTACTCCTTTAACCGTGGGTATTAAAATAACGCGCAGTGGAATGATAAAAAGAAAGAATAAATAACGATTATCTCGTAAAACCTTGGGGTACTCTTTTCGGTATCAGTTAAAAATACGAAGTTGGGCGGGTTGCTCGGGGCGACGCGAGGAGGGGACGCATGGTGGGACGACCTACTGCAGGGGAGGTGGTTCTCACGGAGGAACCCGAATGCTCGCAGTGTAGAGTCGTCCCTGTGCAGTGAGTCACATCCCAAGATTGCTTGTAGAGGCGCTTTACCGCCATAGCCGCTTTATCCGCTGGTGTTTGTGAATCGGTTTTTCGTATGAAAGTCGGCGGAGTGAGTCGTTGAGTGGACTCGAGTTCAGTAGCGGTCGGTCGAATGCACGGAAAGTATGGTGATGGGAAGAGTCGCGTTTGGTTAAGCCACCGTCACTGCACCGTTTCTCTGGACTGAGAAAATCAGCTCCCAACAGCGCCACCGAATATTTTAATGCTTGCGTAAAACCGGCTATTCCACACGATAGGTAGGCCAGGTATTCCAATCCGCTCGAACGTTTGGAAGTTGAGTGACACACCTCTGTGGAACGTGCATTTATCTGCCTTCCTCACGAGACTCACGGAAAGAAGCATAGTTACGCTCGAAAATATACCTGCGGACATTATTCCAAGCGACCTTTTACCTACGAAACGTGAAACAGTGCTTTCTACCAGCGCATATTCTACCAAGCAGAATATCGTAAGAGATTTGTCGAGTGTGTTCACGGCAGCTTTGGAATAAAATGTTGTAACAGTGGTGCTTCCTGTTCTCTCGTATTAAGCGTTGTTATTTCGCGGCGGGAAATTAAGTTTTGAAGAAGCGAACGTCATCAGGTATGTTGAACACCACCACCGAGAATATCCCACTTAGTTGAATCATGCTAATAAGGATTATTCATCGTGTATGTTACAATCATCTCAGTGTGTCCTTTCTCTAACATACTATTTTCTTTGCATACGTAGTATGTAACCGCTATTTTAAGTAAATCGCCTAGCCGCACGATAAATCTTGATAAACTATAGATGGCGAGTTTTGGCGGTGCATATGAGCGTCTATGCAAATAGATCGTTGACGAGTCATTTTCTGTTTCGTTGTCACTTATTGTGTTTATCCTGGCAATTTCATAAACCTTTGCTGTTGTAACTTGCGTAACAGAAATGCGAGTCATCTCATACAAGTGTTGAAATACACATCGACACACACGCACAGAATCACGTGTATACCCTGCACAAAACACGAGCTGCTTTTTGTACTAAATGGCTTTCTTGCACGCTTCTTTTCGTCGGCGATCACCCTTACATCACTAATAGACGATGAGTTTCATTAGTTTTTTTTATCTTCAGTTTTCAGCTGGCCTTTCTACGTGATTATTCTTTGGATATCGAGTTTTCTGTTGCGATTAGAGAAACAAAAATAAAAACACATCTTATTTTATTCGACGACGCGGAGCCCCACAGTTTATCCATAACACGACCGCTGTACTGGCTGTTTCTCTTGCCTCCGAGAATTCCTTGGAATTTCGGCTTCCCCAGAAGGCGATGCTTTTTATCCTCGCACGGCGATCCGATTAAACTTTCGAAACTTAATAAAAATCCACAAATACAAAACAGCCACGCAAATGCCGAAATCTGTGACCAAGTGGACATTTTGGAGGTCTCTGTCACGTTTTATTTTATTTCTTCGTAATCCATGTTCCCGCGACACGTTAATACAACGATAACGAATCTCGGCAGTTAAACGACTTATCTGTACATTCCATTTCGAACGTACGGATAAGCACCGTAACTTCATTATTCGTTGTACATGCATTTCTACCTTACGATCACATAACAGTCGCACATTATTATTTAATCTCTTATCGATCAGAACTTACGCTACGATACATAAGTATAATTTCCATTGCGTCTTAACGATTTGATCTTTAACATCGTAACTTTGCAATCTATCTCTCTCACTTTTTATTTCCACTTGCCGGAGTCTGGACGAACGTTCCTATTCTTTTCCTTATTTCACGTAGCTGTATACACACACACACATTATATGCTGCTAACGCTGCACATACCCGACCCGTTCGATTGGCAAATTCTGTTGATAGCCACGAAATACGTCAATCGTGCACGCTCAACAATATTCCACGGTTTTACTGCAATCGATCGAATGTGGTTGTGTAATACGCGAAGTTACCGGGCGTAGTACGTACACCTGTAATGCGTGCGTGTGTGCGACATAAATCTATGCAGTTCGACTACTGAAATAACAAAAGTAAATTAATCAGATTCCTTGATTAAACAATGAACATTAATACTTCGTCGTATCGAGAATCGTTCTATTCAAAAGTCACTTTGTATCGCGTGCAAAATTCAATAAATACAGGTAAATATTTTGAGAAGCAGCCGCTAGATATTGCCAATCGATGACTGGAATTTTCTAAATCATGAAATATCTTCGCAACGGTTCGAGTCGCTTGAAACGGTGATTTGCTTAAAACCGAGCCGGGAAACTTGTATATAAGCGCTCCCCCATTCATTTCCAAGATAAAGCAAGCGCCGTTCGTTACACGGCGCGATAATACATTTCGTTCGCCAATGATTTTTCACCTATACTGCCGCACTGGCACTCGTGCGGCAGTCGGGTGTCAGCACGGAATGATACTATCGGTCTAAGGTTTCCTTTATCAACGCGACATTTAGATCCGCCGTACGTTTCCGCGTTTCTCATGAAGTGCCTAAGCTTGCTCAGAATATTTATACTGTGCGTATACACTTATGTATTTACATCGGCCGGACAGAGATCCCCGCCTGGACGCGACTAACAGTGGATTAACATTTTAGAAAGTGCAAGAGGTCGGCCGTCGAGGAGGACGAGGAGCATAAAAAGGGAAAGCGGAAACGGGCAACGGAAGCGGAGATCAAGGCGCGGGGGAAGGAGGCACCGGGCCCGGAGACCAGACGAAAAATCATGGAACACGCGCTGACAAGATGCGACGCCCGCTTACCGAAAGTCACGCCGATCACTGACGACTACGAGATCAGTAATCACGTGCTAGGCCTCGGAATCAACGGAAAAGTTGTTCAGTGTTACGATAAAAACACGAGGGAGAAGTATGCGCTCAAGGTGAGATAAGGATCGAGAACCATCTTCCAGGGGAATCGGTAGCTTCGATTTCGCATTACGCCAGTACCGTTAGTATCGGTTCCTGCGCGTGCTGTAGTGGTGGGTTAATGGTTTCGGAAACGAACAGAGCTATCTATTTAATTATGAAAGGACAATCGGTGTTTTCGTTCCATTTCCAATGGACAAAGGCGCTACACATGTTGACGGCCGTATTGTACGCGTCCAATGAAGCGCCGTTAAAGCTATCGGCTACCATTGTTCCTCTAATTATGAATCGCAGCTTCGCGAAGCTTAATTAAAATTGCACGCGCGGACAATGCAACGGCTTGTTTAAACGCGCGTTTATCGAACAAACGTGCTCGAAGCGTGTACGAAAGACGTCAGATCTGTCGTTTCTCAATTAGCATACGGAAATGGCTTTGCACTCGAGGCAAACTTAATCACGTGGTTCACTATGGTTTTAGGCTCTTATCAAGTGACATTGGAGTTATACGCGTGTATCGTTCTTTTAAAGTGTAACATGACACGTTCGTCACAGGCTATTTTTGGGGCGGCGGAACGTTGCTCCAAGGATGAGTCCCGATATCTTTTTGTTAAATTTTGCGCGTTAACATGCGTTTAGGGGATCATCTATCCGCGGCGCGTCGATACGCCTTCGACGCGGGGAAACACGATCATCGACTAGCGATGTCCAGCCGAGACCAGGCCGCGAGTCATCCTCTATTTATACTCAATGATTTCCCGTTCGACGATTCCGACCATGCGATGTATCTCTGAACCCGACTCGCCATTTATTTTCTCCGTATCTCCTTGGAAAAATTCACCGATCTTCGTGTTTCTGCCTTTTCGCACGTGATTTGTTGCTCTTGGATCGTCGTTCGCGCGGAAAGTTTCGAAGGGTAACGGGAGAGCCGTCGGACGAAGCGCGGCTGCTAACTATCTAAGTACTGCATAGTTAATGGACCGAGGCAGCGTCGTTGTTCAAATATGTACATCTCGACGAATAGTCTTCGATTTAGAATCACCGTCATTCTGCTCATTTTCTAATGCGAGTTTTACGTTCGACTGCGAATAAGAAGAATTTTAAAACGCGCGTGTATAAATGCACGCGCACAGAGCAGCTCCACGAGCAACTTCGCGCAGATTTTAATGCGCAGAATGCCAATGACCGACTGCTACTTTTATTCGATGCGCTGCACACTCGCCTTTATAAATATTTAAACGTAGGTTTTTGAATCGCGCGACAATAGTGGAACTTATTTGTAGCGGCACGGCCGAATAAGCGTTAGACCGGAAGCTCTGAGATGTTAGCGGAGGTGTCCTCCTACAACAGCGAAGCGCATCGCCAGTAGAACTGAGTGACAATTTCTTTCTAATCAATATGAAAAGATAAACACTCCCGCGGTAGTGGAGGGCGCGGAGATGTGACTGAATGGGCAAAAATAGCCGATAAGCCTCGACGAAAATATATCCTTCTTTATCGTGGATCCATGATCTCATACTCGTCGACGGTAAAACAGTCGATGCCTTCGTAAGTGTCGATCTATCGAGTAATCTAGAGCTGAAGGGTTAATACCTCCGTGCGCAGATCAAGCTAGCTGTCAGAACGATTAATGCTGGCGAAGATATCACGAGACATGTCAATTTTTCACGTTTTTACGTAACAAGAGCGTGCCGCGCATGGGCTGATCGCGAGAGGTATAGATTGTAGATCACTCCGATTCCAGTGTGTCGGTTACAGATATCGGTAGGCATATAACTGATCCCAATAGATAATCGACTAAACGTGTCTGCGTATGTAGCGATATATCAGTGTCGGTGAAAAGCCTGAGAGCACCTTCGTCGTTGCTATATTTCGCTACCTGTATTTACCAATTACTATTAATTGCCATGCTCCTACACGCAGGATAATTATTCCATGACGCCATGATTAAATTCTTCAACTGTCCGCTTTATCCAGGTTAGGCGAGGAAACGAAAGAACAAGATTGCGCGATAAAGTCACGAGAATTGTGATGCAAATAGGTCACGTCTAAACTCCGAGCAAAGAAAATGTAGCAAAAGGGCAATATTCTCTTGTTTAAGTTGAAAAAGTATTCATGGACCTCTATGAAATCGCGAACCGCTGGGTAGCATGTGCTACGTTCCACGAAACGATATTTTAATGGCGATCTGTTATAACGAATATGTAGATCGAATTATTGGGATCGAGCCACGTAGATTGGTAAAACGGTTTGAATTATATCGCTCGGCCGTGAAGACATCCGACAGCGAAATGTAATAATTCTCTTATTTGAACATTGCGGGGCATTCGATCCTTTTGTTCCGGCCTTCGAATACTTCCAACCCAATGTCGCACCCACGCATTACTTTGTCGTGTATCGTACGTGCATAGATCAATTAAATTCTTTAAATTCGAATATTCGTCTCGATCGATTTTATACAGTCTCGAGAGAGTTTATAGAACGGCGCGTGAATAGTGTATAGACTTCATCGATTCAAACAGAATACATATGCTCGAGGCACGTTTCAGGAGAAAGCTATCGAATCGTAGGCCCGCACACGCGTTCACGCAGACAAAAAAAGTCAATATTTGCAGACGCTATGGCACAACCTGGGTGCAACCTAGTTTCTCGTTACGAATTCCCCTTCGTTGATAGATTACCTTGCTGCCAGCCAATTCCTTCGCTATGAATTGAAGAGTCCTTGCAAAATACAGTGTGAGTGACTAAATGAAAAGAATTCATTTTGTTGGAAAATTTTCTACGTCCAACTGGTACTTAATACTATAGTTCTGGGAAACACTGCGAGTTTTATCTCTAAGATTCTTTAATGTTTCAACGAAATTTCAATACGGGGAACAGTCTACTTAATTCTATATATATAGCGAAGAAGAACGTACACGATCGTATCATCTCGCCTTGAAGTATCAGTAATTTGATCGCATTAAGCTCCTCCAGATAGTACCGGGAAAAGAGCAGGACAATTCTCACGGGCGTCTGTGCGTCACAGTTGGATTAGCGTACGGGATCCTTTGCGTAAAATAGGTACATCTGCGTAGGACGAGTATAATCTGACGGCAGAGCCTGTCGGTCGATTAATTCTGCGCGCACAATCGTCTGTTTCTCGTGGCAACGGGTATAATGTCACTCCGCGGAGCACTAATCTCATTATCACGGAATAATACGAAATTGTCGAGTGTTCGCTCCGCGTGACCAATGCACATAATATGTATGTCCATTTAAGAGAGAGCGAGACGGACGATCCTGGGAAATCACGTGTATTTAAAGCTCGTTAACATTTGCGGATTACTGAATCGTAAAGCGCCGCTATCTCGTAAACAGTTTCCCTTCGCATTGTACTTGATATTGATTCAGCTTCTTTTATTGAAGCATAGAAGTTGAAGCACGCGTTGCTCTATTACGAGATTAATTTTGCATTCATATCGCGATCGTTCTTGTCAGCGCTACTTTTTGAAGTCGCCTTGAAATGCAGCCGGTTTCGACTTTCTTTCTCGCCCGTATCTCGCGCTTTAATTGTGTTCGAATATTTTTAGAACTCGCGAATACCTGGCGTTCTAAAAATATTCCACTCAACCGGCAGATCTTTCTTTCTGTTTTCCCTCCTTCAAGTGTCACAACTTGCATCGCTCTTTCCAGGAGCTTGTGTATACAACGCAGGGGCAGTAAAATGTAGACTCGTGAGCGGATGTTACGATACACTTTACGGGCGTTTCGTAACTATGATACCTAAATGTTTATGTTCCATTAGCGAAAGGATCAGGCGAAGCTAATTATAACAGAGAGTATACTTTTGAGCACGCGCTGCTTTATCTCCGAGCATTAAATTTTAACAATGCTTCTAATTGACAGAACTTGAGTAAGAGACTTTTGGGCAGTGCCAATGGCAATTCTGTAACGTTAGATAATGCTTTCGTTCGCGCTGCCAAGTAATTCTTTAAGCTCAACGCGACAAGTACTAAGTCGTAAATTATAGGAGCTGTGTTTTTCGATACTTCGTGCGCTTTCGGTAAAACTGTGCAGGCCTTTTCAAAATACTTTATCGCGGTAAAGAAAGATACGCAGATACGCAGTGACTGGGCGTAAACTGTATTATCCTAAATAAGAGACGGCAGTTCAAGAGCCGTTGATACAATTAGTCTTATCGATTTAAATGGCATCATTGCGACGTCAGCAATTTGTGGGTCGTTCACCAGCATTTCTTATAACACGTACACACAGATTGCCCACATAGTTTTCAGTAGAATTTTTCAAAATACCTTGCGTCCTATCGCGTATCCATTTTCGCGCGCCAGAATTTCAAATTATACAATGCCGCGTAATTTGCAAGTCATACGGTTTTATCACTTCTCATGTTTATTCTATTCCAATCTTACCCGAGCTGATTGCATCGCTTCGTGTGTTCAAGGACGAACGTTCGTTTCGTATGAACTTGAAGCTTTCAGAAACAATAATGTGCAATATGATTGAAATTCTGCGCTATGATTTTGTGATATCGGTTAATTATAAACTTATGAAATTGTGATGCTTAAAGCATACTTATTGCTTTCGTGCTTCGGTATACGGGTGGAGACTCTGTTGCACTAAATAAATTCGTTCTTGCAGGTATTGTACGACTGTGTAAAGGCACGGAGGGAAGTGGAATTACATTGGAGAGCATCGAATTGCAGGCACATAGTTCAAGTCAAAGACGTGTACGAGAACACGTATAGCGGAAATAAGTGTTTATTGGTTGTAATGGAATGGTAAGATTGTGGACATAGCGTTATTTAATAGATACTATCGATTAAGAGGTGGGAATTAAATGTAGATTTAATGAATCTTTAGCATGGAAGGAGGAGAGTTATTTGAGAGAATACAAGACAGACAAGACGGTGCTTTCACAGAAAGAGGTAAGGGGAACGAATTTATTGTAATTTATCGTAAACTTATTAGCTTCATTACAATTTCTTTGCAGAAGCTGCGCAAATAATGTATGAGATTTGCGTTGCCGTGAAGCATCTACACGATATGAATATTGCACACAGGGATCTCAAGCCAGAAAATCTTCTGTATTCCAAACCTGGTGCGTGATTTCTTTCTCATCTATTTCGAAACGATATTTCTTGCTCCTGGTAATAGAATAATACATTTTCAGATAATACCGGAGTACTGAAGCTTACAGACTTTGGGTTTGCGAAGGAAACTCATTTGAAAGATACATTACAAACGCCATGTTATACGCCATACTATGTAGGTAAGTTGCATTGAAATTATAATACACGTTTATTGGTATATACACATTTGAAATTAGTAATAATAAACATAATCGTACGAAAATGTATAACTAAACATCTCCCTTCTGTTTGTGAAGCTCCCGAAGTTTTGGGACCAGACAAGTATGATAAAAGCTGTGATATTTGGTCACTGGGAGTTATAATGTATATATTGTAAGTAAATCTATCCACAATTTGCATAAGAATTCAAACTTGCGTCGAGTATTACACGACATATCTAACGCTGTGTCATATTTCAGATTGTGTGGCTTCCCACCTTTCTATAGCAACCATGGTTTAGCAATTTCGCCAGGAATGAAGAAGAGAATTCGGTTAGGGCAATACGATTTCCCAGCCCCCGAATGGTCGAACGTAAGTACAGAGGCGCAGGAGCTTATCAAGGGTATGCTGTGTACAGACCCGGCAAGAAGACTGCAGATCGACGAAGTTATGCGCAACAAATGGATCGCTGTAAGAATTTAATTCCATTTCTGTATAGATGTACGCGGTAAGTGTTTCATTAGCGTTTCTTCCGCAGAGATTCACAGAAGTGCCAGCCACTCCTTTACATACTGGACGGGTGCTTCGAGAGGGCGAAGAACTTTGGCCAGAGGTTCAAGAGGAAATGACACGGTCTTTGGCTACGATGCGCGTGGACTACGACACGGCCAATTTGAAGCAGTTAGATCACACGAATAACGCGTTATTGAACAAACGCAGACGGGCGAAACAGTCGAATGCTGTACCACACACTGCTAATGCTACACCTGCTTCCTAGGGAGACGTAACGAGCGCCAGGCGTGACTGGCTTATTTTTTTACGTAGATGTATAAGGTATAGTCTAATTACAATGAGAATTGTTTTTTGACAATTTCGTTGTGGGAAAGATGAGAGATTACAGAACAAGATCGTTTTTAAGAACAGATTGATGGGTAGGAATAGGCGGAGATAAAGCGAGTAGACTCGGGATACGATAATTCTAGCTGCAAATGCTGCATTAATTAATTGCATGGATTTCTGCTGAAATACATCTGGTTATCATTAATAGGAAATTCTATTTGAGTGCTAACGGTAATAGGTGCTGAATTTAAAGTTTGAAGTTACTATTGCCTCTAATAAGGGGCGCATACTTGGCAAGACGATCTTGCAACAGTTTAGATACGGTGCATTTTTGACTTCGTAGTAAAAACAGTGGTCCATCAGTGATGTGCCATCAAGGGTCTAATAATATAGAATTGGAGGAGAATTATGAACAATAAATCATTTGAAATATATACTGATATACAAGGAGGAGTAGGATATTACAAATGTTTCTTAATCTCACGTGAAATAATATATAACATCGCTTCTTGGCCTATAGATGACGGACTTTACGACAAATCAGTTATTCAAAATTAGTAAAGATTTCACTTAGCAACTATAACGAATTCCTCGCCAATTTTTCACTTAAAATATATTTTATATCGATATTTTCTATACCATTTTTAAATTATTACACTACTTTTATTCGTCGCAATTCGCATAAATGAAGGGGCTATGTCATATCATGAGAGAAATTTGTTGAATTTACATCCGCGTATGGCTAGAGGCTATTCAAATTGAAAGAACAAGGTTCAATTAAATGTACTTGCAAGTAATATTTTTACTGAGCCTGAATATATATAAGTAACCGCTAAATTGTTGTGAAGTCGCACATACGTTGCTCTAATTAATTCCGAAAAGCTGAAGGGTCGACTTGTATAAAAGAACTTGTAGTAAATGAAATGAAATGAAATATCTAGGAGCAAAGATTTACACTATACTGAACAAATGTGGTAATTATATATTTTTAGATATATCACGAACTTGAAATTGAAGTGAATTTAGATGGGAAAGTTGCCTTAACCGACAGGAGGTCAATTTTCATTTTAGCGTAATTTCTATTAGAGTTATTAAGTACTTGAATTAGGCGCAGACTTAACTTCAGTCACGGGGCGATCAAATCTCGAGAATGTGTTAGTGTTTCTTCAGAGATGACTGATGTGTTACAAAGTGTAAATATTATATGTATGATTTATTTTTAATAAGATTACCTGTAATAGCACTAATTCTTAATGGTTTAGTAACATTATTAGCAGCCCTCCATAGTTCATAAGTATTCAGAATGTTTGACGATTGAAAATAGATCTTGTGACTGATAAATTGGAAAGGAATAAACGTGACTGGGCCTTAACTTGTTTCCACAGTTCTATGTTAATTACTTAACGATATTGTCTGCATGGTACACACGCAATTCAAACTATACCCTAACTTAGAACTGTGGGCACAATTTTTTAGCACAAATATCATGTAATTGTCGTTCAGCTCTTATATTTTAGTGAGAACAATAAAATTATAATTATCGAATATACATTAAACTTGCCGAGAATTTTAATTCAAAAGACACGCAACCATACATCGCGCACTTTTTTTTACATAAAAAAATGAAATGTGTAGTTTTTGAATAGAATATAAAAGATTGTTGCACTGTTATATTTGCAATTTTCATAGACTAGAATTGTTATATAATACAGAAATGTGTATACAAGTATTGAATCCTAATTCGAGCTGAACCACAGTATTGAAGTATTTTTGTAATGGATTTAAGTATGTTGGTTTGCACTGCATTTATGAAACTTGACAATAAATATACAAGCTGACGTTAATTAATGTAGACTCGGTTCGTCATTTTATTTTAACTCTGTACTATTCCTCTAGCGAGGTGCTACCGTTTCAGTAACGAAACCGCGATCGAAACTCGATGAATTACAATTACAGGGGCATAAACATACAGTGCCAACAGTATAAAAATCGTTCACTTATATTTTATCGTATAGTTTCTTCTTACATTATATATAAACACTAAATTAGAATAATTGTCGTCTTAAACAATTCAAACTATCAAACATATTTTAGTCGTTTTTATTCTATTTAAATTTAATCAACACACGGCTATCTCATTCTCCGTCATATATTTTCCAGCGTGTTTAAAGTTGCCTAATTTTTTTTATTTTTTCGAAGAACTTCCGAAAAATTGCACCGATATCTATAAAATTTATCATAATCGAACGTCAAGATTAATTCCTGAAATATATCAACATACATGTACATATAAAATATAAATAACTTACTTAAGCTAGCTACAGTTAAAACAAACGTTACACGGGTATTTGTTATTTCTAGTACATTATTCAGGGAGATTGGGCACAAGGTGTAATGAAACGTGCAACTATATTTACACCACACTTTTAGCATAAGTCGAAATATTTTTTAATCCGCAATTCACAATGTTAAGTAACACGTAAAAAGGCTGATAAATTCCAGCCGAATTCATTATATTCTAGACTTAAAAATAAGTAAAAAGAACTACAACTATCATGATTTATCGTGTGCCCTGAATAATGTACTAAGCTTTTATCTTCCGGCTTATAATATTGAATTATACAGTAACTGTGAATCCGAGCTCTATTTCACATTCAGCACAATTTATAAATAAGTATTTTACAAACTTGTTTTGTCAGTATATCACAATATAAGTTATGAAAAATATAATAGATTTCTTTCTTACAGGAGACTATCGTCCGCTGTAAAAGTACTTTTCGGATTTACAATATATAAAATCTAAAGTAACATAAATCTTTCCGTATCATTTAGCAGCTGACATTCACGTGCTGAATTTATTTCAACAATGATTCCATTCAATTTATTCGAGTATTTTCTGGGGCATCGTTAACATTAGGGCTTGCTATAATTGCAGATAAAAATGGGCTACATACTTCGTATTTGCAAAAAAGAAAATGTTATACGTTTACGTACAGCGGTATTTAACATAGTGTCGCACGGTACGCTTATTAAAACGAATCGAGTAGCTATTGTTGTTTGTTCAAAAGCACTTCGTTTTACGTGTAATTTAAAGTAAAACATCGTGTATGTACTCTTCTCATAATATCTTGTACGCGAGGTGTGCTTTTAGGAAATTAGTTACACATGACTTTGCACATCGAATTACAACAGTCCTTACATAGACTACATTCCAACTTTGTAACATTAAATGCTATATCATTATTTTTTGTTGTTTAAATAAATTTTTACAGTGTTTTCGCAACGTGTTATTTGATGGATGCAAGGCTTACAAAATAAGATGGCGTGAAACTAAAATACTTTATTAGTAGCTTCGTCCTTGTAAATTTGCTAAGAGCTATTGGAATGCAAAGGAATGACAAATTTCGGCCCGAAAGGAGACCTGTACGTTATACCAACATCTGCGTACACTTTGTCTGGTAGCGCAAGGTTGCACAGATATAATCTGCCATTGTCGACGCTATGAGCCAATGGTAATCCACCGAGTAAACTGAATTTACTGAGGATCCCAGGTGTTCCTGTAGCTGGCGGTTCGACGGCTAAAATAGGTGCTCTGTTACTGTTGGCCCACCTCGCTATCGGCGTGGTCATTTTCGTTGAGTTCTCGTCGCAGAGCGCTACAAGTATTAAATCGACCATCGACGGTAAATTCTTGACTTTCGTTTCTACCTTGTTTCCTGTTAGCTTATATAAAGATAATTCTTGCAAAAGGAAAACATCTTCGGAATTCTCTACGAATACTATTGTTTTCACACCGTGGCTAGATAACTGTCTAGCACAGTTCACACCCGCAGCACCGGAGCGATGAGGTCCACAGAGGGCAACGACCGTCGGCCATTGATGCGCATTGTTCGGATTAAGCCTGTGACTTCCACCCAGTAACTGCAATATAATTTCCGAACCAGCGCGGCCAAGAAGCTCCACCTAAATCAACGGAATGTCGTTTTAATGAAAATGTTGGAAGCATCGTTTTCTGTTTCCAAATACGATCTACGTACTCTACGCTCCCAACTGATCCCAAGTCGATCCGCTGCTCCTATTAATTGACGATGAAGATTAAGAGTTATACTAGGAATCACTAAACCATTGTCTGTTACGTATTCTTTTTCACCAGCGCTGGGTACTGTTATCTGTCTAAAAACTGTTGGCTCGGAAACAATAATATTTTCATCGTGTCGGTATATGGCAGCGGTGCCCCTATTATTCTCTGACTGCCTGACAATGTCGGGCTTCAAAGAATTTATTTCTTGCCACACAGCCTGTAGAAAATATGCATGATCATCAGTATCACCATAATCGAACCGCTATTTTCAAACTTATGCTTCTGATATGAAAAATCGAACCTCTTTATTAAATAACGCCAGATTCTTCTCAAAATCAAAGTCTTGATCTATAGACTGATCGATTGGTGTACCGAATGTGTTTTCGTCTCGTTCTAAAGCCCTTTGCCTATGAGTTAACCTTTTTTGTATCGGCTTACCAGCGATATCAGCTGAAAAGACATTTCAATTTAAAGATACACGTTTCCACGATATAAAAAGCGACGTAAATTCATTTTCCCACCTAGTGAAAGCTTTCCATTCACTGGCTGCTCCGTAGGAGGCTGAGAATTGTTATCCGGTTTCTTAAAATTAGACTGTGTCTGAGACGACGTGGACTGGGTGATGGATGGAACACTTTCTGAAAATGATCTGCCAGCTCTTTTTGCAATAGGTCTCTTTACGGTTACTTTGTTCTGGGCCTGATTGTTATCGCTCGCGTTAGATACCGCCTCGTTAAGCGATATAAATTCTATGTTCAGAATATCTTTAGTGCTGCGGATATCGAAACACTCGTTACTTCGTCTGTTAACCCATCGTTACTAAATACACAAAGGTACTGCGATTCTGTTACCTTAAAACAACTATAGATGAGCTATGAGGCACTCCGTTACAGAAAGCTTTGGCAAGGGTAACGTAATCCTTATTCAAATCGACTATCTGCCCTTGGTAAGTTCCGACATCTTCGACGCACTTCACTGAAACTGTGCAGCCCACGAATTGTTCTGACATCTTGGTTACCTATCGGCGCATGTTAAATCTATCAATGAACAGTATCGACCCATCGTCAATTCTCACATTGGGTAAAACGGTTATCGTACACAAATGATACTTTCACAAACATCTGATACGATATTGACCGCAACTATCCCATGAATCATAAATGAGAGATTATTGAATATTAGTATTCGTGGAGAGAATGAAAATTGTACAAACCTAAGGTAGGTGATGAAGTACGAATATGTTTGCAAGAGCTCTCAATTACTTTGTTTAACAATATCGCAATCGATTCAAGAGCCTGGGATCGTGTTGATGTTGGAGAGCGTCCGGCGTGATACGATACACTCATTAATACGAAATGCCCGACAGAAAATTTTTATGCATCTCCATTCCTACTCTAACTGTGTACAGTTTATAAAGGACTATACAAGACACTACTTAAGTACAGGAAAAGCAAGCATAACGTCGTACCATTGGCGTATCTTTCGTTCCATCGATTTTTCACTAATATAAAGTACCAAAGATTTTCAAATGTTTTATTCGGTCATTACTACTATCTACGCTATCATATATTACGGTGATAGAAGTGTTCGATGAGTGTAAGAATTTGGTCGCAACCTTTGTTCGCGTAGAAAAGTTCGTGCGAAGAAATTGGAACAGACATGGAAAGCTGTAGGCGGGCTTTCCGGCACAATCATTATAGAATATACAAATTTGTTATTTATTCATTTATTTGCAATCTGAGGTCCTGGGTCTCTTCTGCAGGCGTCGCAGATCATTATGCAACGATTTTCAGTATCGAAATCGTTTATTTATTCTTTTAAAAAGCGTTTTGAAAATTGTTCAGTTCACGGACACGCTAACGCTAGCGGCGCGTAGCGGAGAAAAGCATGAACTAAAGTGGGCGCTGTAACACGCCCAGTTGCCAGTTTTAAGGATATTTGAAAGTATGCTGTACCCTGGCAGTGGCGCGTTTTGACGACGATAATTTTAAATATTTAAATTGCATTTTCAGCAATATATAAATGAGTTCACATTGATTACTGTTGCCTCGTAATTGACAGTGACTTTAAAAAGTCTGTCTAGGACTTTGGATTGCAATTAAATACATAAACACATCTGTTATTTCATTTTCGCAGAGTGAATTACGCTGTGAATCAAACCCACTGTGCCAAATTCCAAAATCAAGTTTCTTTAAAATGAATTTAAATGTTTCGAGAATTGTATCTCAAAGTATAGATCCTTGTAACTTCCCTTCGTGAGATTTGCAACGATTGCATGCATAATTAATTAGCTCCGAGCAATTATTTAACACTGTGACATACACATATGACGTATGCTTCAAACTGGCACGCGGGCGTGTTTTAACGCCCAGTTTAGTTCATACCTTTCTCCGCTACGCGCCGCTAGCATTTGCGTGTCCGTGAACTGGACAATTTTTCAAAACGCTTTTCAGAGCAATAAATATACAACTTCGTTACAGAAAATCATTGCATAATGATCTGCGATGCCTCAAACAGAGGTCTGGGACCTCAAATTGTAAATAAATTGATAAATAAATTTGTATATTCTCGCACATAACCTCCTTTTTTAATAAATCGAAGTATTACGGAAAATGATCGAATTATACATTTTCTAAGAATAATTTATGTACTTTTTCAATTGCATCTCAAAGTATAGAAGCTTGATTACATTCTTGTCCCATATTTGCGTTCATTTTGTATATAATTAATTAGTTATTAATATTTTCTTAACTCGACTACAAAGAACACGCTGGCTTTGATACATGATCATGCTTTTTACCGAATTGTGCATTTACTAGCAACAATTTATGTACTTTTGCGATTGAAGATTAAAGTATAGAGCCTGCACAACTTTCTTGCGCAACGTTTGCAATTGTTTTGTTTATAAACGAGTAGTTATTAACCGTCCTCGAACACGGCCAGAACAAGTGATGCTTTGTCATTGATACACTTGGGCTTTTTAATAAAGTAGGGGTTTTCTAGAAATAATTTATTTACTTTTGCAGTTGGACCATAAATCATAGACCCTTGGCTATTTTCTGTACAAGATTTATGACAGTCTCGTTTATAATTAGTTAGTTAGCAATAGTTCCTGAATAGGTTTACAATAATCCTGATAAACTCTCTTTATTGTTTATGTTCTTTTACAGTTGCATCTCAAAATACAGGCTTGTGGCCACTTTCCTATCCAATAGTTTCGCTGTTAACTGATTTAGTTAAGAGTAGAGGAACAATTCCATGAAGACTGTGCGAAATGATTATTACACAGGAGTTTTTAAAAATTGGTATATTGTATAAAAAAATATTTATTTAGTTATTATATATAGCATTCGACATTCACAGAATGTCATAATAGATATATTTACATCCTTCTATCCAAAGAAGTACACCGAATATACAATATTATCTTTTAAATTAAAACAAACATTTCTCCTTGTCGAACCCAAATTTAGAGATCATTTAAATCAAAGTCTTTGCACTTAAGATTGTCTACCATGTTATATTTTGATTTCTCTGTAATCGGTACCGCGCCAAACATACTCCTGGAAAATTGCTTGTAATCTTCCACTAATCGACACATTTTATCATTTATGTCTGGACATTTAAGCCCCTTCTCGATTATATTGTACATTTCGTTTACGTTCTCCTCGGAAACTGGCAATTCATCTAGAATTTGTAACTCTTCCTTCAATGCTGCATTTAAAATAGTAGCCTGGAATATTTACAACCCACGATTAGGTACGACGAATGGTCCAATCTCCCTTTTATATATAATACATACCCTTTTCGCCCTCTGTTGTAAATCTTCCAATCTCTGTTTCAGATTTTCAAACTCTACGTCGCTGTACTGTGTCCTCTGACACCTGTCCTCTTCTAACAAAACATTACTCGGCACAGCAATGTAATTATTCACAATGTTCTAAAGAGAATCAGATACCATAGACATTGTGCGCATCTACGAGTAGCAAAAGTTTGCCTCTCCTTTGTCCACATTAAAATAATTACCTCGATGGTTTTTAAATGTGGCACAGCTTCCTTATAATACGCCTTCTCCAGCATGTTTCGATTCTCTTTAAGCACCTCCGCATTTTCTGAGTTTAATTTATAGGTTTTTCCAATTGTATCGCACAGCTTCTGGATTGTGCAATGAATGCTCTCGGATATAATATTTTTTACTACAAAAAGAAGAAAGATACTCTTTCATCACTGGACATTACACAAAAGAGAAAGACAATTATTGAGATCATGCAGTTTTTTGATACTTTATTCATATTCAATTAATTGACGAATAACAATATTCCAATACACGCAATAACGAAAAAGAATCATAAATAAATCGGCTATCTGTTTTAACGTATCGCTTATATTTATTCGTATACATCTTTTGATATATTCCGGCGCTCAGGAGAAGCAAATACACGAGGAAACGATAAGAAAGATGCAATCGGAGCTCGATACATACATCGGCGCAAGGTCAGTTTTTATTCATTCGCCGTTTCAATTTGCAGCGTGAGAATAGATGCGACAAACATGCCACAGTGACAAAAACGAAGAAAGAAAAACGAGCGAAGAATAAAAAGAAAAAGAAAGGATGAAAGAGAAGCGTTTGCCTTTGTGATTGACTTCGTAGCGAGGGGCCGGTGAAAGTGTTCCAAGCAATGGACGAGTGTAACTCTAGTCATGATCGAATCCACATGATACCAGAGTGCACCCGTCCAACGACCGAAACATATCGTTGCGCGCAACACGAGTGCTGCACGATCTGAAAGAGCATTCAACGGTAAATGAAAACGGCGGCGCCTTACTGGTAGCGTACACGGCCCTCGAATGGAAGTTAAACAGCTGCATTTCGTATTCTTCCATTTTACGTTTCCGTGACTCCAAGGAGGCCATGATCGTTAATCGATGGAAAATACGCGCGATTACTAAGACAATCTCATGCAAGCACTTAATAATCTTGATACTTCGTTCGTTGGGAACCCAATTCCCTCCGATGATCACACCTTGACGTCCGTTGACAAATGAACATGGCGTCTATATGCTTGCGTACGACAGCGTCCTTTGTCCCTTCGGGTTCGCGAACGCATTCGAATCGCGCCAACGGAATTTGTGCTCGTTTGAAACGCGCCCAGGCGGATGCCCCTGCATCACCAATGAGAATTCTTTAAGCAAGTTGCAGTGGAAGAATGCGTGTCAATATTTATTATTATGTAGTCCTGTTTTCGATACAGGGGATAATAATTATGGTAGGAATGTTGCGTTACTATAGCTTGTAAAGGATAGATCCTACATCCAACGTACATTCTTTACATATAGATGTTGGACCACAGACGAGGTATAGGATCCTATACCTCGTCTGTGGTCTATCCTATACATCGACTGTGGTAATACACGCACAGACCAGGTATAGAATAGACCTTTCACTCTATTGTCTTCCGTGTCACTCGATTTTGGGGCTCAAGAGCCCCATTACCATTTCCGTGCCGCATCCAACCTTAACGGCTAAGCATGAAATAAGAGTGCAGCGCTATAAGCGGTAGGAATGGAAGTTATAATAGCGGTAAGAATTTACATACAGGGTGTCCCGATGTCAAATTAATACAGCATTTTTAAAAGGCAAATAAATTTCTTAATTTCTTTATTAATCAGCAACTCTACAGACTTATACAACGGAGAAGCATTGTACAACTTCGCTCACGACGTAACGAATCTCTGCTATCTTATAATTCCCTAATAAATTATTTGCGGACATGGGTTTATATAACTTTTCAACTTTTTCAATTGTTTTCAACCGTATGCCCGGGATATGTACTCTGTATACAGATATACACTTTCCTTTATCATTTTGAACCCTTCCTATAATAACTAATTAAAAAATGATTAATCAATTATGGTAATCTTATGATATGTGTCTCGTATCAAGCAGCAGAGTAGTGGTGGACCCATGCCTACATATACGCGTAACTCTACACAATCAAATCGTTCCGAAGTCTTTAACAATTTTTCCTGACCAAAGGGTTGCTTTCCTTCATATGGCTTCTTTCAAACATTATCCCTTTTCAACGTGCAGAGTACGTTGATGTAAAAAAAATTGGTAAATTTGTCGAAAAGCTACCTATTCACCGATTTCAATGACCTTCACATATGTTTTCAATGTCGTCATTCTCAATGACATTTCTCTTTAAACTTTTTAATTCTAGTGTTAAGTAAAGTTTTTTGCGAATATTTCGTAATCCAAAGCCGACCGCCAAAAAGTTTAAAGGGAAATGTTGTTCAGAATGATGACTTTGACAACATATGTGAAGGTCATTGAAATCGGTGAGGAGTTTCGAGATGTTTACCAAAAAATTTAACATTAATTTTCAATGTTATAAACAATTTCGCGGACAATTTTTTTTACAAATGTCCACCGAACCAGAGGTGTAGATTCATCCCCCAAGAGCAACGACCAATAAATTTTCTACACACTGTGCAATGAATGTGGAAAATGAGTAGATAGGAGTCTTCTGTGGGAGCGAGTACTGTTAGAAAGAGTGACGTGTGACGTGATTTCGGTGTGACTGATTTTTGGGGTGTGTGATTGTGGCAAGAGTGAGGTGTCAGGCAGCGCGCAAACAATGGTTGAGGGCCTCAGCCTGAGGGGGTCGCGTCGCGGCAACAATAATCTGTATAGACCAGGGGTGTCGAACTTCCCCACTTCGAGAGCCGCACGAGTCAGGCCCCCGGTCAGCCGGTTCCCCCACTTATTTTTCTCCAGGCGTTGCACGACACACGGCAGGGAGAGAGTGCGGCACCCGGAGGAGAAATTCAGCAGAAGTAGGTGTGGAGGGGGCCGTTCTCCTACGGCTCTACGGAGCAGGCGAAGAGGAGAAGGAGCCACTGCGGCCCGCGAGCCGCTAGTTCGACACCCCTGGTATAGACGGTCATCAGGTAAGTGGTTGGGGAAAACCCAAGTGGTGTAAACGATACTCCTGCAGGTCAAGATACTAAATGTCATTTTCGCTTCTCCTTTTGGAACCATTTTAGCTTCCGACCTTTTGCCTGCTGTCTAACATCTAGACCAGGCCTTCCCAAGTATAGAGCTGTACGAGTACTTGAATATTCGGGTAGCTTGAAATCCGAACCAATCCGAGACTCGGTTTCCAAGCCGAGCCAGGTACCCGAAAGAACCGAGCGGCTCGGATAGAACCAAGTACTTGAATTTTTCCAAACGGCCCGAAAGAAATCGGGCAGCTTGAAAAGCAAGCGAGCGGGCCGTAAGAAGCCGGGTGGCTTGGAATGAAACGAGCGGTCTGCTCGACCTTCATTCGGACCGCTCGTTTCATTCCAAGCCACCCGGCTTCTTACGGCCCGCTCGCTTGCTTTTCAAGCTGCCCGATTTCTTTCGGGCCGTTTGGAAAAATTCAAGTACTTGGTTCTATACGAGCCGCTCAGTTCTTTCCGGTACCCGGCTCGGTTCGGTTTTTCAAGCCGAGTCAGGCTCGGCTTGCTTTTTCTGGGTACTTGAACAGCTCTATCCAAGTAGGGGAAATGTTCTCCCGAAACACATGTTTCGGTTCTCCCTCCAACGCTGCGCCTTCAGCTAAGGTGGGACGATTCCTACTGTCCTCTCTCTCTCTCTCTGCTTCGAAGCGGCGTTACTGTCTCCTCTGAGAGAAGGAGTGTTGGAAGGAGAACCGAAACATGCGTTTCGGGAGAACATTTCCCCTATTTGGGAAGGCCTGATGTAGACATCGAAAAAATAGTTTGGAATGGTTTTAAGAAAAAATGTTTTCAACAAAAGTTACTCGTTTTCTAACGTGGATTACGAAAATAATTGGTTCCACCCCCGTTTTAAATACAAGGAGAGATGATGCGAGCCAGTATCAATACAGATTTAAAAGCACAGGAAATTTGAAAATCCTGGGCATTTCTCCCTTCTTAACGGTATTCCAACCCCTTCGAGTGTCAAAAACCATAAAATTCACCGGTGTTCGGCGAGTTGCCAGCGACTGCTGGACAGCAGTGTTGCCCGAGCTTCGAGAATTTTTGGATGGTCTCGTTCAAATTAACGTCGCCAAGAGTTGTGCGGAATTTCCCGGCCCAGGTAAGCGAGCCGCGCACTCCGCTTTTATGATCGGTCTACCACTCGCACCCCAGATTATTGTAATGAGGTTTGAAAACAATGTCGACTGTCAATGTTCCATTTTTCAGAACCACAATGAGTATCTACAGTTCTATTTCTGTACGATTGTTCACTTTCTATTTAGACGCGCGCTTTGCATTTTAGTGAACACTGAAAATACTTAGGGATGGTAAAGACTTTTCACGCCTTCACGTGGCCCATCCCGTTAACTCTATTACTTCAATGTTTTCATGTTTTAACATTAGCAGATTCACTTTGAAGTAACGGGGGAACTAAAGTGAAAGAAAGGCACTTGTGGTGTACATACTATTGTTTAAATGTTGCGCCGAATACAGTAATTCGTCGTTAGTGTCACGTTTTTACCATGCGTTATAATCACGCTCACTATCCCCACCATTTCATGGCATCCTTCAGTCGAGAGTGAGAGAATCCGATATATGCGAGACAGAACAAAAGAGACGACGCGAAGTTGTCGTCGGCACGAAATAGTATCCGCATCGCGTTAGTATCACGCTGCCAGCCCCGATCGTCGCATTACTGTATATTGTATAACATTGTTAGGTTTAGGTTTAGGTTTAGGTTTAGGTTTAGGTTTAGGTTTAGGTTTAGGTTTCGGTTTAGGTTTAGGTTTAGGTTTAGGTTTAGGTTTAGGTTTAGGTTTAGGTTTCGGTTTAGGTTTAGGTTTCGGTTTAGGTTTAGGTTTAGGTTTAGGTTTAGGTTTCGGTTTAGGTTTAGGTTTAGGTTTAGGTTTAGGTTTAGGTTTAGGTTTAGGTTTAGGTTTAGGTTTAGGTTAATATTAAAAATTAAACCTAAACCTAAACCTAAACCTAAACCTAAACCTAAACCTAAACCTAAACCGAAACCTAAACCTAAACCTAAACCTAAACCTAAACCTAAACCTAAACCGAAACCTAAACCTAAACCTAAACCTAAACCTAAACCTAAACCTAAACCTAATCCTAACAATGTTATATACAGTAATTCGTCGTTAGTGTCACGTTTTTACCATGCGTTATAATCACGCTCACTATCCCCACCATTTCATGGCATCCTTCAGTCGAGAGTGAGAGAATCCGATATATGCGAGACGACGCGAAGTTGTCGTCGGCACGAAATAGTATCCGCATCGCGTTAGTATCACGCTGCCAGCCCCGATCGTCGTGATTCTAACGAGGCATTACTGTAATCGTTCAATTGGTTTATTACACACGCCTCACATAGCATGTTTATATTTTCAAGAGTAAAAAAACGCTCTTTCACGTTCGTATTTATTGTTTTACTGTATTATTTCCGCATTCAACGGCTGGCTATCCGAAATGAACTGAGCATAGCTTCGAATATGTTTCATAATCAAAGTAATAGGATGGACAATTTTGAATATCTCAGAAACAATAAGTTTTAGGATTAATGCACTTTAGTACTTTCATACTCAGAATTCGCTATTCTATTGAATTTGACGATAAAAAATTTGACAGTCCATTTGAAAAAATAAAATTGGCCTCACATCCAATCTATCCCTGTAAATAAACTAGTTTCACCGTGTTTTGTGTTTCTTACAACGAGACAACTTCTATAAATAATATTTTCGCTTATTACTTGAAATAATAGATATTTAAGGGAAACCGAGTTAGTGGGACACCCTGTATAACACAGCTTCTATACTTTTCTCGGTGATACCGGCAGCTTTACCTGTGTCAATGCTAGAAATACATTATGTTTGCCGCACCCACCGCTCAAAAATCCGAGAGGGCGCTCGAAAACCAGTGGTTGTTTCAGAATATCGGTACTTCAGAACGGTGACACCGAAGACAAAAGAGTGAAAGGTCTATTCTATACCTGGTCTGTGATACACGTAACTGCACGTAACGACAGAAGATATGTATGTACTCTTTATTTATCGACCGGAATCCTTCATATATATCTCTCTCACTCTAACCATTTACCGTCTCTGTCGAATACCTCCTGTGTTGTTATGTATTCCTGCAACCAGGAGACGAAATTTGCCGAAAGCGCGGACCGAACGTCAGCCTATCGTTGTCCTTCTACAATTTCCCTCTTCGTCTAACACCTCCATTAGTATCATGTGTCCCTGTTACTAGGGCGAGCGTTTTTAGTTAGAAATTAAAAGCAAAGTTAGTGGCAGTGCGTATTATGCAAACGGGAAAGATAGTACATACGCCTATACTTATAGAAGTTGATATAAGGATATAAGCAAAGGAATATCATTAGAGAATAATGCTTATAAAATGATTCAAAACGTTGCTGAAGATTGCAGAGAATGCTATACTTAGGAAAAAGAGGCTTCTCGCGAGGTCTCTATAGGCTTCAGTGCCTTTCTTGCATTTGCAGTACCGATAATGCAAAACAAATCACCGCTGCTTCTGTATATGTTTTACATTATTATACAGGATGTGAAACGTGCATCGGAATGCGATCCCCTGAGAGACACGTAGCTGTTGAATCTAGGCCATCCAATGTTATTGATACTCTTCGCTAGATTGCTAGTCGATTTTAATGAGCGGATCGTTGTAATTGATATGCTAGAGTAGTAGTACAACGTGTACTGCATTCCGGGGGAAGGCAACGATACCCATTCACTTTTACCTTTTGTCGCCATATTGACTTGTTTTAAAGTTAAAGGGTCATTAAAAAATACACAAAGTCGCTCTACAGGCAAAGTGCCTTCAATCGAAAATATCAAAGTTGTTATTCCCAATCTTTTTTCGTCTCTTCTTTTAAATTGGCTGCCTGAAATATATAAAAATATTCGAAAAGTGTTCTCGCGGTCGACCTATACATAAGTTTGACGAAGGGACATACGTATAGGGGTTCTTTAACAGTTAACAAGTGGTATGACGTGTCGATGTGTAATTACGCGAAGCGTGTGGGATGTCATTCACTAATACAACTGAACGACATTCAATTGCTGCATTAATTCAGACAATTCGAGCGTCATAATCTCGGAAGCAACACGGGCTGCGCCCGTTAGAAACGGTCCTAACCTCGAACAATAACGAGCTGGAAACATGGGTAAGCATAGTAATTTGCGAGGGATGTTTTTATTCCGCGTGAAAGAGTACCTCGCGAAGAAGGAGAAGTCCTTTTCATGGAATCACGGAGTAATCCGTTTCCTAGTAACCATTCGATAGCGTAAACACTCGCGTACGAAACGCGTCATAATCTTATCTGAGGTATATACGAAAAGATTACTCATTCATCCTTTCAGTCGTCGCTTCACACCTCATTCGAACAGGTTGTCAGAGCTATTTTTAATTAAGCATGAGAAACCAAGACGCAACTGATAGTTTACCCTTACGCCGAAGGTTTGATAGTAACATTAGCATAGATAGATTCTCAGAAAAGAGTATTCATGGACTTGACTTTGACGATCAGTCATGTAGTAAGTTCCTTAATGCGAATATATCCGTTATTAAATATAAAGATTGCTAAGAACGATTGCGAGTCACACCTCGCAGATACGATTGCTATATAATTAATGCATGTATTAAAAGTAAACTAATTTATGTATCTCAATTCGCGATATAAGATGTAACATTTCCACTTTTTAGGGAGTCTGTGCAACGAATGCATGGCCAGAGTGCCGTACGCGACACTTATCGCGACCATAATGTGTTGCCTGGGGGTAGGCATATTTTGCGGCACAATGTACAGAGGCGTCACATTGGGCTCTTTGATGATGGACCAGGTTGGATATCCTAACTTCAATAGAAGTATCATATATGCCACTTACTCTACGTTCAAAGTGTTGACGAATATTTTTGTATCTCAAGGTATTCCACTTACGGCTCGGATGGTTGGAAGCCGTGCAGTTGACTTTCGCAACAATTGGTGCTAGCATGGCAGCTCTGGGTTTTATGATACTATGCGTCGGTTGCCTCGCGACTGGTGCTACGAGGCACAAAGTATACAGAGCGTGGAGATCCAGAGTCGGCGGACGTATTTCTTGCGCCGTCGTATGTACTTTCATTATTAAAGATTGGAATATTAAATAGAAATAGGACAGTAAAAAATATATATCTGATACCTTTTTAGTTCATGACGATCACTTACATTCTACAACTCGGATGGCTTTTGATATTTGCATTCTTGGTTATAATTACGTGGATATTCACTATATTCTGGGGGCTGTGTAGTAATCCTCGAGTTCAATCTCTTGACCAATGCATCGATTTTACCCAATTCGGTAAGTTCCCCTATCTGTGCTTCTATATTTCTTAATCGATCGATTCTATGAGGAATATAATGTTACGCGTATGTTGTTTAGCTTTCATATTCCCAAATAATACAAGGGTAGAAGACATGAAGGTATGCGGGCCGCAAGAAGTGAAATTGTTCTGTAAGGATTTTGTTGAGAAGGCAGAGGTGATGTTTATCTTGGCGACGGTGGCTTCGATGTTGGTCGTGCTGAGTCTCATACATTACTTGATGTGCCTGTCGGCCAACTATGCGCATATCCGTGATCACGAAAAGTTCCAAGAATTACAAGATCTTCAGTACCTGCAGGACCCGGGAGATCCAGATTCCCCGCAGCCTGGTATGGGAACTTTGGGCTCTCATCGCGGCAAGGACAGATTCTAGGATACGGCCCGCGAGATCTTCGCTATGAATCCTTTATAAATTCATCATTCCTGTACGGAGGGGATCGAAGATCTCTCTCCCACAAGGATCGGAAACCTTTTGGTGTTATTCCTCTCTGTGTACCTAAACTCAGTACTCTACTAATCGATTACTGTACAGTAGTCTACTGATCAAGGATCTCGCGGGAACACTTCATGCCGTCCATTTTCTGCGACTGTCTTCTAAGCATTTATTTCGTTTTAGAGTTACAAATCGATTAGGCGACGATTAGGGGGCAAATAACGTTTCATCTATTCTAGCGTTGGGTAATCCAATTATTGCGGATGCACATAGTGTAGGACACTTGACAACATTCCGTAAGTTACGTATGTGTTCAAACATGAAAAGTATTTTATTTCGAATGAGGAAACATAGGAAATACGTTCGAGAGATAAAGATTATATCGCGCGCACATACCCTTTAAAGTATTCGCTGTACAAATATATATATATATTTGTATATGCATCATTGATGTACACGAGTGTCTGTTGTGCACTAATTCGATATGGCAACTTTTTCATTGCTGATGTCTTTATACGACATAAGACTGTTTATCAATGCGAACTGCGTATTTAAGAACTTTCATATCATTTCTATGGGAATTATTTTTCTTAAATAAAACGTGCAGCTTTTTTTTATACTTGAAGCGAAATAAGGCAACTAAACATGTTGGTTTTACATTGCTATATAAATGGTCTAATATACTGGAGGAAAACTTGAAAGAAAAGTGTTGTTTTGTTATATTTTTATTTAAAAAAGAAAAAGAAAGTTCACGGGATGTGTATTTATTAATTGCATTTTCTTCCAGTATGAATGATTAAGTATTACATTATAAATCTATCGTTGTTGTACAATCTCTTAAGAGAAGATGAAACTATATCATAGAATATCAAAGAAGACAATAGAAAATTAGAACTCAAATTGTACTGTAAGTGCACAATATCTAACTGTGCCAAATCTATGAGATCTGTATCATGCGTAAAAAAATGTTTACGTATATTCTACGTTACGGAGGAGACCCAGACTCTAAAATGGATATTCTTAGAGTGGCAAGTATAACTTGCAATAATTCTGTACTTGCTCAAATTATTTAATAATGATTCGTAGTTTCTTTGAACGAGCGTTACATCTTCGAACAAGTTTCGTTTAGGTCTGATACTTGTGAATGATACAGTATCGCGCACACCTGTTGGGTACATATCAAACTGGACATTGAGCCCTGTTTAACACAAGTTTACGATGAAAAGATTATATAATATAAAATAATGCACAAATTACGTACAATAAAAGGACGATTTATTGTTATTTTTTTAAGACTATACGCTACACTTTTGTTCTACACGTTCGTATATTTCTGTAAGGTTGAATAAAAAACACTTTCTAATCGACGTGTGTATTCATCTTTTAAAAATCGTGTACAAGTGTCCTCGGAATCCTGCAGTTCCTTTGCTGCATTGCGTGTTAATGGACAAATTTAATTTTCATGTTATATACAATTAGTTACAATTTGTACAAGTTTGCGAATCAACATGGATTACTCGTCGTCAAATTGGAGGTCCAACTCCAGATCGAGAGCGCTCACTTCTTGGAAGGTGTTGATGAACGTGTACCGCGAAAATATCATATACAACTTTCGAAACCAAACGTACTGAGACTTGTGCGCAGTCATGGCGTTCTATAAAGACAGAAAGTAGATTCAAAAGGTTTTCGTTCATTCGTGTTGAAACTTAAGGGAGCGATTAGAAATGCAATTGTCAACGCAAGATATTCATCGACATGCTATACTTGCCTTCAACTAGTAATTACATATATTAACACGCTTACCCTTATGACTTTTCTTTGATCGTACATTACTAAGTACCAGTACGATGCGGATAATAAACTAATCGGTAAATCTAGGAGCTGTACATATTTCCTAATTATATTCACAGACTCTAAAACGTATAGCTTACAATCTGGAAAGAAATGAAACCTCTTAATATCTCCTTAAATATGATTTAGCGGCGCGATGAACGATACTAACAAGATGGTACTTTCTTTTCTATGCATAACGCAGCTATGGCAAAGTATAGAGAGATGTGATTCTTGTGTCTGCTTATGCCGTGCTTGTCGAACGTTACGACCGCATCGATTTTGTAACTCTCTATGTGTTGTAAAATACATTCCGCCACTACTTCTGTTGGCCATTGTACATTTTGATCATCAGGTAACTCTGTACTCCTATACATGCATTTATTGAACTATGATAGAAGATTGGAGGATAGAATTTCATTGCATTCAGAACGAACGATAAAGAACTTTCTTGCGAATTAATCGAATGAAATATATTCCTTACATCACTATAGTTACGTTAGCTTCTGGAATCCCTAATATTTTTGTACAGTCCCATAGCTCTTCTTTCCTCCTCTTATTTCCACCTGGAAGAGTATCGATAGATTTCCATTAAACTCTGTACATCCATCGAACTTTCAACACGACCAATGTCCAGCGAACTGAGATCGCTGCTTACCAGTGGTAAGACAAAGGAGGTAAATCTCACTAGCCTTCGATCTTGTGACCCAGTATACCAGCGGGCCAAAGAACATGACTTCATCGTCAGGGTGAGCCGTGACTAACAGAATCCTGGCAGGCGGACCTGGAAGCTGCCACGCTGTGTGGCTGACTCTCTTCAAAATCGAATAGAGACAAATGCAAACGCAAAGATACGCGACAACGGCTATTAGCAGTTGCCATGAAATCTCTCTGATGTAATACCACCACCAACAGATTAATTCATTAACTTGCATACTAAAGTATTCCCTAATAATATCGAGATCTAACATTTTGAATGACGGCGTACGAGCTATCTTCCACTTACGAATGCTACGGTCCTGTCATATTTCTGGAAGAGCGCGCTACCCCTTCGAGGCTCGGGACAAGGTTTCTTTCGTTAAGAGAACATCACAAGGTTATGTTGCAGACAGACCAGATAACAGGATTGGCCGCCATATTTGTGTGCCTCGATAGAAAACTGCTATTTTAATTTTATCACGCGTACGTTCGTCACAAACGCGTATATATTATTCAGAAAAATCCCCTCTTTTCAAACGAGGGCTCCTTGCTTTCGGTTGATAGTTTCTACAACTATTTTCAATAAAGTTAAACCGCACAATGGATAGATTTTAATTATAACGCGAGTCTATTCAACATTCAGAGTACTTTAGGTTTTAGTTTATTTACAGTTTCCCATGGGAAAATTTAAATCGTTTATGAACAATGCAGTCCCCATGGAACATCGTAATCTACGACAATTTGAATAATGTCTATTCAAGAATGATATTTGAAAGTAACTTCTTAAGTACTTCTATCGTAACGTGAAATTCAGTAACTTGATCGTACTTGAATAAATGAATAGGATTTAAATAATCAATCTATCAAAATCCGTCTTCTCGTGATTTTGAATCTATTTGCCACGCGCGGTGTGTGAATTACAAACTACGAAAATATGAAATTCCCTATATTCGAACCAGATTTCTATATTTTTCTTGTAATTCGTTCTACAATTATGTTAAAATCGTTAGGTATTTTTAATAATCTATAAAGTGTTCGATTCAATTGCCGGAGTAAAATTTATTATCTTACGAAATAAATCGATACTGCGCCAATGCACGTCAATTGGTTAGGCCAGGTTATGTCATCGAAAACAAAGTCACTGTGAGCAACGAGAATATTATAATTGATTATAATGGAGAAAACAAAAGGAGAAGCGGATTTGTATCGTGACACACCTGTCAGATATCTCGGTAACAGAGAGCAAACGATCGATCATTGTTATTCAACTTTTCATTCACGCTTTCGACTTCAAAACAGTCACTGTTATTGCCTTACTATTCGTCATATCATAAAATATCACGATCATTCGACCCTTAGAATACTTTTCCATTGCTTTCAGACCAACGTTACATTTCACACATTTCGCACGACAATTTTGTCTTTTAGGATACGCGAACGAGGTTGGAGAGGCTTTTAGACCTATAGTTCCAACATCAGTTGTATGGTTCAGTTACATTGTGTCCAGTGGATACGTCGTTGCGGACACGATCCACAAGGGCCTAAAGGTCTACCACGTAAGTTACAACTAAGGGAAGACCACTTAAATATACCACTTGAACAGATTAATGCGACTACGATCTATCTCAGGGCAACACTGCTCCGGAGGCGACAAAACACGCTCTACTTTCCATGTCGGATACTTTAATATGGCAGTCATTCGCATCTGTGATCATTCCTGGCTTTACGATTAACAGAATCTGCGCTGCTGTTCAACTGCTTCAAAGGAAAACCAGTAACGCGGCCTTAAAAAATCGGTGGATGTCCACCATTGTCGGTCTAACGTCCATACCTTTCATAGTGCATCCCATAGACCATGCAGTCGAGGAGGTGATGGCTGTCACGTACAGGAAATGGGTGGGGTATCACCCTAAATGATTGTTACTACGAAACATGTATAAAGAAACGGAGCTTCCAGAAGATAGGCTTTAGATCTGGCTAACTTTCAAGGGAAATGAAAGTACTATGCTACCTGCTGCAATGTACAAGAACAACGCTCGAAAGTACTCGGGAATTATGCTGTTGTATTATATTTTATATATTAAATGTTATTATTTCAGTATTACTGGGACCTGTATCCTGTTGTTACGAATAAAGAAATACATTATATTATTATTCGCGCTGTTTCCAGATTCCACGAGCTATCCGCAGTAGTCTGACCAAAGACAGCCCTCTTCCACTAACGTTACTACGTAATAAGATCGAAATAAATCAGACACTAAGCTTCAATTGTTAACTTCGCATAGATTTATCCAATTACTCGACGAACAGAGCCAACGCGTTTATTGCTACCTCGTGCATGCGGTTTCCTACTGGCACAGTTCGGAATTGGATTACGCGGAAGTAGAATAATCCGGCATATAGTCAGACGCGGCGAAAATGCGTATCAGCTAGCTTCACCACTTTGCTCGCGCGACGTTATACAGGTACGCGGCTTTTTTAATATAATTCTCAGTCCATAATTTTTTGGAATTCCGAGCTTACCGCGAAATGAAATAAATAAAAACAGTCCACGATACCTATTTAAAAGGTGAAATTAAGAGTCGACTTGATTTTAAACGGCGCGATCTAAATACGGATTCGCGGCTTGCTCGTTTCAGCCGGGACGGTAAATAAGCCGAGCGGGACCGTCGGAAAACCAATAATAATTACCGTGCACGGAAGATCGTAACTCGCAGGCCATGTTCATTTTCCCATTTATCGTCTTGTCGGGACGGGACACGCCGGTCACGGGACAATGCCTCGGCGTTGCGTACGAACGAATAGCCTGTCATACCTGTGACATATATTTTTTTCTTCTTTTTTTTTTTTGTCGCAGGTACAATCGCCGCGTCAGTCAAGAAGAAAAACTGATCGTGCTTCTTTGTTCGCGGAATTAACCCCACGGCTCCGCAGGGCGAGTAATGCGTTTCCCAGCGAATTTCATTCGACCAGGCGCTATAATGTCGAGCATCGACCAACCGGCTGCTTGTGCACGATCGCCGGGCGAATTCGTTTCCCTCGATTACCGTATTTTTTTCGCCGTCGTTTTTCTCCCCCCGACTTTCGCCAGCGTCAAATGAATTTCCGCGGCTCGCGTGCCCGAGAATTCACCGAGAATTTCGTTCGAACACGGTTGGGCGTGAAATATTTAGAAGTTAAGTGGAACGTGTGTCGTGAATGGCTATCAACTTCATAACTTCGTGGAAGCGACATGGAGTCTCAGAATGAAGGTTAAGGAAGGAGTTAATAAAAGGCGTTGTCGGGAGTAGCATATTGAGATTCAGACCTTTTTGAGACCAGGGGGTGGATTTGTATATAGGCTAAGTAGGCTGCAACCTAGGACGGCAAATTTTGGGGCGAAAGAAATTGGAAAAGGTCATGCGCGTCAAATCGCTTATTTTTTAAAACCGATCTTTATTAAGTTTATACTAAAAAGGGGAATATTTTTAATTTTATATTTGTAATTAAATTTGCTAGTAGCATTTCTGGTTGGCATACAGTATCCCCAAGTTGGGAATTAGTTGGCCATCAAAATGCCAACAATAAATGCTATTACGTTTGGCGCTACACAATGGGTTAAAAAAAACAAGAGGCGTATATTTTTCTTTACGGCAAGAACACCGTTGGATTCTACAGTCTCTACGTTACATTTTGACATTTTACCCAGTTCTTTACCTCACGCTGAAGTGTAAATATTAAATGTTTAGTAAATTACCGCATGTGGGACAAAGCGGGACACTTTTGCGTGGAGTAAAACGGAACACCTATTTAACCCACTTCCGCCAATCAAATTGTCTTGAAACTTTGCAGGCGTGCGTAGTTATGATGAAAAATATCCATAAAAAATATTATGGAAAAACCCGGAGGGGTGAAAAAATTACCCAGTCATCGACAAATATAACCCATAGCCACAAATCCAAACGACTTGAAATCAGCCTGTAAACACAAACCAAATCATTTCGATTGACATGAAATCAGCATATACATAACCACAAATCAAAACTTAGACACTAAAGAGTAAATAATAAAAAAAAATTGAGCTAAACAAATTTATTTAAAATGCGCTAAACACTAAAAAATTCTCCATGCACGTGTTGATATCCATTATTCGCTTTTTATCTGTAATAGTTATACCTAAAACATATATCTATAGTTTTTCACATAAATGAATACTTTTTAAATGACAAAAATAAAGATTTTGTACGTTTACATGATTTTCAAATGGGTGTTCCGCTTTACCCAACCACTTGAACGAGGCGAAGATTTCAATACCTCCGGCGAATCTCATTTTCCTTTGTTGCCAAATATTTTTCTTAACAAAGTCTTTAATTTTCTTATAGCCCAAGGTCCACTTAACACTCTCGTTGATGTCCCGTATCTTTTTTCCCTTCCGTTTCTATGTTACCACCCTCCAAAGTTAAGCGTTCCATTTTACCCTACTCTCCCCTATTTGATGATATTTCCGCGAAAAGAGCAGTAGACGTTTGTCAGCTTAGGGGCGCCAAATTTCCAACTCCGCCCTTAAAGGTACTCTTCCAGCAAGCAAAGGCAGACACAGGTACGGTAGGTAAGTAGGTCCAGTCGAAGAGGTACAGTTACTCGTCGGTTCACGAAGGGGATGCAGGAGAGGATGTCGAAGGGCTATACTTACTCCGGCGCCCCGTTACGAATTGACACATCTAAGTGGCGGTCGATTTTTCACGGGACCCCATAATAATCTTGACAGCGTTTCAGTGGTCTAAGGCCGACCCTCGTAATAAGCTTAACCAGTCCACGGCGAAGTAATTTATAGAGGCCACTTGTTTATGGCTAATCACGGAGGCAGGCGGGTGTCCGTGAAACTTTGTCGCGCGATCGCATTCTAGCTAACAACTTCTACGTTTCGGGACAGAAATTCGCGCGGTTCCGCGAGACCCTTCTTGACACAATACTCGTCGATTATATACCCATAAACAAAAGTAAAAGCTGTTCCTCGACTGAACAAGCTACGCAACTCGCTCGCCCAACGACGCAAGGTTCCGAACGCGTAAACAACGCCAATCGTCCACCGCCACGCGAGTCCTCGGCGCGAACGGTAGCTCGCGGTCTCGCGCGACGTCGGGGAATGCCGGCCGGCGGCCCTTAAAATCGCACAATAGCGCGAAGAGGCCCTGAATCGATAGAAAGCAACGCGTCGCCTCTGTGCACGCCTCCGTCAGAGAACGAGCCTCGCGATAAGGTTATGTCTGGCGAGTGGAGCAGAGGGCGCAAGTACAGGCGCAAGTAGCCGTCAGGTGTGTGCGTGCTATCGGCGCGAATGACGGGTCGAGGGAGACGGAGAACGGAGGAAGTAGGAAAGAAGGAGGGAAAGAAGTCCGCGGCGGTGCGGAGAGAGACGAGAGCAGCGAGCAGAGGCCGGGGAAGGGCTTGGGTTCGAGGGAGAAGGAAAGAGTGTATGAGGAGGGAGAGGGGGTGGGTTTCGCGGGCCGCGAGAGGTAAAGATTACCTGAAACCTGTGGCATTTCGCGGGCCAGCTCTTCTGTTCGGTGTACGCCGAAAGGGGGATCGATAGCGCGCGTCGGAGGGCGAGGAGAGCCAGGCGGCCGGCTATTTCGAGGAAGAACACGGGCCGACAGAAGCGGCGGAGAAGCGGTAGCAACGACAGAAGCGTCGTCCTGGCCGCCGCGCGAGAGGTCCCGCAGCCATTCCACGGCCATGTCTGCCGGCGCACGGGGTTGGCTACGCCCGAGCGGGGCCTAGCCGTCCAATCGTTGGGGAGCGCGGAAGGTCCCGCGTCGTGGTCGTGGCCAACGGGCGTACCCGGTTTCCAGCGAGGCGCGCGACGTCGCGACGCCGAAGTAGAGGGGGGGCCCTCGCGGCTGTCACAGGTGCAGCCAGTTGGCTGGCGAACTCGAGGCGAGCGTGCTCGGTGATCGCCGGGTCCTTCGTCGTGTGCCCCGCTCTGCTACGATCGCTCGCTGGTCCCCGCGGCCACCGTCCACCGGGGGTTTTCACCTCCAGTCGCGCGTCACCCCGTCCGCGATAACACGCGAGGATCGCGAGAGTGCGGGTCGCCCGGACGCTGTCTCCCGACAGTCTCGCGCCCGCAGGCTAGCGCCGTTGTCAGCCCTGAAATCGGCAGCAGCGAGATTCGCGCGTAGAGATAGAGACGCACACGGGGACCTCTTGATGCGGGCCGACGCGCGGACGCGCACGTCGCGTCTGAGAGATCTGCCGCGATACCGGTACCATCGGCGCCATCATCCGCCACCGAGTGCCTAGGGCCCAGGGGGAACGATCGCTCGAGACGCCTGTGCGCGATGTGCCGACGGCACTGGCTCGTCAGCTGAGGCACACGAGGGTGGAAAACGGCGCCCGGGAGATATAACCCGTTGCTAGTATATTGGATCTGGGGCCGGTGTTCCTACGTCGGACTTGGAGAGAGACTGGGAGGAAGGCAGGAAAAGCAGCCGCTGAGATTTGAACTGTCCAGTGGAAGGGGAACGCGTGTAGGAAAAGACACTGGGGAAGAGATCGCCTGGATACGTGCGCAGAGAGTAGAGACAGAGGAAAGGGACCGGAGAGTTCGTTGGAAAAATCGAGTGCGCGCCTCGCGGGGAAAGAAAACTGGCAGCCGACGGGGGGAAGTGTGAGAAGTGCGATTTAGCGGCCGTTGGGATAACACCGCAGTAAAAGTGGGTGCACTGGGGCCCTCGGGACCGTTCGGCCGATACGGGCCCGTGGAAGGTGGGCCTGGTGGTGGTCCCGGGCCCGGCGAGGGAGTGGGGGCAGGGGTGGCCGCGGTCGCGGCTGGGGAGGTGGAGGGCTACGGGGGCGCCGGTGGCGGGGGAGGGGGCCCCGGGGGGGTTGGTACCCCCCGGATAAGGGTCGCGACCCTCGGCGGGCCTTGCTGCGCACCCCTGCCCGTCACCCAAGCTTGTAACATAGGTAAGTCAACTATTACACCTGTATCTATCTTCTTCTTTCTCTATGCGAGCGCCCCTCAAACGTTCAACCCTTTCCGAACGGTCATCCTTTTACGGGCATTTGTACTCGAGGACTTGCCACACGCACCTGAAATTCCTACCAATTTAAGGCGCAGGGTTAGAGTGCATTCCAGTTAGTGCAAAGAATCTCTAACCATTTGTATTCGTGCCGTAGTATCTGATAACGAATTCGGGTGTAGTAAAAATTCAATTACTCGGGCACCGATTATCCGGAGATCAAATTTCAAGGGTATCAGCCCCCTAACTTTCAATCGTCTTTGCCAGAAATATGCACCAGCACTGTGTGCCTGGAAGCAGCGCTGTTGCACACTTAAGCCGGGAGTTAGCTTTTGGTGGAAATGGTTTCATAAGAATACCTATATTCAAGCTAATTTGTTTTAAAACGTAGCATCGCATAGCTTAACTTCTCGGTGGATTCCCGGCTTTAATGCTTCCATCGCGCTAGAATGAACGGGTTAGGTGTGGGCTGTTTCTTACACGAGACACTTTCCGCGATCCGAGTTTAGAGAACCGTTTTCTCGAAGATTTCTTACAAGCGGACGGCAAGAACACCGTTCGTTCCTTGATCGTGATCGATTGTACTGTAATTTCGATGTCATAGGAATACTTCTTTTTCCCCCGCTGGTGATGGATCGCTCCGCGGGTCGAATCTAACGAGGATGAATTCGCCTCGGACAGGGTTGAACACGCGTCATTGTGCGTCATTGTGCGCGTCGAACTAGCGATTCCAGGGAATCGTCATCTTCGCGGACGGTCCTTCGAGTAGGATTATGCAGAATAGAACAAAGATTAGTTTCTACAAAGTTAATGTTCCTTTGTACGTTCCCACGACTTACGTGAAATTTCTGGAAACTGTCGAAGCAACGTGCTCGATTATAAAGCGAGACATTATCGGCTTTAAAACTTAGCGACGGGGAGCCAAGGCGCGTTGCACTTAGCGCGGAAAGTAATGAAATATTTTATCAGATTCGGTATCTGCGTCACGCGCGGCAAAATACAAAAATTGACAGCGATCTCCCGTTTAACGTGTTTATTTTCACGATCTTCCTTTCCTCGTTAATTAGACGGACGTGCCTGTAAAATTCGCAAAGCGTGGAAAATTAAATCGCCCACCGCCGGCGTGTTTGCTTATGCGGCACATTCTTTGTTCTTGTTCTTCTAAGACCCCGCCGCGGAAGGCGGGCAGACTTAAATTGCGAAAGTGTTTTAGGGAGTGTATTATTCTCCAGTGGGTAGGTTGGAGAAAAATATTGACGTTAAAGGTATCGGATCGCGTCTGACTTCGTGGATACACGTAGCTGAATCGTATCGATTTGCTAAGTTACTCCCCAGTCGACGTGTCGTCTTATTAACTACGACGAGGGATTAATTATTCCCCGACATCCTCGCGTTCCAACCGTCTCTCCGATTTAAACACTTTTCGTCGCGTTTCCGATTACGTATCCGTTCCCTTTAATTCTGCCAGTAATTTTAATTCAAACAGGCACCGATCGCCTCCGTTCGATTTTAACGCTGCACTAAATGCCGCATTTCATTTTCATAATAAGCCTTTTATAATTGCGAGCAGACGAAAATTTCGGGGCCGGGATAATTTCGGACTTTCCGTAGGTACATACGAAACAAACAATTCGCGCGATTAAACGCTTTCTCACGACTCCGTGCGTAATTGCGTTTCGCAAAATACGCTTTGTGGAATCGCTGTTAACTGGATAAAGTGGTTGCGACGAGGGGTGGCACGCGTCTCACGCTTCGCAGAAAGGAATTGGATTGATCGGGCCGGTTGGATGATCCAGACATTCGTCTCGCGTAAAGTTAATCCTAATCTGGTTTGGACGGTTCAGGGAAATCTTCGCCAAGTTTTCGCGCCACGGTATCTGATTTTCGGGATGGAAAATCAATCGCGTCTGGGGATGTAGTTCTCATAGAGCTATCTCCTTAGGATCCTTCCCACAGTTACGTCCACGGAGAGACTTTTAATTCCGCCGCGTTACGTTTCTAATTTTTTATCGGTGTTTCGGGTAGCTCCCCTCGAAACTGGGACTGTGAATTCAGGAAATCACGAAGTCCTCGCGGGGCCCGCGGCGTTTTCTTTCTCGCTGGGTGGAAGCGTAAAATTTTCGTGGGAAGCCAATTTCGCCGGAGGAATTACTCGTAAGTCGATTTCGCGTGGAACGATTTAAATCTCGAGGTAACTGCGGGGTGGTAGGGTCGACGTGGCTTTCCTCCTTTTTCTTCTCGCCCTGCCGCGAAACGGAGGGAGATGAGATGCGCAAGGTCAGACCTTAAGGGGTGGGAGAAGGGTTGCTAGGTTGTCAACCCTGCCAGCGGGGAGGAACTCCGCCCATTGGCGGAAACCGCGAAAAAAGAGAGGAGCGAGCCCTAGAGGGTTCAGCAATGGCGAAAAAAGGAGTCAGAGATCGGGAGGGAGAGAGAACAGCGGCATCCGTGTGACAGAGAGAGATAGCGAGAGACAAAGAGAGCGTAATGAAGAGCAAATCTCTTTCGCGATTGTTAATTGATAATAAATCATAATCGATAAGTCGTGCAACCTTAGAACAATGTTGCAGCGATGAAGTAACTTTTGGTGTTTCCACTTTCTCCTGAAAAACAGAGACTCCGGTCCACAGATTTAAACAAGTAAAGATATATAAAAGCTTGTAAAAAATAGAGCCGTATTTAATCAGGACTCCCTTCCATTTTCCTCCCTGGCGCATTAATGTTTGACACATCGGTGCCCTATTTGTTCTTGATCGTTGGGAAAAGGCCCCCTCGTTTTTCCGCGGGGGGTTGCGCCGACGCTAACAATGGATAGGTCGCATTGTGTCGCAGTTTTACGCTCGCGCCTCCGCTCTCCGTTCCGTACAGTTCGGTATACTGCACGGTAATCAAACCGTCGGAATTGCAAAAAGTTTCCGCACAATGCGCGCGGTTCGTTATGCACGTGCGCCGCCACGGCGAGCATGGCCGAGATTTTCTTTCGATTCGGAGGCCGGGATCGGCTAATCGAGAAATCCCCCGGACCGTCCGGGCACGTGTTCCGTTTCGTTTGCTTTTAATTGACCGTTAATTGTTCTACGATGTGGACTCGACGATCGCCCGTCTAATTAGACGATCCGTGCCGAGGGAACAACTGCCTCTTGTCAATCGAGCGGACCTAATTTCATGGGCTCGGGCGCGTAACGATCCACGTTTTAGAATTGCGACGAAACGATCATCGGAAGACGGGGCACGTACGCTCGGAAGCCGCTCCGGAGGATCGTGAAAGCTGCGAGTGGGATAACGCGTGAACACTTTCGTTTCTTTTTTTTTTTTTTTATCAGGTTTTAGTCATGAAACGAGGGAAAACGCGGGCTGACAGAACGTCCCGGCCCTCCTCGTTTGCTTTTCGCGCGATGACGCCCTGCCGCCCACGCGCGCGTGTTCGAACGCGCTCGAAATTAAAACGGCCCGTCAGGTTGCTACGCGTTTTATCAACGTTTCTCCACCGTCGACGTTTCGCTTTGACCGATATTTTTCACCTGCACGCGGCCGACAGAAATTCGCGGGGAACAAAGAGGTATCGGCGGAGCGAGCCGGGGAATTATTAAAACCAAGCCAGCGAACGAACCTGTTAACCCCTCCCCTCGTCTACGTCCCCTTGTGCTCACGATGCTCTCTTTCTTTTCCAAGCAGGGAGAAGCGGTCTGGCGATGCTCCTGTCATGTGCAGGATGCGACAAACCAATTATGGATCAGTACCTGCTGAATGTTTTGGACCGGGCATGGCACGTCCAGTGCGTCCGTTGCTTCGACTGCAGAACCACGTTGCAGGACAAGTGCTTCTCCAGGGAGGCCAAGCTCTTCTGCAGAGAGGACTTCTTCAGGTACGTGAGACCCTTCCTTTTTCTTTCTGCTCCCGGGGTGTCGTCTCCGAGGTCCCACGCGCGTCGCGTTCCCGCGCGTTGTTCGAGATAATGGAAGGATCGCGTCTCTGTACGGTTTAGGAAACTCGAGCGACTTTTATCCTGACGATCCGCTAATTATTCTGAGCAGTGCGAATCTATTTCACGGATCAGAGAGCTTCATCACTGGAGCCCTTAAGGGAAGATTCTCGTCTAACAGCGCCAAAAGTACGTGGTATTTAAGTTGTTTTTTTTTTAAACTGTTGATCGTATTTGATTAAACTTCCTTGCGATATAAGGAGGTATCTTTAAACTTGCAGAAAATATTTTTCTTACGTCGATCCTTCTTATTATTTATTAATTATTCTGGAATCTTGTCTACCTCTTCGACGATGTAATTTCTCTTGGCGGGATGTGTAGCACTTATCACAGTCATCTGATTACAAAAATAAGAGAACTTTCTTAAAGTTAGATAGTTTACTCTGGATTTGGTCTGGTTTAGAGAAAAAAAATGAAAATTTGAAAGAGTTATAGCGTTAGAAGGAAAAAGTAAGTTATTTTCTTAGACAAATTTTTCATATTATTCTTTATATCGACGAGAAAAGTATTACAAATAAAAACTAAAATTAGAAATTCAGGTACAGGCTCAGCGTAGATTACTTAACTTTAAAAAAAATTCTCTTCTTTTTGCAATCAGATGACTGTGACACCCGACGCCAACATCGTCGAAGAGATTCCACAATAATTAATAAATAATAAGAAGGATGGACATAAAACAAATATTTTCTGCAAAGTTTAAAGATGTCTCCTTATATCCTAAAAGAGTTTAATGCAATATTAAAACCAGTTTTTAAAAAAAAAATTCTATATTTCGAGGGCCGTTACACGAGAATCCTTCCTGAAGGTATTTTGGCCTTTTTCCTATCTTAACCGGTATCGACCGGTGTTGGTCATTAATCGGGAACCTACAATTTCAGTTGCCCTCCGAATTAGCCATCGATCTTTGCGTCGTAGGGTGTTCTTAGGTGATTATCTATCTAATCACTAATCCCCGGTGCGCTCTAAATTATTATGAATACACAGTAGAGCGGTCAATCGATTATTTGTATAGACACGTGATTAGAAACCCCGGCGCTCGGAAGTCGAAGCGCGAAGACAGTTGCTACTCGAATAATGGGACATGTGTAGCAAGCCGCTCAGATTTGTCGACTTCTACTTATTCGCGTAATTGCCGCGCCGTCGTCGACAGATAAAAGTGGACGTTAATTGATGGATCGTTGTTAGAGAAGTCGTAGCCGGGGTTTTTGCCGTCTTAGAACAGAAGCAGGGCCCCGCCGTCGCGGCGAGCCGTTCACGGTTTGCATAATTAGATAAACTATCGCTACGCCAGTGTTACCGTACCGTCAACACCGATGGAAATCGAGAGATTTACGATCGATGCATTAGCAGACAATCGCCGTCGACGTTTGTCGCTCGATTTCTTCCGACGTGCGCCAGACCCGGTGGTCGGTTCGTTCGGGCCCCCTCACGGAGAAAAAGCGTTTCGCGGCGAATGGAAAGGAGGCCTTGACATTTCCCGAGAGAAGACCGGCGCCGTTTCGCTGGATAAGCTTCCGAGCGAAGATCTCTCTGCACGATCAGGCCGACGGTGTCGGTGGTTCGTTACCCGGCCCCACAAACGTTACCCTGTACATCTCCTTTCAGGCTGTAGATTTCCTAACCGCGGTTAGCCAGACTTCGCGGCGCGTCACATGCACCGTTCCCCGGGAAAAAGTAACCGAAGCGATACCCCTGGATCCCGACTCCATGCGCTTATCCTCTGTCCTCCAGGTTTCAACGCAAATCGCGCAAGAAACGGGACATTAATTACTGGAGGAATATCGATAAAACGTGCTTCCCTCGCACAGGACCACCAATCGCGAACGCATACCTTCGGGGAGCCATGTACTTTACCCTCGAAAAAAAGGGGGCAAAATAGCAGACGGAACTAATCGATGGTCGATAGACTCTTATTTGCTCCTTGCGTATCACGGAGCCGGTGAAAAAGCAGAGGCCCTCGCGCAAGTTTGTAGACCGTCGGTCGACCGGTCTAGAGTAGAACATTGTTGGAAACGTTACGTTGCAAGGCTCGTCTCGCCGCCGAGTATTTATAATGCGGGGAAATTGATGCTCCCGGTTTCGATGAAGCGCCAGAGGCGAATCGTTAGCATCGTCTTGCTCGGCGGCGGGGAATAATCGCGGGAGGGGAGGAAAAAGAAAAATGCGCGCGCAACCAGTTTCCAAAGTCTCGGGCTGTCGGCGACGAGAGCGTTTCAATAGAGGACTATCTTGCCCGGATCTCTCGCGAGGAGATTTCGCGCGGCATCGATACAATAAGCCGCGTCGCGTCGGATCGTCGGGGACCTTGACGGTTGCGCAAGAAACCCAGCGATTCCGGAGCGTGAAGATCGGCGTCGTCGCGCGGTTCACGGTTGGCGCGAAGCGTCTCGCCGGCGATTTTTGCCCGCGGATCGATCGCGTGGTGGCGCGAAAAAGCAGCAGCGAGTCACTTAAATTAATTACGGGCACGGATGAAAGAAGCTGCAGCGTTTAAACGTGCCTCGCCCGCACCGAGTTTCCAAGCTCTGTTTCTTCATTCTCCTTTTTCTCTCACTTCTTCACCGCCGACAGAGCTGGCGACATTGTGCCCGTTAACTATTTAACACGTAACGAACCGGGGGATAGGAAACGGTCACGGGAGGAGTCTGCGACGAACGCAACGAACCGGGCAAGGTCGAGGGGCATTATTCTGATTCGAGAGAAATTGGAGGAAGGATACAGGTTTCGACGTTTCGTCGATTTAGCCCTTGACATTGGAAAGCGAAATGAAGCTAGGTACTTGTATAGGGCAGTTGGAATTTACGATCGATCGGTTTCTCGCGAATAAAATCGACCGATTCGACGGAAGGGGACCTTCTTCCGTGACTTCTGGAAGCGATGAACGATCCCCTTTGTAGCCAAGGGCCGTGCGCGAGCAGAAGGCAAGGAGGGAGGGCCTTGAAAGGGGGGCCCTTTGATAGTTGTACGAACGGGTGTATAACGAACGTGTTGTATACTTTACGAGCCACTTTGCATTTTATCCCGATGAAAAATTCATTAGACGTAAGGCGGCCGATAGAGGGGGCTACGTTCGATCGGCGTGGAAAAGCTTCTCTGGTCGAAAATAACTCTCCCGCCTCGACGACGTCCCGTTAATTAGCGTGATCCTCTTTGCTAACCGTTACAAGCCACCGAGAGCCGATTAGCGTTTACAGATGTGTTTTTTCCATGCCTCTCGTATCTACATATCGAGCCACGTCGTCGCGGCAGCGAGCTGTTTGATGGGCGGAGAAGAAATTGAATCGATTGGATTCTTAGAGTCCGCGACGAAGAGGAACCGTTGCGAAATCGCGCGACCACCGAAATTCCCGCGCTCTAATCGACCGATTGCCGAGCGAAACGAACTGACGAGACTGGCCGTAACGAAGCTGATCGAAGTGGAAGCTAAGGAAAGAGAAGATACAGAGTGAGTGAGAGAGAGAGAGAGAGAGTGGAGGCAGATCGATTCCCACGACTGGACGAATCTATCGATGTCGTTGCTCGGATCGAACGACTGGGCCCCCTCCTCCGTTCGAGGCGAATCGCTGCTGGGAATTACTGTAACACCTCCGGGAGGTCCGAGGTATCGGCTCGGGCGAACGGTACGTAGAGGCGGTTATGGTAACCGGCTCTACGAGTCTGAGTCGCAGCAAGGTCCTTAAAGGTCGATAATGGCCCGTGGGGGCCCTGGAAGGGTCCAGGATCAAAAGGACCGATGTCCCCGTTTCGACGCCGCCTCGACTGCCGTAGCTTGCGGTCGATGGCCCGCTCGGTGTGTACCCGCCGAAAATTATTGCCGTAAAATATGGTCCGCGCCGTCGTCGTCGAAATACGCCGATGAAAACATTAACTGGTCCCTCGGTCCGAGGGGGATGACGGCGGCGTCACCGTGACACAGCCGCTCCGTGGAAGCCGAGGCTAGCGCCCTGCTAACAGCCGAGCCGGGTGCATAAAGAGAACCGTGGTTGGACGGCGTCTGCTCTCCGGCAACGCGTCTCTCAGTTAATGAGAGAATTATCGCGGGAATATTCAGCGAATCACGTGGCGAGTACCGTTACGTCATTGGCAGTCGCCTGGAATACTGATGGCCAGCCTTGCAGGACTTGTCTTCTGCAGAGGAGGCTGCGACAACGGCGCTGTGGTTGGGAATAAATCATACACCGGGATGCAGCTGTTGCAACCGAGCGTACGTAACGTAAAATGAAGGACGAGGAAGAAGGAGGTGTTGGAATTACCGTAGAATCGAAACCTTCGCCTATTGTCACCTATCGCGGGGAATATTATTAAAGGAAGCGCGAGTAACGCGCTACCAACGCTGTCGATCCAAAGTGCGAACGACTTCCCGCGACACTGGATCCACGAAATTCTCCGTATGCCGCGTGGGGCAATTAATCCCACCCAAGTTCCCGCCGAGCAACACTTTCGTACGGCCGATAGAAAGTTGGGATTACTTTATGAATGGACACCGGGCGTGGGTTGTTTCCGCCGTCCACCTCTCGTTGCTTTCTCCGCAGAAGTCCTCCCGTTCCTCGAGGGGAAAAACGGTGTTCCGCGCCGCGGACGGAGATACGGAGTTGGCTGGAAATCAAAGCGAAACGATCGAAAGGCAATCATAGATCGGCGGAGGCTTTTCTCGGGCCGCCGCCGGCTCGAAAGGGCGCCGACGAGCGGTCCATTGTCCTTGCTTTCCACCCGCGGTGCTGGGGCCTCCTCGGCAGTCCGACCCGTCGAAACTCGAACGTGGAAACATTATAAATGCGGCGTGACGCCCGCTACGAGCCGTAGGAGAAGTTTGTTGGGCGTGACGGGGCCGGCGCGGTCGAACAGAAAGAGAAACAGGGAGTGAGTGGCAGAACGAGCCGGGAGAGGGAATAAAGAGGGACGGAGAGAGAAGCGCCGAGTTGTTTCCATTCCAGGAAGGTTCGGCAATAGTATGTATCGCGATGCGTACTCGCGCGGGCAACGTTTTTGCCAGCCACTGGCTCTTGCGTCATCGCAAATCCCGGGCTCTCGCTGGGCCATGTGCCGTGGGGCGTGCGCGGACGAATCTTTCCTTCGAGTGTCTCTCGCTCCCGATTAATCATCAACTTCTGGTGAAGGGACGTGTACCTTGTAACAATTGCCGGGGGGTAGATCCCAGTCGATATCCAGAATGATTTGAGGAAACACGAATCTCCGCGTACCCCCGTTAATTACGCAACTTCCAGTCGACAGAGGCGACCAAGGGGGGGACGTAGGTAGTGCGAAGGAGCAGTCACTACCGAGAAGAAAGTTCCTTCGAGGAACTCGAACGAAAAGAAACGGCAGCCGAAGCGTTCGGAGTCGTCCGTCGTCGCGGCTCACGGGATTTCATGCGAGCGACGTTTCCCTGCGTTACGCGACCGTCCGCGAGGCATTAGCATAACTGTTATGAATCGTGTCGCAAGCATGCGTTCACCCGCTCCGCGCGTAATCGCCGATATTTCACGAATTAATCGGCCCCGGCCCGAGGCTCGTCCCGACATAACCGGCGCGCGTTACGATCTTCCCCGCGCGCTCTATCCACGCAGATAAAGTAAGGTGTCGCGCCTGTTTTCAAAGGAAAAACGTGTCACCGTTCGCCTCGATCGTCTTGGCCCCTTTAAAGACGTCGGGCTCGGACAACTGGCTCTCGCGGAAGCTCGCGGTCTCTCTCTCTCTCCCGCTCACCTCGCTAATTGGATTCCGTTAATTAGCCTCCCGCCCGGCGAATAATCTCGCGGCTGTTTATTTCCTTTATCGCCGCGTTCGAGACGTCGGCGCATGTGCGCGAATGGGTTAGGTTGTAGGGGAGGCAGAAGGAGGAGGAGGAGGAGGACGGTGGCTGAGTGTTTACCAGAGAAGTAATGAATTGGACGGTAATTAAAGTTTGTGCAATAGGTCAAGGTGTAGGTTGTTGATGGCGCGACACGACCCGTCAGCCGGCTCGCTACCCGACCGCGTTGAAAAGTTCCCGGTGGGAACAATGCCACGCTCCGCGCTCGATATTTCTCCTCTCTGCTCCTTGCTTTTCATTTACATAGAAGCTCCGACGCGCATTGTAGCGCAGCGACGGCGGCTGGATCTTTGATCCGGCAGCGTTCGGATCGATGATGGAACGAGAGGCGATCGTTAATATCGAAAGGCAGGACGATGATCGTCGCGACGGGCAACGGGCGGAGAGACGCGCGTCGGGTTCGTCTACGGGACCCCGTGGAACCAGCCACGCACCACATACATAAAGTCCGGGGTCCGTGGCAAATCGTGGCCCGGGCCCACCCCCTTTTTTTCATCCTGGGCCCCGGCTGTCCTATATTTCTTGCTACACGCCAGAATTCCAGCGTGGCTCTTTACGCTCTCCTGTTTAAGGGAGCCCCCACACCCCGTTCCTCTCGCCCCTCCTCGTCCCGCTCCTCCTCCGGCCAGTCGGTTTCTCACACAGGCCGGTCGAGCCACGAAACCACCACGCAAGCCTTTCTATTAATGATTTTTACGGGCGGCCCCCGTTTCTTTTTCTTCCACGAGGAAGAAAGGAAGCGAGAGCTGCTGTTGCTGCTGTTGCTGCTCCCCGCGCTGGCCTCCCTTGAACGAAAAAAAAAAAAAGTAGAGAGAATCGCGAGCGGGGCAGAAGCGCGCCTCGTGGGGAATCGAGAGCTCGAGCGGCGGCCCCGGTGGTTCGGTCGCCCGGTGACGTACGCATTCGTGGAAGTTGACACGGGACCGGCTAATTGCTATGATTAATTAAATAATTCCTGTAATTAGGCTAGAGGGATACGTACGCGAGGCGAGCCGAGGAGGAGAAAGTGGAAGGGAGTGAGCGAGCGGCAGGGGGAGGAGGGGGGGGGGGGCGGAAGAGAAGGGAACAGGGGGAGGATAGGAGAGAAAGGGAGGCTGGCAGCGTAATGACCGCTGGTCAAGAAATATCTCCGGCTTCTGCTTCCGTGAGAAGATTGTTAGGAACTGCGCGTACCACTGCTAATTTGGACAGCTTGATGAATAGTTTGAAAAAGTGTGCCGGTTGATTATAGGATGTTCCGCGTAAGTACTTGGCGTAATAGTTATAGATGACCGCGTCGATCGATAGATGGTGAATCCATGTAATTTGCAGCAGTTTTTTTTTCTCTCTCTCTCTCTCTCCCCGCTCGCCCATCTTTTTCCCCTTTCTAAGCAAACAAAACGCCGCGGCTGCTCGGCGAAACGAGACTTCTGTTGCCCGAGCAGAACGCGCGGGGATAATGGCGAGCGGTTAACGACGGAAGTCTCCCGGCCCCTTTGACTTATCGGCGATGGCTCGGTCGGCGAGCGGGAAACAGCGGGCTCGTTTCAACGTCCAGCTTTTACCGCCACTTCTAATTCACCCGCTTTAAATAAGAATTGGCGATATCGGCGCGATGTGGGTCGCCGAGGGTCGCGACGGACGCGCGTTTCCGTCGGGGGGCGCGATAGCAATAAAATAATAGCTGCCTCGGGTCGCGAATCGGGTCAGCCGATACGGGAAAATTCCGCGAGGCGGCCTCGCGCCTACGGGAATTTGAATGCACGTTCGCGGGGCGGTATCGGAAGTGCGGCAAAGAGAAATAGAGAGAGAGAGAGAGAGAGAGAGAGAGGCGGTAGGGCATGAATTGAGATATATTTACTTTCGAAAGGCGGCAGCCCTAAGGGACCGCGGTAATTGCTATAATTAATCGCGTGATTCCTGTAATTAAAGCGATCGGAATTGCTAGCTGGAAGTATGCGGCTCCGATGTGCTTCCGTAATAATACGGCCGCGGGAGGATCGGAGGGATGAATCGTTTTGCTCAGATTTATTAGCACGCGCGAAACGCGCCGCACAGTCGAATCTCCATGCGTACGAAAATCTCTCTTTTTTAAAATCCGCGGGTTTTCACGATCGGTCGTTAATCACTGACGTTTGCAAGTAGATAAGAATGCCTCCCACATCTTTAGATTAGAAAACACGTAGAAACTTTGAAGCAAACCTATGTTAAACTGGTTACTAATTTGAATTCCATGAAAATGAATCATCCCTCCTTCACCTTACTCCCCCCAGAAGCAAAGTACCTCGCCACAAAGAGACAAGCTGAAACGTTCGTGGAAGGGGGGCCGATTAATGCGAAATTAACAAGTAGCAGGCGGTCTGTGAAAAAATCCAACGACCACCGACTGGCAACCGCGACGCGCGCTTTTACGGCACCGAAGGGTTTCAACTTTTTATGCCCTATAGGGACGTTAAAGTCCCATCCCTTTAAACGCGCTGTATTTCTTTTATCGACGTTCGCGGGCCGCGAGTCGGCTTAATGACACAGGGGCTTGTAAGTTTCGTGGCCAATAAACGTCGTCATCCCCATAACATTGACTTTCCTTTTCGTTCCACCGAGATGCCGGACGCGTCCACGTGCTCGTCCCGTTCGCGGCGGCGGTGGTGGACGGAGCGGCAGTAGGGAAGATGTCAGAGCGGCCCGAAAAGGGAGTTCGCTCGAAGGTGAATAGAGCGAGTTTCGCGTATCACGGCTCGTTATACAGGCGGGCGGTTACGTAACGCGACGTGGAGGGAAAGAAACGAGTGCCGGGTAACTCGAAGCGAGAAAAACTGCCCGGCACGATTAATCACGGTGCGTTCGAAATGCAGCCGTCGCGACGCGTGCGCTCGTTATCCAGTCTTCCAGCTTGGCCGGGCGACGAATAAAAAAAGCCCGTTGGGTAAACTGTACACGCGGATAAAAACACCGTCGACTGTTTCTCGTTATTCAGGTTGTTGTTGTTGCTGGCCTGTTGCAGGCGTTACGGGACGAAGTGCGGCGGTTGCCTGCAGGGGATAAGCCCCCAGGATCTCGTGAGGAAGGCGAAGGACAAGGTTTTCCACCTGAATTGCTTCACCTGCCTGGTGTGTCGGAAGCAGATGAGCACGGGAGAGGAGCTCTACGTCCTGGACGACAACAAGTTCGTCTGCAAGCAGGACTACCTGTCGGGCAAGCCGCTGCCGGACACGCATCACGTGCACGGTCATCACGGTGAGTTACAAGTGTCATTGTCCCTCGTTATCCGCCGCGGGTAGACGCGCAGTGGGGGCAGGGTGAAAGGTAGAAAGGGAGGGACCGGAGAAATGGAGGCAGCCGCGGTCTTTGTTCCGTTCGCGTGCACGAAACGGAGCCGCGGGAGTGAACGAGTGAACGATGCCTCGCGGGATGATATCGATCCTCCACCGTTCCCCGCGCGGCTCCCTATGGGATTTAAAAACGATCGCGGCGTCGTCGCTGCGGAGGAATCGTTTCAAAGCAGAGGCACTCGTATCTAGCTTCTGCAGAGCAGTAAATCAGAGTTCGATCGATCTAGGGATCTCCGGGCTCTTCGTGCACGACAGAATAACGTCTGACGTGTTGCGCGGTCCCCGCGAAGAAAAATAAACTGCACCGCGCGCGGGGATTTTTCATCTTTTTTCGAGGGGAAGGGAGCAGCAACCAGGCGAGCTGGGGGGATCACAGTCGAACGCGCCCGACGCCCGAGATTTCACGGAGTCAGGAGAGGTCTAAAAAATAGGGGCAGGGGGTGGGTTTTTCACGGGGGTTTAGCCCGGTTGAACGGCAAGCTGTGAAAACAGCGTGCACGTAGCCGCACCGTCAACCACCAGCCAAAAGAGAAACATAGAGAAGCAGCGCGGAGAGAGAGAGAGAAAGAAAAAATCGAGGGAGCGAGAGAAAGGGAGAGGCGGCTCGGTTTCACGAGGGCCTCTCTCGTGTGTAAGCCGTGAAACGAAAACCGAAAGGTCGTTAGGCAGGGGCGAGCCTTTTGTCGCTTCGATGCCGACGTCGAAACCGCAAAACGTCCGAGCAACTCGTTCCTTTCTCCCCCTCTCTCTCTCTCTCTCTCTTTCTCTCTCTCTAGATGTCACGGGAGTCATCCTCGAGACGCGAGCTCCACGCGCCTCGAGCCGTCGCGAGCGTTGCCAAGGTGTAATCGTTGTGACGCCTCGACGGCTGAACCGGCGGTTATTCCCGTGGACTCTCGCTAATCGGGGGGCAGCGATCGCCGTGGCCTAAATGATGTACAAGTTAGGAGCCACGTGTCCCAGTGACCCTTGCGCGAAGTGTACCTAGCAGGGCGACGCCACGGTCCCGACGATCAAACACTGTAACGTCTGGATGCTCCGCGCGTTTCCGACATTAATCTCTATCACCGGCCGGGTCATTTGTCAGTTGTCGAATTCGCGGCGATCGTCTGCGCGGCACGTGAAAAGCGCAGCAATTACGGCCGCGCGCGTGCTCCAGCGATTAATCAGCCGCGTTTATCTATGACTTTTCGCGTCTTTTGTCGACCGACCGCGCGAAATTACGGGGCCGCCTCTGACGGGAAATTCGAGATTTTCGAAAAATCCTGATGAACCCCGTGCGCCGCGTCGGGCAGCGTTCAAAAGCGAATAACTGTAATCACGTTTAATTGCTAATTTCGTACGGTACATCGACAAATTTACTCGTCCCGCTGATAAATGATGTTCTATGTTTGCTACAGTGACGGGCCCGGCGCTTTGTGCGCCTAAAATTGACGTTGATCGACGTAATTATTCTGCGGTGGAATTTTATATAACCGTGTATACGGTATTCGATGGTTATCGTTTCATTGCTTTACTTTACCGTCCGCGCATTGCCTAAGTAGCTGTGAACTCTGCTCGCACGATTTTACGTATAATTTTGCTTTAACCGAGGTAACGAGCTCGCCGTCGGCGCGCGTGCTTTTGTCATCTCCTTTGTGTCAAGCATGAATAGAAATAAAGTTTTGGCAACTATTGCGCGCGACTCTGCTCTTCTCCTCGAAGCGGAGCTTCCGCTCGGGCAACGATCGGATCACTGATTTCGAGAGGAAAGTAATTTCTTCCAGTGAAATCTAGTGGTTTCCTCGCACCCCGATGCTCGACCATTTTCCACCCCCTACCCCTCGAACTCCCAACAAACGCAGATCATTGATCAGAAAAGTGACTGGCGCTCTTTTCGAACTCAATGATTCGATGATCGATGTGATTAAAACGTACGGTTCGAATCGTTCACGAGCAGAATCGTCCAACCTTTCGGCAGGAGGCGACTCGCTGATGGGTTCGGGATCGGAGGACGAGGACGAGGACGGCAGCGCTCACCATCACCACGGTGGCGTCGGGGGTCCTCACTTGGGGACTCATAATCTGGGTTCGGGTGGTCCTGGCGACCAGACGGTCGGGCACACCGGTGATCTACCTCTTGGAAGCGATCCTTGCAAGCAGGAGGATTCCGAGGATCAAGGTGAGTCTTGAATTCGCTCTTCTGGGAAATCGTTTCAGGGTCCCACTGTCTGCGACCGAAACATTACACATGTTCGTAGCGTACGGATTAATCTGCACCTGGCGGGGTGACGTCCAAGTGTCCCGCGCTCTCTTTTCAAGCTATCGTTACGCCCAATCTGTTTCACCTTCTCATTCGAAGATCGAGTAACCCAGAAATGTCTCGTGGCCTATAAAAGACGAGCGTCGATCTTGAAGAAGGTTAAAGCGTTGAACGTAGCATGGAATCATTGGCCGTTTGTCCGGTGACAAACTCGATTTACCAGCGGACGATTGACTGAGGCCGACTAACGACTTAATCGAGACCAATCTCGCCCTGCCGCGAAGCCCTCGAGCGAGGGAGGGAATTCGGTGGCTTGACCCGGACCGTCGGCACGAATTACTAAGCGCGTCAGGTCTTCCAGGGTCTATTATTCGCTTCTGCTCTTTTATCGCGGGCGCAACAATGACCCCACACTTTTACCTCTCTCGAAGCACGCTATACACCCGGTACAACCATCTACTGTGCGACGGGAGGGTGGGGGGGAGGGAGGGGAGGCTAGGGAGGGGTGTCTTGGCGAAGGGTGGCCCCTGTAGCGCGGCGTGACACTGTCCAAACATTTTCTTTGTCCCGTGGTTAAGACCTCCCCGGGTATATATAGATTATCGTGAAGAGTTGGGGCCCTATCCTCTGTACGTGTACGAGTGCGCGCGTGTTGGCTGCGTTCGTACATTGTGCGCACGCACGCGCACACGCGCGCGCTATAGAGTATAGCTTTCAACCGAGGAGCAGCCACGATAATCCGACGGGGGTTTCGCATCGCTTCCGGGGGATTGGCTCCGATTGTTGTTACCTCGATTCAGCCGATCAAGATTCCGAGATATGTATATTATATGCCGGGGGGCGCGTGTATACGTTATTAAGAAAGCGTTAGCCAGAAAATGTTATTGTTTGTTCAGCCGAAAGACTCTGGTTGCTCCTCAGCCCCCATACGGGGACTGTCGATAGGATCGTGCCCAACCGATTCCCTCGCGATTTGCATCCCGAGGACGTTGAATTATTATAGTAGCGGAGAGTCGCTTGCTCGCACTCACCAACGAATCTTCACCCGGACGCGGGGATCGATTATTAAACAGCATTTGTCTGCGTCGGCCCAAGGTTCCCTGGACGGAGATCCCGAGACGAGGGATAGCCAAACGGAGAACAAAAGTCCCGACGGTGGTGCTGGGGGTGGTAGCGGCGACGGCAGTGCTGGGTCGAAGAGGCGAGGCCCGAGAACGACCATAAAGGCGAAACAGTTGGAGATTCTCAAGTCGGCCTTCTCGTCCACGCCGAAGCCCACCAGGCACATCAGGGAACAGTTAGCGAAAGAGACTGGCTTGCCCATGAGAGTGATACAGGTGAGTGTGATATTCCCTTGTTCCTCTCGTTTCTGTCACGTTGATATAACTCGGGCATACGTATCGTGGGTGGAAGGAATATGGCGAGGGGGTAGGAAGAATAGAAGCGAAGGGCTCGGAAGCACATTCCGCGTAGGAGTTCTCTGGCGCACGGGATACAGCCAGGTGAACAAGCATTTTCGAGCTAAACGACCCCGTAATGAGTGTTGAGAAACACATTTGGGCGGCTTTATGCGCCACCCCGAACGCGTCCCAAGTAGCCGAGTGTATTCCTTCCACCCAGAAATAACGCGAGAGGAAATACGACCCCTTTCGCGAACGTGCTGTCCAATTTTTTACGATAGACCGTAAATCTCGGTGCTACGTATCGCGACTGTTCCGCGACGCACTACCGCTCGCGATGCTCGCGGACGTCGACGTGGACGCGATCGAAAGTTTGCCGAGATGGAGCGGGCTAGAGGAGGTGATCCCTTTCAGGCCAGCGAATTGAATGAAAGCAGCCGGCTCGTGTCCGTTTTGCGCAGGTCTGGTTTCAAAATAAGAGGAGCAAGGAGCGTAGGTTAAAGCAACTGACGTCGATGGGCAGGAGCCCGTTCTTCGGCGGGTCCAGAAAAATGAGGGGCTTCCCCCTGAACCTGAATCCCGGTGCTTTGGGCGGCGAGGACGGGCCGCCGCCCGGCTTTCCATATTTCGGCGCGGAGAAGTTCGAATTCGGTTACGGCGGGCCCGTGGCGTTTCACCACGAATTCTTTGGTGCTCATCCGCCCCCTCATCCCCACGGACCGCCCTTCAGCGGACCAGGCAATCCTGGTGAGTGCCCGGAATTCGATCTGGACCGAATCCTACGATCCGCTTCACGATCCCGTCGCAAGGGATGGGGTTCACGGTGCCCCTCGACCTCGATTTCGATCTACCTGCGCAGGGTGGTGGCTCGCGGCTTGCCACAGCGATAGGAGCTCGTGCCATCCCCGTGAAAAGTAGCTCGAAATCGGGGAAGGGCAGGTGGAGGTGATCCCCGATCGGTAGCGATCTCGCGTTTCCACGATATTACAATGAATCCTACTCGCTACGAATGTCACTGCAACTCGCCCATGTCCCGCGTTATTTCGCAAAACTGTGCTCACGGGATCAGCGCAGACGAGATCGAAGCAGCCTCTCGACGGTGTTCCATCGCGACTCTAATAAACATCGTAGCGGGTAGGTAGGTCGCGATAATTATGACAGGCCGGGTTCGGAGATAGCAGGCAGGATACGATCCTCTCTGAATAGTACGTAATCTGTTCCTGACAGGTTTGGACCCGGCGAGTTTAGCGGGTATGGCGGCCGCAGTGGCGGTGACAGGGGAATATCCACCTCCGGGTGCGGGAGGCGGCCCTCCGGAATTTCTTACGGGCCCTCCTGGACAGGGGCCCCCTGCACCTCCTGGCGGTAGCCCCGGCGAGTTCCTAGCACCTACAGGTACGACCAGATCCTTTTCAAAGGCTATATTTACGAACGGAGCGCGGCATCTATTACCTACCCAGCTACCCTATACGCGCGGCAACTGTTCTTTCGAATGTTGCTATCGCCCGCAGCGTGATTAGACTTCGATTGCAAGTACAGGGTGTTTCGAAAGTCCCTGCGAGATGATTCCCCGCTGCTCTCGCCCTTGAAATTCTCATTTCCTCGGGGAAGTAGTAGCAGCGAATAATAAGTGCTGCGAGTAGTTTGCCAATACGTATTGGAATTGGACCCGATATTCGCCTGGGCGAGGGTTAACGAACGAGTGTGGCGGGAAGGGAGCTTTTCGAATACACTGTAGTTGGAAGCAGGAGGTTTACGAAGGGAAGGAGTTTCACTCGTTCCTTCCTTCTCTTTCCCCTACGTTGTTCGTATCCCACGTTTCTCGGGAGATCGAGAGCTGCGAACGGAGCCGATTCGATTGGTTTGATATTTCTCAGGTGGAGCACAGGGTAATCCCAGTGCCGGTGGGAATGGCGGTGGTCCAGGTGGCGGAGGCGGCGGGGGTGGGTTCATGGAGCCGCACCAGATGCAGAGCGAGGGGCTGGCCTGGTAGTACGAGTTTTAATATTAAACGTTCTTTCGAATTCCGTTGCCCTCCGTCGGCCGATGCGCGAGAAGTCGATCGTCCCGTGAAAAATCGACCGCTCGCAGCGCGCCTGCATGGATGGCCTTTACAAACTTTGTTCCGGGTACTCGAGACTATTGTCCGCGACCAGAGGCAACAGTCGGCGATCGCCAGGTCGACCTTGCATCTCCTGTACGTTTTCGTTTCTTGTAAGATATACGTATGATAAGACCGTTCAACTTCGTTTCCCTCACGGTTATCATTGTCATTATTAACATTATTATCTCTTTTTTATTATTATTATGGTCGCCGGCCAATACCGACGTTAACTATTTTATTATTATTATTATTATTATTATTATGAATTATTAAATATTATTATTAATATTATTGTGTATAAAATTTTGAATGTCCTATCGTGTAATATTATACCCTCCCTGTTGATTACTTTTCGACGTTACTTTAAGGAACACCCTGTAGATATCTGCTGTTATACACCCGAAGAACGTACCTACCACACGAATTACACAGACACGCCACGCGAGGATACGCGACGGTAACACACACGATAACAGTTACACGAGGAACACACGCGTAATTCTACACCTTAAAAACGCTGTACTAATTATCATTAAAGTATAAATATAAATAGGAACTGTGTAACCTGTAACTGTTAAGGCGGCAGATCGATGTAAATAAACTGTCTTTTTGCGGAAATGGCGCGAGCGAACGTTTCAGTGGCTGAACTCTTGTCGACCGAACCAACTCTGTGTAATTGTAATTGCAACGCGAACACCGCGCGAGGGTAACAGGCAAGCCACCACGATGCATAATGATTATAAATATTATTATAATAAACCACCTCGTATTTCCGTATACGTACAGTTCTGCGCATTCATTTCTACCCTTCCATTGTTCGCTGGCTAATCATAGTTTTCCGTCTCGTTCTGTGTATGTTTAATCATTGCGCCCGAAGAATCCACCGTCAAAAGAGGTAAGTGAGACGCTTCACTTTTCTAAAGAGCCGCACTTGGCATTATAATCACGCGCGGCATAGAAATAAATCGCCGGATAATTTAGGGAGCCGTAAGTTCGATTGCGGTGCTCGCCACGGAATAGTTAATCAGAAATCCTGTGTACTCAACTTTCCCTTCGGAGCAGACTACTTTGTTTAACGAGTGATAGTTCCACGGAGGAGGGAAATTTCAGATTTCATCAAACTCGGAGCATGGAGCTCCGAACTCGGTTGCTTTCGGCGAAAGGCACCTACCCCACCCAGCCGCCCGCGGTCCTTTGGAAATGATCGGTGGGTTGGCAGGCTCGAGCGAAATCTCGTCACGTTTTCTCCCCCCTTATCGAAATCTCGGTTTCTTTCGCTCCCAGTGGGACAAACACCTGAGACTATCGACAGTCGAATCCTCTCGCCCCACCCTCTCTAAATCGCCGTCCGCAAACGCATCTGCGCCTTGGGGGTGGTTGCCTTGCCCTAACGTCGTTAGCGGGCTGCAACGTCGTTTTCCACGAGGGAAGGGTAGGGGGATTCGTTTTCCTGGACATCTGGTGAATTCGATTTTGATGTGTTTCTGCCCTCCGGGGGTTGGTCTGGTTCTTCGGGGCGCCGTTCCTGTATCCCTGACAGCCCCGCTGGGGGCAGAAACGATGCTGGCTACATCCCCGCGTGCCTCGCGGTACAAGCGTGTTGTACATACATGTTATCGACCCCCCGTGACCTCCTCCACGGGTGTGTGTCCCTTAAGCACGTGTGCGGAGCCAGTGGCCCGCTGTCACAGTTTACCGTCGCAACCCTGGCTACTACGCCTGTCTTTGCCCTGTATCTTTCAACGGCGCGAAAACGTGTCGCGCGAGACGTCCCGAGCACCTGTTAATATTGTAGCCGTCGTGTGTCTTCGCGACGATGCTTGGGTACGACACGGTTCACTATAGGAACTGTAGGGACCTAATTCACCCCCAGTTCATCTCTTCGTAGCACGACACCTTCAAGCTTTACCCTTTGCAATTGCGACTTTTTACGGTTCAGTAGCAAACTGTCGCGATGCTTGCGATGTATTAAATATTAGAATAGCCCTGCTAATCAAGGGCGTGCGGAGACTTCTTCCAGGAGGGGGCAACTTTGGGGTGACGGTGATGAGAAATATAGTAACTAAAAACCGAGGAGCCCGCTTGCTTTTTTTACCACATTTTGTGATGCCCATTTATTTAAAAATTTAAATTTGAAGTTTAGAGTTATTCACTTTTTTAGTATAAACGTAATAGAGACGAATTTTGAAAAATAAACGATTTTTTCTCAAAAGCCAGGGGGAAGGGCAACTGCTCCTTTTGCACCCCCCTCCGGACGCCCATTCTGCTAATATTCTTTGTAGCAAGCTTCTGGGTGAAAGAGTGGTTAAAGGAACGCGGGTATCTCTCGCAAAGCAGAATAATTATTTGAGAATTAGGGACAGCAGATCGCTGATCGTGTTTCTGCAAAACGCCCTTCGGGGCTTCTCGTCGTCCCCCCTCTAGGCCTGCATCCTCGCGGGAGTTTGTCGTAGGATTTAACTGGATCGAGTACCAGGCGCGCACAGTGTGTGTACATTGTAACAGCGATTCGCAGGGTTCGAAGGGCGTCAGCGTAGCGTGTAATGCGTGTCCTGACGGATCTCTTGCAGAAGATCCATCGGTAGATTCGACAGATGCGTGCCCGCCTCCGCGCCCCAGGAACTACCACGGGGGTCCCGCGGGAGTCTTGCAGAGACAAACCGTCCCAGCGGGTCCCGTATACACCCTATCGTATCACTTTTTGTTACCCTCCGGTCGGCGTAAGGTGGAGGAAATTCTTACGCAACGGGGTCGACCAGCAATGGTAACCAACGATATTCGGTAATTTGCATGCTCGCGCGAGGAATAACACGGGTGACAAGTGGCGCTACACGAAACTCGCAGTGTTCCGTGAATTCAAGAGTTTCCATCTCTACCGAAACCTAACGCGATCAATTATTCATGAGCATTAAATTTTTGGGAAGGGCGAGAGACGTTTGGTAGCAGGGCGGCGAGGAAGGGTCTCGTAAGACGCAGGGGCTGCTGCGTGCCACAGTCGAAAGCGTTTCGAACGCTCACGTGTCCGAGCACGTGTCGGGAAACAAGCCCCTGTCGTGCAAGCCCCACGTCCTCCTTCTTCTGTCATTATGCAAGGAGCCCTTACAAATCACGCCCTGCTTACCACGCACGTTCCAACCCCATCGCTCGTCACCGCCTCGAATTAACGTGCCAAAGCTTCCAATTAACCCTCGCCGTTGCCGTTTGATCGCCGCTATTTTCTCGGGAAGCCACCTTCGGTATATACGTGTCGCCACTTTCCTCCGCTTTTGATGCACCGACCGATCCAGTTTCTTCCGGCAGAAGTGTACCACGATCGTGCGCCCCATGTCACTAAATTACGAACGGTTGGACGTGGAGTAGATATTTGGGGACCATCCGTTCCAATTCGAGAGCTCCGGAGGATCTTTACCACTAGCCCGAGCGGGGGTCGATTTCGAGAGATTCTTCCGCGAAACGACCGTTCTTGGAAAGCATATGAATTCGTCCGGAGGAAGATCAGGGGCCGACGAGCGGGACAATGGAAACGTCTAGTGGTTGTTGTCACCGATGCCGAACGACGCGGATGGGACGTGTCATTCCGTGGCGCGCAGACCGACTTATTTTCGTCTCGCCTCAGACCGGACAGACGGCAGAAGCGTCCAGAACGACCTCCTGGTGTTCAGGCTGGCTTAGGCTAATCCGAAATCCGGATTACTCGTGCCTCAGCTGGTCCAGCTCTTACGGCCGCGTCGCAACAGCGATAACGTGTTTTTTTTTTCTGGAGCGTTAGCTTGATCTTGGTGCACGAATTTCGGCCGCGGCGGAGGAAACCGCCCTCCCCCCCACCCCCCGATACATTTCCAGAGTTATTCCACCTAATGCGGCGATCTGCATAAATATGCTTATGCTAATTGCATGGACTGTCCGCGGCGATCCCGTGTCGATCTGCTAAATCGCTCGGGAGCCAGTGGTCCGACCGGAACGGAAGTTCTTACGGCGTTCTTATTATCGGGAGGCATGCAAATGACTGGCGTCGCACGTAGATCCGTCGTTACTTCGCGCGTGAAATGTAAGTACGTGCTTCGTTCCTCGTGCGTATTATCGGGGTTGATTGTGAGTGTTCACGAGGCATGCCTGGACATAGAGGCTCGCGAAGAATCTCGGAACTCTTCGGATGATCGAAATGTTCGTTGCACGCGCGTAATCGGTAAGAGAGTTAACGACGAGGACGATCATCGAGCTCGCTTTATGCGCGGTATCGCGCGTGCAGCGCGACCCGTGGATCGTCCCGCGTCGTTGTGCGCCTTATATTTGCCGCCCTTGTCGCGTGTACGTACGTATCTACCCTCTCGACCCGCTTATCGGCACACTTCCTCCCCACCGGCAGCGAGATAAGTATTTGCTATTTAAAATACCAGTCCTCGCCGCGCGCGGGCCCCAAGATAAACTGTTCATGCGTCGTCGAGGGTCGAAGTCCCGTGTGAAAGAGAAAGAGGGCGAGAGAAAAGAGGGGTTGATTATAAACCGAAGGCGGCACGAGAAGAGGAGGAGAGGGGGGTGGGGGAGAGTTTGGATGACGGTGGAGGGTGGTGGAGTGTGCAGCAACAGCAACAGCAGCCACGGCGGTCCACCGTGAGGGTGGTTTATGGGGGGTTGTACCGGGTATTGTTGTATAAATAGGTTTGGCGAGTTAGGGGTTGCTACCCCCGAGGGAACTGCACATGTCCGCATCGATTATACCACCCCTTCCTCATCCCTCCCTCTCGCTCTGGTGTTCCCATCTCGCTTCGCCGGCCGTTTCTCTCTCTCCTTACGGGGCCTCTTCTCGATTCTCTACCACCGGTGGGTGGTTTCATCCCCCCCTACCCCCCTCGCTGTCGTACAATGTGTCCCCGTCCTTCTCTATCGATCTCGTTGTCTCTCTCCCGCACTCATGGCCACCCTCGTATGCCCATCGAAAGCATTTCTCCCCGCGGAGCCCACGGGGCACGCCGCTCGGTTATTTTCAAGCCATTTGCTTTGTAAACGCACGCAATCTCGACCAGTCACCCTCTCCCCAGCCTTCTTCATCGCTAGACGCCCACCCCTCCCGCGATAGAACTTGAATATTCAAATTGTCTAGCCGGTGCCCGCTCGCAGATGAAGGATCGGGACGAAAGCGAACAGGTGGCAAAGGCCTCGCGCCGCTGCGAACTTTCGCTGTCCACCCACCACCGAACATCGGTGCGCAATAGGCGGCTGAAGTGAGACGGTCGAAACGACAGAAGAGTAGCGAAGGAAACGAAGACACCTTCGCGTCGGAGCAGTCTGCTCCAGTTCTAAGGTCAGCACCGGCGATTAGCGAAACTTCGCAGCGGCTTCGGCCCTCGAACACCCCCCCGACGACCGAGCTCCGCGTCAGGAATTATTTATCCCAGGCAAAGGTTGCCCGCGCGCTCGTGTTTACATATCGTTCCCTTTAATATTACATTCGCGCGTCGCCGCTAAACCGTACGGCCGTCGAAGGGCCCTCCGCCGCTCTTTTTCCCGTCCCAAGCGCATTCATAAAATATCCCTGTTCATATTTCTTCTTAAGTCCTCCCCGGCAGGCTCCGTCTCGATTCACGGGGGTCGACGCTGGGCCACCAGTCGGGTCCACGGTGCGAGGGGGTCGCGGCCGTGAGCGGGGCGAGACTAGCGAGAAGCGAGCTTTAATGCCGTTGGGGTGAAACGGGGCCTCGAAAATAACCGGCTCGCACACCTCGGCGTCTAGCTACAAGTGGCGCAACCCCGACGAAAGCCCCACTTGACTCCGTCGCGATCCACCGTGAACCTCGGTAACACCCGTTAGAAGTTCTGGCGTCGCAATCAGCACCGCCCTCGGTGTTCCACCCCATGGACACGAGAATCCTCCGGCACCTGGCGCATGACAGAGTACACTCCAGTGAAATCGCACTTCGAACCCCTCCAACCCCCCATCCCCCGCCCCCGTCCTCGCCCTCGGCCTCGCCCCGCCGATGTTACGGCACGTTTGACCTCGTGTTTTTATTAACAACAGGTACTATTACGCTCCATCGACGACGATAACGCGATCCCGTGAACGGCTGCCTACCGCCCTTAGGGTTTTCATCCCGACAGAAGCGGCCGAAAATCACCGCGCTGTCCCGCCAAAGATTTCGGCCATCGTTCATGTATCTGCTCACGATTTCCTCTCTCGACCACACTGTACCGAATATCCCGTTCTATTTCTCTCCCGTTTGTTTCCACTCGCCTCCCTTTTTCTTTTTACTCCGCGCGCACAATGGATATCCCAGGTCGTTCGATTAACTTTTCGAACGAGTGTGTAATTTGATTTCACCTCTAATTCGAGCCCCGTCGAGCGTCGATTTGTACCTAGGATTTTGTTGGTAAATATTATTGCGCGGATGTTCGAATTGGTGAGCGAAGGGATGGTCGTGAAACTGATCGAGTCCACGCGGTCTGCGCGACGCCGTCTTGGGTCTCTAGCCGGAATTTCTTCCTCGAGCCCTCTTTCCCTGTTATTTCCTCTTTCCTTCCTGCTCCGTCGATTCGTAATTCCCGGATGCCGCGCCACGGGGTGACTCCGCCTAGGATAATTGTGTTTCGCGCTGTCCGAATTGCGTTAGCGGGTCTTATAGGGGGATTAACATAGTTTCCTCGGAGTTTGGGGTGCAGTTCCACCGTGCCGTTGCTGGAAAAATCTTTCGTCAGAAGTCAACCACTGTCCCTCCCGATCCGCGGCGCCGCGTATTTCCATTTTCTGGCCGATTAACACATTACGCGCGAACGCTGTTCAGCCAAGAGGATGTTGAAACGTCAGCCGGAGCCAGGGGACGATAAAGCAATTTTTATGGCCGCAACTCGTCGCGTTACAATAACAGCCAATACATTACACAGCCGACCCCTCGCAAGCGGGGCATCAACTCCGCGGCAATTGGCCCGCGTGACACGACGCACAGGTTATTACTATAATTTTTCTCTTTAGCGGCTCCCCTACGAAACGGGGGCGGTGCTCGCGGGCCGCAAAACGAATCGTCGCATAAGGAAGACGCCGCGGTCATAGAGGCACTTACGCTGCGTGCACGGGGGTGGAAAAGCGTTGCACAGATATGTAGGGACACAGAGAGGCCGTCCGTAGAGATACGCCCCCCATCTGTCCACCCTTCGCTGGGTTCATCCCTCGACCGAATACAACACACCTTCTCCCCTTTCGACGGGCGATGGCACGCGCTCAAAGGGGGTGAACGGGGTCACCGCGGGGGGTGTCGCGACGGGGGCTGCTTCTTTCACGATTCTAACTCGTTTAATGTAACGGGTGCATCGGTCGGTGGCGGCGTGGTTTCCTAAAAGAGAAAAGACGGGACAGGTGTTTGGGGAGATGTGGGTGGTCCACGCGAGCTTCGAGGGGTGAATATCATAGCGCTATTTTACGCCGCGTTACGGTAGCGTCGCGTCGTCGCTGAAGGGGGGTCGAAACGCGCCGCGCTGGGGTTGCAACGCGGCGCCCACGGTCTAATCGCATTTCTGCGCGGTAATTAATAGGTGGAGGCTTGCTGGTGATGCTGGCACGAAAATTTGACTTGGATTCCAAAGAGGGTGGAGAACGTTGGCGCGGCTGGATCGCTGGGGAACAGGTAGCCGAGGGTAGAGTAACGCGATTTAGTTAGCACAGCGAAGAGAGCTGCGTGGACCTTCTAGCTAAAGAGACACGATAAAGATTGAAGGATCCCTTTATGCGAACGGTGAAAGCGAGGGCGGAATTATCGGATAATCTCTGACGTCCTCGATCGCTCGGTGGATGCATAAAGCCGCGGAAAGATTATTGATATGTCTCTTTCGAGGGGATTTCGCGAGGAGGCATTCCAGTGCGCCTGGTGCGTGCACCAAACTCTCCAGACTGGAAACTCGTATCCACGTGGGAAGGAGGAGAGAGAGAGAGAGAGAGAGGAGGAGGTGGCGAGAGTGTCGAAGGGCTGGGAGGCTGGGGGAGGGAAAACAAAAGGACGAAACGAAGAAAGGGACGGAGTCTCTCTGAAGGGAGTATGTTATGCGATATCCCGCGTTGCAGTCGGAAAGGTGGGGTCGCGAGAGGTGTACGAAGCGAGACGAAGAAAAAGTCTGCAGGGAAGTGAAGGGCGGAGAGGGGTGTGCGGGGCTGGGAAACGGGGGTCCCGGATGACCCCATGGCCCGGCACGTATGGGGCCCCCAGACTGCTGGGCCCGACTCCTGACTCCCAGCTTCTACCAGAAGGCTAACCCTGAAGAAGCGAAGTCTCCGGTCCCTCTTTCTTCTCGTTTCTCCTTCGTCCACCTCAGCCCACTTGCCTTCTCACAGCCTATACTTATCCTCCTACTAATACCACCACCACCATCACCACCACCACCGCCGCCAGCTTACCCTCCCCTCCCCACCCGTCCTCTGCTTCTTCTTCTTCCTCGGGTTACCTTATACTTATTGCCTCTGGTGGGCTCCGGGGCCTGCCCCTACAGGGTGTGTTATTATTATCTGACATTATCTATAATTCCGAAGCGGGCAGGAAGCCCACTTAGGGATTGTGATAGCCCCCGTGATTAAACCACCCTCCCCCGACCTTTACCCCCACCCACTCTCTATCCGAGCGTACACCTACACGGCTAACCGACGGTGGACGCGGTTAGAAGCCGGTACAGCACCTTTCAAAGCTGTCCCCGATCTTTCTTCACCGGCGAGAACACTGTTGTCCAATCTAGCGTCGCTCGCGTCAACAAATCGACCTGGAGGTAGGAGGAACGTTCCACGCCAGCGAGCGTGTCTACGAGACTCCGAGGCCTTTCTACCGGTGTAAGTGCTAAGGCAACTGACAATGAGCTCGTTTACTCGAGTTCCACGTATCCACGGATAAATAATAGGGAACTTCGGGGACGCGCCTCGGTAATATGTCTCTTCGATAGTCCTCGATTTGTCAGGGGCAACCTGTCGGAAGTGATCGCCGTTCCAGGATACAGATAAAGAATCAGGTGGGTGTCCAGGCACGCCGGTATCTGATCATCGCTGAAGGGGCCTGTATAGGAAAGCTACACCTCTAATCGTACACCCCCGTTGGGCCTTAGCCGGAGGGAAGAGGAGGGAGAAGTCCAACAGTAGGCACCCAGGGACCGGCCCCAGGACGCTACTTCGGTAATCGCCGGTCGATTATAAACCGAAAAAGCCGGAAACCACTTACGCCCGAAACCGTGTGGCGTTTATATGGCAGTTATGTCGGTGAAACCACACCTTGCCGACGTCCAGGGAATTGTCTTGCTCACCGAAGAGTGGCGTACAAAAATATACTTGTCAATATCCGACGGGCTATTCCAGAATTGCACCACAAACAAATATGTACCTACCTACTACTTTTGGGCTGTATCAATTTCGCGATTTTATTCACATCCTTTAGCGTTCTTGAAGATTCTTATGACCTCTAGGGCTCTTTCTACTTGGAATGTGCGCCTTATCGAGTGAAAGTTTCACTACTAATCAATCCGAGAGAGGATCCTCTCCATTTGTCCACGCTTTCGCGCACAAAGTGTTCTTGCGACCAGGCTTCCTGAATGCGGTGTAGCCTCTATCCCCCCGGACTGTCCTTGACTTGTAAGAGGTGCTAATTTAGCGGACGATGTCTGATCCATAAAGATCATCGTTGGAGGGGCCTGCACAGGAAAGAGCAACGGGTAATAATCGAACATCCCCTCGGGCCGAAAGGCTGAACAGTAGGCGGCCAGGTCCAGCCCCGGAACGCTACCTCGGGTAATCGTTGGCCGATTATAAATCGAAAAAAGCCGGAAACCACTTAGCTGGAGCGGCGCGTCGGCCGTTCTGTATGGGCAGGTTACGTCCCTGGAACCACACCTTGTCGCCACCGCGAGGACAAGCACTTCTGGCCTGCTGGAAATTCGACTTGGTGTCGAAGGAGTGGGTGTCGATGCATATCTTGTGTCGTGGACCCCCGCGGTGCAGGAGGCCCCTGAATGTCTCGTTGAGGACCACTTATGGTGATCCTACGGTGCCCGAGGTGGTGCTACCGTGCACGTGTATATCGGCCGGGAATCTACGGCTGGATATAATCGATCGTGCCGATACGCGAGCTGGCCTGCCGCGTCCACCGATCGACACACTTCCCCGGGATGGATCGGCGGACGTTTCGCGAGGGGCGACCCTTTCGTGGTACCGCGCGCACTTCTTCCGAGAACACACTTTCCTCTAGCAATCTACTCGCGCCGTGACGTCTGACAAATCGCGAGAAGTTTGTCTTCGGTATGTATGTATCCGCTTCGAGATTGGGAGTGGGGCTACCTGGGCGCAACTCGCTTGGTATCCAGCCGGTGCAACTCGGACGATGTTTACGAGCGATTCGAAGAAAGAACGGATAGAGCGACACGAGGAGCGAGGCGGCAAGGTTCTCAGAAGAAGGAGGAGAGCGAGGAACGAGGAAGGGAGGAAATAAGGGGTGGCGCGACCACGTAGACGAAATCATCGAGGTAACGTCGAAAACACGCGAGCCTCGCGGGTACCCATGCGGAAACATCATCGGCAGCTGGGATCGCGGGGGCCCTTTCGGGGTGTATTTTTGGCGAAGTTAGAAGGGGGATGGAAGGGAGTAACGGCAGTCAGTCGTTCCAGGCGAGTGTGTAGGCGCCCCTAAGCCGCCCCAAAGCGCGACCACCAAAACCCTGCGGAGCTTATTTCACGAACGACCGGCCACCCTACTCGACTCTGTGTCTCTGCACACACTTTCTCTGCTCACCCCCGCGCTGCCAACGGCCCCCTCTTAGGCACGCGAGAAAAAGAGACGGAGAAGGTGGGCTTATCTTGGCTCCGCCAGCATCGAGAGACCCGGTACACAAGTGAAACTCGATCATCCTATACTGGGTGTACTGCATCTCGTCCAAGTTGACGATATCGAGAGAATTGTTCGAGGAACGTCGAAAGATCCTCCCCTGCCCCCCCCCCCTAACAGGCTCGCCGCTCAGAGAATCATGGGATTTCTCGTGCGTTCGCAGCGTTATCGAAGCCAGTGACAAGGTGTATCGCAGCGAGGAAGGGACGTTTTCACGCCGACTGCCTTCTCTGAAATAGAGCGCGTATTGGCTCTAGGCAGCACAATAGCATTAACCGTGACAATGGCCCCCTCTGCGCGAGGCCCCGTCGTTTCGACGTTCTTTCTCGACGCGCCGCGTCCTGCCCGGTCGCGCGTGCGGGCTCCAGAGTTTTCTGCAGCGCGAAAATTGCCCGGCCGGATCTGTCGCCGCTCTACTTTCCGCGTTTTCCGCCGGGCGCAGCGCGGGAGCGCGCAGTCAATTCGACGACTTCGACACCCAGTATAGGGCAGGGGTGTAGCACGGAACGGGGGAACGTTATCTGCCAGGTCCCAGGCTGACGGGGTTCGCCCTTCGGGAATAACGCGGAGATAAGCACCCCCGTAGCCTGCTCGACCCACCCACCCCGTCCGCCGCCTAGCAGAGAGATGCAAAGAGATCTTGATACGGGCTACATCGAGGCCCTCTTGCTCTTCTCCTCTCTTTTCCACCCTGCCACGGTATCCCCGTAGATAGGGCCACCCCTGGCCTACGGGAGCTCCCTGGTAACTTATGAGTCAGATTTATCTCGCCGACTGGTGACTGATCGCCCCCACGAATTTCCAAAACTTCCAGCTCTTCGACTAGCCTCCAGTCGACGAACGGACCAGGGGGGAGAGGTTTTGTGCAAGACGCCCGGCGTCCTGAGCGTCCCCCTATCCTCGATGCCACCCGAAGCAGACGCGGTTGCGTTTCCGCGAACGCGATTATTCTTCCCGCAAACGGGGCCACCGCTGGCTGGAGCTAATGGCACAGAACGAAGAAATGGGCTCGGCGTTTCGTCGGGATGCCTGGCCCTGCAAGCTGGTCGCGCTAAATCATGCGTCCACGACGTTCCCGCGACGTGGACGCTTTGCCTTCTCGACGGAGCAAGCTGGAAGTCCCGATGGACGTAGACTGCAGCTAATCAACCCCTGCAAGCCGGAGCCACGAAAGATGCAAATGCAGGCCAAGAAGATACGCGGTAATGGATCCTACTTTCTAAGGGTGGATACCCACCTACCAGCGATACAAATAGTAAATTCTGTTAGAGGAGACCCGTTCTCGTAGCCAGCGTTACACTTGGGATAATTTCTCGTTGAGATGCAACGGCGGTCCTGGAGTTAGTGGCGCAGAGCAGGGAAACGGACTAAGATATGCACCGGGTAGAGGAGACGCTAAGAGTTTCCACCGATTCCCCGAAAGGGCGGAACACTTTGATGGCGACAGTTTGGCTAAGAAAGTAAAAAGAAGCTAGTAGAAACACGATTAACCTGAATAAACTACACTCTGTGTCCTAAGCCGTGAATCTAGGGGAGAGTTGCCAATATCCTACTGGTCACCTAAATCGTACCTCATCAATTTCTCAGTAATTAATGAATGTAAACGACATCTGACAATAAAAATATCAAGTAAATGCCTAATAATCATTAGTTTATATTGAATATTTTTTTTCTGTATTTATTGTTGGTTCTATTTTTAGTGGAAGTAACGATTTAGAAGACCGAGGGGTACGATTTAGGAGACTTGTTGCCTAAATCGTACCTTTTACAGTGTTTGACAAAAAGATCAATAACAAATTAATTTGTTCTGAACAAAAGGTAAAGCATACAATAGTAGGTGCCTAAAAGATCAAGCTACAATATCCAATAGTCATTTGCGTTGAAACTAGTACCAAATATGAAATATAACGTAAAATGTCTGAAGTGGTACGATATAGGCAACTTTCCCCTATCTCCGAGGAGCGAAGCTGAAGGCTTCGCGGCAAGAATAATCTCCACCCCCTCGTGTAAGTACGAGTATCAGTGTCAGAGAGAAACAGGTTGACCAGCGGGAAAACTTTGGAGGCAGCCCCCGTCTCGATTTCAAACGGCAGGCGGGATCGTGTGTCGGCCTGGATCCCTTTTGTTTTCGTAACACCCGGTGCGTATCGGTGGTCGGTCACCGGCAAACGAGCGTAAAACTCGCGCGGAACAATGCGGCACGGTGCGTGCCGTATTTTCGTGCCACCGCCTCGTCCCGTGCCCGTGTAAGTGTACATCATTTGCGCGCAACAGTGGTTTCGATCGTGCATTATAGGGCGTAGAAGGCACGCCGTCTCTACGCCGGCCCCGTTGCACGCATGAATCAGGTTAATCAAGTGGAACTGTCTGCCTGGCTATTGCAAAGGGCGCAGAAGACGAGCAGGCTGGCTGAGCGACGGACGAGCACCTACGCGATAGCGGCGCAGGTGGCGCGATTACACCCGTCCTGTTATTTCGCTGGGCCCAGGTAAGAGTTTCCACTGTTAGAAATGTTCATCCGAACGGGGTGGGTCCATTCAGTAAGTACGTCAAAAAAAGGAGCCCATTCAGCACGCTCACGAGTGCTGGAAGTGACGGATTTCGATTCAAATCCTCACCCTTTCAAATACTATGCAGCGAGTGTTTGCTTCCCAAATTGCACGGGAGATCCTTCAGCACTCGATCGCAACCCCGCCGAATGAAATGATTTGCAAACGATTAGGCACTGACTTAGAGCCCTGTTCGATGGTCCAGGAGGGGGATCAATAGCGGAACGGTAATTATAAGGGGACTATGGAATTGGTCAGGCCCCTTTGAAGGTGCAGAGTTCTTCGGTCTTTCACGCGGAACGTCATCTGTGTCACAGCTCTCCGTTCTGAGCCGTGTCGACGAGATCTCTCTGTTAGCCTCACATGGAGTCTTTTACATCCAGGAAGCAAGAAAATTACCGCAGACTGTCGATACTCGCGAATGAAGACAGATGGTGCGGCCGATGGGAGGGTGTGCCGAGGGGGATGCCGGTTATTCGGCGTGTGCCGCCTCGTCTGAGGAAACCGCCGAGAAGGGTGTTCAAGGCAGAGAAGAAAGAAGACGCGGTGCGCCGGCCACCAGATGACAGAGCCATGACCTAGGAAATCCCACGAAAAGGGAGGAGGGCATACGTCGGACGAGGCACTGAAAAATTGATGTTCCCGCGCCGGTTCCACCCCCTCGAAAACAGAGGGAGAGAGGAGATCGAAGGGGTGGCGGGCCCGGGCGTGCTAGAGGAAGAGAGGCACCGAGAAAGGTGATGGTGAAACACGATGACTGGCGATCCGTTTTTTCGAGATCAGGGCGGCGAAACTTCAAGGACCTTCACGAAGGCCAGAAACACTCGCTTGGCCCCCTAATTATCACTACGGGGGTTCCCCTTTCGGGCGCAGGGCCTCTTCTGGTACAAAACTGCGCAGCAGGGGTCCCGCGCGAAGCTCCCCCTCCGACCTCCCCGCGCACCTCCTCCATCCCCCAATGCTCGCCGATCGACCTACAAAATATCATCCTCCCTTTCCCACCGTACGCCTCGATCTTTGCCGGTTTACTAATATTTTCGTTGCCGTGGGGCGGCAAGTGCCTCGCTGGGAAGTGGCTGTTGCGTTAATTGAGAGCGCGTTGCTCGTTGATACGGTGGGAATCAAGAGAGCGTGTCCATTGATCGTTCAGCAGGCTGCGGAATTCTACTTTGGGATCGAGCCGGGGCGCCCACTTGTTGGTGTAGACCGCTTTATTAACGATCGCAATTCGGTGACGCGAGGAGCAGAGGTTCTGCGAATACCTCCAGTAGCGGAGGCGCATGGTGTTCCTTCCCATCTTAGTGCGGTAACCACGGGGTGAGGTTAATTAGTATTGCACGAAGGAAGAACCTACTTGATCCTGCTCCGATCAGAGCTCGTTCGTCTGGCATCAGGCACTTCCTTTCGCTGTCCCTGGTGTCGAACATCCTGAGAGCGCGCTCCGCGATTACGGAGGGTGGAACTCGGCGAAGGGCCATCGACAAACACCGTAAGACCATTCCTGCGGCCCCGAAGCAACCCCACGCAGACCAGGAATGCGTCCTGTCCCGTGCACGCATCCACCACCGATCCACCCCCGATCCGACACTTGGCCGGCTCGCAGCAGTTACACGCTTCTGCTCGTTCCTCCGACCCAGGGGTGGCAGCCCCGTGCTCGCTTAGGGTGGTTAGCTTGATCGTTGATGTTTCGCCCCCGCGAGCGTCGAACGAGGAGACCACGGAAAACAGAAGAAGAAGAAGAGGGAACGTACGAGCGTGCGGACGGACAGAGATGGGCGTACAAAAGGGGAACGTGGCGAGAGAGAAGGAGAGCGCGCCACGATGGGGTGGTAAAAGGGAGAGCGATGGGGAGGAAAAGGTGGAGGGAAAGAGAGAGAGATAGAGAAGGGGAGAAAGGGGACGTGCGCACACTTCGTGTTTCCCACGTGCTGCTCGGTGCAAACGTCGTGCATCGCGTGCTCACCTATACGTGCAACCGTCACTCTGAAAAGGGAATGGGATTAGTCAGGGGGTTGGCTACAATAGGGAGGAAGAGAAGAGGGCGATAGCGACCGGGGGTGGTGGATCCGTGGATGATTGCAGGGACGACCGCGTGACGGTAACTACTGGGGCTTGCCATGACGGACAGCCCCCGACGGCACACGGCACACGAGCTGCACACGAGCTGCGCACACCACGGTCACGCGGCCTGTCTCTTTCGGAAAACTTTCCTTGCCGCTTCGCTCCGTCTTCTTCTAGCGAACGGCATGGATAACCACCTACTGTCGTGCGATCGTTTTGTGACGTGACACCTTACACGCTCCGCGCTATTTGTTTGCATGTCGTTCGGGGCGGATCTGCTTGTAGGCGGCTCAGATTTATGGCCGCCGCGCAGATTAACGCATTTATTTTTACGCCCACGGGACACCGCCGCGCCCGTGGGCCGCGGATAGAGCCGCGGATGCTACTCGACCGCCGCGCGGTCCCGGCGATTTTCCGATCCATCGGCGGCTCGGTTCCCAACGCGAACGAACGTCGCGAGAAAGTGCCACTCGGCGCGACTGGCTCCCGTTATAATGGTACTTTTTCGAAATGACGTATTGGGCAGGTGGATGGCGCAAGGAACGGGTGCTTAAAGTTAACGTCGCTTCGCACGTACCTCCAATCAACGAATGGAACCGTCAATTATTATCAATTATCGCATCTGCATCGGCGGCGTTGGTACGCTACACCTTGGGCCGCCGACCGATACCCATCGTTTCGCTTTACGAAACAGATACCTCACGGCCCGATAATGATAGACGTGGACCGTGATGCACGATTCTAGCGAGATCTCGGTCGGACGATAGATAATAGATTTACCCCCCGCGAGGATTTCATCACGGCGACGATGGCCGTCATCGGTCGTCGATGGATCTTGGTTGATTCGCGCCGAGTACGTTTAACACCTTCCCCGTCGAACTGCCGTGCCCGGCAATCCGATAAATTGAATTCCCATCTAATACGATAATGTTATCATTACTCGCGCATAAGGATGACCAACGGCACGATTAATCACGTTAATCGAGGAACGGAGGTCGCTAACGTAATTTCGCCCGGGTATTAACATAAACGTATTGATCTTTTTTTCCACGGGGCATACCCACACACGGCCGGCTGTCGCATTCGTTGCGTGATTTATAGGGGATAATGTAAGCGATCCCATAAAGTTAACCAGCTCGCTCTCTCTCTGCGAAACTCGCATAAATACGGCGGCCGTATCTCTAGCTCCTCGACTTTTGTTTTCGATTCACCGGTGGTCCGTGATGTCGTCAATAGGGATTCAGCGCGATGTTAGCAAATAGATGTCGGGCACGCTCCCTAACCCGTTCCCCGGTCATCGATCGGACCGAATTCGGGACTAATGCGCGCGAATTACGGGCGACCTTGACTAGATCGAAAGGGCAATCCCCAAGGGAATTAGCCAGGATGAAGAGGCGAACGGACTCTTCTTGTTTTCATGGCGTTCGGTGAATGAGAAGGGAAGTCGAACACCGATATTTACCCCTATCAATCTTGCCTCGCAATATGCAATATACCGTGGTAAATTGCCCCCCGGGCTTCTTCCTTGCGATCTTCATTTTCCTAACGAATTTCCTGCGTTCGATCAATCTCTTCGAGCGGAGTCTCGATCCCCCTTCAGCCCCCAGCTCGCGATGCCGCGGCGGCAGGCAAGTTTAAACATTGAAACGTTAACGACGCGAAATTGACTGGAATTTTGCGCGTGATACGTTGCATGACTCTTTCGTCGACGTTCGGGCGAAGATCCGCTTGTTTTTAGGTCATAAAATGTCAACGTGACGCATGGGCGCAACACACCGGTCCTGTTCTGGTCGAGCGGCCGGTCGAGTCGATGCTAATTTACTCGAATTATGCCCGACCTTGGCCGGATCGAGGGATCAATTCGGGTGTAATCGCTTTCGAAGGAGCACCTAGACCTTCCCCTCGCTGTATGTATATACCTATCAGTGCGTATACATAAGAAGACGGAGCCCAAGTTTCGCCGATCCCCGTGGAATCTTAATGGGGAAGCGGCGAACGGAGCTGGAGGCAGGGACGTACAAGAACGCTCTCATCCTTAACCGCCTTTAACAAATTGCACCGGGCAATCGTTGACCGACAAGAGGATGTGTCTAAAGTCTTGTACTGTTTTTGCACGCGCACCGCGCACCGTGACGTGCCCGCGAACATCGTCGTGTGCAGTCGCGCCGCGACACCGGCGACCCGCTGATTAATCCTAAGCACACACTTGCGCAGAGAAATCACGTCGCCCTTTCTATATAGACCGCTGTTCAAAAATCAATCCCAAACAGTTCGTCCCCGAAACGGCCGGGCTACCCCCGAAATCCATCAGAACGCGGCATTTGGCTTTGCACCTTGTGAATCGAAGCCGAACCATTGGGCAGCTAAAAAATTTACCAGCACCGGGCCAGTGTGCGTGCCCGGACACTCGCGGAAAGCACGCGCGCCGGGCGTGCATGCACGCACGCACATTTCCCGCAGGTAATCAGACGTGCGGCCAGGGGTGCGTTAACCTTTCGATCGCAGATCGCCAGATTGCAAACACGCGAAAATAAATCTGGCCGTGCAATTTTTACATCATCGCGGTCGCGTATCGATACCGCTGCGCACAGAAACGAGGCGCGACGAGACATCGATCCTTCTTGCATATTCAAGCACGTACCTCACCCTTCGGGCACGCGTAGCCAGGCAAGAAACCGGGTCCACCGAGCTGGAAGAATATCATTGTCTTGTAACTTCGCACGGGGAACGTCGGGATTAGGTATTCGGGGGATGTCCGCGGAGGTCGTAATTGGACCGACGATTTACCGTGCACGGTGCAACGTCTTTTTTCACCTCGACGTATCAGCAATAAGGAAAAACAAGGATGGAGGGACAAGGATTCGCAAATAACGAGACGAATCTATCAGTTGAACCTGGCTCTTGCCCAGGAACCAGGAACCTTGCCCAGAAGATCTCTCAGGTCACAAGCTTCCAAAAAAACTATGATTTGATTCAAATACTATATAGGGTAAGTGCGGGAGAGTTCGACCATCGAGAGTGGCCGGCCAGTGTTGATAATTAAACACTGACGCAAGATAGGGTACTGTGTGTCATTGATACAAAAGATATGAAGCCGCTTGTTGTTTATCTCACATTGACCATTGTCAGAAATCCATATTTGAATTATAAGATACAGTTTATGCGAGGCTGAAAGTTTTTAGACCAAGTTACAGTGGTGGTGATATTTGAAAAACAGTTAAGTTTATTTACACTCTTCTGATATTGGGGATATAATATGCATATAACTACAGTGTAACACCAACAATACGTATGTATTCGCTTTTAATTTTTGTTTTGATAAGGTGGTCGATCGCTCCCTTCATTACCCGTAGTAGGTGGACGGTCTAACCCCGACATGCGGGTGAGACCGACCAGTTGCAGTGCCAATGTTTTTCGTTGAAAATGAAAATAAATATTTTAAATTATCGCACACTATAATTTATATATAGGTACTCTAAATTGATTGAGCTTTGCTTTAATGTGCATAAAACGACAAAAATGTGAAAAACAACGATGCTACAATTTCTTTTACAAAAAGTGATCGAACTCTCCCGGACTTACAATATTTTTTCTTTCCCATAATCTTCACACCACACGCGCGTACATTAATTTGTAATCCTGTTATGTATACTAGGGTGTCCCAGAACGTTTGCCAGCTAAGTATTTTTCCTTAAATCCGCCACTGCCCAGCACTAATTCCTTGTTCCGAAAATCCAGTGTCGGATAACTTTGCTGGCACATCGAGTATGCACCCTTCGATTATCGTTTGGATGTTGCAACTCCTCGCAGCGGAGAGTCCGAAAAACGCGAGGCTACGAGGGAAAGAAGGGAAGCCCTGTAATTGCGTGGACGATTTAACACGTACGACGGAACATCTCGTCCGGTGTCGGCGTGATAAGTAGGATGCCGCAGTTCGGTGGTTGCAGCCGGGTGGATGCAGAGGCCGGGTACGCAAAGAGGAGCGTGTGTTGTGGGTTTCCATAGGGTCGTCCGGTGGCGGGTCGGAGGCTGGCCGTCACGAGGGAGCGAGAGGGGCAGCCGAGGAGGGGGTTAGTCGGCCAGAAGAGGGGCTGAGAGGGGTGGACCGCGGGGCTTTAATGAACCAATTTAAATGCATGCGATGATCAGTTGGCCTCTGAGCCCTCTTCTTCTTCTTCTGCGGGCTCTTTCGACGACGACCGGCTACCTTTACACACGATAGGCCACGCCACACGACACACGCTGCCTCCTAGGTCTCCCACACCCCTCTCATCGTTCCTCTATCGCCCTCCGACCACCTTACCCCCCTACTCTCCCTTTGTTCCCGTCTATGTTTCTCCACCTGGAAGCTGCCCATCTCCATTTTTTAATGAAATCGGAATTGCGCCACTCTCTCGCGACACAAGCAACTTTCGCGCGAGAGAGACGATCGTCCCGAGGCCCGGGTGACTCGCGGCGACAAGCCTCGGAATCCTGTTAACCGATGGAACGAGAGCGTTCCGCGAGAGATTTCTGGGAATCGGGTCTCGGGATTTTCTCAGTGGTCTCCTTTACACTCCGATGACCAATGATCGCAGACAACTCGATCGCCGTGAAACGCGTTGGGTCAACCGACTCTGCCGAGTCTCTTCATTCGCCAGAGAATTTAGCCTGATCGCTAGTGGTGATCCAGGAATTTCGACTGGCTGGGGAAACTTTTTGCCCAAAAACCAGCCTCCTAATTGTCAGGCCCGTGTACGTACCTACACACGTCGCTGGAAAGCATATGCGCGGTATTTAAGAACGAACGGGAATGAGAGGAAGAAAAGGAAGGCCCCGGCGAAACGACTGCAACTGTGGGGGACCCAGTGTGCACCTGCCCCAGTCCCATGCGGGGCAATGATTGCAACCACGAGACGTCTTGACACCCCATGAAAAGGACGACGCGCGTCACCGCATCCGTCGACCCCCTACGACGCATCGGCACCCACCTCCGCGTTTGTCATCGTCGCTGCCTTCGAATTCCACGCGTTTTATCGGCGATTAATGTCGGTCCATCGTGTAATAAGAATTTTATGGGATTCCTCAGCGCGTGGCTTTCTGGCATAGGCACTGTGGCGACCAACGTCCACGCGACTTCCCAAGAAGAACACAGGATAAATCAATTTGGTCCGAGTCTATGAAGATATCGATGGCTTAATGCACAAATATTGCATGTCGACTTTTTGTGAAATTTGAGTTTTTATATGCATCAAATACTTACCTACTTAAGTCTTGACTGTTTCTTTATGCTTTATAAAAATCACATTTATATCTACCGTAAACTGGGGGAACATTGGCATCTACTTAACATCTATTAAAAAGGAAAAGGAAAAAGTGTTATACATTTTCACACTTGTAGTACAATCACAAAAAATGCAATGTTATGATAGGATACTTAAAGCAAATGAAAAAATGTTAATTTTTATGTTCCAAAAACGTGCCAATGTTCCCCCAGTTTACGTTACTTCATAAATATGTGAAAAATAATATTTTCGCTCATTGATATCCCCGAATCTTATGTGCCATTGTTTAAACCAGTTTTTCTCGAATACTGTAAAAGTGTAGGTACATACAATATTTGTGCACCAAGAGGAAACATCCTTATTGAATTTTCTCTGAGAAGTGGGGACTGTTTTTGTTAGATTGTTCGACGACGAGGTAGAAATAAAGGTGCCCCTTCCGGTGACCTCGTCTAAAGAATTTTCGTCGCCGATGGAAATAGCCGTCCAGGCGGGATGCCCGGGCGCGACTTCGTCTATCGCGAAGTCGCGGCACGCATTGCCGCCCACGTAAATACGTAAACACACGTACAGGGCCGCTCGTCATCGTCAGGGGCTGTCGAGTCGACGTGTTTTGTCGATAATCAACGTCTATCGAACGCGTAATCGAGTGCAAGAGCGCGAGCGCGGCCCACGTTCCTCCACCTCCGCTTTTCCTCTCGGCACTTTCATTTCGAGCGAGCGAAAACGCTTCCATGGAAAATTCGTTCCCTCGACATCGCCGAGTCGTCGTTTCCGTGCGCTCGCGACGCTGTCCTTTCACTCTCCGGCGTTGATTACTTCGTTCCTTTTTCCTTCCTCGTTTTCCTCTTTTCCATCTCCAGCCTCACCCTCCTTCCCCTTCACTTCTATGATCATACCGTGACGAGAGGACGCCGGGAAAAAATGTCGGGGACACGCCGACAGGGGAGAAAGAATATTTTTCTCCTCGATATTCCGAATTCTCCCGTGAGATAGGTATATTTCCCGTGTATCGCGATGGACTCCGAATTGCAGTGGAAAAATTCGCTCGTTTTAACCCCCCGCCGGTAGGGGAGACCGGGGCTACTTGAGTAATGTTTATGACATTTCTAATTTTTATGAATGGACCTTTGGTATTTCGTTAACTTGTTATACAGGCTTAATTTTGAAAATCGTTTTAATTGAGTTTAGGTTGTAGTTTTTATTATATTTAGAGTAGTTGGACGAATAAGTCAACAAACCCCGGCTGTGGGGTTCGTTGAAAAATATGATGGGGTTAGGTGACTTGACATTTACTTTTTAGTTTTAACACTTTGCCTGCTGTCACAGTTTACGACCAATAAATTTATGTTATTTTTTATTCACTTCTTCACATTGTTATTATATTTATTAATTATCATGGTATTATATACTGTAATTATTTCGTACTTTTTTGTTATTTGGAAGACCTGAGTTTGAACGGAGGATAAGGTATAAAACTAGTAGGGGTGAGTTTGGAGAAATTTGTAGTGGGGGAAGTCGACTTGAGCAGTTGAAGTCTGCCTCGACTGCAGCTTGAGGATAAAAATTTCCAATTTTTAGTGGTGTTCCTATGCTTAATCAAGTAATCCTGGCCGATATTGTTAACATGTTAAGGGCGGTACGTACAAAATCTTCACTCGCCGAATCAAATAAAATACCGCAAAATTATAGGTAGTCAATCTATCACGTTTCCACAAAATATTCATGAAAAAACATCAAGCAGTACTTAGTGGACAAAAATTTATAAATAGTCGAAACAAAAATATTTTACATCCCGCCGAATAATTTAGATTTTTCATTCTCTGTGTTAAGTAGAGCACGCAAGTTTTTGTCACGACGACACGTTAAATGGCTGGTCATTTATATACCTACTTCAATCCGGGAATCGGAGCATAATTTACTTCATAATAAAACAATTAAAAGGAATTGGTCAACTAACCTCGTTAGTCAACTAGCCCCAGTCTCCCCTACCTCTCGCAAACGTGCATCGGGAGAATTGATACGACACTAAGCATCCAAGAAGGAGTTGAATGCTTACCTCTCTGCAAGAAGTTCATTCGAATCCGCGTTACGAGCACTTCCAGTTTTCGCGGGTCTAGGGGAAGAGGGGGTTGTTGGTCGGAAGCTAGAAAAGTCGCGCAAACTGGCACTGATTTATGTCATCGGGTCGCCTTTCGTTTGCAAGGCCCGTGGTCCGTAAAGCATGTAATTAGTGTAAAAATGCGCAAGTCCTTGTTGGCCGAGTCGCCCCTCCGCGGCGGCCAACAGCGCAGCCAGCAGGAGCGGAAGGGGGGAGGAGGGATTTTTCGCCCGGTGGCTCTCGCCCTGCAGCGAGCCATCGCCTCCTGCAAAGTCACGGCAGTGAAATTTAGTGCCCCGCCACTAAATTTCTCAGGTATTCCAATATATTCCGCGGTGCGTATCTACCTGTTCCGCGCCTCCTCTCTCTCCCTCTCTCTCCCTCTCTCTCTCACTCACTCACTCTCTCTCCCTGACGGTCTTCTTCTTCTTTTCTTTTACCTTACGTCTCGCGCCCGTCCCTTCTTCGATCTCGCGCGCTCTTCTCTCTGTCCCTCGCGCACGCACACACCCCACGGTACCTGCAGCCCGGGCCTCCCTCTCGCACTCGCTCTCCACCGAGGAGCGCGTTCACGTGAGACGAGCGTTTGTTGCACACGCTCGACTTTAAAAGAAAAGGCACGAGATGAGGATGGGCGTTCCCACCGGAGTTATTAATGGCTTTGACTTCGTTGCTATGGATATCCATAAGTCTTTGGCCTGCGAGAAGAAGAGAGAGATAGCCGGCCGACGGCGTACGGGAGCGAGAGGAACGGTGGAGAGAAAGACGAGACCGCCGCGCCGCCACGGTCTTCTTCTCTGGGACCTCGGACCGCTGCCGGACCGAAGGACGTGAAACACGAGAAAAAGGCAGTAAGACGAGAAAAGGCAGACGGGGGAGGTGGTACCCGCGTATCCCGGATTTCTCAATTCCTCCCTGCCTGAGCTCGGGGGACCGCGCGGTCCCCAAACTGATTCGACCCTCGGATCGATCGTTGGTCACCGTTTCGGATCCACCCGTGTAACGAGAAGCCTCTCCCATTAATCGGACCGATTATCTTCGGCGATAATAAAACGATGGCTCGATGGTGGAGTCCATTTTGCCCGGTTACGCAAATAGAAGACCGGCCGGGGCTTGAAATCGAAGGAATCGATAAGGGCCGCGTCCACGGCGCGCCGCGCTAGGATGTGCATCGGATGGGAAAGATCTTTACGAACCGAGGAGAATCGAGAACCCGTTTCACGGGGAGAGGGAGGACCGATCGGGACGAGTTTCCTGGTCGCGGAGAGGCAGCGTGTATCCGAGAAAACGGGATTGCTCGTAACGCCTCCTTTCTCGCGGTGTAACCACGTGAACAGAGCCGGAGCGGAGGCGAATATAAGTGTGAGTAAACATAATAGCAGAAATAATGTCCGCGGGGCTGGCGCGCCCTCGAGGTACGCGCGGCCACCTCTTTTTATTGCGCCCCGCGGACACGCGGAGCTATCGGCGGACGCGATGCGAGCGATTTCACGTGCGAGTAGTCGCGTTGATGGCGCGAGAAAAAAAAAAGAAAGGAAAGCGAAACGTGCGCGAGCGTAATAGCAGAAACGTTGGCTATCGAAGCTACGCGAGACCGGTCTCCGGTTTCGACCGATATCGCGATCGCGTATAATAAGTTTAAAACAGCCTGTGATTCAGCGTGAATTTGTACGATTTGTATAATTCGAGAACGTTGCTTCGAGTTCCCAGGGGTGGAAAGTCGGGGACCAGTCGCGAGTGGCGTCGCGCTAACTCGAGACCCTTGGCATTGTCGAAGAAGAAACGATTCTTCCACCGTGGAATTCCGCGAGATTTCCGCCAACAGGAGCTGGCAGAAGGGAAACTTCCGGCGACAAGAGAACGCCGGCACGGCGTTATCGGCGAGACGAGACGCCATTAGGGAATCCTTTGAAAGGGTGGCGATAATAAAAAGAGCCGTTCCTTCCGGGCGTACTGTAATAATGAGGACCAAGTTCGAGCGTGTCGCTTTCCCGTGGAAGAAAAGAAATCGAAAAGAAAGCGGAGAGGAAGGAACTGCAGGGAAGCGTCTCCTCGGGCCTGGATTAAGGACATTATAGTCCGCGGGCCTTCTTCGAGGGAGCGAGAAGTTTCCATAGCTTATCGGTCCGTTAGAATCTCCTTCGCCGCGTCTCCTCGCGATTCTTTTTCATCCGTGGAGTAGGAGAGACGAGCCAGCATTACTTCGCCCTTCTTTCGCGAGGACGTCTGGGCGGAAGGCTTCTCCGTGTTTCGTCCTGGAAGCGCGACGATGATGCTATTTCCGTCGGACACGACGGCCACGGGAAGCTGGGGATGCGGGAGCAGCGTCGTGGCGATCCTCGAAGAAACTTAATTAGGGTACATATCGACCACGGTATCTGGAACGGCCGCGGGAGAGTCGAACGCCGCTGAGAGGAGGATCCGTTTCTAATCGCGCGGCCGGTCGCATTGTGGGTGCACGCGGCGTTGAAAAAGTCCGGCGAAAAGCTGAAGGCGACGGGGGCGCTGGGTGGAGGAAGACGCAACGTGAAACAGAGAGGACGATCCGGGAGAGGCAGGCCGTTCGAGAGAGAAAAAAGGACGGGGCACGGAGGGAAAGAGAGATTCTCGCGGTCGAGAGTTTGGCGTAATGAAAGAAAAAGAGGGAGAAAAAAAAGGAGCAGCAAATTGACCGGTGCCAGCGGGAAGCCGAACGCGACGGGGAGTCCTCTTTGCCCAAAAAATCGTCCGTCCTTCTCCGTCCCGATTCTACGCTCCGAGCGCCTTCTGTCTTCATCCCTTTCGCTCCGGGCGCGGAGCACACCTTTTCTCTCTCGGCTCTTCTCGTCGCTCATCTCGAAGCGAGACAAATGAGCGGCATCCGTCTGCGTCACCTGTCCGTCAGCCCGTTCGTAACTTTTGACTCGAGGCAAATCGACGAGAGGGAGAGAGGAACGAAAACCGACTTTTTATCGTGGCCGGCGTCGCCGGTGACCCGCGGACGTAACAGCGTGCCCAACTGAACCCCGCTCTTGCTCCCTTTTCAAACCACTGTTTGGCCTTTCGCGATCGTGTCCACTCCTTCTTGCGGCTTGATAACGTAATAAATGTTCCGGGCTGAATAATCACCGTCAACATAGTCCGAATACCTGCAGCGTTCGCTGGATATATTACACTAATGGGATCGGTTTACCGTTTTTAAAGTGGACCTTGGCAAATATAATAATTACACTCGTACAAAGTCAGCGAGCGGAGCACTTACAGCCTGGAGCACCTTCACCCGAAGCCGCTATGCAAATTATCTCGCAGAGGGGCAGGGTTTACACGCTCGAGTCTCTAATAGCTTTGTCTGCGAAAAAGTTCAGCACGTTCTCTCCGGCGATCACACGCGAAGAAGTTTTAGTGGAATTCCATTGGGGAACCCCATCGTCCGATCGCATTATTACAGCGTCGTATGGATACGACTCTGCGTCATCAGATAGACTGGACTTGGTCGGCCAGTGGGAACGGTGCGGTATCCTTGCGGCGTGGGTAAACGCAACGGAATTGCAGATACCGAGTGCGCCCGTCACTTGTGCGTAACTCGATCGCGTTCAGCCTCGCCGGGTCACGATCGAGAGTGCGACTTTTGCGGGATCGTGAAAAGCCCCCGACGCCAGTTGTACGGCTCGTTATCTGCCCCGTGTATCTTTCAATATACGCGCCAGTGGCTTTGTAATACATTTCGCAAGTGTTACTTCCTCGAAACGCTCGATAAGAAACAAAGTGCTGCCCGTTTATCACCGTTATCTCCGCGGGGGCAACCTATAACCGTAATGAGAAATTATTTACATCCAGGGAACCTGGCGATAATCGTAGGGGCGTCTGGCGTGCAAAAGTCCGCGCGCAACGGGGCCCGTCCCTGTGCTTCTATCTGCGCTGTCGCCGCTTAATGTTAAATTAATTAAATCGAACATCCGCCGATGGCGCCAATAAAGAACGTAATCTTATCGGCGACGCCACGCTCTTCCAGCGCTACCGTGCGCGGCCGCGCGTCCGTTCCGTTCACACGGATTCATTAAGATAACGAAATATTTCTGCCTCGGCTCGCGAAACGGCAGTCAACCACTCATCAGCGGTGTATCGGCGCGGTGCGCGCGGTTCTGGCCAACTGGAATGCCAACCGTCGGATTCGTCGTCAGGAAGCTATACTGGGTGGCCGAGGCGCAGCCTGGATGCACCAAAGGATACCTATAATCTCGCGGCAATTACCACTAGCAGAAAAAAGAATCGCGGGGGTTGGGATGAATGGTAGCCTGGATATTCGTTCAGGAAGCTAAGGCCGAGGGATATCGAGCGAGATCTACGAATGTCACTGGCCACGTTCTTTCCCGATCTTGATTATTTCCGCGGCAATTAAGAGCCCTACTTTAATTACGTATTTAGCTGCAGCGGTATTTTTTTCGCCATGAAAGTATAATGGAGATCGTTCGGTGTGGTTCCAACGGTAATTTGGTAGTTGAACCGTGTGTCGTAATTCAAGACACGGTGAAACGGATGCCTGAGGTAACGTGCATAAATCCAGCCCACGTGATCGTCGGGATACATTTAAAGCACCCGAATAAGACGAGAGGCTCAGATGGTCCCGAGATTAGGATCGGAACGGCTGTTAGGTGTGTCGCTCCACTCGTTCCGAGGCGCATCCGGAATTCGTGGTGGCTGGTGTCCACGTGCGTCGGGATTCGAAGGAAAAGTTGCTCGACGTCGCCATGGATCGCCGCGCTATCTCTATCGAGCGATGTTCCTCGTGTAAAGATCCTTGTTTATCGCGCGTGTACACGGTTAGAAAACGGGAAGCGCGATCGGAACTTGAGAATCCAGGCTAATCTATTGGCAATTTTATCGGGACTAGCTTGTCACCTTACGTTTCCTGCGCGCACCGCCAAACAACACCATCGGCATTGATTACGCCGAGTGGTACAGCGGCTCATAAAGCTGCTCCTGAAGAACTATTACACCCACCCAACCAGAAAATTGAAGAGGACACGGATAGGAGATAAGCAGAGCGTAGTGGCAGAGTCGCCGCGTCCGGAGGACTTGAGTGCGGCTTTTGTTGGGGAGCTTTCACGCTAATCGAGAAGCTAGAGGTCGTAGGTACAGGTAACTCGGGCGTTGGGAAAGCGGCGGTGGAAAAATCACGGCGAAGGGGACTGGGAAAAAATTCATGCGGTTAGCGAGCGGCTGGTGTTGCATCAGGAATCGATACACGTGTCAAATGTACTTATCGCAATACCATAAACAGACCATAAATCATTAAGAACGTATTTCAGAGCCGAGTGCTCGCTCGGAGCGACCTCGTAACGATCGCGGCACAGAAACCGGGAGCGAACATCGAACGAGGGCGCGCGAACTGCTCGATGAGGTATCGCGATTTATTCTCCGATGCCCGGCGTACAACTTTACGCATTCGTAACGAGCAACGAAAGTATGCCCCGAGTCGCGCGCCGCGCTCCTTTACGGGCGACGATTAACTCGCACGGATAACAATCTAATTTAAAAGAAATGGTTGAGATCACTTAGGAGAAGGCTGCCACTTAAGATATTTTACGTTATATTTCATATATGATAGTAACTTGGACGCAGCTGACTATTGGATATTGTAGCTTAATCTTTTAGGCACGTACTATTATATGTTTAACCCTTTCTTCAGGATAAATTAATTTGTTACTTACCTTTTTGTGACATATTGTAGGCAACCGGTACCTAAATCGTACCCCTCGGTTTCTAAAATCGTAGAAAGTGGTTGTGTGTTTTTCTGTCATCTAAACACTTTCGAACGGTCAACTGTGGAGTCACGAAGTGTGTCCCAGCTTATTGTGCCTAGACAATTCAGATGAATGTGACTATTTTCACAAAAGAAAAGTAAATAAATAATTTTTTTTTATAAAATTGAAATCTAAATTTCGGGCGAAGCTGAGTATGTAGTATCTAAAGCTAAATAGTATGATATATGTAACATATGAATTCTGAAATCCTCCTGGTACCATGACAAGGGAAGATTCCGAACCAGGAAATTCAAAAAAATTCTGAAACATTGTGAATTTGTAGGGGATTTCCTCTTGATTACAATGCAATTTTTGCTTGCTGCCCAAATTCACACGAAGGGAGTGAAATTAACCCCTGACAGTTCGTCTATTTTCCAATTTTGTGTTATAACTCGCGAACTGTAAGAGATCGAAAAAAAGTTTCAAGACAAAAATTACTTCTTTTAATTAGATCTACCATTTGGTAAAAAATTATTTACAGTTCACGAGTTATAATAGAAAATCGGAAAATAACCGGATTTTCAGGGGTCAATTACACCCCCTTAGAGTGAATTTGGGTAGCAAACAAAAATTGCGTTGTAATCAGGAGGAAATTCCCTACATATTCACAAAGTTTCAGGGATATTCCCTTGCGAGATCTGGAAGAAAATCACACGAAATGTTAGTGAGAGTTCTGAATACTTATTATAGAAATTACCCTCGGCACAACTTTGAAATCTGTGATAATTAGTGACTGATAAAAGTGTTTAGAGTTCGGCCACTACAAAACGCGAGTGGAAAGTATCGAAATCACAGAAAGAACGAGTGGCAGCGGCGGCTAGAGGTAGGAATATCCGTCGGAGCCGGTGTAGCGGCCTGTGGAAAGCGTATGAAGCAGAAAACAAATTGGTCACGATCATTAACGCCCTACGCGTTTCGAGTGGCGGGCCTATGGCAGTTACAAAGCGATATTTTATGTGGCGACGAGCATACGCTGCCTCGAGATGGATTAAATATCGTTTAATGCACTTGTTGCGATGCCGTTGAAATAATTAAAACGGCGTGCACGCCGGTTAGGCACGTTTCCTGGGGAAAATGAGCGGATGATCGTCGGAACGAGCCACCGTGCCTATCGAAAACTGCGCGCCTGTATTTAAATACAGTGATACACCGCGCCTAGGTACATGAATTTCCCTCCGCGCAACTTTTCGCCAAGCCACCGCCGCCTTTCTCTCTCCCCAATTAATGTTTACCATCCGCCTTGGTTATTTGCGCCAAGCCGAAGCTGTTTACCCGCCGATATACGCGGGCGTATCCGAGCGTTACGGGGCAAGACTATTGAAAACCGCAGGCACGAACGTTTTCGAAGTAGCATAAATCGTTCAGGATTATTAATAACCCGCTGGCCCCCCTCCGATACTCTCCCCCGAATCGAATTGCATACCGTACACATTCGGAAACGGAGCTTTTGGCAGGTACAAAGCCGCCGCGTTTTCCGCGGTTACATACGCGCTCCGGTTTCGAGCGTATTAAATAACGTTTAATGCGTACCCTGTAATATCGTTGAAATAATTAAAACGATACTGCTGCGCGGGCGGCTCGCTCTCCCTGGAAAAATGAATCGAACGGGAGCCTGCCCGCGTTCAAACGGAGTGAAGCGCGCGTCCACCGTTTCGCCTGACGCGTTCCCTCCGCGGTACCGTATGGGAGAGATTCTAATTATTGAATAAATTAATGTTGCTAACGATCGATCGAGTGGTACGCGCTCGGTCCGGCTTCGTTGCCCGTTACGCGCGCGATTATTCATCGACGACGGAAAAAGTCGTCGGCCATTGATGATCGATGTTGACAAGTGCGACGCGAACGCGTTGATACCGCGGGCCACACATTATCCTCCTTTCCTGATTGATCGATGAAATCTCTGGTCGATGTGGCCCGGCCGCGTATAAATATTTCATTTATATAGCTAGTAATGAACGCTCCTCCGCGCAGAAGCTCGCAATTAACGCGGCGCGGGCCTGATGTTTCAATTAAAAAGCAACCCTTCGGTGGCCCGGCGAGCAGTTCGGTCCCAGGGAAAAGCGAACTTTCTCGCGGCTATCTAGCGAAAGATCATCCTGTCGGCCGCGGTTTTTGTCTTGCCAGGACGTCGTCATTATCATAATTACGGCAACGTTGTATCTGGAAGGCGTTTCGCGGGGAAAACAAATTGGCCACGATCATTATCGCCCCTTCCCGATCACCGAGCAACCGAGGCCTTCCACCGTGCTCGACTCGCAGCCACGCACGCGCGTACGTGTAACGCGAGAATGAGTGCGATTCGCGTTTAAGTTCCGCCATGCCGTGCGTACACCGGGCGAAGGATAAGGTTTCAGCGGCTGGAAACCGAAATTACGCCCCAAGAACACGATTCCACGCGTTAAGAAAATCCTGGCCACCCTCCTGTTCGAGGAACTTTTTATCGGACGGTGTCGCGTATGGAGATCGATTTAATCGATCGACACGGCTCAAAGGGAGTACTCTTTCCGCGCGGAGAATTCATTAAGAATTCAGTTACGCGCCGCCAAGTTGTTACAGTGTATTACATTTTGAATTTAAAGCAGGGCCGACCAATTACCCGCGAGTTGCGGTAAGTAATTAATTTAATCGAAGCTGGCCACGACGGAAAAATAGTGGTCAGCGGGAAGGGATTAGATGGTCACGTGGTCGAGCGGCGAGCCACGAGACGACGCGATTCCCCGGGGCGACGAGGATTCGAAATTACAGAGATTAGAGCCGCTGCGTCGCTGAGTGAGATTTTTATGCGTTTCCCGAGTAAACGAGGATGGTATTGGTTTCCCCGGCATCCCCCGTTCCTTCCCCCCCCCCCCGATTTTCTCCCCGCCCCTTCGCAAGGACTTTCCAATTTCCTCCGATCCCGTGTACGGAGGATCCGCGGGATACATTGCGCGTGTAATCTCGCGGTGAAAATGTATTTCCCTCGGCATCGTTAAAAAATCAACGATACCGCGGCTCGGCCGGGGATGGGGAAGCGGTAACGTTGGTTTCCATCGGCTCCACGGGGAGGAAAATCAACATCGCCTCGGCGAAAGAATTAATCGCCAGCGCTGGCTCTTATTAGAATTTCGCGAAATTTTAAATTAACCCAGTCGCGGCTTTCAATCAAAGGGATATTTCGCAAATATTCCACGGCCGGGTGAGGCGAAAGGGCGAGCGGGGCGAGGGATCGGCGCTAGCGAGCACGAATCCTTCTTGCAGTATCGGTGCTGCGAATCGACACGGTGGTCTGACCCGAGGATAATATTTAACATTATTACCGCGCCGCGCCTTTCAGCCTGAAACAGGCCGTCTCGAGTTTATGCAATGCCGGAAATCGACCCTCCGCGAACAGGAAGTGCAGATTACTCGTTGCATAAACGTCGCGGCTCGGGCGAATCTTTTATTCTTCGTAGCTAAGCCTAATCATTGCACGAAGAAAGGAATACAACTTTGTATTATGCGATCCAGAAAGAGGAGTCGGGATTCACTGAATCTATTATTACTAATCTTAGCGATGATTTATACACCTGTTCCAACCCCCTTCTTAAACCACCCTGCCTGATTACACGCTAACTGTTGTAGATAAGCCTGAGGAATGCCCATAGTCGGTTTGAGCAGATACCGTATGAAAGTAGCCGAATAATCGACGTTGTTGCGCCGTGTTCCTAATTCTAATCAAATCAGCCGCGGAATCTGACGATCGTCCCCCCGCTATCGGCGATATCGGCGATATCGACGACGCCCGACGATTTTTCGGCAATTAACGAATACCGAATGGGCCGCGCGCGGACAATTCGAAATTCCATTCGATCCGCGGCGAGGCTCGCAAGGGGCACCGCGCGATATCTCGTGTGGCATCCTCGGAGTCGCGGCGCTTTTTTACCTTTTCGAACTCGGTGGTCCGACCTGCTGCTAACGATTATCATTATCGCCTCGCCGCCTTTAACCTCCCGAACGACCGTCTTACGCAATCCTTGAAATTGCCGCCGAAGGAACACGGGACGGGCGGAGGAAAAAGAAAGGGGGTGGGGTAGTTCGCGGGAGCAGCGCAAAGGACCACCACAAAGAAGCTGGAGGATGTTTTACGACGACGAGCTTTACGATTTTCTCCGCCGACCTTTGCTGCAACGAGAACGCTCCGGCGATCGGCGATCGAAGATTCTGATTTCTCGGAAAAACCGAGGAATCTTTTACTTGCAATCTCTACGTTGAAAAGAGGGTTCTGTGGAAGGTGTGCATGTTCTTAGAAGCTTCCTTGATTAGCCATGCTTCAACGGTGAAAAAAAAACAAGGGCATTTTGACCACCGGCCAACGTATAAACAGTTTTCAGTCGCGGGGCTGGATTTTTCGACCAAATCATCGCGCAAACGAGGTGCCCGTGCATACAGAGCTCGATGAGGCCGGCGTTATTTGGTTTCTTCGACGACAACAGCTTCGTCATCGCGGCAGCCGACGATCTCGCCTCTCCAGGCACAGGATCGGGACCGACGCACGGATCGAGGGCGTTTTGATCGTTCGAACATTCCTCCCCCCCGCGTTGGATCGTTTTTATTTCTTCCTACTTAACCGATCGCCCCCCTTTCTCGCGTTCCTGCGTGTCGTACGTGCGTACGAATTCGATTTCACGCGATTCCTTTCGATCAAGTGCCACCTATAAACTATTCCCAACCGATCCGCGTTTCTTCGTCTCCTTTTCTCTTCTGTTTTCCCTACCACCTGCGTCGCGTTGGCAAAGAAAGAATCAGGACAATCAACGCGCAGAGGTATAGGAGTCTCGGATCGATTCGTGACTGACGTCTCGTTCCCAGTAGAAGCTTCTTTCCAGCACAGACGGGGAAAGGCGGACTTCCAAAGAGCAGACGGATCGTCGCCACTTTGTTGCACAATTCAGGACGATCCGTTTCAATTTGCTGCGAGATCGATCCGCTAATGGCGACAGGCTGCTTCTGTCTAATTCGAAACTTAAATTGTACTGTCCGAAGCGAGCGAGGACGGGGTCGTTGGGGCAACGCTGGCGGATCGGGGTGATTCCACGCGGAAACCGGGGTTGAACTTCCGTGCGGCGCTCGCAATTGAAAGAAATATCAAGAGGCGACGGGGCTAGTTCGCGAAGGCTAACCATTAGCAGTAGCGGGAGAGATGGGAGCATCGCTATCGCGTCGATAAAGGCGGATCAAATGTAAATAAACAGTGACGGGAAAAGGGTGGAGTGTTCGGAATGTCTGATTAAGAAACGAAACATTAACAACGGAGAACAAAGAGGAAGGGTGTCCGAGGCGTAAAAGGATAAATGCGGACGATCGCGCGGTCGCAAGTGGAAGCGGAGCGTCCGACGTCGGACAAACTGCACAGACAGGTGCAAGTAGAATGAAACCGCAGCGCACAGCCAAAAAAGGAGGCCGTAATAAAGTTCGCGCGTCTGGATCGCATTGTCCTCGATATCGTAACGGAGGAGATTAGAGTATCGATAAAAACGCCGCTTGGCACGGGGTAGGCATACGAATGAAACACCCTCTTCGCGAGGAGGAAGCAAGGGCGAAGACGGGGGAGGGAAAACACGCCCTCGCGAATGAAAATCTCTTCGTCGCTGGTCGAGCGAGTCTCTGAAACGTGGAACGGCACCTCCGTGGAGAGCGCTGGGATTTTTCGCGGCGTTATTTCCAGCCGAAATTTCCGCAAACAAAGGGTTTCACGCGGAACGGGCGTTCAAAGGGCGCGAATGCGTGGGGACAGCGAAAAAGCGGCGCAAAGCCGGGTGCACGGCAAAAACGGGAGAAGAAAACGCGGGCGGAATGGAGCGGGGCCCTGGGAACGCGAATTCAATCTGGAAAAAGCGGATATCCCGGTTTCACCGGCGGAATTTAAAAGCTTTGAAGCTTGGACGACGGGGGAAGGTGAAGGGAGGCGCGAAAAGGAAGAGGGATAAAGGAAAACGGCTCGAGAGGGATGCGACCGAGGCTCGCAGCGGATTTTTCTCGCGAACGGGCATTTCGCTTTCGTGGAACGGATATTCGAATTGCAGCGCCAGTGTTTAAAAGTTTTGCGGGGGCGGTGGGGCGACGAGGGGCGGTAGATGACCAGCGCGGAGTGAGAGGAGGGAAAAGGCGTTCGGCGACGTCGGAATAGAGACGCAGAGCTGTACGGGTCGCGGTTTGACGAGGGAAGAGGGTGAAACGGGCGAAGGACCGCGAGAAAGCAGTAAAGGGAGGACGGCGGGAAGACGCGAGGCGAAGAAGGAAGAAGCCCGGCAGGAAGGAAGGAAGGAAGGGATCCTGGAAGGCGGATTCACCGCAAGGATCGCAGGTAGTAGCACGGTACGGTAGGACGATTTCTACGTGGCCCATCCCTCCGTTCGTTTTCTTCTCTTTCGTCCACCGCGTACACCACCGCCTCGTCCTCCTCCACCCTTCGTTGGGTTTCCTGCCGAACGAAAGCCGGAGCCGAACGAAACGAAGCACGGTTCTCTCTTATTCGCTCCACCTCCTCTATGCCTCTCTTCCATATACACCGCACTCTCGACGGCTGCCGCTCTTTCTCGCGGCCTCTCTCCCTCGTCAGACTCTCCTCTTTTGCTCTGGCTCTGGTCCTCCACGATTCCCTCCCTCCCTCCCCCCTCCCCCCCCCCCACCCCCCACCCGTCGTCCGCCCAACGCCGCGATCTTTCTCTCTCTTCATCCCTCGAAACAGCGGCGAGGCAAAGGTTCGTTCGTCCTCCTCTAATTCTATCTCGTTGCTCGGCCACCTCGCTCTCTCCCTCTCTCTCCACCCTTCAGCCACGCTCACTCGCGCCCGTCCACCCTCTCTCTTTACCTCGCGGCATCCACGATCCCCCGTTCTCCGTCCCACCCTCGCCGCCTCTCATCTCGGTCGCGCCTGCTTGCGCTTCTCCTCTCTCTCCCTCGAACAACCTATCAACTCGGTGGGTAGACGCGAGGTCCGGACGACGATTCTCTCTCTCTCATCCCATCGACCGACCGTTCTTACACCGATATAGTCCGCGGCCTGGCTCGCCTGTGTTCGTGGACGGGAACACGGGTCGTTCTATACTGGGTGTCCCGGCGAGAAACGGGGGGAACTTGCAGTTCCAAGTCGCGGGAAGACGAAGACTGACCTTTCTGGATCATTGACTCGATGATGGGATCCGGGGGCGGCTTCAATCGCCTCGGAAGCACGACGACAGGCCTCGCGGCACGTACTTCGATTACGATTCGGCGGTTTTCAACTTTCGATTACAGAGGGGAGGCTAATTTTTTCAGATTCGTATGATACTCCAAGCGGCTCGAAGTCGGGCAACGACTGAAGAGGGTACACGAACTTACGAAGCGTAGACACTCCCGAGGCAAGGGCTTCCGAATTAACGCGCAATCGAGCCGATCGAACCCGCGAGAATAGTGGAACCGATTAATTGGTTCCTTCGCCGCGGATGCAGGCCGCCAGACGATTATTTACCGAAATTTATAATGCACGATGTGGATTTTTATTTACAGGATCGAAGGGAGGCGGAAATCGGCTGGTGTATTCCGCGTGCCAATCGTTGGCATGCGTTCGCGAAAGCGCGGGGCTGGTTTTTTTTCGGCCATCGCATCCCCGCGACTCTGTTTGCCACGCCGCGGGAATTACCGGGATGATAACGCGTCGGCGGTTCAAGAACAATAAGCAGCTTTCGGAACCGTAATATTTTTACACCTGCCCGGGTTGTACCGTCGCCGTTGAGATTCAAATTACCAGCGTACGGTCCATATTTCCGTTTCGGATTTAAAATGCTATTCCGGTCGCCTCTGGTTACGAGCACCCGGCCCGTTTGATAACACCGGCCCCGTGTAATGTGGAACAGTGCGGAACCACTGATAACAGGTGTGTTTAGCCGGTGGCCGTCGGCGGAACCGCGGAATATTAGATTTCGCATAAATCACGTATCATAATAACGGTGGCTGACGAGTGCGCGCGCGGGCTCTGGGGTCGTCATAAATTTTTAACAATTATTCCCAGCGAATTTAATCTTTATTCGCGGCGATAGCTGATAGCGACAACGGGGCGGTAAAATAAAAACGGCGCCGATAGGAAATCGAAGGGAGTATTGGTTTTATAGACGAGTGACTATCAACGGCGAAGGGAATGATTATTAATGGCCAATGGGACTTTCGATAACGTTGATAACGCGGCTCCGCGGGGGGTGAAATCCGCGAGAGAAATAGTGACGATCGCGAATGAAGTATCGGGCCACGTTTCTTTTCATCTCCGTCGATGCCGGCTCGTGATAATTGCATCGGATTCTGGAACGTCGAAGGGGTGAAGTCAGCATCGCTGACGGGCATAGCCGGGAGAATGTAAAGTGGAGGTGCACGTGCGGCCGCGATGAGCTTCAGCTAATCACCTGGCAGGCCGTTCCCAAGTACGAGAAAAAGGATCCGTCTAAGCAACGTCCTGACACGGTGGGCAGGATCAGAAGCGAAGGACTCGAGCGATCGCGTTGCTAGATATATCGTTGCCACGATACCTGCGCGTCTGACTCACGATAAAAGAAAAAGGATCCAACGGGTGGGCGATTGTTGTGCAAAAGAGTAATTGTTTGTCAGCGAGTAACGCGGGGAATTGATTTACTTGAGAACGAAGCAGTGCCTCGATTTTATTATAATCTAGCTTTGCCCGGGTAAAACTTTGATCGTCACAGAGTGTCAACGGGGTGAAATAAGGGGGAACGGGAGGGATATCCAGATTTCATGGTAGCCTATATGTTCCACAGGCTTTGAAGTGTAATTATGCAAAATTTGGTCCATATCGATTAAACAAATCGGGATAAAAGGTGTCCTATGTGTTATTCCTGGTTCTAGACTACGTGTATACAATATTTCAGAAAGATCCGCTGCGTGGTTGCGACGTGATTGAGTAACAAACATCCAAAGACACTTTCGCATTTAGTATATTAATAAGATTCGAGGCATACCGTAAACTGAGGGAACATTGGCATGTTTTTGGAACATTTTGCAATATAATATAAAAATTAAAATTTTTACATTTGCTTTAAGTATCCTATCATAACATTGCATCTGTTGTGAATACACTACAAATGTCAAAATGCATAAAAATTTTGTCCTTAACCTTCTTTAATACATGTTAAATATGTGCCAATGTTACCCCGTAACCGCACTAAAAAGTTAAAGTATTACAACATCTGAACTTACATTAACACTTAAATTTGTTTCTTTTGCACTGTATTTTATATTTTTTTAATTAACATTTTTAAATTTGGTTTAAGTATCCTATTATAACATTGCATCGTTTGTGATTGTACTGCAAGTGTGAAAATGCATCAAACTTTTTCCTTTTCTTTTTTAATAGATGTTAAGTAGATGTCAATGTTACCCCATACTGCCAATGTTCTTCCAGTTTACCGTACGCACCGACGCCGCTGACTGGTTATCAGTTGACAAGGATATCGAAAAGGAAGAAGGATCCGACGGATCTTTGAAAATAATGAGAGCGCATGAAATCATCTCCCTCGAGTCGATTAGAACCAACAGCACATAACAATGAGACGAAAGACAGTAGGAAAGCTTAATCAATTGGAATCACCAGGGTGACTCTACAGCGCGAAGATCGGTCGGCCAGATTTCACCTTACAACTCGGACCTGGCTTTCATTCGCACGAGAAAACCCTGCGCTGCCTCGCACGTGCGTAAAGAGAGAATGACAGTGGCGGATTCGCGGGAGATTTCCCGGGGCTTCGTTTAAAATGTACGACTTCGCAAACATAGCTGCTCCCGATGGAATTACGCGAGGTCCAGCCGGCACGGCGAAGTTCTCTGCCGAGCTCGGGACGTTGAAAAAAACCTGGGCTCGGTAAATCTTGATGCGTTCGATACAATTGCAAAATAATCCCCGTCCACCGCGTGCGTGACCTTTTTTCCGCGAAGTGCACTCTCCGCCCCATTTTCCTCGAGTTATCGCGGCCGCGTTATCGGGGGATGCGCCTTTCATTTTGCTCCTGAATTATCGCCCGTCCCGTGCGGCGGGAAAATATGAAATTTCGTGCAAACGTAGCAATTTTTCCCACCCCTCCCCGCGGCCGCCCGCCCCGCCTACCCGCCGCTCGATTCCGATTTGTGAACAAAATGCACTCAACAGCCGGCGGCGCGATTGAAAAAGCGCGCTGCGAGCGAATACAGTTAAAGCAACGATAATAGTCCGCGATATAGAAAATTTTTCATCTGTGACCGCGGTGCACAACGAGAAACGACTTTACAACATTTCCCTCGCTGCCCTGCCCGCCTCTCCCTCTCATTTCCACCCCCGCGCCCGGCGATAAACCGTCGATTTGAACGGTTTTGCAAATCGTCCCCGGGTAATACTTTTCAGCGGTGCATTAAAGCCTCGGAACGGTTAATGAATATCCAGCCCTGTTTTCTAAGAGATTATTCTCCGACGCACCGATTCGTCACGGCATTAAATACAATACCCAGCTCGAAAGAATTTAAACGACAAGCTCCGAACGATTAAAGAAGCATTCCTGTTCCTCCGCGTGTTATTCGATACCGAGCATCAAACTCGAGTGCAGGAAGCACTTGGAATCCTCGATTACGAGTAGCAAAGCAGTTCTAAGACCACGACGATCGGTTTTTCAATCGCCGCGCAACGAAATTCATTTCGTACGTCCGGCTTGATTGCGCGCGGCGCGCAAGATCGTTTGCCCTTGCGATTGGTGAGCCGAAATCGACGGTTGGCCGCGGACGGCGGGCGGTGAGAAAAAAAGGGTGGACGTTTCGAGATCACCCGGTACGTGCGGTGGCACATACAGCCCCGCGGTAGACGAAGCTTTGGGTCGCCGCTAGCTGCGGGCGTCCGGACCTCGCGTCTACCCTCTCATTTACCATTTGGTACCTATAGATAGGTACCTATATATACGCGCAGGTACCTAATGTACGTGCACGCAGACAGAGGCGCGAGCCGGGGCGACGAAGACGAGCGTGTACCGGGGCCACTAACATGAAACACGTAGGTACACGCGAGCGCGCACACACCGACCGCGGACCAGCCACGGCAGAGGACACGGGGATAGAGAGTAGAAGTGAGTAGAGGCGAGTAGGAGCGAGCGGAGGAGCGTAAGAGGCGAGAGGAGAGAAAGGGAAGAGATAGGTGGTGAACGGGGCCGGAGAGTGCAGGACTCCGTGTCTCGTTCGTTCTCGTTCCCGTTCCCTACGCGCGACGCGACGTGCCCCCTTTTTCTCCGTTTTCATCTGTTCTCTCCGTTCGCTGTTCGCGCCGGCCGCCTAGGCGGCCGGGCGCACTTATTTCGTCCGCGTAACAGGCTACGGCGAGAGAATAAAAGCCTTGCATAAGTGCGTGCGCCGGCTCGCGCTCGTTGCATCCGTATTTACGTGCGGCGATGTGCAGCCGCGATCCCGCGGCGGGCAGAGAGAGGGAATTAGAGGGAAATGGACCTCCCTCTGGCCCTCTCCTACTTACTCGCGTTGCATGTGCATGCACGCGCTCCGATATCGCTCTCTCCTCGTAGCGGGGCAGCGCGTGATTTCGCAGGGACGGGCGCTCGCTCGCTTTGCCTGTCACTGACGGAAAGGGCAGGCCGGAGGGAAGACGGAGGTGGCCGCATTGACGTGGGGATCAGGGGCAGAGCTGCGGAGGCGGAGGCGGAGGCGGGAACGCCGGCGAGCATCTCGGAACGGCGGAAGCTACCAGAGAGAGAGTCCTGCCCGAAGGGGCATTTTTTTGGCGACTCGAAAAAGAAGGGACCAGGAGGCAGGGACGAGAACGGTGGAACGGGGGAGGCGAGGGACAGGGGCTGAGAAGGCACGCGGTGTGAGAGGGAGAAGGACAAGGCCATGGGGGAGGACAGAGGCGGTGATGAAGAGGGTGAAGGTGGGAAAGGGAAGTTTCGGAGGGCGCATCTCTCCTCTTTCCTAGACGAAATTGATCAACGTCCTCGGGAAACCGATTAACCAGCGCAGACGTCTGCCATGAATTTTATAAATATATTTCCTTTGAGCCGGCGCGGGGCCGCGACCCTTATCGTCCGTCGTTCTGCACCAACCGCCCTTTTGCAATGTGCATTGGATTGCAGTTTGGCGAATGGCTACTGGAAGATGGATCCCTAATGTTCGAAGGGGATGTTGGAAGAATGAGATAGTGGGTCTTGCAGGGCAGACAGTGGGGCAAACTCGGACAAAACCCGGTAACCAATGTCGCACTGGTAGGGAATACAATCCCTGTCATTATTTACTATCCCGGGGATTTTTTAAAGTCTATCTCGGGATTCCGAGACTAATCCCGGGATTGGGTAATAGAGAATTTCAGTAATTAAAATGATTTATTATCTGTTAAAATTCTAAATCTTTATTTAATATAAAGAAACTTACTTTCTATCATTAGTCTGAAACGTAAGCTTAAATCATTTTTAACAATAAAACACGGTAGAACAGTGGTGAATAATAAAGTCTCAATAAATAGATAATATCAGTAAACCATTATCAAGATTTTTGGAAATGCGAACGAAGAAACGGCAAAGCACCTAAAGTAAATATCGACAATGTTTCGACTTTACGTGTTCCGACAAGTTGCGATTTGCAACTCGCGCGATTTCTAAATAGCGGAAAGTGAGAATATCATTGTAAAAATAAATATAGTATAGTTAGTTATTATGCAACTTAATATTATTATTTAAATAAACCATTATTATTATTGTCCTCATTATTATGAAATGACTATGTTTATTTATATATTTTTCAGGTGTTCATAAAGTAATTCTCATTTTTAAAAAATCCCGAAATTCTCGGAATTATTTATATCAAATCCTAGGATTTTTGGAATCCAAAAGACAGCCGAGATCGCGGAATCCCGGGATTGTATTCATTACGCATTGGTCGCCTAAATCGTACCTCATCAATTTCTCAGTAATTAATGAATATAAACATTTGATGATAAAAATATCAAATCGGGACTGGCTGAATTGCGCAGAAAACACTCGGTGATCGTAGGTTGGAAAATTCCCCCACGAAAGGGGCCCCACGTTGACCAGAGATTCCGCTGAATTTTACGATCGCTAGCTCCGGGCACGGCCACTTCTCGATTTATGTGATTAGAAAATTATGTAACCGGCACGCGCGGTTTAATTGGAACGCGCCTTTCCGCCCGACGAAATAACTCAACCGCGCGAAACCGCTGGCCTTTATCTGAAAATTGAAAAGGGCCACGAAAATCGCGGGTCACCGGCCCCCGCCCGTTTATAATTACGGAGTCCTCCGCCGAGGAAGATGTTACCGGCGAGGTATCGTTAGATGCGACAATGAATCATTATCGACACGGTAATTAATCATAATCCAGGGTCTGCAATTAATGTCCCCTACGCTCGTAAGGTGTAATTACAATCCCCGGCAGATCGCTCGAAAAAGCAGACTCCTCTTTGTGCCATTAGCCGTATCATTGAGGAATAAAGGAACGAAATGCTTGGAAACTTGTCGTCGCGTGGGAGTGGGACGCGACCACCGTGCTAAATGTCACGGCACAATCCCTGCGACTCGTTGGCCGGAAAGTAGTGGCGATTCGCGCCGGTGCCGATATTCTAAATAATAACTAACCAAAAAAATCCTCCCCCCGCTAAAAGATCTACCGCCGCGATTTCTTCCACCGCAAACGGTTTTGCGAGGATCGCGTTGCGTGCATTTCCACTTCGTTCCGTCCTCAAAGACACGCTTTAATTATCTAGCCACGAACGCCGTGAGAAAATCGCTATGCAGGTAGCACCGAGAAAACACCGCGGACTTCTTCTCTAGCCCGTAACGTGGACAACGGAACAGAGACCGAAGAAACCGAACACAACTTCCTATTCTAACGGCTAAACCAGGCGAAACTCAATAAACCCCGGTCCGCTACCGACAAAGGCAAACTTTTACTGGAAATTCTTCTAGAACGGTCAATCACTCATTTTGCAACTGCGAAAGCTGACGCACCGTTGTTCCTCTGCGCATGCCGTTGCTTAGACATTGCGGGCATAAGCATGCGATTAACGTCCAAGGCCGACGGGAGAAGCTCGCGATAACGAAAGGAATATATTTTCGGCAGAGCCGCGAGGCAGGCGCGTGAAGTTTCCCTAGGAAGATTTATCGCGCTGCTTCGGTCTTGGCAACGATTTGCCAAACTCCCAAACAAAACTGCCTCGTTGCGTCCGTTCATAAATAAAAAGAACGCGCGCAGTCTATGCGCCGAACTGCCGAAGGACGAACGAGACCGCCTGCGATTCGTACGTTCGCGAGCAACCAACGCAACGCGGTTCCGTTTGCTATTAATTTTCGTCGCGCTCGTCGGCCCTCGCATTCAATTATCGGCGCGATAACGCGATTAAAATTTCCAGGCACTGTCGCACCGTAAATACTAATTATAATACATTATTTTGTTTAACGCTTATTTAATGCCGTCCCGATAATCGCGAATCACCGCTCCCAATTCGGCGGAGCTTCATAGAGCGTATAATGAACGCTCCGCGGGTCAGAGGCACGGAATGAACAAAAATTTACATAATACCGGTGTTTACTCCGGTTCCATCCGCAATAATTGAATCAATCTGCCTGCCCGAAGGCAGTGCGCGCATGTACGCGGGGTGGAAAAAAAAAATTATGCACGTAGTAGGTATCTTGGACGATCGACGTTGTACAACTTTACAGATAACTCGTTACACTTCTCGAGCCTTTGGGACCGATCGCCGCGTAAATTGAGTTTAAAACGGCCCAAATTGCGGTTGAAATTTTACTTAAATATTGGCTGATACTCGGACATTATAGGACAATTTGCATCTCAATTTTTGCGCGCGAATTGCCGGCTGATTGGGCCCGCGGGAGCCGTGTCCCCGTTTTGCAGGGCGGCTTCTCGGAACGCGTGGAAGTTGGGCGGAAGTTCCGAAGGGACTGGGGAAACGGCCGCGGGTAGGGATGGAAGACAAGGGTGTGAAAGCAGCGCGGCGAAGTCCGACTCGGAACGCAGCTAATCTGTTGACGACAGAGAATTTTCCCCGATGATTAACCGCTCGTCAGACATATGCTGTCTTCATTGCTTCCCTTTTACGGCGGGGCCCACGTGGCCCGACTGCGTTTCCGTGAAGCACACGAAACCCTCCCCAGCGGCTGGCTAATTTGTCGCTGGCGTAACTTTAGCCGACCCTTTACGGAGCTTTTTTTCCTCGGCCGGAGTTTTTTGTGTACGCGTCAAGCCGGAACCCGCGTAATTCCCGTGTAACGGGGACTTTAATGTCGCTATTAAAGCAGAAACCTGAACGAGGCTGGATCTTCCGAGGAATTCAGACGAATCTCTGCTTGGAGGCAGAGGCAGATTCAAGGGGTTGATCGAAAGGGAAGTGGGACGTTTAAATCGTTATCTGCTGAATAATCGACGCCTATTATCCCTCGCGAGGTGATTAGAAAGCCGTCGCAAGATATTGGAACGGTGCATTCTACGAATTGGAACAAGGAAGAGTATATCCCCGCTTTGAAAAATCTGTGGGGCCGAAGGTGCGCGGATGCAAACAGAAATTTTGCGACGGGAAAAAGTAGCTGAGAGTTATTGAGAAATGCAGAAGATCGCCCGGGCTCTTACGAAACTGTTCTGTGGTTGAGAAGGCAAAGTCGGGGGCAAGGACAAAAAAGAACGCCGGAGGGAGAAGAATAAGAAGATCGAGAAGAGAAGGAGGCAGAGGTGGAGGAGATGGGGGAGTAGAAGGAGGAAGAAGAAGAAGACGGGCGTGTGGCGTGCGTTCGTCGTACGGGACGTGTTATTAGCCGGCACCCTCTTTCGCGTTGCCCCATTCCTCCTCGAGCACCGCTCCTCTCATCTCCTTTTTTCTCTGATTTCCTATGCGGGGGCTAGAAACGCGTTTAATTAACATAGCTGGCGCGGCTGCATCCCTCGTCTTCTGGGTGTCGAGCAGCCAGTCAGCTTTCACGGGCCATTGCACGCACGATACACGCATTACAAACTATATTTCTTTCCCTCCCTTCCTCCCACTCCGCCCCCTCTTGCTCCGGATGTACAACGTGGATGTGATGTAAACGTTAACGCGAAATTTCGAGATCTCTGTATTTTGCTCGCTAACCAGGCGGAGCGTCGTCCCTTTGAAATTTACAGGAAGCATTCAAATCGACGAGAAGTTCACTGTGCTCGTTTAATCACCGAAATTTGTATAAAATTTTCTATACAATTCTTTAAAGAGCCAAGCATATGTGTTGACGCTTAAATCGCACAGTATGCACAGAGACAATTGCCATCGCGGGGCTTTGAGAGCGACTACGCAGGCGTGTCTGCGCGCAGAGCACCATGTGGCCCAGCGCGGCGGATATAATGCACGCCTACCGCGCGGAAATGCTCTTTTTGACGGATCGCCCGACTAATTTGGTCGTTGTCACCCGGTATGCCCGAGGATTAATGGCGACCACCTAGCCTACCCTACTCACGAATTCCTTGGAAATTCTTTCGCGCCCCACGACACAAGAACGGGGACCCTTTAATTAACAGTTCCGAACAGGAACAATAATAGAGTGGCAACGACTCGCCACCCTCCGTTTACTACTTTCGACTCGCGACCACATGCGTGTGCCAACAAAGAATGTTTCTAGTCGAATCAACTTTGTGACGACCACGTACCTATTATATGTAGAATATGACATTCTAAACTTTTGAAGCATTTCGAGAAAAGTCAATCTGTGTTACTGATAGTAAGATGAATTGCGACTGATTTCTTAGGTTATAGTTCGATCGTTTGTCGATGACGAGAATGGCGCCAAGTCACGTTACAAGTAGCCTATATCTATAGCTAACTTATCCCCCGAGCACATCGAGCATTCGACATTAAGATCGACGATGAAGTGATTGATTTCTTTCGAAATACTGTTAGGAATAGCGAGTTTGTCTGTTGACAGGCCCTGTTGCTCGATGTGTGCGAATGGTTGCACGTTTTTCGGCGAAATAAGTTGCAAAGATTTCGTTCAAATTTACCTCGTGGTGAACGGTTGGGTCGTCCAGGTGATGAGAAGACTGACTGAGTCCCGAGAGTTGTCAGGAGTAACCCTTTATCGCTACCAGTTAATTAGATCCCAGTCTTCCACGAACGTCACAAGGATTTTCACTACGTCACTTTCTTACCGCAAAATTATTCACAAATGTTCGCTACTTTGTAGGAAGACGCGGTCGCTGCGCGCCATTTTCCACGGGACTAACGGCAGCCTGGTCACGCCATCTTACAAGCTGAAAAGGAAACGTCGCCGCGTTTTATCGGCACACGATCTAACGCGGCAAATTCAAACATGCAGGTTTGGCGGTAATATTTGAAGAGGGCGTTGGAAGAGATTCAAAGTATGAAGTATCGTAGGTATTCAATTGGAATCATAAGTTTAACGTGAATATTTTATTCTCAGTTCAATAATACAACGTAGAGTAATCTCTTTAGTAAAATATTAATACAAAATATTTGCGATATAATTAAATAAGTCTTTTAGACTTAAAATCGAATGAAGAAAAATGCAATATGTAATAACAATACCGCGATATTGCCATTACAATGTCGACTAGAATGAGAAAAACAAAAGGACGAAGTACAAATAAATATTCGTGTATCGAATCCGATTTTTTTACAAGCACGGGATGCTTGTACGGCATTGAATTACACGGTCATGTATTTAAAGTATCAAGAGTAATAATCGTTGTATGATTAATCTGGAACGGCACCGGTATCACATATTATAAATGGTTCAAGACGGATTACCGATTCGTTTCGAGCGTACTCAGTCTTTACGAAACGTTACTACATATTTTAACGCATGCTTGCCTTCCCTTTCCCTATGTTCTTCCCCGTACATTGTCGTGACTATAAATGCCCCGATAAATTTACTTGGAATGCACGCTAGGCACGGTATACGTTACCGCCGACGAAAAAAAAAAACCGTGAAGTACAAACGTTGGAATACTAATTGCTACGAAGCTTGGCACCAGGGTAATCAAGCTTGATAAGTTTGCCGAAATTCAGTCGGAGGCTTATTTGAAGGAATTGGCGAACGATTTCATTCTGGCGGCGTTGATCGTCGCTGTCAACTTGTGCTCCTCTTGCAGGGCAGAGTCGTTCATCACAGTCTGATAAGTTCGGGAGATCCTCTCTTTGTCGCGGATCGCCAGATTCTGCCACTCTTTCTCCAGGCTGTTCATCAATGTCTCCCTCTGCACCCGCGCGTCCTTGATCGCGGACCTGTCGTCCTCGTGCACCCACTTCTTCCACATGGCCTTCGCATCCTCGCTGAAAAGCAAAAGAACAGGTTGCCAACGTCTTCGGGGATCCACGGGATTCAGAGGAATCTCTCATCCTCGACCCTTAAACCTCTCCTTGCTAAGCGAGGACCCTATTTGCGATCTACCGTGGAACGAATGTAGGGCGTGTAGGATGACGAGCGCGTTGGCACGCGTTTGCGAAATGCCTGATGAGCGTAGAGAGTAAACGTGTGTCGTGAGACGTGAATGACTCACGGTTTTCGGTTGCAACATCGACGGGAGTTCGACTAATTCGAGAAGCAGGAGGTGCCCGCTCGTCGTCCTAGACCCTTACACATCGCTCACGGTCACGTGCCGCGTTTGCGACGTATCTGATTGTCGAATGAACGTTAGAACGTATTAAGAATACAGTTGCTGATCGATATCTGGTGGCTCGATGTTCCGCAGTCAATGTTATATCAGAGCTAAAAGCATTCGAAGTTCATTAGATCTCGACGTCGACGCGACCAGGCGCGAGACAATGTATCCAAGTAGAAAATAAGCCCAAACTCCATTTAGTTCTTCAACTATCTTTCATACATCGGTAAGCGTTGAAAATAAGCGATCTCCGCGTTTTCCGAGCCTTAACTTCTACGCCCTTCTCTAACTTCAACGTACCTGTACATCGTCGAATCCATGCAGATGTTCTCCCGTTCAGCTAGCTCCACTTCCCTCTTGCCTATACTCAGCATCCCCAGCTTCCTCACCTCTTCGTCCAGGTCGAGATTCTTCATGTCGTACAGTTCCTTCTCGCGGATCAGTTCCAGTTTGTTCCTCATGTCCCTGAGTCGTAACGCCTCGTCCCAGTATTGCTTGTTGCACGCGTGAGATTCCCTCCTCACGAGGTCCTCGATCTTGCACTTAAGCTCCTTGTGAGTCAAGTACATGAACATCTGCTTCGAGAGATTCTTGTCGTTCGGGTTCATCCGCAGCCAAGGCAGACTTTTCTCCACCTCGAATTGCCGGTTGTCCTTCTTCTTCACAGCCTCCACGCGTTGCGCCTCTTTGGCGGTATCTTTGTCCACCTGATCTGTTCCACCGTGAGTCGAATTCACCGCGGACAGCTCTGTCCGATGGCTGCCGATTTCATCGCCGGAGAACTCCAGCGACGACTTCTCCAGATAATTGTTCCCTCCGTTCACTTGTCGGGGACTCTTCACCTGCCGGGCAGAGTCCGTTGACGAGATCAGGCGTTCATCCCTCGAGGTAGAAGGACTCCCGGTCATTCTGCCGCTTTCCTGGTAGCTGTTCAACCTGGTCTCCTCCTTCCTGTTCTCTTTATTGTCCCCCTGAGCGTGGATCCCGTTTGTAGGCGCGGTGTACCTCCCAGCGGACGAGCCCAGAGACGATCTGCTCGACATTCTTCTTGGCACGTATTCCTCGGGATCGTCGTTCCTCACGTTCGTGTTCTCCAAGCTCTTGCGCGCGTAACGGGCCGAGAATTTCGGATTAGGCCACGCTAGGTCGTTGATGTACTGTGCCGACGGGCGTCGCGGAACTTCCTGCTGCGTTTCTAGATTCTCCTGCTCTTTGGAATTCTTGCGATCGTCCTCGCTCATTCTACTACCCACCTGGTGGAAATTCTGTCCGCTTTGCGGTAGAATGTTCGTCGTATTCCTGCAGGCCCGTGAGTATTGAAGATTGGTGTCCTTCAGGGTGTTCCAACGCGAATCGGTAGGCTCTTTGGGACTGACGAAGTAGGATTGGTATCTCCGGCAAGTTCTAGGCAAATAGAGGCTCTGTTCCGCCCTTTTCTCCTTTAATTTTTGCTTCAGGACCTCCAACGAGGACTCCTCCGGCCGAGCTGTAGACTTTTTCCGCCCTTCCAATTCCTTTCTGTACGATTCCTCCTCCTCCTTAAATAGATTCCGTAGCTTGTTCCTCCTGGCTAGAAGCCTCTCCGCTTTCTTGGCCTTCTCGAGCTCTCCTTTCGGATCTAAGCTCTTGTAATTCCATGAATCATAGTGCTTAGCGATTCGACACTCCCGCTCGAAGTATCTGGCAGTCTGCTGGTAATAGTCGTGCTTGAGGAACGACTCGTTGTGCTTCTGAGCAGCCAACTGGTATTGCTTCTCCCGGAATCGACCCACCCTTTAACAGGACAAGCCGCGCTGATGATCTCTTGACAGGTATTTGGTGTCTAATGAGGACGAATAGGATTCAGAGGCTTCAAATACATTGCACAGATCAATTTTCCATAGTTTATTAACTCTACAGCAAGATAACAACGAACTATCGCGTTTACGTTTAATCTGTCGCGGTGCTAATAGACCCAGTAGGTTCACACTGTCGATCTTCCGGCGAGAACGACCCTGAAGATCGATCGACCTTCGTGTCGATCGGCACACGGGTGCATCGTAAACAGAGGCGGGTGTAGGACCAAGAGAAGAGGCGTTTCAACCGAGAGAGACCACCGAAAGCATCCTAGAAGAGGAGGACCGTCTTCTATTTCGAGCTTGCGTCTCCCTGTGACGTCACGCCGACGAAAATACCGCGCGGTTAGGGAGGTGCAGTCGTGGCCCTGATGTGTGGTCCAGGTCTCGATCTTTCCCAGACTCCCGAAAATTCTCAACCATAACGCTCGGCGATAGTCCGTGCACACCGTCCGCCCGTTCCGCCAACGAACGACCGATACCCAGCAGCCAGAACGCGAGACCAACCCCCTTGCGTCCACCGCGATCAGTGAACCCCTCCCCCGAAAACAATCCGGAGGATTCCTCGTGTGCGAAACGTCTAGAGAAAAGCGGGTCGCGGCTATCCCACGTAAAACCGACTTCCCCACCACTTTTATCGTTCCGTCGTCCAGGGAACCTCGTCAGTGGCGCATCGTACACGTAGAGACTCCTCGTCGTCACTGAGAACGACTACTGTGGTCCTGGAGAGTTAGTCGCCAGGACAGTCGACGAGAGGTCGGAGAGAATCGAAACGAGAGACGAACGCGACAGGAGGAAGGAAGCCTGCGACAGAGCAGAGAAGAATGCCAGGTGCCGGTGGCCAACCACCGCAGAGGACCACCTTCAGGCCACCCTGGGTCAAGGATGGTCCGAACCCTCTGCCTATGCCAGCCGCCCCCTGGACCCTTAACTCCAGGAGGGACTCCAAATCGAAACCCGAGGAACCGCCAGCGTTTACTCAAGTCACCCTTAAAGTGAGTCTTTTCTCCGATGCAATTATGCTGTTAATTAAACGTTTCGTATAATTAAGTTCTCGAGGAAAGCGTCTTTTTTTAACCGACGAAAGCAGCGTGCATGTGTCATGTATTTTTTTGTATATTGTTCTCTGTGCGCCGGGGTGCTTACATACAAGCGTGTTGTCTGATTCTACGCGTGCCTATTCTACTAGAAACGAGGGAAGAATGACGGCCGCCTTCTGCAGTCTTTTTCCATTCAGATATTGGGTTTCAAAGTCACCGGACCCCGCTATTAATAACCCGCGTGGGTGTCAAGTAACAAGTTTGCGTTGCAAACATTTCGACAAGCCGAAATTTACAAGGGCGTTGCATTCGAAACTGTTTCTGGCTGAGCGATTATTATTTAAAAATCTTTCGTACCATATACTGATTTACGATCCGGTCCATCGTTCGCAACATTCTTCTACCTTTCTATTCAATTTTTCTTTAGAATTACGTCGCCCGTTCGTCGGAATCGACGCGTACGTCGTTGCTCTGTTTATTTGTATTCTTTTTTACGGTTGCATACCGATCTAAAACGCACACTTTCGATACGTTGGCATCGAGCCAACCGAACGCTAACGGAATCCTTGATCCGAGGGAAACGCGAAAAACGTGATGCCCGATATTTTGAAGACACGTGGCCTCGACGTGGTCATTAACGTCACGATATTGTTTACAACTGTCGCGAGCAGTTAGATCACCGACAAGTTTGATCGGGATTTAGGAGATCTACGGCACTCCTCGAAATCTCCGTCCCTGTGCACGCCGGATTTATGGTTGAAAGTTTTCCAACAAACGCGGGATCCAGGAATGCTACAAAAATATCGGTTTATTCATTTCCTCAGAGTCGTCCGCGAATAGACTCTACTCGTCCGCATCGTTAATCGCGGCAGTTGGATGCAATACGTGCGAAATTATTTTCTATGCACTTGAAATCGACGAAGCTATGGAAAATGGGAATTGCACTATTTGGAACGGTCAGTGGCGAGGATGCAAGCCACCAGTTTAAGCGATGAATGAAAATGTATTTAAACCTTGCTGGTCTCTATCGATATGTTAATTTCCCTTTCTCGATATGAGGGAGAGAGATCAGATAGAAGGCTAGCCTTACGGGTCCTCGCATATAAGCCTCTGGGTCACGATTATTTAAAGAACACGCGTTTCTATTTCAAATGTCTTGCCAGCTACGTCTTCCGCCAGTTTCTTAACGAGTTCATATCACGCTTTCGCGCAAATGTACCGATAAGTTCCATCGATTTCACGGCTTTTCCACGAATGGTACTTCCGTCTCCGAGTTCCATTGACCACAGGGGCACGCATGCAACCGTATTCATATCAGAATTTCATTCACGCGGCTATCTACAAATAGATGTAACGTATGAATGGTTTTCCATCGGAACGACGATCGAAGGTTCTAGGTTGGAAGCGATCGAGAAGGAAGTGCGATTCGGATTATTTAAAGACGACCGAACGAACTTCGATACTTGCCAAGAGAATTCTCGAGGCTTTCTTTCTTTAGGATAGGAGAAGGGGCGGTGGGGGTGTACACTCTACTATGTTTTCTACTTTTCGACACGTCAACTTTTCACGATACACCAGGTGGTGCCATTCTTTTCCTCCCTTTTCCTCGCGGAAGGCATCGAAGAGTCATACAACCGGTCGTAACAGACAGATCTAAGATAGCGAAGCCATCTAAGATAGCCGGTCGTGAACAATGAGGTGGTTGTGCGCGGGGATTTAAGTGCGCGTCGATTAACAACTGGCGGCAAACGTTGCTGGTACAAAAGAGAGAATTTCTAAATTTTCCAATGTTAAATAGTAGATTTGAAGTAGAAGCGGAAGCAAGCATTGCGGCGTAAATAGCTGGGGAATGTAGTGAAGTGTGTAATGTAAAAAATGCTATAAAGGAATAGGCGTTTTCCTAATGGCGATGTTTCTCGGTTCGCAGAGTGTACCGAAGCCGGAAGCGAAGCCCACGCCAGAGGAGCAGCCGCGTAAACAGAGCAAGATCACGATAATCCCGTCGCAGCCGAGAAGCGAGAAGAATACGAGCAGTAAACCAGCGCCGACGAAGGCCCGCGAGAATGGACGACAAGAGCCTAATTCGAGGCCGCAGCTCGAACGGCAGATTCGAGTCGAGAAGTCTCGATCTCGTGGTGACGTTGTACCTCTCTCCAAGAGCGAGAGCACCACAGGTAACGGCACCGGCCTCTCCCCCAAAGAAAGCCTCCTCTTTCCATTCGCAAAGCTTCCCCGCCCACTGCAACTGCACCACAAAACGTACGGCTCGACTACGGTAACGGAAACATAGGGACAACTAACAGCCGTACGCTAATTACTATATTTAATTGCTCGCCAGAGCATCGGTGACTGAGGCCCAGCTGCCTAAGCTATTCCAAGTGACTGACTCCGTACCCTCCGTTCACCAAGGTTCCTCCCCTATCAAAACACGTGACACGAACAATTCACCGGTGTAGATTCGACAGGGTAAAAAGACGATTTTCTTATAAATAGGTGCACCGACACTCTCGAAAAGCTCGTCGAGGGCAGCGATCCCGCCACCGCCGCCGCCGAGACCACCGCCACCGCCGCCGGGCAGAACTATCCTGAAGAATCTCGCGCCCCTCAACGAGAATCAACAACAGAAGCTGGAGATGCTGAAGTCGAGGCCGCGGAAACGTCCCGATTGGGCCAGCATGATGAAGGAGCTCGAGAGTGGAAAGACCTTGAAGCACGTCCAGTGCAACGACAGAAGCGCGCCCCTGATCGAGAGGGTGGACAAGGTTACGGCTGATCCAGCAGGTGATCGTCGATCGTACCTCGATACTACTCAGATACCCCCCGGGCGAATCTCTTAGATGGAACCGGTTTCACCGTGTGTTGGTCGATTTTAGTCCCTACTAGACCCTTTGTTGTGCTGTTACTCCCCCCTTCGCCAACCCTCATCTACCTCCCTGTGTAATTAATTAAATTGTTAATGAAGGAACCCCCCTTTCACCCCACGGTTCAATCAGCTTTTGTCCCCGAACTGCGATATGAGCTGTTTGTAGTACAAGTAGCCCTTATTGTTCTCACCCCGTTCCCTTGCAAGCGAAACCCCTTGTTTGTTGCTAAATAATATTATTGTCGTTGAATGAACAGCTGTCTTCGTGTTCAGTGTGTTTTTATCGGCACACCCCCTTTTCCCTATTCCCATCTTGCCCGAATTGTAAATGAATCGCGGGAAGTTCTACGATTATCCGCTCTGCTGTATGAAACTATATGGATGAACTATGAACTTGGAGTTTCTGTGATATTAAGCAGCGAGTCACGGGGATTTGTTCAAGAATCATGTCAGAGTTGAAATTTTGTTTATTGGTTGTACTGATTGGGTGTTTCTGCTTAGGGAAGGCACACTTCGTGTTCGAGTCCGAGAAATCGAACATGCATAATGAATTGCTGAAGCAGATTCAGGAGGGTGTGAAGCTAAAGAGCGTGCGGACCAATGACCGGTCGAAACCGATGCTGCAGGGTCTGAGGAAGTTCCGGCGACAATTGACGATAGAGGAGCAAATGCAGAAGGCTGACGAGCCCACGGAGGACACTGTCTCGGACGATATGGACGACATTGATGCAGTAAGGGACGACCTGCAAAGTACCAAGCAAATGCTTGCTTTGGAGCTTAGAAATAAGGAAGCATTGGAAAGGGAGAACAAGAGATTACAAGTAACAGATTTTTATGAATTCTTTCCAAGTCCGATTAGAGGGATTTCGACGATTAGCTGACATTGCAATAACTTTTGCAGGCGAGGATCTTAAATCTCGAATCGGAAGTTGAACGGGGGAAGTCTCAGAAAAGCGTTCAGGAACACAAGAAGTACGACGAGAAACTTACGGAATCTTTGAAACGGGAAGCCCAACAAGCCAGGAAAGACGCTGAGAAGTATGAGAAGGACTACATGGCTGCTGCGGATGAAAGGGACAAAATGAAGAATGAATTGGAAGAAATGAGGAGGATGTATGCTACTTTAGAGAGGCGCATGAAAGCTGGTATGGATCATTCTCATAGCTTGTTACCTAATAATTAAATATTAACACTCGTTGCTTTCAACGCAATACACGAGCTTAAGGCATCTAATATTATTCGCATTAGAGCTATTAACACTGCATCTAACAAACTGATAAAGGATATATATTCTCTATTTTGATATTATCTTTAGTCGCTCCTTAACATTGCCAAGTCGCTTATGCTTACACTAATTCTGCTTCTTTATTTTGCGCTTTTGGGATCAGAGCAAGAGCTTGAAGCTGAGCCAGTTATAGAGCTAGCGTACGATAGCGACGAAGCAGCTTGGTACAATGTTTCAGGAATGGCACTGGCTGGTTGTCCAAGTGCGAAAGACGTAGCAAAAATTGCTTCGCAGAAAAGCATAGATAAGAAGGAGCCAAGCGAGAGCGAGGAGGAAGAAGAGGAAGAGAGTTCGGAGGAAGAAGACGATGAGAAAGATCCAGAAGCTGCAACCGAAAAACGATTGCAGAGAGAGATCAAATTGATGTCGACAAAGATTAGAAACTTCAAGTGAGTATATGCGCGACATAACATCCGATTAAATTGCAATAAGAATTGATGATATTCTGGACAAACAGGGATAAAGCGGCGAATGCTAGAAAAGAGCGGCACGCGCTGAAAGATCAGATTAAGCAGCAACAAAAGTTATTAAAAGAGGAGAAAAAGAAATTCAAGCATCTTCAGAAGGAGGTTGACAAAATGGCAAATTTGATGTCCGAGACCGACGAAGAGAAAGACGAGGAAGAAGAAGAGGAAGAGGAAACAGACTCTGAAGATGAATCCGAATCTGAGGAATCGGAGGAAGACGAAGAAACCGAAACGGAAGACGAGGACGATTCAATGGAGGGACAAAGGAATTCTTTACAGGTAAATATCAAAAGTGGCGTTATAAATGTTTCTGATTTTATACTGAAATATTGAATATTTCCACAGAAACAAGCTAAAAAGCACGAGGGTCGTTTAGCTGCGTTAAAGAAGGGTAACTATTTACTTAAGGCACAAGTCGATAGACTGAAAGATGATTTAGCGAAGCAACGAGAAGAAAGTCTCAGTCTGCAGGAAGATCTTGACTCTGTGCTAGCAGAACTAGGTTAAGTTTATGTAAGGAACAGTGAAGAATTGCTATGGACAATTGTATACATACACATATAAGTATTACATATGGAAATATAAAAAATCTTATGTCTGAGAAATCAGACACAGACTAATACACGCACACTTACCTAAACGGTTTTCGTAGGTAATCTTACACGGAGACAGAATTTTTGTTCAACTCATCCGCAGAGCATTAAACTACTGCTGTTTTCTTTTTTTAGTATCGATTGGTAAACGCGATAATTTGTTTTCTCTAGTATCTATGGTAAATATCCTGCATGCGCAACGAGCCGAAGAGGAAACATCAAAACGTGTCTATCGATCAAAACAAAAGACAGAAACGACGTGTAAATTTTCTATATCAGTTCAACGTGTCCGACGTATTTCGCAGGCTCGGCAGACGTTTATACGAGATTATCGAATACCGCTTTCTTTTGCTATCACGTTGTAAAATATTTTTTAATAAAGACGATTGTTAGTCGGCAGCCAGTGTTCCGATAGGTTATCATAAACAAAAAAATCAAACACAAAACACTCACATGCTTGTAACTGAAAGACAATCGAGGAGTCGGTATTTCCAGAATTTACAAACTTTATTTCTCAACGACGACGAGCTTTTTCCTTATTTAGTATACACGATAACATAAATAACTATGTTTATTAAGACTTCTTTCTTTTAAAGGAAAAAAACACTACTGCCCGTAAGAGTGGTTTGAAAAGAAACGTACGCGTGACGTGCGAGAAAGTCCCTAGTACTGTTTCTCTTCGAGGCATTGGCGTCGGAAAGTAACTATTTTATACGCTCGTAGTTTACAACGAGCTTGTATACTTCCGTTTTCTATAATTACACGTATATTAAACATTTCTTTTTTACTTCTGCTCTATCATCGCGTTGGAGCGTACAGCGACAGAAAAGAAACATGAAATAGCAGACTAGTTACAAAGATGAAGAGGTACAGATGATGACGGTGTATTTAAAATTTAAAATTATATTTGAAAATCAGAATATCGCTATTGTTCTCTGTGGATTACATACTCTATACAATGGTGTCATTGTTTTTTTTTTTTTTTTAGAACATTATTCGTATCTTAAGTATTTCTAAGACGTACTTGAATTATAAAAATGTACTCGCGGTAAATGATTCGGCGTTAACGAGTATTAATGAAAACATTGCACTGCGAGCTGAGTTGAAAAAATATGTTGAATTTTAGTGCGAGTGATCCGTGCCCTCTAAACGACATTTTCACAGATACCATGGGCAAACGCTGCGAGACACTTCGATAACGCAACGAATCTCGTGAAACACGATGGCTTCTCAAAGTGCAGGTAATTAAATTCTTATTGCTCTCTATTCTTATTATCACTCTCGGATTATGCATGTAACATGCATATCAACAAAATAAAACTGAAAAGAGGATTTATATATATATATAAAAAAAAGTATCGTATGTACATCCGTTTACGTAAGAGCGTTTGACTTTTAACGTAGCTTAGGTCGAAAATTAAAACATCCATGTAATGTACACGTTTCCTCAGCATAATATTAGTTGCCTATCTAACATTGTGAAATGGTATAGTCGAATATGTTCCATTGCGCGCTTTCGATTCTATAGTGTACGAGTTTTGCATGGTCAACAGGCTTTGCGTTAGTTTTGCGATTTTCGAGGTCAGTTCAGTGACTCCTGGCGTTCGAAATTTTATCCAAACGCGCATACAAATAAATATACCTCTTTCTTTCTTTTCATTAATATATCGGCGATTAATGCTCTCGTGAGGCTACCGACGTCGACATTTATTCGTTTTACCCGCATTCGTATTTATGCAACCATATAGAAGATTTATAAAACCGATACTGCGCGATCGCATTCCGAGGCAATGCCAGTAGACTTCTATACAGAGACATACCTATACATCTCATTTCGATCTAATAGAATACGGAATATTAAGCGAGTAATGACTTCTATTAGAGATCAATGAAACCTTACATTTCATTCTATTCTGTTTGTGATGCTGACGCAAGAACGGCTTAAAAATACTGTACTTGGATATATTTCAGATTTCAGCTAACGCTGATTCTTCCATTGGTTATTCAGAAATATACTTTGGGGTCTGCATTACTTATTTAATATCCTGTATTCCTTTGAATATCTTAGAAATATGCACAGAGCTATCCAGGCATAAAGGAAGACAGCATCTACGGTAATAAAAGCAAAAGAAAATAAAACATTCCTTGGTCATTAGAAATCATGTACAAGTATTCTCTGCCCAGATCGCACAGTGATATATCGATAAAACTGAAGAATTATCAAATAGAAATCCTATACTAGTCAGGTCCACTTTCTTACATTATGAAGATGCGATATAGTACTGATGGATTTTCGTGATAATAAATAAATCGCTGATCGAAATTCGGCATTACCTACGCTAACCGTTTATCATCCCCTCGCGTCGCTAACACGGTAGCCGAATTGCACTTGCCGAGAATCTTCATAACAACCAGATGATACTTATTCGTTCATGTAACTTCCACTTTCATCTTCTTCTCCTCCACCAACTTAACATCTGTTACATGCAAATTATGAATACTTTTCGCAGCAAACTTAATTACTGACTGCGTGGAAACTTGGGTGGTGTGTCTGAGATCCAAACGTTTAAGCACTTTACATCTCGCCAAGTGATCTAATGTCGCTTCGGTGAGTAATCTACAATTGGCCAAATTCAATGATGCCAGGTTCGTTACCGCCTGCGCCGGCGTAGTTGCTAATTGAGCTACGCCGGCGTCGGTAACCCGGCCGCAAGAGGAGAGATCTAGTGTCTCTAGATAAGGTAAATGTTGAACTATATACCTTAAAGCTACATCAGTGATATCACATCCAGCCAAAGACAAATTTTTCAGATGCTTCAATCTCGACGTTTTATCGATCAAGCCAGGTCTGGAATCAGTAGGTGGACTGAGGACTTCTCTCAAGCTCGAGTCATTCAGTCCAGATACGTAACTGAGTTCCAGGGTAACAAGTGGTGGACAAGTGCAAGTTCTTAGCGCACAGACTCCAGCCCATGTGCAACCTTGCACGGACAACGTTCTGAGCTGCGGCAATCTACTTAACAGCCAGGCCAATTGCCTCTTAGTGACGTTCGTCCAGTCAAGGGACAGATTCTCCGGTTGCCGGCGTATAATACCAGTCAAATGCAAAGCTGTTAGATGGGAATGAGACATGTCCAATTTTCTCCACAAACTAGGATCGGTACTGTATCTCGCCCATATACGACAAACCAAGGCACAATTCGCCAGGTCCTTTGCATTTAAAAATCTAAAAATAGCAAGTAATGCTGTCTTGTCATACGCTAAAGATTGTCCATTAAAATCGGGCCCTGGTCTTTGAACAAGCGGAAGTGGGACAGGCCTAACTACCACGTGGGGCCTCTTCAATGACTTACTACTTGAACCAGTTAATTGTACAGCTAATTGCGTACGTAAAGCTGTTCGCTGTTCACCCTCAGCCGGCTCTCTGTCATTCCATGCCTGGAATTTTTTGTATAGAAACCATGAATAATTCGTATTCTTAGACCGTGTCAGATTCCATTTGGGGACTTACATCGCTGGGATCGGGTCTTGAACGTTTACTTGGTGTGGTAGCTCGTTCGGAATCTGTCGTAGGCGCTGAAGAAGCTGCGCTAGATACAGATAGTTTTCGAGCACGAGCCTTAGGTTGACGTGGTCGGCAGTCTAGGTTTCGACCGCTCTCGCAACATTGAGGGCACTCCCAGCTGTTCGGTAAATCGTCGCTGACGGTTATGGTCTGACGATCCAATCCTATGCACTCGGGATGAACAATGTCGAAGCATATCGAACATTCTAATAAACTCGACGAAGCTGTTGGTATTGGCTTGCCTGTAGGTAGACGGTATTAAACGTTCAGGCATCTTTGATTTATTATCTTAGTAACATATTAACGATGCGCTGATAAATACCCATTAAAGGCGCAGGCGTTTGTCCCCAGCCGTCTAAACGGCACACTTTGCAAGCTGCTGTGACCGGCAGCATAGGCCTCAGGCACTGTCTCATTAAGCACGTCTGTTTGGCACGACCACTTCCACCAAATTTCACCATGTCCTGGCAGTACATACATTCCCCACAATCAGTCCTTGTACACGCTTCACACTTTTTACACCTAGTACGCCTTCGTCGCGGGAAAGCTCTTTCCGACTTTTCTTGCGAGTGATGCCTCTGTATCTTTGCAAAACTTTTCTTAGTTACCCTCAAGCGCTCCTGTTACATGATGCAACAAAGTACATGTGAAAATTGAAAAAGCAATCAACTTTTCCAATAAACGTGCGTATTTTATTTACCCTTTCGGCAATTGTTATTGCAGGCGGAGGTGGTAAAACAGGATTTCCCGTTACAGCCGCTTCCGGACTATCGTGCCTATGTTGCTCTACTAGACACCGAACATCGTGAATTAAGGCAACAGGATCGCGGATCAGCTCAGGCACATTCTTCTTAGTTGAGGGTAGCGAATGTAAATACATAACTATTGCTTTTAAACCATGCAATTCGAACGGGGTTAAGTGCGCGTGTTGATGGTGTTGCGGAACTAAATGTTGCCGCTGCGACTCGGAAATGTCCAGGTGAGTTCTGCCTAGGAGAACGTGTACGTACCTCTCCAACACGTACCTGCAACAGGCAAAAGAAGGTCGATATTTATATACGAAGTTTTTCCTTCGATTTTCTTAGTAGTTTTCGTAGTCATACCATAACATTTCAGTGAAAAATGGATATCTGAATTTTTGTGGAACCTTTGTGTGTTCTTCTACTTGGGCTACTTTCAACTGTTTCTCGATACCAAAACTGTGTAAAAAATTTCCACCAAAAACTAAAGAGTCCTGGGGCGTATAAACGGCGTGAATCCATCCGGTCGGGATAAATAACGTCATGCCGGACGTTAAACTTATCCTACCGCATCTGTCTACCATATCTCCGAAGAATACGTCGGATTGTTTGCCGCTCAGTACCCACTCTTGATAGAGGGACAGATTCTTCTCGGTAGGAGGGATAAGCCAAAATATTTTCCCGCCTTGGAGGATATGATACCAGACGCTGGTTCCGCCGAAGTCAACGTGAAAGTCTGTATAACAACCTTTCACAGACATCAAACAGTACTTTTGTACTTTCGGATACATCATATCTTCCAAAAGATTAGTAGATTCTACTTGTGCCTCCTTCAGATGCCTCGGCCATACAACATCTACCCAATCGACTTGCCGCACTAGCGCAGGCGATTGAACATAATTTTCTAATTTGGTATGGCTGAATTCTAAGGAAATCACATTTAATAATCGCTCCTTGTTAGGATCTTCGTAATACTTCTGCCAATCTTTCATCGTCATATCTTCGTTCTTCTGCGTGTTCACATCCATTACATCTAATATCCTTTTAGAACCTAATAAACACACGTAACGCACATAGTTTAAGAGACGCTCGCAGTCATCATAACTTCACCATAGAATTATAATTCGACACGTACCAACGCATGTTCGCACGTCATTGACAGTAAAATTTGAACTGGGAACTTGTAATCCCAGTCCAGACTTGTCTCTGAAGAGTAGCGGTATACTGAGACCATGTTTCTGCAAGAATGCCAGGTTTAATTCAGAGCCGTTCATTTCCCGGAATAATCCGGCGAAATTACTGAGGTTGTATCGTTCGCATTCAATCTTTTCATCGAGTTGAAACGTTCTGCGACCCTCGATCTCTTCATCGCCTATGGTCCAGTCGTCTGTATACAACTTCCTAGTTCTTTCTCGCTACAAAGAAATTCACGATAAACGCAAGGTTTTTATTAAGGCTTACAAGAAATTTCATACAGAATTGTCGGATCCGGGGTGAAATTGCAAAGTTATGTTCAGTTTGTTTACCAATTGACGCCTTTTAGGCAGAGAGGTAGAGTCATCGGCCATTGCGGACACGCTGTCAGAAACGTATCACCGAAAACTCATCGAATATTCGAGGTGCCTAGTCTTACGAACGTGAGAATGATTCTCTTAATATTATACAAACGGAATCTCGTTTATTATTTACATGTCACACGCGGTAGCCTATTATTAACATCAAACTTTTCTCTGATTTTACTTTCCCAGCAAAATGAGATCGCCATTTTGCTACCGGCCAATGCTACCAATAAATACCACGAAAAGCTTCAGGTCATTTCGAGTAGCGTTCCATTCCGTGGATTTTTAATTTTTCACATTCCATCTTGTATGGCATTGTAACGCAAGAAGTTTACGCATTCCAAAAGTTTATAATCTCGAAACTTTCACTTGTATCGCGAGAGGATTAATAGTAACAACCTAGAGAATTTGCGTCAGTCGAAAGAACTATTGATGTGTCCTATATTGCGAATATCACGTTCTCAGCGTTCTCAGTAGTGTCTTATACTGCGTGGTACTCTTTGACAATTCAGAGTCGATGTTGACGTGTTTATTGCGGGGATGGTGTTTCCAACGTTTTATTTCTTTATGTAGTCCTGATATCACATGTATTGATCTTCTGAAAGTTTCGTGATATCCGTAAATATCGAAGTGTTCGTTAAGATTGAGGATACGTTCGAAAGGAAACACTTGAAATAAGCGGGTTAACCATGATGAGCCTACGTGACAGGCAAATAAATGCCTTGAAGCAGATGTTAAATTTGAATCGACCTGAGCACAGATTAGAAGAGGCGATACCCGTGTGGAAGGTATTAATTTACGATCGCCTTGGGCAAGACATCATTTCGCCGTTGATATCTGTGAAAGAGCTCAGGGAGCTCGGCATCACGCTCCATATGCAACTGCATTCCGACAGGGATTCGATTCCCGAGGTACCGGCTATTTATTTCTGCGCCCCTACAGATGAGAATCTAGGCCGGATCGGTCAAGATTTACAGAACGGTTTGTACGATATATATCACTTGAACTTTATATCGCCGATATCTAGACAAAAAATGGAAGATTTAGCGGCCGCAGCATTGCTCGGAGGTGTAGTGTCGAATATTCACAAAGTGTTCGATCAATACTTGAACTTTATATCATTGGAGGACGATCTTTTCATTCTCAGACATCAGAACAGCGACGTTATATCGTATCATGCGATTAATCGCGGAGAAATAAAAGATACCGAAATGGAGTCTGTTATGGAAATCGTAGTCGATTGCCTGTTCTCCGTGTTCGTGACTTTGGGAACTGTCCCGATTATAAGATGTCCGAGGGGAAATGCTGCGGAAATGGTTGCTAAAATGATAGATAAGAAGTTGAGAGAGAATGTGTGGGACACGAGGAACAATCTGTTCGAAAGTGAAACGACTGGCCACTACAGTTTTCAAAGACCGCTTCTGATAATATTAGATCGTAACGTAGACATGGCCACGCCATTGCACCATACGTGGACGTACCAAGCACTGGCGCACGACGTGCTGGAAATGGCACTGAATAGGCTTGTCGTCGAGGAGAATGTAGGGAGGTCTCCCGCAGGCGGGACGCGCTCGAAAACTAGAGCCTACGAATTAGATAATAGAGATCGCTTTTGGTGTCAACATAAGGGCAGTCCATTTCCTAGGGTAGCCGAAGCTATACAGGAGGAATTGGAACAATACCGTACGTTCGAGGAGGATGTGAAGAAACTTAAATCTTCAATGGGTATCGATAACGAGAGCGACGTAGCTGTATCGATGGTGTCCAATAACACAGCACGCCTGACGAATGCTGTGAATTCCTTACCGCAGCTTCTGGAAATGAAGCGGCTAATAGACATGCACACGTCCATTGCGACGGGTATCTTAAATTCTATAAAATCCAGGAGACTCGACACATTCTTCGAATTGGAGGAGAAAATTATGAGCAAACAAACGTTGGACAGAAGCGTGTTCGAAACGATAAGCGACCCAGACTGCGGTACCCCAGAGGATAAATTACGTCTTGCTGTTATATATTATTTATGTACAAATATGTCGGATGCCGACTATAATAAGCTCGAGGCGGCGTTGTCCGCTTCCGGATGTGACTTAAATCCTTTAATTTATATAAAGAGATTGAGGAGTTATACTAGAATAGCCGAAATTCAAAATAATTACGAAGGTGGCGGAACCAAGACGGTCAGCATGTTCTCGAAGCTTATGAATCAGGGATCGTCATTCGTGATGGAGGGAGTGAAGAATTTAGTTGTTAAGAAGCATAATCTACCCGTGACGAAAATAGTCGACGAAGTAATGGAATCCAGGCAATCGTCTCAGACGGAGGACTACTGTTATCTGGATCCGAAGCAGCTGAAGCATACGGAACAAATGCCAAAGAATCGACCGACATTCCAGGACGTAATCGTTTTCATCGTCGGCGGCGGAAATTACATAGAATACCAAAATTTAGTAGATTACGTGAAACAGAAAAGCGGGGCTGGGGTTAATAAACGAATCACGTACGGTTCAACAACGTTTATTAATGGTAAACAATTGCTTAAGCAACTTTCACTTCTGGGACAAGAGGTTCACTCGTAATTCTTACAGATTATGTAGTTAACTACCGAAGAAAATGTATATTTATCTCCTCCTTTCTTACGGCGTACGCTGACTTTTCATACTGCTGTTATTGCCTTGTAAAAATGTAAAATAAATAAAATTTGTTTAATTACACTAGACAAAATTTATCTAGGTATATTTACACGCCCCTGAAATCGCGCCCGCCTCGCCAAAACCTAGGATCTAGGGTACTCAAGCTCGCCCAAGTTTAGGGATATTTTTAGTTGTAAGAGAGCCAACCTGTATTTGAATTGTTTGATCAATGGATCATATATAGTTAAGTGGTATCCTTTCTATTAAAAATTCATTGCATATCGTCTTGAAATATTCATTTCCTTTAACATAGATCCGTAAGAGAAACTGAAATGGCGTCGATACAAAAAGGAGCGAAGAATTTCATTCGGCGCGCTGTTGTTCCGAGAGACCCGCAGGAAGCTGCCACGGAGTACATTCTATCCAAACAGGAATATCGTAACATTAAGTAAAATACCATACACAAATACGAACATTACTTTCCTACAAGCGGATTTTGCGGACGCTTTTATTTTCAGTAGGATAGCAAGTAGAAAAACTGATGTAGAATCCCGTGGATAACATTGTCAATGTACTGAGTCCTTTGTGTTACTTCCTTTTTTTACGTTCAAGAGGTGCTAGCGTCTCTAGAATTATATAACAACGCCAGGCGTATGCATTTTGTATTAGAAAGTATCCGGAATGGGATAAGCCAAGAGTTTTCCCGGCGTCGGAGCTGGTCAGAGCGCGTTACGAGTTGGGAGAAGTGGAGGAGAAACTGCACGCGAAATGGGACGAACAGGAGAGAAAACGAAAAGTCATGGACGATCAGTGGAGGGAGATGAGACACCAGGAATTAATACTCCGTGAGTCGTTCATACGGTTCAATAAATTCGTGAGGGAGAATCAGGAGAAGCGCGAGCGCGCGGAGCTGAAGATCAAGGAAGAACACGAGCGCCAAGCGATACGGCGGGAAGAAGTAACATGCTAAAATAGAGTTAATAAAAGTTACTCAACGCTTAACGAAGTCGAACGCCATCCTGTTTCGCTAACGCAGGACACCCGCTTTTCAGATCGAGGATCTGACCGGAAAGTTGAGCTACATGAGGGACGTCCTAGCGAAAATGAAGAAACACGTGGGGGAGTATAGAAAGTATCAGAATTATTTAGATAGAGTGATCGTCGAAACGGGGGAGTTCCAATCGATCGCCGAGATCTTTAATCGCTACGAGACTTTAATAGAGGCGAGATCGCTGTTGTCCGAGCATCAGGACCAGAACCTTCAAACGCTGGAGGAGACAGGAACAGACATAGTAAACGCTTTTACCTATGTAACATTTATTAGCTTCCTGCTTGCTGTCCTAAAAAGAACGGACGCGACTGTGGTTTCTTGCAGTATCATATGACGGAGGCAAAGTCGCAAAAGTTCATGGGATTGAACAATAAGCTGGTGCAACTACAAGCTAGGCGGGACAGAGCGGAGGCGCAGGCCCTGAAATGGGAGACGATCGTGTCGAAGATAAAAGTGACCGCCGCGGAGAAGAATCTGGAGCACACGCAAGTAAAAACGTGTTGCTGGAATCTCTACCAACAGATCTGCAAGAGAAAAAATATTCCCATCACGTTGGGCAAAGGCGACGCCGAGCAGCAGCTGGACAACATTAAGCGAACCATTCTTGAACTAAAGCGAATCATCAAAGTGGCGAAGAAACGATCGGGCAAGGAATAAGGTACACCGCAACGTAAAATTGATTTTCTACACTGTTTGTAAATAAATATATTTCGTCGTAAATATATAAAATGTGTGCTAATAAAAAATATCCTACTATCGTTTAAAGATAAACTAAAAGATAGATTAAAGACAAATTACGATTAATATCTTACGAATGACACGAGATGGTGGTATCCTTTCGTCTTCGTAAGTAAACTCGGCCGTACGAAAATTGGAACTCCACTTTCGTCTATAAAAATTCATGCGAAACCTGTTCCGCAGGTTGCGTGATTATTTCTGTCATCACACCGATGATCGGACCAATTAGCTCGTGTTTTGTAAATATTTACGGTTCCGCAACTCGTGGACTCTCCGCTACTCTTTTTATTGATATCTCTTTTGTATGATTTTCCTAGCTGCCGGTAAGTGACAGCCAGATATGTTATGCAGGAGGTCCGAGTAATCCTCTTCGAGCCTTTCCTTCAACTTTTCAGTGGCTTCGCCGCGTGTCAGTGGCTGCTCCAAACCTTCGGATACGATCTGTAATTCTTCCTTCTCCACGCATCTGTACGGTTTAATCGTTTTCTCAGCACACATTCGTTAGGAAGGCGAACGATATAAGATCCAGATACGATCAATGAAAAACCGTCGAAGGAAAGGATACTTAAAATGTTAAAGGGAAGTGTATAGGGAACGAAGGACTTACAGGGCGCAAGGCTGGGTAGGGGCAACGTGTTCAATAGGGGGTACTCTCAATATCGGCCTTTTCCCTTCATCGAGTCGCAGCTGTTGCGACTTTGTAGCCTTGTCCAGCCAATATACTTTGTGGAACATTTCTGTGATACGTTTCTCGATGATGCCCAGGTACAGCATAACGTTGCTTCGCGTCAACTGCTCATTATCGCCCAGCAATTCTAAGATCGGGGAATTGTCGCAACGTATCGCTTTGAAGAGGGACTCTATCCCCTTCAACAGCTTCTCTATTACGTCGTCGCACTGAAACGAACATCGCAAAGCGTATTGGTTAAAAAATACCTAAACGATCGTTGAGCGAACCTAGCTGCTCAATCGCGGAATACGATTTTCTAGGCCTTCAATATTCGATAGGATTAGCGAAGCATCACCTGTGCCAGACTTTCTTCAGCCTCATCGGCGAGAGTGGTCTGCTCTTCGAGCTCGGTCTTGAGCTTCTCCAATGTCTCCGTCTGCTGTTGGCCACGCTGCTCGGTCAGGGCACGTGCCTCGTCTATGGCTGCTGTCAGCTGAACCATCCTCGACTGTAGGCTCTCCAGCTCATCGTTTAATTCGTTCACGTAACTGAACAGAGCGAAATTCTCTTCCTCCTGCTTGACGAAGTGTGCCGTGAGCTTGTCGATTTCAGTGTGGCCTAGATAACATAACGATTTAACACAGAGCCCGATAATTCCCAGGGGTTTCTATCAACGAGAAGACGAGGGGTACCAGTGAATTCTTTGATCATATGCAGAATCTGCTTATAAGACGCGATTTTATCCTGCTTCGCCTCCTTCTTCGCCTTCTTTTCGGCCGCCCGCTTTGCATTTAAATCCGTCATTTCACGGTGTTGCCCCTTCACTCCGAGAAACTCTTGAAGCTTCATTTCGTTGTCCAACGTTCGTTGCAGCTCGCACATCTCGGAGACATGAGTGTTCAGGTCCCTTATGCCCCTGTGAAACAAGCAGATTTCGTTACAAGACGCTTGTTTACAAGGCTACGCGCACAGCTACCGGAAGTGGAGGAAAGTGCAAGTGGCTCGACGGCCCGACAAATAAAATATTCGATCACCGGACGTTATCACGCGCCATTGACTCCCGACCGTTGCTCTCGGCTCCGAGTTTCTAATACAGCGAAGAATAAGCCAGCCTACGCGAATTACGAATAGCTTTCTGATCGTTAATGCAGCTCTCAGAATTATGGGGACAGCGATTCGATCATTTCAGCTTTCTTTGGTAAAGAATGCCGCGAAACTTGTCCTGACGCAGCGCGTTTCCAACTTCGTTTTCTAGCATTATCGGAAGGGGAACAACAACGCGCGTTACGTTCTCGGGTATACCTTTCACGGAGTGCTTGAATCTTGTTCAGCTCCTCGTCTCTTTGATTAAACGCTATGGTAGCTTGCTCAATCAAGTCATTAATAATTTGCTTCCCGGTGCTTAACTGGCCCACCAGTTTATTCCAAAGCGTCGCGAACCGCGCCCGGTCCTTTAGCAACGTTTCGATCTCCGCTCGGAGCTTAGCGTTATTAGCGATTATTAGGTTGAATCTCTTTGTGGCCACCTCCAGTCGGTTCTCCAGCATCTCCACCTCTTTGTGCTTCTGCAAGGCCATGTCCCTCAGCTGCGCGTCCGATCGAACTTGCAATTTCAGCCTCGTTACTTCCTTCGACAGCTAAAGGACATTAATAAACAGTGTATTTCAGCGATCGCTGGCGGAAAGGGCGAGAGTGAGGGATTACCGAACCTTGGCAAGTTGGTCGTCCAGCTCGGCTATCTCGTCTCTCTCCGTTTTTATCATATCGTCGTATTTCGATTGCAGCGTCATAAGGCACTTCAGCTTCTCCTCCGTCTCCTCGTCCTTGCGAACGAAATTCTTCGAATTCGCGGTTTTAATGTGAAGGACCAGCTCCGCCTTTTCGTACTCCAAACGATTGATCATGCTCATCTGGTTGCGTAGCTGCAGCCTCGCATCTTCCACGCAAACCGCTCGATCATTCTCCATTATTCTGTACTGTCTCTTCAGCCGCGAGAGCTCGGCTTGAGCCATCGTCTCGAGTTCCAGCTCGTCTGGCGTGTGTTGCTGTTTGCGCGCCATGGCCACGTTCGGCGCTCTCGATTATCAAAAGTGTTTGGAAGATACAGCAATTTTATCTGGCTAAGGGGAGGGAGTACTTGTTGCGTTTAGTACGGAACGATTTTATATTTCGTGTGTCGAACGGTTGGCAATTATCAGTTGTTAAATGGTAAGTACCTGCTACTTGTCGGCTAGCAAGCTGGAAGGTTATCAGGTCTCACTATTCGTTAATCATTCGTTGGAGGTTACACCCGTTGGATCACAGATCTTTACGGAAGTGGCCAATGTATTCGCCTGTATCTTCCTCGACTTCCACGTCGTTGATCTCGAGGATCCACGGAGGGGAGGAAAACGCTTTCCAGACGTAACCCTCGATGACGTTCGACGGCGACATTTGAGAAAGACATCTGCCACCCTGTATAGCTCTGCCAGCTGTATGTGCGGCACCGTTGTTCTTGTTGGTGCTTCCGGTTGCCAAGCACCCTCTCAGGGGTGTATGGTGACAGGGATCAGGATTTCGCGCTATAGCGAAATGTTCTGATTTCTTCCAGCCGAAGGAGATAATTTATTACGAGACTTGGGGAATTTTCGTGAATTCTTTTACAAATAGGAAAAATTATAAATTACTGGACTTATATTTGTTTTTACATTCTTTCATTTCATTTTTCTTTATATCCTTTTACTATAAGCTATGCCAATTGTATTACTTTGTTCATATTTGTGTACTCTAAAGGGTTCTCCCGTTAATTCAATAATAATCATTTTTATTATTAGTCCAGCGCCTGGTGGTTTACAATAATTTTAAGTACCGTGGATCGGCAATCTTATCAAGCGATTAAAATAAATTAACCACTCTTTTGTTCGTACATTATCCGAGGTCTTCTGATAAAGTCAGTTGGTCGAGGAACCACTAGGTGGTGCAGGCCTCTTAATGATAACTGATGCTACTGTTCGTGTATAATTACACCGCTAAGTAGAGCGCTTAATGACGGCTGCCTTCCAGTATTGCTTACGTTAATGATCAACGAATGGTGTCAGGAGCAACGATCTCCAAAGAAACATAAGCACATTTCATTACGTACCTTTTATTCGCGTAATTTCTAAAATAACAGTATGACAGGGCAACGTTCTTCTCTTTCATGAGAACGCTTTATTTAATACATTCATCCAGTTTAATGACAGAATTACAGTGAAATCTCCCGAGTCATTCCCGACGAACCAGCATTTTCTAACTCTCGTAAACATCTAGGTAGCCGGATATTTTCAAATTGAAAACTCTTATAGAATTTTACACGCATTTTACGTTTCACTTTATGATTCATCTGCTCGTAGAACATCCGGCTATATTTTCGCCCAGCGAAAGTAACATTTCATGTACACGAGCCAAGGAATTCATATAGTAACATGGAAGTTTACACAGAAACGATACGACGATAAGAGATTGAAACGTAGGTGGATCGTGCATTAAACACGATCCATGGATTTCGTGAGATCGAGTCAGGTGGCGGTTCGACCAGGTGGGTCAAGTGGTGGGGGGGAGACGGCTGGAGGTGGGCACAGGCAAGGGAGAGGTTAGTATGCCTTCGGTGGGGAAGGTCGACAGGTCGATCGTCTCGTGTGCGGATACGCTACCTTGCCCCGCTGCCTTTTCGTTATTTTCGCCCGCGCTTATCTGTGCAATTAACCAAGATCGAGCGACACAGCGTCGTGTACTCGCGGCATGCGAGATAAACGGGACTATCTCGGTGCGCGGGCGATAATTAAGCTCGATAAACGCTTGTGCGCGACAGCGCGAGCGATCGAATTCGCGATACCCGGGCCCGATCGAATTTAGCAGCGCGAGTGAACGTTTTCGTGGCGGAACGGAGGCCGAGCAGGACGAATTACTTTCAGCCGGAGCGGCCCTGTGGTGGGGAGAATCTACCTGGCCGAGGAGCACCGCGCGCGATTCCGTAATATTTATTTTCCACTGGCGGGCAGTGAGTCACTACCTGGCGGACCACGGTGCGGCGAGCTGGTCGCCTCGCGTGTCGCGTCCCTCCGCGCGTCTCTTGCGAACAGTGGGTTCACGCCGTTCACGGCGACGCTACGGGTTCCGGGCACCAGAGGATCCACGATCACGGCCAATTCCAGAACCACGGCGGCAACCAATGGGGATCGAACAAGAGTAGCAGTATTCCCATCGGAGTACGGCGCGTCCGACAACGCTCGCTGCCATTAACGTCACCCTCATCTTTATTTAAGGATAAACTTGAAACGATCGAGACTTCCTGCTATGCCGCGAAGGTCACGTCGATACCCGTAGACACGAGACGCATAACACCATTTAGCTCCACAATACCGATCTCGGCTGTGTTTGCCCGACGAGGGAAATTTCACTGACACTCGAATGCTACCCGCTCATGGATACAGTGGTTTACGGGATTTCAGTGAACCGCGAGGCGATTCTGCGTGGGTACTGTATGTCGCAGCTGGGTACGCGTGGGCGGGAGAAGGGTTACGTTCGTACGCTGTACCCATGCTTGCTGGCGGGTTCGTAGCGCGGTTACATTGTTGACTTTCTATAGGCGAAACAGGAATACAGTTGCCGACTAGTGGTTCGCGTGTAGTCTCGAGGAAACGGAGCATAACAACGGAATTAGTCCGGGTAACAGTTCACCCCGTTTCTCGTGTTCAGCCGGAGAGACGTTGGAATTGACAATTGATCGGTCGTGATCCACAGTACCCTGAGCTATCGATCTCCGAAGCACACAAACATCGCGCATCCGAGCTTGCTCGTGAATTTTCGAAAGCCTCTCGAAAGCAACTCTCCTCGCGAGGGATTACGTCGACGGAGGCCGTCACAGCTGATCGTTTCCGGTAGTGAGAGACATTAGTCATCGACGAGGGAACCGGTTCGAATGTCGACGGTTACGTACGCGAGTTGGGCCCACGGAAAAAGTGAAGTTCAGCGGGATCTCTGGTATCGCACCTGACGGTACAATTTATTAACGACGCTTGAAGGTGAGCGCCATGAATCACGCATGGATTATCGATCGCCCTGTTACTCCGTAACGTTCACGAAACAACTTTTGAGTCACCGTTCTCGGCGACCAAACAATATACGTGCTGCGATACCTGTACGAGCCGGGGAGATAAGCAACGTTATCGGCGCTCTTGAACGCGGAGGTGGGCGAATGAAGCGTCACGTGCTCGAGTATCTGTCGGGTAATCGATATATGCACAGCTAGCGCGCGCATCGATTCTCGATTCGAGCGGGACGAAATTCAAATCGGACAAGTTAGCGGAATCGCGCGGGAACGTTTCGCCGGGCAAGATCCCAGATATGTGTTTACCTTTCAACCGATCAATCGGCCGCGATGTGAACATCGATCTGGACGCGGCGCTGAATCGACGGCGGCACGCCTGTTGACGAGCGCGTTTGTTCACATATCGAACATTACAGATGGTTGTGAGGTGCGATCGGTCGGCCACCTGGTCCCGCGTGTGTCGTTATTGCCAACGACAATAAAGGTCACGGCGACGGGCTGACACGCGACATTCGAGTGACGAGCGCGAGTGCGAGAGGACGCGCGGCGACGATGCTGCCGAAAAAGGACGGGCAGCCGGTGCCCTACGCTCTCGAGGACATGATCTCTGATCTGCAGTCGAGGCGGAACTCGCTGGACCAGGAGGACTTCGAGGATCCGGTCGAGCTGTTGAAGAAACGCGACAGGGATCTGGTGTTGGCTGCTGAACTCGGCAAAGCGCTTCTCGAGAGGAATCAGGAGCTTACCAAACAGAGCGAGGCGCTTCTGGAGGAGTACTCGTCAAAATTGGAGGTGAGTTTTTTTTTTAAATTTACTGTTATTATTGAAATACATAGTTGGAATTCTTTGGGTAGTTTAGTAATTTTATTAATGGGGGGCGCTAATCTGAGTATATATATATACTCGATAAAAATTAATTTACTCTGCACTCTCGCTATGTACTCGATTCGATTTAATAGTCTCGTTTGTCTCCCACCATCTTCTTGTTTCTCTCATAATAGAAACAACAACGCGAATGTAAAATGATTCACGTGGCGCACTAATTTCGAGCTATCAATCCGTTATCTGATAATTGGATCCAATTCAGGTAGTCCGTTTAATCGTAACGGTTAAGGGGCAAGTAAATTTATATAGAGCGATAAAAGTGCCGTTTGGACCTTGCGATAACTGTCGTGTATCTTCAATGAAATCAATGGCATCGGAAGGCAATCGGTGGAACAGTAACGACTGCGATTCGCATTGCGTAAAGGAAGGCTTTATTAGATTAATCGCAGAGGCGTGGTTTGCGTATACGGTTCCCACGCGGAACGGTACGTACTGTTTCATTAGACTGAAAGCTTGCACTAGGCGTACCACATTCGCCGCATTAATAGCATCAACATGTTTTAAATAATCCACGAATAGCGTGGAACTGTCGCGTGTAACATAAACGCGTGGGGAAACTTTATTCTAAGGGAGTGTTCAACTTATTCCCTCTGGCACTAGGTGTCCTTGAGCGTTCGTGTTGCGTTGAAAAAAGTTCTTATTAGTTTCGCAAAGTGAACATCTCCTTTTTCTCTTTTTTTTTCTGACGCAATGGGATTCCTGAAAGGCAAGGAATGCCTCTCGATTCCGTTCCTAAGTAGAATACCGAAAGAAGTCGAGAACGCGAGACTTTATATGCGATTCTTTTCTTTTTACTTCAAACCATCTTCCAAGTGAAACGTTTGGGGTTACTCGCGCGTCCATTTCGAGCGCCAGGCTATTCATTACCGTGAAGAACGAGCGATTCGCGTTGCGTGTGGCTCATCTTCCTGTTGGAGTTATCTCTGTACTTCTGGAGAGCGAGTCGAAAACAAAAAAGAATGAAAGTCGACGGCGAAGGAGCGGGCACGCGCTCGCTAAGACATTTCTCCATGGATTTCGCTGGAATCGGGCCACGGGGCTGGACTCTGAATTTTAAATGCACCTTTTACGACCGCCTCGCGATGGTATCCGGATCGTGGCACTGATAAATTTATCCGCGAAAATGCAATGGGGGGAAGTAAATTCATTCGTGGAAGAACCGCGGTATCTCTGACAAATCCATTGGCGACACGTCTCTGTTCCCATTTCGCGTCTTATCAGCTTGCGTTCGCTAGAAACAGCTCTTTTTCCTCTTTCAGTAGTCTGACCTTCGAATACGCGCAAAATCAATTGTCACATTTCTTACTCGCCAAGTCTACCGCCCGAGCTTTGAGACTAAACTGATAGACCGACGAGACAAGCATCTGAAGAAAATTCGAAAAGTTTGCGCGCCACGGTACATACCGCGCATCGAGAATCGATTCGCTGAATAGAAATTTCCAAGCGGGAGCCGCGTCGCGCGCAGTCAGCATTGTAATCGAAGACAAAGGGAGCAACAGGCCTGTTGTTCGAGTGGAGGTCAAAAATAAGGTGACAGGCAAAACGCGGAAAGGTAGAAGGAGAAGCGGGCACGCGGAGCGTGGTGCCGGGCATTGTCTTTTGACGTTACGTTGCCTAAGTGACTTGTTTCCACGCTTTCGTGGCTTTCTTGTTGGCCGTCGCGACCGCGCGTACGCTCCAGGGCCCTCTGTAACTCGCGACGTGGGTACCGGTTCTACGGAATGGGAAAGATCGCTGGCAGCGAACAGCCCTCGGTGGAGCACGTGCCATCGGAAAAAATTCATGTCGTTCCGTGGCCCAAAGCGCCGTAGCTTTACGCTTTCGTGGCTCCCCGACGATGTTAATCGCGTATCGATTCCACGTAGCGCGCTCTCGCGTGAGCTTCTTCTGCGGAAAGTGTTCGTCGAAAGTTCGCCTAGTCGCAAGGCGGGTTCTTTAGAAAATCGCCACTGATATCTCGATGATTGATCCTTCCACGCCTCGAGTACCGTTTCAGAGGAAGAAAATTCCGTGCAAATATACAAAACGTCCTCTAATAAGTCAGTAGGTAGAATTCGACTGCAGGTGATTCTCCTGGTAAAGATGATTTATCTAATAATTATCCTAAAAGCCTCCGTCTTCGGAGAAGTGGATTCCGAAGTCTCGCGGAGCACTTGCTTATTCCTGTGGTTAGAATTCCCTAGAATTGGTCTGCGTGAAGGAAACTCGTAGCTGAGAGGATGCTAGAAGCCCCGTACAAATTAGACACTTAGCTAAACGCGATGACGGTGGCAAACAGACGGCTGTTATCATTACCGCGAGCGTAATTAGCATCCGCAACGGGGAATCGCGGGTTCGGTGGCACGAAAGGAAGAAAAACACGTAGCGAACGGTCACGATCCTTCGGCCCCCGCGATCATTCCTGTTACGGTGGAACGACGCGCGTTCCGGAAACTCTGGCGTGCTTTCTTTCAAACAAACCTACGTGTCTTCCGCCTGGTGTCCGGATATAATTATCGTTTACGTCAGAAGATGTTCCGCGAGGATGCTTCGGATCCTTCGAACGCGCGGAACGAACGGCCGCGGACCGTCTCGCGGGCAATCATTCATCCGCGGACGCGCCATTTCTCAAAGCCAATTAAGCTAAACATTATTCGTGCCGTGTTGGTCGAATGTCATTGCTGTTGAGCGGACGATGTATCGTCTCGATAAGTTTTCATGTTTGCGCGGCTGTTCCCCCTCGTTACGCGCACGTGCGATTCACGTGTACGAGTTTTCCGCGGCCCTACCGTATTAGAATCCCGCTTTCCTCCCGGATCGATGTGAGAAACGTTCTGCCCGCGTTAACGAATTTCACTTTCACGATAGGCACCCGTTCATAATCGATGCACGATTATGCATCGACTCGTGCGAACAGGCGTAGCTACAAGGCGTGCGCCGTTGTGCACGGATCGCAAAGGAGATGCGCGCGTAATGCAACCGCGGCACGCTTTTCGTATGCTCGGCGGTGTGCCGTTGCATTTCCGGATGTTTTAATTAGACCCGTGTCTGTTACTTTTACGGGTGGCGTATCCGGCGTTATCGCACGCGCCGACTATCATTAAAATTTCGTTACGTAAACGCCGCTAGAAAGCATTTCGTCGGCGGCGATCGGCGACGGTCGTTTCCTCGATCGATCGACCCCCCAGTCGATCTGAAATTGCCGGGCATATGCCTCTCACGCCCTGGCTTTGTACACGTGCTCCTTGTGCACACACGTTCAACTGCGTGTAATTAGATTAAACGGGATAATCGTCGATCGCGCACGTAACGCTTTTCCTTTGACGATCGGCCGGAGTCATCGACGCGTCGCGAGGTATGCAATCATTTGAATAACAATGCTTTCGAATCGCGCTGTTTAGCTTTCCGTGACTGAATTATAAAGAATGGGGCGCTTTGGCAATCAAATTGGGAGAATTTTAAGCAGCTAAACGCGGTAACGAGCGTAGCAATTGCCGCGTTTAGCCGTGGAACGATTGCAGCGGGAAAAGCGGGGCATATCATTTCAGATTGCAATCGAAACTTGGGAATAACTCCCTCTACAGCCCCGACGCTCCATAAATCTGCAAGAAGGAGTTCGAATACTCCGTATTTTATATCGCGCTCAACGTTTCGCCAGGCCACCCTTTTAATGGGAGAAAGTAAATATTAAGGGAACGTTCGTTGGAGTCGGGGCTCTAGAATTCGTGGACTGAATTTCGTCGGCCTTTCGACACGCGGGTCGCCAAAGGGCGAAGGAAATTAAGTGGGTCAGACCAGCAATGAAATCGAGCTGCTATGTTTGCCTCTTGTTATTGTATAATTGGCCGTCTGAAAGCGGCAGCAGAATAATCGCGGCACCGTGTCGGCAATAAAAAGCGGTCACTTACACGGCTGGCACAGCCGAGATCTAGAAAGCCACAGAGATTCCACGGGCTCTTCTTAGCTGGGGCGACCTGGGAATCTCGAGCGCGCGAATTACGCGATCCCCCTGCTCGCTTCTATCGCGGGGCGAGCCGCTTCGCTATTCCGCCTATTAAAAATTAACATCTCCCATTGCGTTAATGGCGTGAGTGCGTGATAATTAGGCGCGAGACACGTAAAATCATCTTCGCACGCATTGGCGTACGCCCCGAGACGACGGGATAATTTATTCTCAAGCTACTGTATCTCGCGATCGCGCGTTGACATATTTCTGACACGGTTTTCGCACGCACTACATCTTCGAAATAGCTTTGTAACGCAGTTCGTTGCGCGTGTGTTTTGCAGCAACGCGGTGAAATTTGCGAAGGATGGCCACATCTGGATGTAGGAACTAGGAAGTGGTTCCTCGGAACTCGTTAATATTCCATTTTTCTATGTAACAGTCTTCTTTTGGTGGTTTTACTAAATTAAGGTATAGGAACTCCGTTATGGACACGGTTCTTGAGCAGATCGCATCAGATCGCACGAGATCACTGCAACCGCACACTATCGGTGTTCGCATAAATATATTTATACCCCAGCAAGTTCGTCCTCGGTGTTCCCGTTAAATAATTATGCTGGTGCATAATTTTTCTTACGTAAACACCTTCAGGATTAAAATATCCTTATGAAATAGGGTTTCTCCACTTTATTAATAGTTAATCGTTCTTATGGCATTTCAACATCTCGCGAGAAAGCAGATCGGCGTAGAAAAAATTTGCCGGCGTTTTTTTGCAGCGGTATATTTATCGAATTCGATTGAATCGAAGAATACTTTGTTAGTGGTGGTTTGCGTTCTATTCAATTCGATGAGAAGTCTCAAAGAGGTGCATTATAAACTAGGATGCCGTGAGAAAGTGTGGAATGTAAAGTCACAGTTGAAGCAGGTTGAACTAGGAGGTTCTGCGCCTATGACTGGAAGCTTTCGTGGGGCCCACTATTATGCGCCTTAACGTGTCCGTAGGAAAGTGCCTCGTGAGATCGCGGTTAGGCGATTAAAAGGGGATCCAGAACTCCACGCCTTTCCCCTTAAATATTTATCGCATTTCCTTCGAGAGCTTCGCTGCTTTTCCTTTGTCGAGCGCGCCAGGCGCGAAACAACACGGTGCTTTTCACAATTGCATTCTCAGGTAGATTAACACAGCTCGCTGACCTGCCTCTGTTTGGGCCCGCGGGGCCTTTCTTCGTCGAAACGCCTCGCAGGAAACTCTAACAAAGGGACCCTTCTCGCAGTCAAATACGAAATACGTGGTCACTTATTTCACAGCGGGGTCCGTGTACCACTCTGTGACTTTTAGGAATCATTATATTAAATAGCAATAGAGGTCGTTCAGCCTACGGAACTATCAATAGAGCCTCAAGATAACATTCAATTAATTCGAAAAGCCACTACGAGGAACAATTGCGATTTCCAGCAGCAGCGAAATGAATACAATAACCGTTCCCAGACACAGGTCGGATTAATCGCGATAGAATAATGGAGCCGGTTACGATGCGGCGATTCGACGCGTCTAGACCAACGGGAAGCAGACCGGAAGTCCTCGAAAAAGCGAACCGTTAGCTAGGAATCTCGCAGGATACGTTCTACCCTCTTTCCGTCCATTTGTCTTACAAGTGCATTAAAGGAACGTTGGGCGTTCGCGAGTCACCTAACGCCTCAGACCTGCAGCTCGTAGAATACCATTAGTTTTATCGCGACAATCCATAAATTTCACACGTTCGAGCGTCAGAAAATGAATGCCCTTGGTCCCAAACGCGCAACACTTTACCAAATAAACCAACACAATTTTCCAACGTTGTTAACAGTGCTCCGTCGCTGGCGAACATTTTCACGGACTCTAGGGAAACTCGAGGTAGAAGGGCTCTCGGGTTCTCAACGCCGCGTTCAGAACAGCCGTTACAAAGTTTCAGAGATCTTAATTCGAGGGGTTTCGGTGAAAAACTACCGTTTCTAGGACGAGGCGAGTAATTTCGATATTAAATCCTCGTGGATCCACGCGATCGATGGTGGTTATAATCCTCGTGGAAGTTCGACAACCGTTAGCGCGACCCTTGGATGGTTCTTGCTCTGTTCTTTGGTTTTACGGCAACGAACCGACACGATCCGGCGTGTTTATACGTGCCGGGCCATAAAACTGCGGCATTATGGCCTGTTAGAGGCGGACCCCCGTACAAATTGAGCGCGATCGACGGTGCAGAAGAAGCGAAACCGCTCGTAGAGACACCCCGCAGGGTGGCCGGGCTTAAAAGAGCGGAAACAGTAACGCTGATGGGAGAAGACGAAGTTGAGCGCGGTTTATCACGAAATGGGCTAGTTAGGAGGCCCCGTACCGTTATACGGAAACCTTCGAGTGTTTGTTTTCAATCTTGTTACACCTCGTTCGTTATCTTTCCCCATTGTTCCGCCGTCTCCTTGGATCCTCGTTCGCGGAGTCGTTGCCGCGTCCTCGCGCCGACGAATGCGCGCCGTTGCACGAGCAATTTCCCGTCGAACGAGCAGAGATACGGTGAGATTGGTTGGACGGCGAACGTGCTGGCCACTTTCAAACGTACCGAGACGTTTTAACAAGGATTCGGGTGGATAGGAAGCCCTTGATCGCAATAAGATAGGTAGCAGGTACGCAACGATGCATTTTGCCAATAATTTCGTGAGTTTCCTTCACTTGCTCGCCTTCAGATAAATATTAGGACAGTTAGTATACCTGAACAAGATTATTGAACTTGTGATGTTGAAGCTGACTGCAATTTTATTCCAATCCGTGACACCACAAGCACACGTGCCACTTGTCGTCGGTGTTTTAGTATTTAAATTATCTTATTTTACTTCTGAATTTCTATTTCTACAATAAGTGTATGTATCTAGGATTATTACTGTTATGATTATTAGCTACTATTAATTATGTAGATATACAAAATAAATTTGCATCTTTTAAGCGTCAAACCTGGTAGAAGAAAAAGAAGATATTAGAAGTCAACTTTAGCATAAAAAATTATCAAACGTTTCATAATATTTTATAATTTTCTCCTTTTGCTGTCATTTTAATTTTGAAATCAACAGTCAGCGAAGGTACACGTCAGAGAGGGTTGCGGAACGATTGGAATTCACCTGCGAATGTTACCTTTTCGGTAAAAGAAATTAGCCTAGAGAACTAGATAGCCTCAGCGAAGCTTCCACCTGGAATTCTGATGTAGACAAATCCGTCGCTCTGTTCTCCCCGAGTGTATACCATAAAAATTGTCTGGAAACTGGCTCAGCAGTGGCTCGCGTGCAAGTCGCGGTTAATTATCACGTCAGAACCGTCGCGGATCGTTCTTTCCTTCCGCGACGCGTTAATTCAATTGTCCCCGCGAATGTTGCGCCAGGGAAAATTCCGTGGCTGCGCGCTGGTGGCCCCGCGGTTTTTCCGACGCTCTCGCAACACTTGCACGGCTACGGTGTGTATGCTAAAAGTACGTGCACTCTCACCCGCCGGTGTCGAATGACAATCTGAAACAGGAGATCGGTTATGCCCGTTTCTCGAGACGCGGTTTACCGCCTCGCGGACCATATTAAAATAAGAAGTAACTTTTTCTCGGCGACTTCGTCGCCCCTACTCGACCATTTCCTTATTTCCCACGGCTCGGTACCGCGTAGACTGGCGAACTAGTCCGGTGATCGTATGTTAGATCGAAATCCGGCTATTACAGAAACTGCGTTTAGACGTAAACGAATTCTCGCGTTCAGGTCTCGATTATCTCGTTCTACCTTGACCGTTATCCGCGAGGAGACATCACGAGCGCTGCGTTAGAAATGGAAGAGCGCTTCTCACAGTGGTTCGAGTATAACTACTACCTGCTAGCTGGATAAAATTGTTTTTTTACTGGGTTTGGGATTATATGAGGTTCAAATTGTTAGAAAACAATCCTGATTCGTATTACAGTTTATTATTTCATTAAAAATATCAATAAAATAAAAATATGACTAATTCAATAAACGAAAAAGAACAAAACGACAGTATTGTACTTTAACTATAATTATCAGTTATAACATTATGTCTATTCCTGTAATTTCTGAGTTTTGAAGATTAAAACCTGGTTTTTAAAATCACTTTCCTCTGAATTGCTTTAAAATAATGTTTTACTATATGTTTCACGTCGTTCCACGCGACAAGGGTTGAATACACAGAACGTAGAGACTTTCTAGTTTTTTTTTTTTTAATCAAATGATCGATCTGCAAGAATTTGCAAAACTACGTTTTGTGAATAATAACTGTGATACAAATCAGGTATGTTATCTAACAATTTCAACCCCATATAACACCAATACCGCGAAAAAATAATTTTGTGCAGCTAGCATGTAATATACTCGAACCACTGTGTGTCTTCCAGCTGATATTTCACACCGCCTTTGATTTCATTTCTTGCTTGGAATCGAATCTAAACGATAGTAGCAATCGGATGAATGAGTCTGATTGCATCGATCTCTTATCAGCTGGTATCACGTGCAAATCGGCATACGCCGTTCGTATAACGAATGTCGCGGAAAGTTTTGAAAAGAAACTTCGGGTTGTCTGCGCGCTGTCATCTCGCGGATGGACGTGTTGATAAGATAAGAGCCCTCGTAAACACCCACACACCCGACGCCCCGCAGCCTTGATACATTTCGAAAGGTGCAAGAACCGCAAACTCGTTACACAATGCCGTTTTAATTGCCGAGTGAGTCACATAAGTTTTGTAAACAATAATAGTAGCCACGACGCTGGTCGGCGACTGTCGCTGAGGATCGCGTTGCGACACGGGCCTTTTAGTTGCCCGCAATCAGCGCGCAATCTCATTAATCATGTACTTGGCTGCTTTCGCAGATTCTGCGCGGATAATCGGGCCGCCTTGTTTTCTGCCTGCAACGGTGTTTTACCAGTGTGCTCCCTGTTGTGTATCCCTCGGACGAGTTGCGACTATCAAGCAGAATTGCGGCATTATCGCGCGCGCAGGTGCTTTTTATCAACGTTTGCACGCAGTTTAAACAGAGCCTCGCGCTCCTAATTACCTAATAACAGACGTGATTTCGTGGTGAAATCATAGGTGCCACGAATTTTCATTATCTAGGATGGTTGTTAGTAAAATGACGGTGCTCGCCGTAGTCCACTTTCTTCTTGAAAAAAAAAAAAAAATAAAAAACGTAAGCCGCCGCAATTAAACGAACATATGCTGCGATCGAAATCTTCGACGTTTCTACTTTCCAGCGATACCTACCTACACATTAACGCGCGATGCATAAATGATTGCAGGCCAGTAAGTTTCTGGCAAGTTCCGGCTACGCCGTTTCCACGCCGGTTGCATTGCGCAAGCCGCAATCGAGAGCAGATTTTACTGTGCTTCGTCACAGCAGATTGGATACCCGATCGCGTAAAGTGGCTCTGGTTCGCGGCACCTTTCGAGCCAGTCGGGGAATCGAATTGGGCCTGCCGGTTACGTAAAACGATAACGCGATATCGTGCCACGGTTAGCACCGCTTCATTCCGCACATTGTGCGCGTAATTCTGTGTCCACGCGCCTGCTTCCCAGCTAGATTCTCGAATGTCGATGAGGTAACCGTGACGGGCTCACTAACGTATTGTCAGCTGATCAAACATCATTCTTTTCCGCGAATCGCGAGCGCAAATATCGGTTGCACACCTTCTTCGAGCTCGTTCATCCGGAGCCAAGGCGATAGCTCTGAAACGCTCCTCTCGCGAGAGCTCAGATGCAATCGAAGAAGACTCGCGCTTCGATCCAATTAGCCGCTATTTCCCTGATGAAGCGATATTCCTTGGCCGTAATAGGCCACGGATAAATTACACAACGGTTAACGCCGATCGCCACGGGCTTCCTCCGTATTAATGCTCGCGGACGTATCCGGCTTTGCCACGTTGTGACCCGCAGACACTGACGATCTCGATATCGAATAGCTTGGAGCTTAGAATACCACGATACCTCTGGGAAGTACTAACAGTTGATTTCTTATTCGTTGCAAGTATTAGTTAGCTACTTAGGTCATTTTGGGCTGGTACCTCAGCCGAAGGAAATCGTGGAAACTTCTAAAAAGTACTCATTTTTCTGTTCGATCGGGTGCAACCGGTTATGCAAACCTACAAGTTGCACGCGTGACGTCGGCTGTGACTTTTCTACCCCGTGAATAATTTTAACGAGAACTCGTTGCGCTCGACACGCGTTGCAGTCGGCTTGAAAAGGTCGAAGTGTTAGAAGTTTCCAGAGTATCGGGTATAGAATTGAACTAATTTTTCTCACGATACAGTCTCTCGATTGCTGCGGGCTGCGCAATGCATGGATGGACCTAGTTGCGCTGCTACGGCGATCGCTGCTGGTCCCGTCACTGGCCATTGCCTCTCGATTACAAGCCTGCTTCTCCTTCTTTCTATTCCTCCTCCTCCGGGCGAGAAGGCTCGCCACGGATTATCGTTTTCCTCCGAGGGAAAGTGAACGAGAAACGATGCAACCATCGCTCCTGCACCGAAAGCCGACCGTGCAGTGCATACCTACCTACGTCACCGCGAAGTGCAATGCCAATTAAAGCGCAATTATCGCGATTTTTTTTCTAACACACATCGTACGCCACACCAGCGAACCTGCTGCCCGTGGAAGGTTTTTGGCAGAACCTGAGTAACGCCTTTGGTATGCGCGCACGAGGTAACGGTGGTGAAAATAATTCGTTTTCCAATCCTTCTGACGATAGTCGCCCCATTTCTGCGCGGATTTTGTTGCAAGAGTCGCGAGGAGTTTCATGATTTTCTATTAGATTTTTATGTAATTCTAATACTAAATGGTATTTGAATTCTGAACCACTCTGCACTTTTTTTGTGATACAATTTATTCAGACTTGCAAATTTTATTACATCAAGTTCCAAAGATAATATCCAACAAATGACCGTCATTCGAATTCATGCAAATTTGGGCTCCTTTTATTGCATTTTCCATGGTATTGGGAAGAATTTGGGGGTTTACTTTAATTGTTATAAAGACTGAGGTTTATTCGCGTAACCAAATGCCTTCAAATACCTCCAAAGAAAGAAGCCTGGGGCGGTTAAATCGAAGCATCCGGCTGGCCATAACAAATCACTAAAAACGGGAGATTAATTTGCTCGCAAAAGTACGTAAAAATGTCGACACAATTTTTCTACGTTCTTGAAGGGATACGCTTATTCATCTTTATGGACAATAAATTTCGCGCAGTCTCTTCTATTGAAATGTCAGAGCATTGCTGATATATACTTGAAATGATGACTTTTGCGCCACCTGTTATTTTGAACAGTGCATACAACGACAGGTGTCGAAGTTTGCACAGCCCATACGGTTGCAAGCCTTCGAGTTTATCGCAAGAATCTAGCAACGTGGACGTCAATCTGTCACTTTCTTGCAGTAGCTTTACGGAGTTTCTCTCCAGCTTCCTGATCCTGCATTTTCCTTTTATGTAACTAAATACAAGATTCGGCGAGTAGAGACTGAAGCATCTTTCATTAGAGGATACAGATTTGCAATGAGGTCTTGCTCGTAGCGTGTAATTAAATTAGCCGCGGTACGAAAACCTCGGTTACCAACAAAGGGAATGACGCGTGCGTTGCCACACGCTGAAAACAGCAGCACGTCATTCCGTTTTCGCAACGAAAATCGCCGGAAGTTCGTGGAACCCTATTGAAACTCGTGCCTTTCAGCATTAAATTCTTCTGCGCTGAGTTTGGAACAGCTGCAGATACTGAAAGCCGGTTACGAAATTAAAATTTCTATATCAAAACCGTTCCTTTTACCTCGGCATCTCGGAGGAAGGGACTAACCACCATATCCTGGCGATGTCAATCTTTTCAGCCACGTGGCATGAGAAATCGAAGATCCGCGCCCATTCGTGCCAGTCGCGCTGTGCCCACTCTGCTTCCTCGTTTCGGTTGTTTCCCTTTCTATTGGGGCGGATGTCTGTCTCTTCGAGCAGAAAGCGACAGGAGCTCGGCCATTAAATTAGAAGCCCGATAAAGTGTGCCGGAAGGTGTATTCCCTGTCCGTATAATTAGAATAATCTTTCCGTCGTGGACAGTTTTTCCTTCTTCAAACGTATTTCGGATCTGTACGACGCTCTTAGTCGCCTTTAAATTATCCCTACCCTCGGTTCGCAGCCGTGCCCCGATAGACGGGGTGGATATCGAAAGAGTAATGCCTCGAAAGTGGTATAACACAGGTGTAATAATCTTTTTCGTGTTTCCCGGCGATTAATGTTATCTTTCCATGGGAGCGATCCGTCACCTCGTGGCATTCGCGACGGCATTAGAAGGGATGTCGAAAGAGCACGGGCAGTGGACGAGGATCGAGCGTGAAACGCGACTCGTGACTCACGAATACTTAGGACCTTGCCACGCACACTGTTTCGAGGCAACCGATAGTTTAGCGGCAATTATCTGCCTCGATCGGCTCGTCGTTATGCACATAGCCTCTAATTGAACGTTCGGATTAACTGGGAGTAACAGATGCTTGGGTTTTGCGGGAAGGATGAGCGCCTGTAACGGTCGCGTATCTGTGATTCATCTTTCTGGGTATTAATAACGATGGATAGCGATGGGAGGCTTAGCCAGGCTTAAACGGCGTTGTTATCGATGCTCGATGTTATTCGATTATTCGGATTACGTATTCTTTTAGTAAGAACTGTACTTTTAGGTAATAAGTTCCCTTGTAAATTAACTCGAGACTGCGACGGAATACTTGGGTTTTTTTTTTTTTTAAATCGTTAATCGAAATTGGAATTACGGAAATTATTCTTCAACTGTATAAGAAATTACGTAAAAGTATAGGTTGATTACAGAAACTAAATCGAACCATATGGGTTGGTCTCTAAGTGAAGGTAAAGAAGATTGGTTTGCGGAAAAATCGAGCGGCTTAACGAGGTCTATGTTTCTATAATATTATCTTCTTTCTCAAGTGCAACGAAGCAAGCGCAACGTGCAATTACGTTTTCATTTAAAATGTACCTATAATATATCTCGTAAACTATTCGATAATCCTGCCTCGCGAGTCTGTGAAAGTAGTGGAACTTTCTTGGAAAGAATGAATTATGAAAGGAAGAAGTGCATTACACCGCATTTGCATTTAAGAAAACACTGCTACAAAACGATAATGTCTGTTTAGCTGCACAGTTATCATCCAAAAGGAAAGCGGTGAGCCGGTGGTTTAATTTGCAGAGAAGGTGCGCTAGTAACTTGCCGCCCACGCGCGCACACTACTTTAAAGGAGATTCAACGTCGGAAAAGGGAACGGGCACTGTTTCCTCAAGTAATCCAATGTAGACGCGTGTCTGTAACGTCATCGACAGTAAAACCAATGTGATCGGGGCAACAGACGGACTTGGAGAACGGGATGGAGATCCATGAGTCATGGATCTCCGCTGGTAGCCTGGGGGCTTGTGTTGCCTCGTGGAAAAGCGCGCGTACAAGTTCCTTGTCCGTCTCCTATGCAATACACGTGCGTGTGTGCCTTACTAGTCTCTGACCACATTCCCATATGTACCCTTCTCGTTCGCCCTGTACCTTTTGCTCGCGTATCCCTTTCTACCGCATCGTTCCTATGTGCATTCACAGCCGACCCCTGTTTGATCCTTTCGAAAAGGGTGAAGCATGGACTAGAAAGGACTCTGAGAAGGAACTGGTTTTTAGCAAGTATCGTGGGAGTAATCGTTGCCAGATAATCGGATGTTGAGCCTATGAATTGGAGTAATCGTGAATCTTGTGTACCTTCTACTCTCCACTGGTGCAAATTCAATAAAATTCATTAGGCGATTTTAAAACTTTATTTGAAAAATAAAATCCAGTTTTCTTTTCTTTTCACAAAGTCCCTCCTTTGTGGGTGTCAGGGCTTCTTTGTCTTTACATACTTTATTTTTCATACTTGCGCAATTCGAGTTTGTGCTACTTCACGCTTCAAAGAAAGCGAAGGAGTAGAGACCATCGTGGTACCTCTGGTGGAATTATAGAAATTCATTTCCACGATTTCTATGAAATTCCGCGTAGGAATTCATTAGCCTCTGGCGAACTTTGGGGGATCGGCGAACAAGCCTTTGGCTGGCCAGCGATCGGTCGATGAGTAACCACGGGAGACCAAGGCCGTACCTTCTAGCTCGATAACACTCCGCCGACATCGAGCCTCGCGATTGTTGTGTGTGCACGCCCGCATTATAGCCACCTTTTCATTTGCCTGCTCGCGCGTGCATCGCGATTCCCACCGCAGAGACCTGCCCGAGATAACCACTGATACAATCCGATAAAAACCCTGTCGTTTTTCTCTACTGTAAAAAACTTTAAAGTTTGCTTCCCCGTTAGCTTCGGTTTCCAGGTAGAGATACCATTACGCTTAAGGATATCGAAGCAAAGGTACACGCTGTATCCTCGAAGTGATGCTGTCGTAACTAAATGCGATTACCACGTCCATTTCCTTTCTCTTCCTCAATTAAAGTGCAGGGCGCCGAAGTCGCGCGAATGTCGAGTGGTAATCGTATCGAGCCGCGAATCGTGCAAGCGCAAGAGAAATAATGGAATCCCAGATACCTACATCTGAAAGCTAGAAAGGCTACTTTACTCGTTCTGTTCGCTCACATTAAAAAAAGTAGGATTCTGTACCGCGGCCCCTGCGTGCTGCAACCTTCTTAGCCACGACGAAAGTTGCCCCGCGCTTTTGTTTGGATCGTGCAGCGTTACGAAATAGCCAAACACAGGTTGTCCTTTCACCGGATTCTCGTGGCTCTTGAGCAGACGTCAGTCGTAAATCGTTGAAGCGGGAGAGCTGTTGCTCGTGACTCACGCTGGATCTCTTTAAAATTCGTGGAGCGGCGCGGGCGCCGGTGAAACGAGCGGGGAATTTCGAGAAAGGGAACGCTCGACGGAATCCTGTTTTTTTTTTTTTTATATTCCGCTCAGGGCCGTTTCTGGTAGCCTTCGTAGGTCGGGCCTCTCGACGAATCGAGGTCGGAGGTAGTGGAGCGGTTCCTGCGGTGACTCGACCAGCGGCGTTCAGGCTGACCGCTCCTGCGATTTGTTTACTCAGGAATTAGATTGTTTAATATACCCAGACCTTGTGCAAGAACATTTGATACCGTGTGCATTGAGCGCGGGTGGCGTTGAGGGTGAGTATTTCAGTAATCTTGTAACGTCTATCGACCATCCACGCGATCTAGTTAGATTCCGAGTTCCTCGGTCGCGAGACATTGGTTTCCTCGGAATGTCCCATATGAACCCTTAAACTTTAAAGATAATGGTACCCGACACTGCTCATAACCACCCTACATACATTTTAGTTAAACGACCCGTAGTAGCTTGAAGCTACCTGGTTGTTCCCCCTCCAATTTCGATGCGTCGCGTATCAAAGCCCCGTTGCGTGCCGTCGCGAGAAGGTTAAAGGCACCGAGCTTCACGCACGCACGGGGTGGCCCGCAAATTGGCTTTCATCGATCCGTTTAATGGTGTTAACGTGTGCCACCCGTTTGTCTGCGACAGAGCCTGGAGCAAGAGAGGCACCTGCTGCGGAGGAGGCTCGAGGAAGTCAAGGGCGAGAGCGAAGCCAGGGTGCTGGAGCTTCAGGCGGACGTGGAGACGCTGAGGAGCCAGCTGGAGGAGCAGAATGAGCGATCGAGGCGAGCGGAACGGGACCAGGCGACTCTCGTTACCGAGCTCACCGCTCAAAACGCGAGGCTCGCCGATCAGCTGAGGGAGGCGGCCAAGCAGGAAGAACAGCTGCTGATCGAGGTCAAGGTGCTGAGGGAAAAGTGTGCCCTCAGAAGTACCACGCTCCAGGATCACGTCAGCAGCCTGGAGGTTCTCAGGGACGAGGTAAATTAACAGTTTCCGGCTACTGCGCCGGCTCAAACTCTCTCTTTGTCCAAGTCTCGGTCTCGCAATCTTTTCTTAGCAAGTCTCGCTGCTCCTTACGCAACATTCTCCGTCTTCGGGGGTTTCACGTCGGGGCGGGGGGAAGGTTCGTCTCGAAGGATCGACCTAGTTTTTCCTTGGTCCGATGGTAGATTGCGATAGATTCACTCCGCGAATTATCCTGGGAATCGCGTTTACCGTTGCATCGCGGATATTGTTAGAAGGAGTACGTTATGCTTTCAAAGATAGCTCGCTGATAGTGTTGGAGGAAGTGACGAGGTAATCGTGAGAAGTCGAGGTAGACCGTGGAGAGTATAGAATCGTGACCCTCGGCGATCGACTTAAACTCGCCGTCCTTCGTCTCCGCGCCCTTTGTTCTCTCCTTACAGGAGGCGACGTCGTCTCGAATTTCCGGAAACGCTCTTCACGCATGAATTAAGTGCGCAGTACACGCTACACCCGCCTGCCACGTCAATGTTATCGATTGTAGCACAAAAAGTGTAGAAACGTATCGGTGCGTTCGTAGGTCCCCATCACACGTGAGATGATACTGCGCTCTTGCTCGCGTAACTCGCGGTGCAGAACTCAATTAAGAGTATTAAGACGCCTCTTTGACGTGCAATTGCCAGTGAGAAGCAATCATCTTCAAGCGGCCTCAGAGTACTCTACGCCGCGCGGTACAGATGTGAGAAGCGTTTGTAGCATTCAAACCGTCATGCTGTAGAATCGTAGCCAATTTGTGGAGGCTTGTAAGAGAGATCGGATAGGAGTAAAATGCGAGCCTCTAAGTCGGTCTGCTCGGCGTTCCAGGTGCAGCTAGTGTCCGCGCAAAGAACGGAATTAGAGAGGAGGTCCTTGGAGCTGCGGGAGGAGAGGGCGAGGGCGATGGCGGCCCTCGAAGAAGCCGAGGAGAGAGCAGCGGCCTTGGAGCGGCTCGGCCACGAGGCGGAACACCGGGCGAAGCTGGCCGAACAGGAGAGGTGAGTCCCCGCGGAACCACAGCAGCCGCTTTAATGTTCTCGGATAACGCGGTATTGATTCGTGATAACATGGATCTCGGTCGTTTCTTCGCCGCGGCGAACGTGGAATACTGTCGGGCTCGATAGATCGCGGCCGGCCCGCATAAGGCGAAGGTTCCTCGATTGGAAACGAGAGGACACTTGGCGGACTTGTTCTCAATTCTTCGCTTCTTTGTTAACACGGGTGTCGATTACTCGATCATTAGCTGTATACCTACTTAGAGATCCAAGTGGGTCGATGGGTCGACGCCCAACAGCAGCCAAAGTTGTTGCTTCACTCCTGAGTAGTCTAGCGTACAAGACCATGTTAAACGCTTATTCACATCGGTGAAACGAAAACGAATACTTCCCTCGCAACGTAAGCGACGAACCCAAGCTACACTCTCCATTCCCATGCGCGTTCGTAAGTCAATGCTAAGACGAGGTGATCGGGCGGAACCGGGAAAAGTAGCAGTGTTCCAGTCGCCCGGTATTCAGCCCGCCATCGACTTTCCGCGAGCCCCAGTAACCGCGCTCCGCCTGCTTGTCTAGCCAGCAGAATTATCGCGTTCTAAATTCAGTAGTTCGAGGCAGCGTTACGGGCGCTCCGCAACCATCTGCTATTTATCTACGAATGTAGCCGCGGCTGGCTGTGGCCGTCTATCGCGGAGGAAAGTTTTGAGCCAGAGGTGAGGTCGATGGTTTATCAACGTTTGGTTTGACCCCTTAGGGACGAGCTGGCGGTGACGATGGCTGCCATCGAGGCGGAGAGGAGAGGCAGATCGGACTCGATACAGACGAAGCCACCGAGGTCCCTGCAGGCTGAGATGGAGTGCGAGGAGAGCGGGAGCTCTCTGGGGGAACCCGAGGATCTGCGAGGCGAAGTGGCGAGGGCGGTGAAGCGGCTGAAGGAGCTCTGCGTCCATCTGAGACGGGGGGAGGACGACTCGGGGCTGCAGAGCGACTGCGACGAGTCCATGCTGATGATCGTGAACAACGCCGCGGAAACGGAGAACGTGAGCGCCGCCAACAACGGCCAGGAGACGCCCCCTAGCACGGTAAGCACCTCCCCAGGTTGCTTTTGTTCAACCATTTCCGGTTTCCTGCGTCGGAGCACCTCGAGCGCCCACGAAACCTCGAGGAACGTGCTCGGCCCGTCGATCGGGGCTAGCAGATCCCTGATAGTGGATGGAGCGTGACTGGCTGTTCTAGCGGACAACAGTCTGCATCCGTGCTTTCATTGTGCACGCGTGCCCGCGGTGTCTGTTTACGCCACCGCTTTCGTCGAGTGGGCTTCGATAAGATTGCTGTAGCGCCCCGGTCGAGCGATGGAGATATCGATTCAAGTAGTATTGGTGTCGCGCGCCGACCAGCAGCCGGTTTACTCTTTCAGTAGCGTCGCCCGTAGTGGGCTAGACGGCGTAGCGAGGAAAGCCCTTATAAGTGCTGTTATCTCCGCATCCGTGGGACTCTCGTATAAGTGTTATTTTAATTCTATGAGTTTTGTGGCTCAAGCTACGTTTCATTCTTTGTTCTCAGACGAATTGTCCTGGTGCTTTGTTGGACCTTGTCGAGGAGGTGTACAACCTGGCCCTGTCTGGAAGGGGTGCGCCTGGAGAGCTAGGTTTGGCGGTGGAGCTGCACAGGGTACGGGAGGAGCTGGAGCATACTAAGGACCAGCTGAAGCAGACCCAGGAGGAGATGAAGAGGCGCGGGGAGACTCTCCTCGACACGGCGAGCAAGCTGACCGTGTCCGAGGCGGAACTGCGAGGCGTTAGAGAGGAGCGCGACAGGGCACGCGGTGACATGGAGCATTCGCAGTTGACGAAGGACGAGGTCGTCGCCGAGGCGTACAAAGTCAGGGATCAGGCTGTGGCCAGGAAGAACAGGGCTGAAGTCGAGCTGGCCAAGACCAGGATAGACGTCCTCCAGGCTAACAGCCAGCTGATGGAGGCCATTCAGCAGAAGATCGAGCTCAGCCAGCAGCTGGAACAGTGGCAGATGGACGTTCAGTCTCTGCTGGACGAGCACGTGCGAAGCAAACTGATGCCCCTCGCGAACACCATCACCGCTACCAGCCTCGACAGCCAGGACATCGTCGCCCCGGCGAGGAAGAAGAGGAGCTCCGGCTCCGCCAAGAAGATTTTCGGTTTCTTTTGACGCAAGTGATTTTTCGCGTCACGCGAAACGGACACAACAGCAACGGACGACTTTGCACGGTGAGAACAGAAGACTGCGCTTGAGAAGGGGTTCCTTCTAGCATCTTGGTCAAGCCATTGAGGTATCAGGGACCATTCGACCCGTTCATCGATCGACCACATCGAGAAACAACCCGCTGACTCGAATTTAAACGGTGAACTCGCGGCAACACTCCGCGCGCATCACTCGCTACGGCAGTTTCTGGAGCAGAGAAGTCGTAAACTTTGTCGTTCTACTTTTTTACGCTGTTCGCGAGCGTATATGTATCTTTAATGCAAATGAAACGGAGGCTATCCGTTGGAAAATCTCGTACTACTGGCGAGATCGCACGGGAGGTGTCTAGGTTTATGGTGACGCGAAGCCGAACTGTTCTCGAATGAACTTTCTTGGCGACAGATTTTGTGTTTTTGAGTTTACACGCACTTGCAGGATCGTTGAAAGGACGAGGGAGGGCTTCCTTCGTGTAGCTTGAAGGAGGAAGGAAAAGCGTTAGTACTGCGAGTAGCTTATCGCTTTTGAAGCTGCTACCTGTGCTTTGCCTCGAATACTTCTTTTCCCTTTGTCTGTGACGGTTCCGCGGGTTCCGAGCTCGTTATTATCTCGAGCAACGCGTTTCAGGAGAAACCGTCGGACTTCCTCGATCCTATATTACAAGGCAGGACTTGACGTGGCCTAAAGAAAGTCGACGACTGTCGACGTGGCTGTAAATAGAACGTCGTTTGTGATACGGCTCGTGTCTTACGTTAGCTTTACCAGAATCGAGTTTCTTTATCGTTGATTGTGATACGGATATATTTTATCGCTGTTGCGATCGACTCGTCGATCGAATTTTAAACTGTAACGACGTTATCGACGAAGGAAAATCGATCAGAGACGGCGAGCCAGTTCTGTCGAATTGGAGCACTTCTCTGTTCTCTTCTTTTTAAAAAATCGAACTGTAAAATAGATATAATATTTTAAACGTAATTATCAGCGTCCGTCCGTCCAATTTAGTGGACCACAGAGTAGTCACTGCTTGGAAGCCGTGAGAAATTGTTACGCCTCGGTGGTGGGAGCCGATCGATCCAGCTGTCGCGACCCTTACGCGCAACTTTTACAAACGCAACGGCAGTGCAGTAACACTAGGGATATTACCACGCGGATCTCGTTGGTCAACCGCGAACGATGTTCCTCGGCATTCGATCTTCATTCCAGTCGGTGAAACGCTTAGCTTTAATTAAGGACCGGCGTTAGGTAACAACGAAGCGGTTGCTCGCGGATCATGGACGCGCGAGGCGGCGCGTCCTTTGTAAATTAGTAGTCGACGGGCGAAGGATCCGTCGATATTGTACGATAGCTGTATGATTCCTGATCTGAGCAATTGTGACAACATATTTATTTAATAAAACTCTGTTTTACGGATGCTTTGTACTCCCCAGCGACAATAACAGCGCCACACTGACAATGAGTGGTAAGTGAGATCCTTTACAGAACCACTGTGCCTTCGCCAACAGCTGTGCCACGCAGAAACAGTCATTTTAATGAATTAAAATAGAATTTGATTTCAACACATATTACGGAAATCCCCCCCCCCCGGAAATTTAATTATAATGAATTAAAGTAGAACTTCATTTCAACAAAATTTGCGAAAAATTTAGCACCTCTCCCCTCCTAGAAATTTTATTGTAATGTTTTACAGTCGAATTTTATTTCAACAAAGTTTACGAAAAATATAGTTCCTCCAACTAGAAATTTTAATGTAATCAATTAAAATAGTAGTTAATTTCAACAAAATTTGCTGTTGGCGAAACAGTAGTTCAGAGTCTGCTTAAACTTGTAGTATTCGACGGCAGTTGACATCAATAAACGACTGAATATATTTCGCTTAGTATAATGACTTTCAGAAGGGGTGGATGAGTGGTGGTGGTGGTGGGAGTTAAGGGAAGGTAAGGGAGTATTCTTTGACGAATAACAACGAAGTTGAAAAGAAACAAATAGGCATTTATTCACAAGAGGCAGGTGTAGTTACAGTAGTTTCTCATTCTGTCGCTTTTATATATATATTTATATATATAATATGTATATATACGTATATATATATATAATAGTATCTCACGTCCGTTTATAATTATCGATCGGTCCAACTACGCAATATAAATGGGCATGAACAATGGGGGAGGGGGCGGGTGCATACAAAGTGTTTTTTTTTGTCCTTTCGTACACTCTAAAACGACGGCGCGGCGCTCGACGTCAGTTATGAAACGAAGCGTCGCTCGATTAATATTCCTCTCCGCTCGTCAGAATTTCTTCTCGACTCGCGATGCGCGCAGCAAGATTCTATTCTAAAAAGAGACGAGAAAAGAATTTGTAAAAAAAGAAGAACAGTTCTGCGTTTCAAATAGAATCTCGTTGGCCTCCTCCCGGCAACGGCGTATCCGCGTGATATATTTCTGTGCGACGTCGACTCGAATCGATCGTCTCCAGTATTTTAATTTATTTTTTCTTTCACCTTTAGCAGTCCATGATCGCGCGTCAATTAGAACGCGATCGTCACTGGCGAGCATTGTTTCCTCTCCTTCTCCTCTTACCCTCGGTAATTAGTCGATGGTAACAATAGTTTATTTAGAATATTTATATTAATACGCGACAAGACGACGACGGCGATTTCCTCCACGCTTTCCTCCCCGTTTCCTCTTCGTTCACCATCTCCACCAACGCGACCGATAATGACGGTGATACAACAATAGAATTAACAATGAATCGATGAAAGCGTGATCGGTGATCCGTACTATAATGACAAGGTCGAAATCGAATAAAACGATGACTAGGGATGTTTGCGACGCGGGCGAACCTGGAAATTAGCGTTTCGTTTGCTTGAGATTCGTCGAAACAATTCAGTCGAGTATATTGAACTCCCATAAATGTATAGAGAGGTACGTACTCTTTCTTGTTTTTTTTTTTTTGAAGATAGAGAGATACAGAAAGAGAGGGAGAGAAAGAGAGAGAGAGAGAGAGACACTATAATTATCAATGAAGCATCGTGTTTGTGCAGAACAACTCTTCTATCAGTTAGATCGCATTTCTTCTTCTTCATTAAGGATATTACACGTCACAGTAAATATAGTTAGGTTTGCACTATTCTATGTCAGTTACAAGTGGCTTCCCTTCTCCGTTACCCTCCTCCACCTCCTTTTTCAACCTCTTTCAACCCCCTGGTCGGTAGTGTCGTTTTATCGATACTCTCGTGTCCCCTCCCTCCCCCTGGCGACATGTCAACACCTATATTAAGGAGACAGTTAAGCTACGCGCAATTTGTGAGTGTGTGTACGTGTGTCTGTGTGTATGCACTTTTTAGTTGTACGCCCGATGCACGTGTCGACTTTACGGTGTGCAAACGATGTGTCCTTAACCCTTCAACCCCGTCATCGACAATTCATTCTTCCTTTCTTCATCTTCTCCCTTTAGTCTCTTACTTTTCTACACAGGTGTATAATAATATTTACATTCACACCGTGTCATTAATCCGCGCTCGTCGAGGCTGTCTCATGCCACCCCCGATCGCTCGTTCGATCTAACTTTTAAGTTAAATATATAAATTCAACAACTATATATATATATATATATATATATTTATATTTGTATGTATGTGAGGGTTTGTGTATATATACATATATATGTATATGTATATGGATATACACAGATAGATATATATATGTATATATCAAAGCAAGAAGTCGTATCAACGATATATTCAGTAACAGAGGAAACGTCGCCTGGTACTTTCGTGTAAAACTGGTTTGCGGAGAGTATCTGGAGCGCGGGTCGCACGGGAGGCCTCGTCGCGCGACGTTTCGTTAAATTTATTGTTCGTGACACGGTTCTCAAGCCTATCCGCGTACAGATTCAGACTGACCAGATTGTAACGGAAGGAACGCAAACGATACAGGTGAAGGGGATATCCGTAGCGGCGGAACGAAAGGGAGCGTCCAAGATGGCTCGACTCCTCCCCCGAGGACGTCCCCTTTCGAGGCAACACTCAGCCAAGGGACGAGACGTTTCGCACACTCGGCATCGCCATCTCTCTCTCTCCTGAAACACATCCCTACGTGCTCGTTCTCCGTTTACAGTAAAAGGCGGGGTGCGATCCTTGTAACGCGTATTCATATGTACAAATAATGATCCAGCTTCGCCGTTTCTATCTCCCGTTACATCCTCCAATCTAGATACATAATTGTCACAACAGCATTCTTCATCAAGCACATCAAACCCCACGCACACTCTCACGCTCTCTCCATTCAAGCCTCACCCAACCCTTCCTGCCACCCTTCCTCTATCTAAACGCTACGTAGAAATATCTCTTCGTTCTGGGTCCCGCACAACTTTGTATTCATTCGCAATGACGATGGCTCCCACGACGTGACCGTCCTCGACGGGCGACGAGGATGCGCCGCGAGCAAGAAAACCCTCCCTCCCCTCTAGGAGGACCCTTGAGATCCCTACACCCGGAGGGATTGTCGTTGCCGGGGACGTTAACGTTCGTCTACTGCGCGAGATTTCTTGCTGGCAGTACACGCGTGAGTGCCGTCGCTCTTTGTCTCTTTCTTTCTTTGTCCACTGTAGGTGGTTGCAACCACTCTTTTCTGCTCGTTCGACGCGTCTCAGTCGCTCGCCAGAGGTCCGTCGTGATCGCTATGGCCAGAGCAGGGTATATCGGACGCTCAAAGTCTTTCCCTCCATTAGGAATCGTGTCAGCCTTCGCCTCCACTCTATCATTCCGTCGAATCGATGGAGTATTTAAATGTTACCTTGGGCTTGACCCTTCGGCAGCCCTGAGCGGTCAGAATCTCGCCGCCCTGCTGTAGAGATCAATTCGACCAGAGGCGAGGAACGCGATCGAACGAGCGGGGACTCGAGTCGTTGACTTGTACTACTGAGGACGGCTCGGCAGCCGTCCGCGTCAGCCAGTGGTTCCATCCGTTGCAGCCGAAGCAGCGTAAATCGAAGTTTACATAAATCGTCGCGTATCTATCGCGAGGCTATCGTACGAAAATAATCGGAGGGGGAGGGGACGAATTAGGTTCGTTCGTCTGTACAATTCGCTGGGAAACTTCTGCGTGGAAAATGGCTACAGGCTACGCGGTAGAAAATCAATCGTGAAGGGAAAACGGCGCACGCTGGTTCTCACGGCTTGATTATCTAAGCTACTGATTGACATTAGGCATAGGCGAGCGCTTGTCAACGAATTCGTTCGACGACGAACTTCCCCTTTGGATCGTCGATGCCGTGCCAGCATTTTACGCGCGTGCACGCGGTGAGAAGTGGGTTTTGTATGATCTATAACTCTACGGTTGCGCGCGGAGCGCTGACGCGAGCAACGCGGGTGCACGTGCGTGCGACGGGATCCGCGGAGAACGTACGCGCGCGTAACGTTTCTGCGAGCTCACGGCGGATAAAGCTCTGTGGACAAAGTCGTTGGGCGTCTTGTGTCGCGGAACCTTTATTATCGTTATAATGTTGACGGCAATTGCAGCTTCTGCGTGACGGCGATAATTACTGTTCAGCGATGCGCGGTTTACGAAGACAACGATTACGTTATGCACCGTGAAAAGACACGGTTAAAAAGGGTAGTTAGTCGCTCGTGTAGGCGTTAGCGTTATTGCACACAGTGATTGTGCGTGCGATAATAACGTCTATTGCGTGCCAAGATCTGTACCCCGTGGCTTCGCTCGTCCCTGTCTCTTCTTCCCCCGTGGATTTTAAAGGACGGTCGCGCTAACGTCTCTGTCGTGTTGCCCTCGTTTCGCAAGGTGCAAGCTCCTCTATAGTTGGCCATAAAAAATAAACTCCCTCTTACCTGGCCGTGTGTGGTACATGTGTACGTGTGTGTTTGTGTGTGTACCGTGTGGTGTACTCGCGTGGCTTGCTGTGTGGTACGTCCCTATCGCGTGTTCTCTATAATACGCGTGACGCGCGAGAAGTTGCCGTGACCTGGTCATCCTCGCCTCGCCTCTCTAATCTGTACACCCGAGAATACACGTGTTATAAGTTATACATTTAAGCTCCCTCTATAGCTTGTCTCCTGCCTGTATAATCCTTCGAATGCCTCGTGGATACGCTAGAACGCTACATCAGTCATCCCGCAACACTCACGCACCGTTCCCCCTTTCACTCCTCCCGGGCTCCCTTTAAATCCGCCGCGAATTTACTAAGTTTTAGCGCGATAATTACCACCCCCGTATATACAGATTCGATCGTTACTACCTCGACACATCCACGCAGGACACTCTGCGCCCTGAACCGTCGCGCCTCTCGCTCGCGCGATCAGTGTGTTGTGTGTGTGTGTGTTTGTGTGTGACTTGACGCCCAGGCACAGGATCTCTCCGGTTTCTAAAGGGACGCCTCCACCTCCAGAAGAAAATCCTGCTTCCGATCACGTGGAGCCGAGCCACGAGCTTCTCGCCGTTCCCCTCGACATTCAATTTTACCCCGTGATCAATTTTCGTTTCTGTCAGACACTGCGTTTAACATACATAACATCATATCGACACACGTAAGCGTAGTCCACTATAGCTGTGGTAATTAGTATAGCACTCTGCAGAATTCACGATTCAGTCGTTTGACGGGCAAGGAATTGATTTCTTCCCTCTCGGCATCGCCGTTCCCCTGCGGCGCCCTGCACCAATCGTCCCCTGTCCCTCTTCTAGGGATTGCTCTCCCAACGGGCGAGCTGAATACGCCTGTTGTCCAGAGAGGGCGAAAGGAGCGACCTCAGCGACGCGCTCGGCGGCGATCCGCTGAAATACTTCAGGGTCAGGGGCGACTGCAGATGTCTGTGTCTGATCACCTCTCGCTCAGCAGGCAGCGGCCAGAGTTCCTGCGCAATCACCGAGAACAGATCGACTAGAACGCACGTGGTCGGCTCACCCAGATCGGCGACAAGTGCACGTGGAACGCGGGAACGTAAGCTTAATACGCGACCGATTCCCGCCGCGTCCCCTTTCGTTCTCCTTATATTTTATTGCGGCTGAGCCTGATCATTTACCTGCAGCGAGAGAGCCTCGTCTCAGGACTCACCCTGCTTATTTCTACGTCCAGTCAGAGAGCCAACCAGAGACTTGAGGGTGGCTCCGAGGCCCCTTCCGCTCGGGGTGTTCAGGCTGCTCGCGTTTCTGAAGCCCTGCGGGTGTGCGTCTAAGCATTTCTGGTACCTCAGCTGCGCGAATAAACGGAACGGGTTAAAAGCTTGCGCAACCACAAGTCTGCCTGTGACTTTGTCACCGAGTTGAAACCCATAGGTAGGTAATTAAACGAATCTGAATAGTGTTTCTAACAAATCAATCACCTTGCAGGCGGCTTCGATGGTTTTGCAAAGAGCTCCGCTGCTGGGCTCGCAATTGAAGACGTGTGCGATGAAGAGATCTTGCGCGGTGTGCATTATGAAGGCGCATTGCTTCACGTTCTGGCCAATGCCGAGGAATGACAAGTAACGTACTCGACACTCGGTGATTAGCTTCTCCTCCTGAAACATAAAGCCGTTCCAAGATTTCACTTATCTCCCAGGTGTTAAGAATCGGTGGATTTCCTGGGTTTGGTCACTTACGTTCGGTGTGAGGATAGAGATCATGCTGGGTGCGACAGCAACGTTCACGTTTCGCCACTGATTGAGAGGAGTGTTAGTTACGATATGCTCTATCGCGTCGTTCAGAACCTCCATGCCAGTTGCTTGTGTCACTTGCATGGATCCGAGGTACTGTGCTCGCAGCACTTTCTTCGGTTCCTCCATTGGCGTTGGGAAGGATTGCGCTGTGAGTAGAGGAACGTGCGATTAGTCGTCTTTTGTAGACACTATTTATTCCATCGCGTATCTTCCCCCTTCAATCCTCTCCGATACTCACTGACTAGTGCTTGTCCGTTTCTGTGGAAGCGTCGATGCTCCGTGGGCAGGTTGGTGGGTCTCGTAGCCAGGCTCGTTCGCCCGTTTATGTCCACCGGTTTCGCCAGATTCTGGTGCTGCGATCGTTCGATCATGATCTTCTTGCAGATGTCGCGCAGCGTGTTCGCGATGGTGCGCGCCGGTATGTCGCAACGGAACACGTGGCACATGTGTTTCCGGGTGGATCGGTCTCTTGCCACGTAAGCGAAGTCCCTGAATACAGGTAATTCATTAATTTCCTGTCAGCGCAAACACGAGCTCGGTAAATGTTATCGTATGCAATGTCTGATAAATGTGATTACCTTTCACTGTGGAGGCCGTCGGCGAAGAAGAGTCATGAAAAGAGTTATGGTCGTGTAATTAAGAACGTTCAATTTTTAATGCAATCGGTGTTCAAGGATTCAATGAGACACTTACCGGCAGTGATCTCTGCCAACTCCCCACACTCTCACCGTGTGAATCGGCTGTGTATTGAGCACGGTGAGGTTCTCGGGGTCTATCAGCTTCAGGGCGCCCTCGTCCAGGTCCATGAACAGGTCTTTGCCCTGGAAAATTCAAAGTTACACGCGGTACAGTCGCAGTTTCGTTCAGACATCGGTATATTTAGATGCCAGATCGGTACTAACGTCACCCCATCGCCCAACGACGTCTAGAAGGTCGTTTCTACCAAGAGACAGGTCCACGATGCATTTATTCACAGCCTTGCTGCTTCTTTCCGGCGTCAGATCCTCCTCAGCGATCTCTGTCCAGCCAAGAGAGCGCACCGCGAATCTGATGGGCTTGTCTCTGCCTTCGGAGTCTGCTCTTGCGGGGTAGCTCCTTCGCCTAAAGGGCAAGTGGCGGGTGAAACGACTCTCGACAGAGAGGCGAAGTAGAGGAACGGGTGTGAAGGTTGACGGTATCTTACTTGAGTGCCAGCTCCACTTTTCTTTTGCTTTCTAGCTCCTGGTCCAGAGCCGAGCTAGTGTTGCTGCGGGTCACGGTGTTCACCATGCCACTGAGAGTGTGGAAATTATTTATCTGTAACAGTAAGGTACGTCGCGCATTAGCAGCGGTGCCATCATACATCTAAGAAGCCGCGGGTCCATTTTACTCACGCTGTCGTTGTCCTTGACGAGGCTTCTGCGTGACTCCCTCTTGGAGTGCGGCGGTGCCTCAGGAGGTTCCCTCTGTATATTGCCGCTCTTCACGTGCCAATAATAAGGCCCATTTTCGTCTGAAAGGAAATTCGATCGTGCATCACCTTAAGGGGTATCAGTGCTCTCTCTCTCTCTCATTTACTATAAAGATCCAGAAACTTCACTTATTATCGGGTAGGTTTACAGAGGTTCAGCGATGTCTAATCTATCACATCGGCAACTAGAACCGCGGATACCCACCCTCGTGCTTCTGCCAACCAGGCGGCAGATTCTCGTCTTTGTCCTCGGAGTCTGTGCTGTCCACCTCCGACGGCTTCTCCTGGGTATTATTCTGCAGAGTGGCATTGTTCTTTTGATCCTTGGGCTGCCTCCGTTTCACAGGAACCGCGTACAGCTCGCTGTTCAGCACACCCTCGACGTGCGGCACACCGCCCATGTCTGTCGTCTCGTTGTCCGCTTTCTCGCAATAACTGTAATATCGAGGCCACGCAATTAAGATTTCGCAGGACCCGCTGCACTCCACGCCACGCTAACTAGGCACTATCGTTTACAACAAGGATTGTCGTCGCGAGCACGAAGCGTTATCGTTCAACAAAAGCCACGGAGTAACTATGAAGCAACAAGGATTCAATTTCAATCTCGCTTTCACGAACGACAATAATATGTATCGAGTTTACCAAGGGAGTTTCTTAGTGAACAGAATATCCTGCTGATACACATCCCCGAGAAGCTCTCCCCAAGAGGACTCGAGTAATCCTCTAGGTCTAATTTTCAGAACATTCCCCTCCGCTTTCCAGGATAAAAACGCGAGCATCCGATTCCTTTTGAATTCCTCTTGATGCGAGCTTTCTAAGGTACACATCAATGACGCCCCCTTGGTCCGCAACCCCTCTGTACACGTAACGCGGTCTCTGCTGTCTCTAAGTAGAATATGAAGTCGTCCCGTCAGGCAACGACACGATGGATCGTCGTCGTTAACATTTACTTATCGCCGTTGACGACGCGTCCGTCATGAAGAATCGGTGCTCCCGTGTAATTGGCCATCGGACGGCTCGTAAAGTTTTATCGATCACGGTGGTGAACATCGACGGAGACGAATCGCGTTCGCCGCTGATGGCGCGTCATCGGGGCTACTTACTGGCGCATCCTTCACGATTAATCTTGCCGAGCGCGACAAAGAGACAGAGAGAGAAAGAGAATAGGAATCGCTACAGGTGGGATCGAAGTTGCACGAGAGACTAGCAAGTCAGCCAAGTAGATCGGGATCGTTCACTGCATCGAGCAGCTTATTCAGCGAGTCCGTCCGTCTACTTTCACTGCGTTGGCGAGATGCATGACCTACGGTTCGTCTACACGGATGAGTAGCAAGTTCTACTTGAAAATTGAAAAAGGTAAAAGCCGTGCACCGACGAGCAAACATTAATCAACACGAGCTCCAGGTGATTCGATTTCATCCTCCCGATAGAATCTATTCTTCTCCGCTTACTTTCCAGCGAAAATGCGCGGCTTTGGGATGGTTTTAATTTCTAGAGAGAATTTTTTTTACCCCGTGTCCTCTCGGCGGAACGGACGCGTTCGCTTCGGGGAAACGGGCGATGCCCCAGAGAAGAACAGGCGAAAATGGGGCAGCGAGGCGCGGGGAGGAACGCGTTTGACTCCGTTAATTAGGGAACGTCTTTAATGAAACTTTCCTGGCAACTTCCGATACAACTTGCCCTCGCTTCTCGTTACTCTAAATTGCAATTTCTTCTCGGTCCTCCCGAGCAGGGACAGCCGGCGGTGTCGTTGTAATCGACTTAATCTCGCGTTCAACGTTCCCTCGAATCGTCCTTCGTCCGCGTGAAACTTCGTCCGGCCCTCGTGACCATTGCATGCAATGCCCGACGCATCCACAACTTCGGAATACTGCTGTACAGGGGGGGCAGAAAGATAAGCAACAGGAGTGCTCGGGTCTCGAGTTTCCTAGAGAGCGGCGAGGAGCAACGATCGCCCGCAGAAAGCTCGCGATTAGAGACGTAACACGAACGGTGGACGTCGAACTTGGTCGCGAGCGATAACGGCGCTAGCGGCTACTTGCAACGGGGGAACAGCACACAGCGGCAGCAATAACAACAACAACGTACAACAACAACAATCAACAGTAACAAACAGTGAAGCAACAACTCGTCGGTGAAACGTGTGCATTAGTGGTCTAAGGGGGCCACGAGCTAGGAGAGAGACTCTGGTCGTACGTACTTTATCGAATCGGACAGATTCGCAGCGTCGATCGAGCCCGCGGATCCTGACTGAAGGGTAGGCAGAATCGAGGAGGAAGACGGCGACGATCGAGGATTCCCGTTGAGGGTGTCGTCGACCAGAGCGGACTCCGCAACACCCTCGCTGCCGTACCTGAATCAGCACGTTCGCGAACGCATTACTCGAAGGGAATCGGTTCGTCATTATCACCGCGGTTTCCTGCGTAACGATCGAGTTTCTATCAATCGGCTACGTTAACAGAATTCCACTGGCGAGTAATCACACTGCATTATTATGCGAATCTTCTTTTTATAGATTTTTTTGTGGGAATGAACATAAGCGACGTTTATACTGGGGAATGGTTACCACATTGCTCGCTGGACTGGTGTTTACATTATCATATTGATGCGACTATTACAAAGTCATGAATCCAGGGTAATTATGATCCGAGCGGATAACTGTTCGCTCGCGGCGTTTTGCATAATTAAATTACGATTTACGCGTGTTTACCGTATGAGCTGTGTCGGTGGATTTTTTGGGGGGGAACCAATGCTAGTGGGAAAGGTGTCGTTGTATTGCAAATGTATTACGTTACGGCAAATAGATGTTTCCTTCGTTTCGAAAGTTTTAAGAAAATGCCCCTTCCCGAAAATTGGGGAATACTGCAGCGCAGTACTATGGACGATACAAAAATTCAATTTCCGTGGAACATCCTCGAAGGGATGGAGAAAGTTTCGCTGGAAGGAATTCTTGGAAATCGACGTCATCTTCTTAGAATCGATATCCCCGTACTCTCACGCCCTCTTTACTAAAAGATCGGTTTATACAGAAAAAGTAGGTTCATATTCCAAGATTTTCAAATCACGTAATTTCTTTAAGAATATTCAAATATTCCCACGATCTCTAATTAACGCTGTATACTTCTATTTCAAATCTCGAAATCCGTAGACACTTCTCTGCAAATCCCCCAAGTTTTCTAATTGCAAATTTCTTGGGAAATATCGTCGCAGTTCCAAGAATTCTCAAAGTTTCCTTCCTGCTTAATCTAACGCACTCCTGATACGAACTCCGAAATTCGACGAAACTTCCCGCGGAAGCTGTGGAATTTTAGAATCACGAAATTTCTTGGTAACAGCGACACACTTTCCTCGCATTCCTGTATGTATCCGATAGTTTGCTTTCTAGATTCGGACACAGAAGAACTCTGAAAATGGCATCATTCTCAGTCCCAAGGGTCTCAAGACAGTCACAATCTTAAATATTAATCATAAAATTAGTGGGAGAACCGTTGACACGAACGAATCATGCTTTCCTCGGAGCTCCTTCGCGTCCCCGTCACTTTCCCCCATTTTGAAAGCAAAACGAATCTCGTTGACGACGCGACCGAAAGGCCCCGGACGAGAGGCTTTGGAAGTTGGCCGAGTGAGAACGGTATCGGGCGTTATAAATTTTCCGGCGACCGAGTACGGAGGCTTAAAGACGAACTTAACTGACCGTCACGGGCGGTGCACGTTGCCGCGCAGAAATTACGCGGCTGCAAGGAAGTGCCATTTTAATTAACGATCGGGGAACGGAGCCAGGCACCGACGTGGTTAGTACAGGGTCGCTAACCATGTCGAAGTAATTAAGGGATTAGCCGAGCGGTTTGCTGACTAACGCCCGCTCGCCTCTCCTGAGCCTCGTTCAGGCCAGTCTTCAGAGTTTCCTTCGAACCCCGGCCGTCGAGCTCTCGATTCTCGATCAGCTCCGAAACCGTAATTTCGCCGCAAACGCGTGGCAAAACTTGGGGCAACGGTACGTGCTTTCCGAGAATAATAGCTACTCTTCTAGCTCCTACTCCTTACGTCTACGTTATAAGATACATCCGTTGCTCAAACACAACGATTGGATCGGTCAACACTCCGTCACCGCCCGATAATCGATGGCAATGAAAGTTGTTATCAGAAGCTGATAGGTTATTAATTCAGCGTAAGTATATCAAGGGCACGAGGGAAGGAGAAGATGGATTGTTCGGTAGATTCTCGATCGCTTTTGACAGCGCGAAACCCGATCCTTCATCCAGACCGGTGGCCCCCAGCCTGAATGACACTTATCCCTCTTCACCCTCGAGTTGAACCATATTTTAAGACGTCGCGTACTGTCAGGGTCTTCTTATCGATATTAAATTTCACAGGGCGTGGAATCACGGCGATACGTCACGCTGACCGTTACATCTTCGTAAATGATATAACGATACTGCGTGCATACAGAACGGGGCCGCGAAACGCGATAATACCGCGGGCAACGCAGCCACAGACCGTAACGTAAACTTTTACAACCGAACTGTTAATTGCGGCCTAGAGCCGGGACGATAATTCCTCGTACAGGTTGCTAATTGCCCACCGCAGCCGTGCTCCCTCGATCCCGCAGAGAAATTTCAGCGCGAGCTGTTGAGAAAATTTAAGAATGTGCCGACTATTTCTAGCGGACGCCAAAACATCCACGGGCGTTTTCATATTACTGAGAACTCTCCGCGTTGCTGAGGCACGCGCAGCCAAAATTAATAACGCTCCCCGTTTCGCGAAAAGGGCGTCTCTGTTTCATGGTTATAAAAACGTTAGCTCGTCGCGATTACGCGTTCACTTTGGCTCGTTGAAAGCTTCCCTTTTGGAGCGGCGTTCCGCGACGCGTGGCCACGTATAATCTCGTGTTTCATTTCGCAAGAAAGACTTCTTTCGTGCACGCTTGGGACAGCCGGAAGAACGGAGAGGCAGAGACAAGGGGGAATGTGGGAATGGGGTGAGAGAGGGGAGATGTGGTTCTTGGGCAAACGGAGGGAAGAAGGCGAGGCAAGGCGCGTGGGAGGAGGAAGGTGCGAGGTTTCGCGCGGTCCAGTGCCCAGAGCTTAATAACACCGTTTTCAGCAAGTATGTGGGTTAGCGAAGGCACGAGCGGGAGCTTGGAAATTCGCCAGAAGTTGCCAGGGAGGAGTAGGAGCCGTGCATAAATGCGGTCGGACCGCGGATGGCGATCGATTACCCGGAATACCATCGCGGCAATTCTCTATTGATCATCGCCGATGCGACAACTTTCGCGTGGACCGATTGTCCCTTCTGTCCGATTATCCTTGGTTTCCACCGGAATCACCGTATATCATTCGCCGGCAAGCGAGGAACGCCCCGCATTTCGGTCACAACGAGCGAGACCTCTCCGCGATTCTAACGTAACTCACCGCAATCCCGTCGAGGACCGTTTCGCGCGTTTAGATTCCGTTCCGGGTGCCCGTTATTATGTTCTCGAGGCGCGCCAGACGGAATGTGTTAAGCCTCGGAAATACGGGTCGCGGAGTTGAAGGAGCACCCGGGGAACATTGTGCGAGCCGCGAGTGTCAATATTTAGCTAGCTCGCCCCGCGGGGAGGTTTTCCTAGCGGCGTTCCCCGCGCTTTCTTTCCAAAGTACTGGCAAACGTTTTAAGGGGAATCTAGAAAGCGTATTATTAAATTACTCCGAGCTGTAGGAGCCAGACTAGCGATTTCACTCATTCTCGCCCCGTCTCGCCCTCCCGCCGATCGAGAGTTCGAGCTTCACTTGTATCGCGTATCCTAAATGTGTCTGCGAATCGAGATCGGAGGTGATCAAAGGGAGACACTGGTCCCGTCAAGGGACCACCTCGCTGATCGATTAAGCAGCCCATTTGCCACTGTTTGCCATCAGCTCGAGAGGCTCGCGTCAGATGGGACGGGGCGGTACGGAAGAACGTCCGCGACGGTTCATTAGCGATTACGCGAGGCGAGCGGCGTGGTCGGGACGCTGTAACGACGAGAAATCATAGGCGACTGCGTAATAAGCCCGATCGCGGTAACTGAAATCAGCTGTCGGCGGCTCGTAATTGTAACCCACCCGATATACAGACGCACGCCGCCGCCGTAACTTTCAGCGGGGTGTAATTAAACCCAATTAGGTCGTAAGGTGAGCAACTTCTGACGCACCTGGCTGAACCGTAAATTACACCGGCAAGAGTTCTCCGTCTACCGCAACCATGATTACGGTATACGCAATTTCGCAATTCCCGGCGAGTCCGGACTGGATATCGATGGAAATTAAGCAGCCCGCTTAACGCCAGTCACTGGTAGCGAGCGTTGAGGGGGTGGCCACCGAAACGCCTCCCTTTTTAATGCTAGATAAATTCGGTTTGTCGGTTGCAGTTGATATTCAAACTGTGTGCCTGTGTTTAAGTATTAGACTCGAAGCAGGGATAGTCCATTGGTAATATAAAAGTCTTCCGCGGGAGGCTAACGAACCAAAGACTTCGTAAATCCACCGTCGTTGATTTCTGTGCGACATTCATTCCCCAGAAGAATCCTTCGGCCACCTTGCCGGGGACGCGGGGAGCCATCGAACGAAATTACACGACGGAAGATTAACGGGGTGGCGTCGAGGTGGGGGAGTTGGGCGCGTAATTTGTTACGCCTCTAGGTGACATTCGCAGGTGGAGAAGAAGCGACGTGGCTGGGGCCGCGTCTGAAGCGCGGTTGAGAGGGTGAAAATGGAAAAAAGCGATATAAGAAGAAAGAGAGTCGTATACGAGCGAAACACCGCGTACGTGGGCGTTCGTACGAAGTACAGTAGAGTCCAGGGGAGGGGGAGGGGGAGGGGGGGGGGTGCTCTTCTCCTAGCTCGATCAATACACACTACCAGCAACCCCTCTGCGTCCCACGGCGTCCCTCGTCCATTTCACCCCTGACACCCTATCCTCCATCCCTCCCTCCCCCTCCTCCCCGATCCCCGTGCCCGCCACCTCTCCCCCATTCCATTTCGAACGACCCCTACTGCCACGGTTTAGATGGTCGAGACTGCTGTCGTTTAGCTACGGCCGCGGAGCGCGCCTCTTATCGCGCGACCGCTCGCTTCTCGCGGCTTTCGCAAAAGGAAAAACTGATTAGCTCTCTCTCCTATTTACGACTCTCTAAATAATATATATTTCTCTCTGTTTCTTTTATCGCGGGACGTTCCGGGCGCCCACAGGGTCGCGCGCGTTTGCACGTGCTTTATTTCCCGAAGGGTACTTCGCGCTGGTTTTCGATTGACCGCAGTTAGGACTGGATCAAGTTCACGCTCTAGTTTTTTCAAAGGGATGGAGTTCGCGTCAAAGGGAGGAGTTTGTTGATGGGGTAGATATGTTTGATTGTTTTGAAATGACTGGTTCTGTGTAATATTTTTTTTCTTTTTTAAGTGAACTGGTCTGTTGGGTGTATACTGTGGAATATTGTCGCAAGGTGTAGCCGACGGTTTAGGGGAGGACGCGGCACTGTTCTAAGTATTATCGTCAGCTCGGGTAGCTTGTACAAGAAGGGTGGCTAGTTAGGTCTTGTCGAACCGACAGCGTATTCCCTGCGGCCTTTACGCCCTTCGAGAGGGCTCTCAGGGCCGTACACAGTCAGCTGTGGTAATTAAGTTTAGGGTGGCGATGGAAGGAACTCTGCGGAGTTCGGGAACACGATCCCGCTTTCTCCCGAAGATACCGCCCGCTTTCAGATTAAATTCTATAAATATCGCGTTGTGCCGGGAGCCGCGTTTTGAATTTAGATTCGTGCAGGGCAACGCGACCCCTCGTGCCTCTGTATCAGAATTAATTAACTTAACAGAGGTCATTTGAGGGGAGGCTAATTACTTTCAAAGGATACTTCTGGGACACGGCTGTATGTCGATGAATAATATCCCGATCTTGAAAGTTTTCTGATATTGATCCAGCTTTTCATTTACGAAGAGGAAAAAGTTCGCCCTGGTTGACACGCGCGATTGGCTGCGAAGTACCAGTGAACCTACTCTTCGACTCTCCCAAGGCTCGCGGCAGGGTAATAAGGTCAACTGCGGGTAGAAAGAACGGTTGATCTATGCCACTTTCGTAATCAGTAAGTTCCAATAAATGACGCTGCCTCGGTAAGGTGGCGCAGAGGTGTGAATCACACCAGTAAGACCGTAGAATTGTGAACACCAGGATTTAATTAAATATTATTAGGTACCTACAATAATACACTAATTCAAAAATTAAATAAATCAACTTGCAAATTAAGTCTAACCGCTGTTGCTGGCACTAAAATTACCTTTATTAAATTCAATAGCTAAATCAAACTTTCATTCATTTTCAAATTAAATCTTTACACAAACAATTACTATCTAAACAATCATTATCTTAAAATTAAATTTATAGATCAATTAATGCAATTAATTAATTAACTGGAATTAAAGTACTTCAATAAATACAAAATTTGACCACCCCCACCTTAAATTTTATTTAGATCTGTAATTTTGTTCCCCTCCTTGGTCCATTTTTTTCAAATATAATAAAATATAGGTTTTCCAGAAGGTTGCTTTTGTTCTAAAAATGCTAACTAACACCTGTGCAAAAATTGACCCTAATCGCACAATATTTGGAGGTCGCTGGATTAATCGTTCTTAGAGGCATTTTGTTTTTAGGGTTTTCTTTCTGCTTTCCAATTAACGACACCCTTGTAGATTTCGGGGTACACACGGCTCAAACGATAGTGGCCGATCGAGACTCGGTTGCTTGGTAGGCTTTTTTTCGCCGCTAAGATTCTACAATATTTCATGAACATGATTTAGAGCACTGCCAAACCACAGGTGCCCGTCTAGAACACTTTTATTCCGTGAGGAAATATCACTGTAACGGCACCCGCCGTGATCCTGTGATTGTCATAATTATATAAATCTTAGCGGTCTGCTCTGTACGAAATGCTGTAGCATAAATGATGCCACGAATAAATGTAAAATAACTTTTATTTGAGAGCAACAAAGAATACAAAATAGAATTCCCATAAGGACTATCTTAGTCAACAGTAATGTTGCCGTCTGTTTCTAGTCGATCGCAACGAAGCTTTGACAGCTAGAATTGAATCCATTACTCGCTCGTAACGTCCACGATATCCTTGAAGTCAAAGACGAACAAAGCATCGTTACCCTAACTGCCTCGCGTGACCCATTCGACAGCTCAACAGGGGGACAGTCATAGTTAGCGGACTTTAGGCTCGCGAATCGGTGAGTCCAAGTTCGAAACTTCCCCCGACGAACCACAGACTGTAAACTTTTATTAGGCGAGCGACTAAATTGGGCGTTTTTTCGTCACGGCATCCACACGCGAGGGGTGGTTAATAAACTTTTGTAGGGGCGCCTCTCCCCGTGTACTGGTTTACGACCTCTTTTTTACGAGACTCGGAAACTCACTCGCTCCACCCTCTGTCTTCCGAGCCCTAACACCTCCCCCGCCGTTTCGGCCGTGCTCTGTACGAGATTTTAATCTAACTCGCGCCGAAAGTCCCGATCAAAGAGGAACGAACCGCGCAAAGCCGTCGCTGGCACACGGCTACGCGCGATGCCAAACAATTTCATCGATTTTATCGACCACCCCCTGCCCCCTCACTCCCCTTTTTTACGTCGAGATATCCTGCTGCGGTGAACACGTCGGTTCGCATCACAGATGGAACGTCCCTTTTGCCGTGCAACATTTCAGAGCTTTTACATCTCGATCCATTTATCGTATACAATTTTTTACCGCTAGTAAACAAACGGGCGTAGGGAAAGCATCGAGTACGCGCTGGGGCGACGATAAAGCGAGAGAACATACGATCGGATGATAATGTCAGGAAGCAGTACTGATAGTATTAACCCCAACTTCCTTCGCCTACCCCCTCCTAAGCCCCAATCGTCTAGCATCACGCAAACGGTCGAAGCAATTTGCAAGAATCTCGGGAGCTACGGGAAAGACTTGAAAGCAAACAAACTGCAGCCTCGGGCAGGATCCCCGAGAGACGAATGGGCCAGTGTCCTTGCACGGGGATAAGCCCGGCCGACAAACAGCGCGAGAAACGGAAGACCGAACGGGGACACCTCGCGGCGGACAGTTCGTTCGCGACTGTCCCCTTTCCGGATTTCAGTTTAGCCAGATAATCTCGCCCCGGCTGGATATCCCGGCAGGACCTTTCGGGACATTACTCTTTCGTCCTCTCCGGCAAGAGACATCCGTGCTCTTCCCAGCTACGTCGAATCCAGCAGAGAGCTTTTTCAAAGCCCGACGCGGCTGAACTTATCAAGCGCGGCAACTCTCCCCCTGGATCACCGATTACGTCCCACAGGTATTACCATGAGAGGAAGGAAAAAGGATTCCGAGGCGTCGCGGAAAGGAACGGCCCGCAGGACAGGGGATTCCGCCTCGAGGATTTATAGGGGGTGGCGCGCGTGCATGCATGGCGAATTTCACCGCGTTACGCGGAGGACGAGCGGCTGATCTCACGTGCTTTCGGTCCAACAAGAACGTCCACGTCGATGGACTCGAGCTATCGGAGATCCGTGGGCCCACGTCGACGCCTGGCGACTAGATTCGCGGGGGAAATTGACTTGGGGACGATCGCGCGGATTCAAGTGAAACGGGGGTTCCCTTTTTCTTCCTTTTTTTCAAGTTTCTACTTTATATGTTGATCGAGTGACGGTTTGAAGGTCAATTCGATTAGATCCGTAGAGTTTATTTAATCTAACAGGAGGTTTCCTTTTCCTTCCGTGAAGTAGATTGTCGGTAATAGCCACGATTTATCCCAACGAACGGGAGGGATATCGGTAGAGCTCTTTGCACTGGCACCGGTTTTGCGAATAATTCTTCCGCCTTGTGAACGATCGCCCAGCGCTGCCACTAGCGTTGCTTAACGCATGGATATCGAGGAGTATTTGTCCCGCGGATAATGCATCGGTCGCGGTCCTTTAACGATGGAAATATTTCTCTCTCGCGGTGGAACGATACCTGGAACCGTGGAGGATGGACGGCAGCGTAATCTGTCGATGTACAGGGCGCGATAGCTTCGTAAAATGCACGATATCATCCCTGGCGCGTGCGACGCGCTCCATGTTCGTGGTGCCCGAAATCCATCGTTTACCATCGCGGCCTTGGGGCTTCGAACGTATTGTTCTCGACCCCATGGAACGCGCTACAAAGCGATTTTCCAAAGGCTACGGATCGTATTTGCAGGAGGAGGTAAATGAGCTTAGCTTCGTGGGTGCTTGTCCTTCACCCTGCCAGACGTTAATCGTGTTATAGTGGTTTACTCTGACACTCGTCCAAGATTTCGATTCTTAAGGCGTGGAGGGAGTCTAGGAACCGCTCTCGCGTATTTTCTGACGAAGCCAAATGTCACGGAGGCCTCCAACGAGCCGTTAAAAGCTCGTCTGCGGCGGACAGACGAAAATACTTGGTATGCACTCGCGAGTCAAGAGACCGTCCATTATACGTCTTAAAAGGTTATATTTTTAGCGAGTCAGACGCCTCGAAACCTTTCGATGGAGTAACGAACCCGCTTTCCTCGCGGACCGTGATGAAAAGCCGCCACGGAAAGCGTATCTACAGTTCATACTTCGGCCGTTTGACTAAAGCGATGTTATTCTACTTGCAACGTGGCGGACAGGGAGTCCACGCCAGAAAGCAACGAATTAACGACCGCGAGACTGTCTGGTACACAAAAGAACGTGACGATTAAAGTTTATCTCGTGCGCGATAACGAGAGGCGCGTGACAGAAGCGACATCCATGCTGGCTTAACGCGTTAATCGTCTTACCGTTGAGGGAGACGAAGTGACGTTAATTAATGTCGCTCAGAGCGTACGAGATTCGCCCAACACTGTCCCGTTTCGAATCAATAAGGCTGAGCCGGGGGAAGTAGACACGCCGTCCTATCAATCGTAGGAAAAATCCATCGGCGTTAATTAATTATTTAAGTCGCGCGAGGGCGGACACGACCGTCCCCATTTAAGTTCCCCCAGTTATCACCGAGCTATCATCCCCCCGCTGGCAACGTTGGAATCGCCCAAGAGTCCGAGAGAATCCTCGCCCCGGGAGAGGACAATTGTACGAATGTCCTGCGAAGCGGCTCCTTAACCGAGGACAGCTACACCTGCCGTTATCTGCGAGGCGAGAGCCCCTATTACCATTAGAACACCGAGCGCTTTCCCGCGGATGTTAATGGAAAGCAGGCGCGCGCGTTCGGAGCGGGCCGAGTGGCTCGGGGAAAATCGTCGCCACAACCATTACGTAGACCGTAAAGTCGAGAACCTTAAGCGATCCCGACTCCCGCGTCCCGGCCCCTCCGCATCGCCGAACGCGTAAACTAATGAATCCGATTCCCGAGCGGTACGCAGCAATTTTACCGCGACTATCGATGGGAGTCCCACTAACGAGATCGAACGTCCAACTGATTCTGTCCCGTCGAATTCGTCGTAACGACTCGATATAATAACGCGTTATAATTGATTCCGCGGATTAACGCGGCGATGTTTCGTCCGTCTGTCCAATTAACGAAACAACTTCGCGGGATTGTCTCCGTTTAACGAGGTTGCCTGGCTGAGGCCGCGCCAGTCAGGCAGAATTTCAGCCGATCGATCGTCGAACCGTTTTTTCTCCTCGCCCTTGGTCCCTCGCCCCTTTAGTCACGCCATGCGATTTACGGCGAAGGTGACGGTGTATTAACGGTGTCTCGCGACGAGTTCGTTGAAATTCCGACGGCGCGTACAAGGCACGCGGAGCTTCGAGGTGTTTTCCGGGGCGATGCTGGAGCGAGCGGGGGACGGTGAGTGAATGGAAATACGGGTTGGAAAGCGGAGTCAAGGGGAGGGGGAATGGATGGAGCAGGATTAGACGAGCAAAGTGGATTCCAAGTCTAGGAGGCCAAACAGAATTATTCCGGAGCATCGGTAATTGTTTGCTTTCTTTGCCAGAACTGATAGCGCCAGGTTCTGGGGTAACGCGATTAAAGGGGTCTCAGTTTCATGCAGTATTAATACGTTCATACGATTAACCCTGATCGTATCTGCTTATGAGTACCACCTTGTGGTTTAAAGTGCCCGTAAGTGTCGCCGGTTTTCACGAAAGTTTATTCTGTTCTGCGGGGGACTCTGGCGATAATGAGAATCGGTATGGAACATAGATGGAAATAAAGCTTGTACCGTAGCAAAGTACGCCGCGTGGTCGGCCATGTTATTCGCAGCAGAAATTGGAGCGACACGCTATGGGAAAAGCTCCCCACGATCGAGAGACAAAGGCGAAAACAATTTCGCGGGGCGCTCGATTCTTTGAGAGCCTCAAGAGCGCGGCGAGGAGCCTCGTGTGTGTGACTTTTACACATGCAACGGATTCCCCGGCTCGGAAGATGGGCGCGCGGCGGGAAAGAGAAAGAAAGAAAAAGAGGACGATCAAAGGGGAGCGAGGGAGATGATTAGGCAGCAAGGGGGATATGTACGCTGGAAAGGCCACCGAAAGGGAAGAAGAGCGGGAAGGATCAGACGGGCGAAGTGGATTCTAATTTTAGAGAGGCGCCGTGTGTATCGAGTTTGTCTCTCGATGATCACAGACTCCGGCGAGTGATATGAAAGCGCGCTGAAGTGCAGCCCGGCAATGAAATACGATTACAGCGTGCACGCCACTTGCACGAGTACTCTGCAAACAGCAACAGCGAGATCTTGCTTGAGTCACAGGGAGATCGCTGCACGTGCAAGTAATATCGGCGAAATTGTACTTCGCGGTTGTTTGGAGGATCGACGGGAAGACTATCGAAAATTTATTTCGTCAGGCGTTTTTATTAGTTTCTTCCTATGTAGACCGTAGAAGTAAGGAAAGGAACGACAACATGTGTAGTTTTTGTAAATCAAGTCGAAGACCAATTTTCCACCATTTTTAATGTATTCTTACACTATACACCATTCATGCAAGAGTCTAATAACATTTTCTCATTACGTCTACATCACTTCCATACAAGTATTGCACTGCGGCCACTTAATTCATATGCCATTCTTACATCACACTCACACTAACCGGTGGACTACACGGTACCGTTATCATTCTTACGCTATTTATGGGTAATTATTCCTCTAACATTTACGACATCACAATTCATCCAGTAGGTATACTTCATATTCTTCACACAATACACAGCGTACTACACACAATACACAATGCATAATACACAACACCGTTCATAAGATTGCAAACAAGTTTCAAACTTCCCACGAAACTATAACAAAGTTGCAAATTACATTTTTTCAACAATGTTCCTAATGGTAGCTGATTGTTCGTAAAACAAAATCCTGGTTTGCAACTATGTAACGCTCCCGCGAGAACTGAAATTTCGACCAGTAATTTCTCTTGCAGGTGCAGCGTGAAAATTTGCCTCTTGCAGGTGCGGCACTTCAAAACTCGGGAGTTCAGAATTTCATTGCATGATTCCTGCACCTGCAAGAGAGGCAGATTTTCGCGCCGCATCTGCAACGAAGTTGCAAACTGAAATCTGGATTCCCGCGGGAATGCAACAAAGTTGCAAACTGGGATTTTGGATTATGAACGCCGAACTTCAATCTGCAACAATGTTGAAAAAATTACCACTTGTTACATTTTCGCGGGGATTTGAATTTCAATTAGTAACTTCGTTGCAATTTGTAGAGATTAACGGACATTAACATTGTATATTGCCATAAGGCGAATATGTACATCGCAATTTGCATAGTTTGATGGGTGTTGCAAATTGTGTTGTGTAATGTGTGATGCGTGATATGTAAATTCTGATGTGTGTGGAAAATGCTTGGAGAATGAGAAGAGGTGTGGAAAATGTGAGATATATGAGAAATATGTATAATGTGGTATGTACCATTAAATGTTGTGACGCATTTAAGATGTGTGAGATACGAGTATGTGAAATGCGTGGAAAGTATGCAATACATGAAGAATGATGAGTAAGTATATAGAATATCCATACATATAAAGTATGTAATCTATTCCAATACAGTAGAGTCAACTCAAAGAAGGGACCGACTATCACTTCGAGTTAGCTGGAATCCACCTGTTTCCCCAATTTCCCGTTGCCAAATCCCGTCAGTATTGCTGCTCAGTTTCCTCGAAAAACTGACATTCCACCTGTCCGTTTCATGAACCCTACATCCCGGTACCATTCGACACTCGCTGGTTGGAAACGTAGTGGTCAATAGAGGTCGGCGATTAATTAGTCCGCCGACAAACACGCAGCGTTCGTGGGAGGGATAAAAACGGTTGCGCGCGTATTAAAACGTCACGTGCCAACGGGCCCGATGGTGGGCGCGTGAAATTTATTTGCACGCGTGTGGAACTCCACGCAGCCTCTATTTATAGAGCCCCCTCGGAAGCGATTATACTCGAATCGCGGCCCCCCCGCGCTATAAAATCCATTTCACTGGCGGCGAGCCGCGATTAACGAGGCATTGAACAGGTTCGAGGCGCGGTACGGCGGCGGGGGCCGGTGCAGAGCAGATCGGGTGGCTCCGATTCCAAGTGCAAGTGCAAGTGCCTTGGAGGACATTCGGCTTTAATTAGCGATTGTGGCGAGCGCGGAATGGCGAAGTGGCCCAGCTGAGTGTGCCCGAAACGCGATGAGTTTCCACCTGAAAAAAAACTCCATGCCCTTCAATTCCCCTTCCCGCTGCCACTTGCACTCCCTTCGAAAAATGGATTAATGAATCGTCGGTTTCTCAACGAACGCGGCGTTCCAGCCCCGCAGTTGAATTGTTCTGTTCCCTTTCGAATTAGGTATGTCGAATTGATTTCTCGCATCGAGGCGCGCGTAATCAAGCGAGTCGAAACAGATCCGATATCGTTTACGGACACCCCTTTTGGGGGCGACGGATAAATCGGTGTTCCGGTGTGCCGAGACACGATCTTCTCCATTTTCCTAACGATAGATCCATAAATAAAGCCCGCGTTGATTAAAGGATGTTTATAGGAATGGCACAGACATTTATTAAAAACCGGGATTTCTCGCCACTCAGTGAATGACCAGGATAATGTTATTCAGTGCTGGAGAGCAGGCAACGATCAGATCAGTTGATCCATACGGCGAAACGCTCGAGGAGCGCGAGCGTCGAAAACTGCGCCAAAAGAAAGCCAGCAGCGCGAGCAACGGGGATCGTAGTTCCGGCTGAGTCGCCGATCGATATTCGCATAACAACGACGCAGCGCGAAATTCGCTGGCCGCGATCAGGCGGCCAGATAACGGCCGCTTAATCGTTCGATCGTCGTTATCGAGCGGACGGCGAAAGACGCGCATGTTGCGCCCGGCGTGCACGCGAAAAATCGAGTGCAGTTCGTCGGGGAGCGCGCAATCCCCGCTTTATACGTAATAACGCAGCCACGCGAGGGTGGCTTTTATCGACCACCCCTCTTCTCGTCTACTCCTAGCCTCCTCCACTCTCACCCTTTCTATCCGCCCCTAGAATCCTCCCACCAGACTCTTTTCAGCCGCCCAGGCTTCCGGGGCAAGCGGTAAACTCCGTGCAACTTTGACGACCGCCCCTCTAACCTTAAGTAGAGGAACACGAGCACCGAGTCTCGTTGCTTAACTCGCACGAAAGATCGCTGCGAGGGGCGAACCCGGGGCCCACTTAAGTTTTATTCACGACCACCACCGCGCGAACACTGCCACGCGCGCCCCGTGCACATCCCCGAGCGTTTCCCTATGAATTCCCCATGTAACCATAGCTTTCGGTGTGTTCCCGTGATTAGATAGCGCGGGAGAAGATCGCCGGAAATCGGAGAAGAGAACGCGGCTAGCGAGCGATATGGTACAGGTCTCCACTTCTATCTTCAACGGCAACGGAAATACTCAGCTATTCCTGTTTAATTACTTCCCCCTGTACGAAGATATTGGGCCACCTGACGCGCACAGCTGTAAGACGGTCGCTGTTCTACAGGCGCCCGAGCATAGCCTACAACTACGCAATTAAGCGTTATTGGACATGCACATACGAGAATCTGCATATCCCACATAATTGTACAAAGCGTTGAAATAACGAGATGGAAGCACTGCAGTTTCATATTGCCCCTTCTCATCCCCCAAGAATATTTCTTTCGCTTCACTCGAGCCTCTGTAATTTGTCCATGCGCGAGCAAACGTTTGGCCCGGCAGAGCGAAGTAAAAAAACGTGGAAAAAATAAGCCTCGGTGTGAAAACGGTGGCGAGACAGCGCGGGTACGACTATTTTCCGCTATCCGATCCATTTCACGCGATGCCGAGCAAAATGCGGGCGCCTCTGACGAGAATTTGCGCCACGCACTCTTCGGCAAACGAAGCGTGTGCGCCGGGGACGCGTTCTCGGCGACAGTCCCGTCGATTCGTTACACAACCCTGTGATCGATCGCGCGACCGACTGGCGCGCGTCGATCGATCCGCCGGTCAGACCGTTTCGAACGATCGACGACGACTCGCGCCAATTTCGAAGTAGGCTACAGTTTTAGTTAGACGAGGCCCGCGAAATAGCATCGCGTGGAGAAACGGAAGAGGGTGAGCGCGTAGATGCAAGTCGGCTGAGTGGATCGGAGTAACGGTGGTTCGCGGCAGTGGAGCGAATCAATATTTCTCCCGACGGCTTTAGAGACTTCGATTACCGCGCGCCACTCGTTTCCAGACGCTTCGACGTCGCCGAGTTGCACCGTTTCGCGGATGAAGAGCGAGTAGGGCGGATGGCGAAGGGAAAACGGGGGAGAGCGGGTGGCGGGATGGAGGGTGGGTTTCGAGGCGGAGTAGCTCATCGCTACGGAATACAGGAGAGGGCAACGAACTTTAGAAAACGTCTATCCAAAACACCACTTACAGTCAGCTGCCACGAAGATCAGCGTGCAACGGTAGTCGCGGCACGAGCTCGACCTCCACCGCGCTGGGATTGTTATTCATTTAGAAACGGTGGAATCAATACTCTCCTGCCCTCCTAATTCGGCCAGGGAGAACGGTGCCGCTACTGCTGACGGTGGACGGGTTCAGTCTTTCCGTGAACCGAATTCGGCACGCCGCGGCGCGAACCGACGCGCTTCCCCGTTTCACCGGCGCGAAATCGACCGGCCAGCGAATCGATAGGGGACCGTTCGAGGTTCCCGCGAACGAATCATCGAGGCTGGGATGATTGATATCTATGAGAGGGGGGTGGAAAACAACGAGGGGAGGAAAAGAAGGCGAAAGAAACGTCCCAACCCCGCGACGGCCGACGACAGACTGAACGCCGCTCGACAACGAGGCGCTACATTTCGGGCGACTTCGTGGCCCGTCGGTGGTATTCGGCGCGGGCCATGACGTCATCCTGCCGTACCATCGCGTGCCCATACTACTGGCGCCTCGCGGTCGCCGCAGGTGGATCGCGATGTATGTATGTATTTTTTAGCTGCGAGCCTACCGTGGCTCCTGCCCAACGCGTTTCTTTCGCGTCTGCTTGGACGGACGAAACGTGAAAAGCCGCATACGAAGTGGCGTTTGAATTAGATCAACGGGAAACTAAGGGGAGTGCCGAAGGGAGCTGCTTCCGTTCTGGATGGAGCGCCTTCGACCGCACCGAACGAAAGGGTCCGACTGTAGCGGTGATTTCAGGAGGTAGGGGCAGGGACCGCAGGAATCGGGGGCCATGCAAATTTTTAGGTCACTTATGGTTGCACGAGGATCAAGATAGCGAGGTTCTACGAACGTAGAACCAGTCGATAGTTGCGGGGGAAGTTCTGGAGACTTACCGCAGGTCAACGACACTGTACAGTGTTGCTCCGCATCCAAGAACTATCGTTCCACTAGTCAAACGAGTTTAGTCTCAGGCAGAATCGTTAATCCTCTGTGGAAACATCGTGACGGAAACTAGACTTCTTACGACCCGCTTTTCGGGGAAGGCGTATCACGTATGCAGGAGAGTACAAGCGATGCATTTGAAGTAGAGGCAGTAACTGGATCTCAATCTCCGTTTCCTTCCTTACAATATGTATCTTTTCTCGGCCGGGGCACACGAGAGCACGCTCTGCGTGCAGGCCTTCGGTCGACGACACGACTCGCGATCACGCGAATTTTAAATCAGGCCGATCTCGATAGGGTAATCTTTGCCCGGGGGGATCGTTGAACGGAGAGAGCGAGCGATCTTCAGGCTGCGGCTGTTTAACGCCGCGGGATCCAGCCACGTTCGTCGAACCTTTTAATCGCGATTCTCTCGGAACGAGTCGTCATCGAGGGGCAGTAAAGAAGTTCCGCAGAAGTCGTAAAGATACGCAGCCGCGCGATGGCGCGGGATATCCGAGGAGAATAAAAGAGGAGCCCCGGAAGATGATCGAGCTCGCCGGGCGATGCGAGTGCGGCGCGGGGTCGGAAGACGCGCGAGATAGAGCACTATCGCGAGAGTGGAAGCAGCGATTTCGCGGCCTGCCCGCCGCCCCGCTTGCGCGAAACTTTTCACCCTCCTCTTAATAAACGCGGGTAGGAGGCTGCGCCGCCTTGGGGGTGGGCTCGCAAGTCGGCAAAGTAAATTCCAAAGTTTCGTCTGCACGCGCGTCTGCACGGTGAACGGGAGGGCGAGAGAGATGGGGCGAAACGGGGCTGAACAAAAGCACGGAAAGACGGACGGAACCGGGGTGCCCCCGCGACGATGTTTGCCGACGAAGAAGTAGTTTGTCTAATTGAGTAGATAAGGTGGAAGTTGCCGACAGCGGAAACGACTTGTTTACGCAAGAAACGAGACTACGGGCTTGATATACCCGCCCCGTGATCACTGGGAGGTATGGGTACGACTAAATGGCGCAGACAAATGCACTTTTCCTCGGTGTAATGGATGAAACTGAGGGGATCGAAGGGGCATTCAACTGAGAAGAAAAAGGTTTCGTTGTAATTTGATACAAAAGGTGTAGTACCTACAGTCGATGGGATACGTTGCAAGGTTATATCGAGCAGTGGGAGATGATAAAATTCTTTTATACCCGATCAAACTATACCTGCCAATAAAACAACACCCCGTAATTCCTCCTATCATCGAACACAGTTCAGCGGTCGAGAATGCACGCTTCCTAGGAATCGGGGACGACAGGGGAGAGCAAAAAAACGCGGCATAATAAAAAGTATCGCAATCGCGTTGTTTATTCACCGCGCCGTCGAATCCATTGCACGCGAAGGGGATTAAATATTTTCCACGGGCTTGTGACGGACGCACGGGGAGAAATCCGGGAAATAATGGTGTCGCTCGAAAATGTTATTTATATCCTTCTCTATTACCTCCGGCGCTGAATAGCAGAAGGAAAAAGTGGTTTTCATCACTGTTCGTCGCCGTATCGGCCGCGGGAAGATTGAAAGCAGGCACGCATGGCCGAGCCAGGCTGTGTTCCTCCTCTAGCTTTCCCCTGACTCCCTATACGCGGGACGATTTATTAAATTTGCGCGGGGGTGTCTTTTGAATACGCCCACGCACGTGTGCGTGGAGCACGGTCGGAGATTAGGGGACGGAATTCGACACAGAATGCCGCAGCCCAATCAATAGAGTACAGTGGCCCCTCTCGGCCTTATCGAGTGCATTCTCCCGATGCCAGATATATTCCCGCTTCTCCGAAACAAGCTGCATTCTCGTCCACGTGACCGAAGTGCCGCGACAGAGGGGTTGTTCCACCCTCCATCCCGAGCCGGTAGAATGGCTGAAAAGACGGCCGCCAGTAGACGGGGAACAGGGAGGGTCGTTGGCAACGATTGAGACAAAGATGACGAACTGATAATAACGCGGCCGTCCATCCACCCTCTCCCCTCTCCCTCCTCCGGCACTCTGCCGCGGCGGGGCCAGTAGTCCTGGCACGAAATCGTTTTCTTCCGTTCTCTCCCGATATTCTTTCGGGGAGAGAATTGTTATTGCGCCCGTTGTAAAATTACCCGCCGATAAAGCAGCCGGTCCTCCGGCGGGCAATCTCGCCTATAGCCTCCCCCTGCCACGATAACAACGTTCTTGTCGAAACAATGCGGGCGCGGCGGGTGTGGGTGGCGAAAATATCGATGCCAGGTTTCCCTTTCTCTTTGACGATACTGGGGCCGGGGAATGTTTCTTCGCCGTTGCGCCGGCAATTACTGCCCCATCGAGTCACTTCGTTACCCACTCGATTACACGGACACGCTGGTCCATGTGTAAAACTGAATGGCAATTGGGAGGAACGTTATTGCGTAGGTAACAGCCGTTCCGGAGTAGTCAGGGTGTACGTGTCGCGCGGCCAACGAGACGGGGCGCTTTATTGGCGGTATTTCTCCTAGCCTGGGCGTAAAACCGCGAAGAAAGAAGCCAGCCTCGGGAGGACGACTGCCTCGACGTCCCCAGAACTAACGTAAAATGGTCTGAACGTTTCGTAAGTGTAATTGCAGATTCTATCGGCGCGACCACGGTGGTATCGACCTCGGGGGGGCGGAGTTTTATGGGTTCATTCGTCACCACCCACCCCCCGTGGCTGGATAATAGCGTTCTGCCGTGATATTCACCTTGATTTCCGGCGCCTCCATAATCGGTGGCCACTCTCTTGAATTTCCTTTGTTCGCACGGCGACGATCCACGCGGCTAATTGTCGCTTTGGAATTGCTTCTCGTGGTTCTCGCTGGAACGGAAATTTGCAGGAATGTTGCGCCCGCCCGTTGACACGCGTCGTTGTGCCCCTGAAGCCTGACAGAGGGCTGCTTGCAAACTGTATGCCGCGATGGCGCGATGGAGCGCGCGTCTCCTAATTCCCAATCGCACGAGTTAATTATACGACGCGGGCTCGGCAACTCGCGGTAAACTCGATAAGGATGCCCAATACTCGTCGGGTCCTCGGCGCGGAACCAGCGACAGAATTTCTAATCATCCAGCCAGGATTATCGACGCCTTTGAAACTACCTCCCCGCGCCGCGCAGCAAGTTTCGCGGTTCTGCGGTGCTGGAGGGTGGTGCGCTTCAAACAGGCCATCGAAATTTCTCCCAACGTTGCGGTCGCCGAGTGAAAGCACTTGGGTGAAAATTGTTTCGCCCGGGGAACGGTGTTTCGCGATCATAATCTCCTTGTGGGTGGCGCGGAAATTTCAAGGACGCGTCAAAAATAGGCATCTGACTCACGAAAACCTATTCACGGAAGGACACTTTATTTGTTCGAGATACTTTGGTCGTCAACTCGTCGAGGCGAAAATAAAATATTCCGAGCCGAAGAAGAGCCGCCAGAAAATTTTTCAGTGTTTTCACGACTAACAAGGGAAGATCCCCAACCCGGAAATTGAAAAAAAATATGAAACTTTATTTACGCAATTTTTTCCCGCTCAAATTCACTTTAAGGGAGTGAAATTGAAATTATAAGAATTGTAAGTTACTAATTAAAAAGAGTAAGTTTGTCTGAAAACTTTTTTTCTATCTCTTATAAATTTTCAGGGGCTAATTTCACATTTTTAAAGCTGATTCGGACACATCCAGTAACTTAGTCAAGTAGCAAGTAAGTTAGTAATTTACCGTGTGTGGGCACGAAAATTTCTTCGAGTAGTTCAGTAAAACAATGGAAAATTACTAAATTACTCGCCACTCGATTAAATTGCTCCACGTGTCTGAATCAGTCTTGAGAATGAAATTGAGGAGTCAGAACAATAGGTAATACATAAAGTGGCGTGTAAAAGTATTCGGCCACGAAAATCGCTGATTTCGAGAATTTCACGATTGTCGACCTTATTTTGCGATCTTTAAGCGTTTATAGCTCAGAGCAACGTTAGCCGATTTTGATGAAATTTTAGACATGCATATATGTTACATAAACCTACAAACGGGGTTTTTGAATTTTCATTACAGGCTCACACAAAAAAGTTTAAAAAACGACCTTTACCATTTCTTTTTGCTATTCCGACCAAGTGTATTTTTTCAAACCGACGAATCACATAATTTAGCAAACCAATCCCTCTACCTTCTCAAAAAAATTTAAGTCGTTTGGATTAATTTCAAAAAAATTATGCGATTTTGAAGGGTGGCCGAATACTTTTGCACGCCACTGTAGCTACATATCCTCTACACATCCCCAAAGTTTCATAATTTTTTGAATTTCCGAGTTGGCGATCTTCCCTTGTCAGTATCGCTCAATCTTTTTCTCCCGTTACTTTTCATTTATCGTCGATTCAATTTCACCGACCACCGCGGTTCACTCTATTTCTCTCGGACCTTGCAGAACAGTTTCAACTCCACCAGCTTTATGTTCCGATCGAGAAGGGCGAGACAATTTTGGACGACCTGTTTCGAGTGACCCATTCTATCCAGGAGCCGTTCGTGTGCGTCTATTGGTTCCGTAGCGTGCATACCTACACGTCGAACGGATAACTATTTCAGGAGACACGGCGAATGTGGCGCACATCCATAATGGTGGACAGAAATGACGGGGCACGGGCAGGGTCGAACGGAACAGGATCCCGAGTGCCGCTCCAACGAAGACGATAAATTAAATCCCGGGGAGCTAAGCGCAGACTCGCGTGAGCAATGAAATTGCTGAACCGGAAGTTATCGCGGCTCAAAGCGGCACGGTCCGGCGGATCTCCTGAAATTTCGTTATCAGCCCGTCCGTGGGAGACAGGCAGAGAAACAGAGAGATAAACGCGGCGGACGGGCGCGAACTGGATGACACGCAAACGGTTTAACGTCGTTTCTCGCGTGTCGAGAAGCGAAATGTTTCCGAATCGTTTGGTCCCCGCGCTCGCGCAGGTTCGTTAGCCGTGAGAAGGGTAAAAATATACCCATCCACCATCGACGACCCAGTTCTCCATCGGGTCCCATCGATCGTTCGATTAATATTTCTCGAGCGCGAGATTTTCAGCTGCTCGCGGTGGAGTTCGACCCTACCCGCCACCCTTTTCGGCCCGGTAATGCGTTCCGCCGCCTCGATAAATAAAAGGGAGAAAAAGCGGAGAAGAGTGGCGGGGAATTCGTTTCCTTCGGAGCAAGAGCTGTATCGACGAAATTCTATTTGCGTTACGCCCCGGCGCAAGCTTTTCCTATGGAAATATAACGCGAGTTTCGAAAGTAAGTACTCGTCGCTCTCTATCGTTGGTAATTCCCCTCTGCGTGTATCGTGCCGTTCTCGCGGCCCTTGTTTATCGAGTCAGGTATCAGAGAAAAGAAGGCGGCCTGAGGGGAGGAGGAACGGCCGGGATAGAGACGAAGACGGAGGAGCGGTACGCGGCAGGGGCAGCGTTACGATTCTCGCGGGAAGGCCGGAACGACTTGGCGAGCACGAAAAAGAAACGTTCCTTCTGTCGAGGGTCCACTCGAACGCGGTCTCTTCTCCAAGGAAAACGAGGAAAAAAAGCTGGACGGGGGTGGAATATTTATTCATAGATCTACCTCTCGGCGCCCAGGCCCGCGTCCACTCGATTCCTCCACTCAGACTTTCGTGGATTGTAACGGCGACGGAGAGCACTCCATTTCGAATAACGGCTCGCGAAACATTGGTCGAGCTGTGCGAGACGTCGGCTAGAATAATTTGCGCGCGTGATCGTACTTCTTTATGCGAGTTGCCAACCGTAGAATCCGCGACAATAGTAGCTCGCACGAGGGGGCGCGAAAATATTCGATGATGAACGCGCATCGAGTCGGGCTCTTGCAGACTCTCTCGCGTAATGGTAATGGAAAAGTTCGATGGTGATTCCCTAGCCAGGGTTGTTTTGGTTTCGTATACGCCGCGGAAAGACCCTCGCCAGCGTCAACTTCATTCGCGCGACTTTGTTTAAACATGCACAGAGAGAGAGAGACAGAGGGAGTGTTTCGTTGCGTGTGTCGTTGTCGTCGAAGCTGCTCAGCCGGCTCTCGATTTTCGCCCCGTCGATCGATCCTCCGATGCACTTGGCTGCGAGCATCGCGGTGCACCTTGCTACAAAGACCCCGGGCGCACTCGTAGCGGCGACTTGCATTGCAAAGCACTTCCGGTCGAGAGGATCCTCCTCGTCTCGTGACTCCCCTAGGGGGGTGTACGAAAGGGTCAAAGGGTAAGAAGGGTTCGTTGGCCCTCGATCAACTCCCTGCCCCCTCCCCTGTGCGCGCACAGGTCACCAACTATCAACCTGCGCTGTCTGTATGCATTTGCTTGCGGTTCGAACCCGCCCCTTCCCACCTTTCCCCTTCACTTTCAGTCGCCACTTTATTTTCAGACCCTCTGCCCCAGACGATCGACGATTACGGCGCTGCCGGAAGTCACGGCTTCCTCTCACCCCCATTGCATTCGCCCCTGGCGTCCGCGCTTACGCCGGTCAGCTATTGCATCGAAATTCCAACGAGGCAGTATCATTTTCTTGGGATTACGCCTTTGTTTTCCCGCGCAGCATGCCACCCGGTCCGTCCGCGCTCCCTTCCCCACCCGAATCTCGTTCCGCTCCCCGAAATGCATCCTTTGTATGCATACGATTCGCCCACGGATTCCCAAAGAGCGCGTCGCTCTCGAAATTTTTTACAATCGCAGAATTCTGCACCGTAAAGCGCCGGAGAAATCGGCCCCGCGATCTGGACGGTCGTCGGCTCCAAAATCGCAAAATTTCCTCGTAAACTTTACGATTTTTCCCTCCACCTGCGTGGCTTTATAAAGGAGGGACCGCTCTAGATCTCTAGCGAGGCAGTTTTTTATTTTCTCCCCTTTTATTCTGCCCCTTTAAACGTTTCTTCCGTCCCGCTCGCGCGCTTCATTCGTTCGAGTTCTTACGCGATTCGCAAAATATTTTAATGAGAAGCGATATTACACGAGTTTGCGGAACGTTGTTGGATTAAAAACGCATTTAATTCTGCCCGCGGGAAATTACGAAATACCATTTAGCTAGCCTGAGGCACGGCGAGTGCGTGGATCACGAGACTTTCCAGATGTTGCCCACGCACGAGCGGCTTTTGTCTCCAGGAATTGCCAGTTTTTTTAAGCTCCACCGTTTTTCCGTTCAGACCCGCGTCGCGCGGAACGTTGGCCTTTCAATCCGACATAGCTGCTCGAAAATACCCAGCAAAATATCCCAGGGTTCTCCCAGGATTACTGCCGTTTTCAGCTTCGCCTCGTTTCCTATTTCCTTTTACTTCTCCTCTTCCCATTTCGATCGCTTGATTTCTCGCCGGCCGTTCGATATACACCTCACGTAGTTACATGACCTTATCAGATTTTTTTTACAGAAAACCGTCTCCCTTCGCGTCACCGTGCGGAAATCGTTTCACCGTGGAGGGCAGGGCCCTGCATCTCGGGAGCGCGAGAATTTCTTCGGTAACTCGGTCGATCTTCCCTCTCGTCTGCTCGCCTCCGAGGAACGGAGTTGACGACGTAACGCTGCCCCTGGAGGGATCTGCTCGCGTAACGCGCGTCGACACGCTGCCAGCTGGCCAGAGGAGAACTTTTTCCGCCACCTATCCGCCCGGAGTACTTTGCGAAGATGAGCAGGACGATTCGGTGGCGGGCGAAAGAGGACGACGCAGGGAGAAGAAAAGTTTACGACCCGACACGTGTCCCGCGTGATAAACCGTCGTCATTCATTTCACGTTTCTTATTCCGTTTTAGAGCGCACCTCTTCCCCCGATGCTTCGCGAACGTCCGCTTGCATCGCACAATTCCGCGGAACGGCGCGCAACTTCGCCTCAGGGATCGATCCGAGCGCGAATATACGAAAACGATAATAACGCCGATGCTTTCTCCAGTGTTCTTATACTTTGCTGGTCCGAGAGAAGTATCCGTTTCCCGAACGCGCAGCCCGCCCCATTCACGTTGGTCCGCAGCTTCCCTCGAGCGGTGTGCAGCCGACCAAAAATCACGCAACGCGGAATGAAATTGCTTCCGCGAACGTGTTACGGGCTCTCAAAGAACCGCCCTTCAATTTCCCTAAATTCGTTGCAAGCATCCATGCGAGGCGAAGCGGGCGGAGGAGGACGGGTACAGTCGGGTCCTTACACGCTGGATACCCGTGGAGGATCGCGCACCGAGGCGCGAGAAATTTGAATTCCCCCGCGACCCTGTGCGGCTCTGTGGTCGGTCCGTTGGCCAGCTTAATCGCGGCGTAATTAACGCCGTGCGATAATTAAGCGGCCACGGCTGTAGCCACGCGGGAGGATCTCGTCGTTACGAGGTCGGGAGACGGGCGCGTTGCGCTCTCCTCTGCTCCGCTCTCGGGCGACCCTTAAGCGCGGTAATTCGTCCTGGCGCACTCGTCGTCCTCAGGCGGGCGTCGTGGACGAGGGACGTATAACGAAGGAACGTCGGCCAGGTACGGCTCGTTAGTGGACCGCCCGTTAATTGAGAGTTAAATTCCCGTTGTCCGCGGCCTTTGTTTATGGCGATGCGTGACGCGCGTGAAAGATCGCCGGAACGTTGCAGCGCGGAGGGTGCGCGAGGTTCAGCGCGTCATTACGTTAATTAAAACGATTACGCGACTTCGCTCGCCCAGCTTCATGCTCGCCGACAGCTGTTTCGTCATTGCTACCATCATCCCCGGTTATTTTCGTCGAGCAGGCGCGTCGGGAACGATGGCAGGGCAGAGGGGAAACGGGGATGGATCAATTATTGCCGCGGACTTTGCCAGGACACATCGCGCACGCTGGTAAGTGGTCCGTTGGAAGCGCGTCCGGGGTGCGGAGGACACGTTCCGTCGGGATCTCAAGGTGGAAACAGGAACGCCCGCGTAGCTTCGCGTTAGCATATAAATGAAATTCGCCGTGGCCCGGTGAATGCCAATGGACGAGCTGGGCTTGCGACAGCGGTGCACGTGTGTGCAAGTACGCGGGCTGCTCGAAACGCCTTGCTTCTGACGCACCTCGCCTCCGAATGGTTAGATACATCTTGGGAAATTCTTTGTCCGTTGAGAACAAGGGTTGACGCGTGCCCCGTGGATCTGGCTGACGAGTCTCCTAACATGTTCGTATTTAGTGCAGACAGGGGCAAGTTGATACAGAGGCAGGTTAATACAGACGAATTATCTCGACACTGTATAGGTATATGTAGCTCCTTGTGTGCGAGATATGTGATGCTTTTTGGTCAATTCTTTACTACGATCTAGCGTACGTTTGTGTACCTTGACTTTAGAAATCCATTTTTAACGGTTTTCGTTTCTATAGAGAAAAAGTAAATAGTTGTGTTCAGTTTCCAATCTGTCTTGAGACGGGATGGAGAATTTTATTACTCAAATTAATTGGGCATGACATTGACTCATTTAAAGGTAAGGTAATTACGTTTCGTTATTTTGTTCATATGCTCTACATTTTTTATGGAGATTTTTGTACATAATGACTTGCTGTGGGGTAAGTTGATACGTTTTCTCTGGGGCATGTTGATACTCACAGGGAGTGTATCAATTTTTACCGACTACATTTAATTGGATTTTTTTTTATTTCTAGGAAAATGGTACGAAAGTATGTCAGAAAAACGAATCGCGGAAAAATATCACATAATATTTTTCAAAAAGCGTGTGTTGGTGTAGAAAAGGAGTCATTGTCATCGCGACAAAGCGCGAGAATACACGGAATAGATAAAATAGCTCTATTAAGATACATTAATAAAGAGAAGCAAGCACATCATGTTAAAGTGGGATATTCCAGACATCCATCCTTTACTCATTAAACAGATATTTTACAGATGTATCAGCATTGCCCGCATGTGGGGTAATTTGATACATTTTACATTCTTCCAAATAACATTTTGTATGTATTTTCTCAACATTTAAATTACAATATATTAAAGAGGAAAGACCAAACTATATTTTAGCATACCTATTTGTTATTAAGTAATTAATTTAAACAAAAATGAAAAAAATTGAAAACTGAAAAACGTATCAACTTGCCCCGGTCTCCCCTTTCGACCAGGGTTTGCTCTTCTACGCGTGTCACAGTGAAAGTGTCTTTGTTCATAGATGCACTGGCGGCAGAATCAGTTTCTTCACAAAGTTTCGGTGTACTTTTTAACGAATGATATTTCCTGTTCGTCGGAGGGTGATCAAGTGTAGGAGACAACGGCGAACGCGCGAGCGCGATTATATCGCGAGGGTGCGTCATTAGTCGGCGCTTTCTTGCCAATTTATTTCTCCGTAGCAGAGACTCTCAGCGGCACAGGGCACTTTCAACCCCCTCGCCGCCTTCCTGTAATTTCCCTTCCGTGTAATATATCGGTATGAATCATTTATGGCGTCGTTAATTGAGTCGCTACAATGCGATGGTCGATACGGCGGGTCGCGGGAGGAAGTAGCGCGAGCAATGGTACAATCCGGCGGCGCTGGCAGAATGTCAATGAGCCGTCCACGGTTTTGTCGACGAAATAACGTGTCCGGGGAAATGCGCCCCGTGTTGGAAGGATCAGCGGGCATTGTACGCGGGGAACGATGCCAACGTGTGACCAAAGCCGATTCCTCCCGCCCATTCTTTCGCTGAGAATCGCGGATTTCCCGATCAACTCGCGCGTCCAGCTTCGGAATCCGTGGCGATCCAAGGGCCTGGCATCGGGTATGGGATATCGGGGGGGAATAAAAAAGGACACTGATCCAACGAAAACACCATCGTCGAGGAGCAGACGTCAATGAATTATATAAGAGGAAGGTTTTCCACGATGAATAGCCTGGCAAGTCGATTCGTTTCCGCCTCAGATCTTCCTGTAAGTGCGCGAAACGTGAAAGAGTGACGGCAAGAAGAAAGGGAACAGGGTCATCCAATGCACCGCAACGTGGAGTCACCGTGACCGCGTTCGAATTAAACAATGAACAGACCGGCAATTAAAAGTTTGCCACGAAGTTGGGCTTAAGTTTGGGGGGATAGGAGCCAAGAGGGAAACTTCTCGGGGCCGGACATTAGGCGGTGGGCCGGAAAATAATTATTCGGATCGGCCGTTATCTCGCGGCGTTTACACGGCGTGGTAGGGGCGGCGATAAGATGCGAAGAAGCGCAGTGTGCTCGCCTACGGAAGTTCGTGCGAGAGTTGGCGTGGCCATTATCGGCATTAACGGGCAAATTCGACGATAGCCCCGGAGTGCAACTGCAATTAAGGATGCTGGAGGAAAACCGATTCGTGCCAAGTGCATCCTCCGCCCTCGTTCTCGCTCTTCCTCCGCCTGCAACTTTTCCCTGCAGGTCGTTCGATCAGCCCCCCAACCCTGGGCAGAGTGTTTGATTTCGATAGATACGTTTCGATCTGAAAAAAGAACAACGGGATATTGGCGAGGGTAGGTATTTAACGTCGATCGGACGAAGGTGCTTCAGCTGTTCCACCTCCATAGAAACGTTTTGAAACTCTCCTCCTCGCAGCCACGTCGTTCGATTTACGACGGTTCGCCGAGCGTTCGCGATGCGCCCGTTACTCGGCCAAATTCGACGAGAGCTCTCGAGGGCAATCGCAATTAAGGTGCATCGATGGAAAGCGATTCGTGCCAAACGCGGTGCAACCTCGCCCGGCCGATGTGTTCCTTTTCTATCGCGCCGCTCGCCGGGAACGCGGTAATTCGATGGACGAGGGCGGAATCTCCTATCGGCTGTTGGCAGCGCGAGGCACCCCGCGCTGGCTTCTAAAGTTCCGCTGCTTCTTACGCGGCGGACCTTAAAACACGTTCCCGGCGAACCCCTAATTCCGTTTTACTGTGCCAGCAGTTTCTTTTTCCTGGGCGTGTAGTACCGCGAGAAACATCGTGTGGGGACTCGCGACGAGGACGCGATTACGAGTTATCGATCTTCCCTGAAAGGCTCGGGCGATTTGGAAAAGAATTCGCAAAGAGTGAAAGACGAGGGAGCTTCTTCTCATCGCCAATAGTTCGAGGTCCACCAAGAATCTCGAGAGTCCTGTGTCTCAGAATGAAACTGCATCGTGGCGCATAAAAGTTGCGTAAATCCCAGGAATTGGAGAGCGTTGACACTTATCCACTCGTTGCAATTGAATTATTCAGAGGCGGCTCGCGAAAGTGTGTCCGTCGCGTTACCAACGCATCCGGCTTCCTTTTTACTGCGCGGGGGTTTAGGGGCCCGTTTACTTCGGGATCCGCAATTTTCCTTTACGATCCGAGCGGCAACTTATTGACGCGTCGACAGCGCATCGTTAAAATTTAATAAACAGCTGGGAACGTGCGCCGCGCTACGTGAATATCGCTTTCGGGATAATGGGCCCCGCACGCCAGCCCCCTTTGCGCCCCGGTTCCGTGCTCCTTCGCCATGGAAAAAACGGCTCTAACGGGAATTTAAGCGCGGCCGAATAAGCTGCCGGTTGCAGGCCGTGGGCCGTTTCACGGTAATGCGATTTATCGGCGTTTTGCGCACTGCAGCGAGAATCGCCGATGAATACGGAAGGAGGGAATAGGCGGGCGCGCCTAGGCGCTCGATCGCGTTATCAGCGGGATGCACCTGAAGGGGAGTATCTCGTTCGATTATGGTCGCGAGGCTATTAAACCTCGGTGAAACTGTAGATCCAAGAAGAAGCTTTAGTACGGCCCGCAGACGATATTTAGCCCCCGTGTAGAACAGAGCCGTTGAGTTGATCACAATCGTATTGGGAAGTCTTACGGAGTCGTATCAGGTGCATCGAGGCGTGCAGTGAAGTTGGAATCGTGCTGTATTAACGTTGACGGGTTGTATCGACTAGTTCCTCTTACACGCGCGCGCGCGGAGTGGTGACCGGGTAATTAGATAACTCCCGGGGGTGTTTAGACAGCGTCGAGAAT